>JAOPSE010000432.1:0-604210 GCA_029449295.1 Zea luxurians | reverse complement strand
AAAATTCAGGGTGTTACAGGTTCCGTGTGCAAAGAACTCGTGCTTTTGAATGCAACCCGATACCCATTTTCGGAATGTGTGACGTGCGGCAACGAAATTGCGCGAAACCACCCCAAATATGAGTTTGACCTAAAGTAGTGGATTGGCATGTTCGTTGCGAAAAACGAAGAAATTGATCCGGTGGCAAAAACTCGTGCTTTGTATGCAACCCGACACCCGTTTTCGGAATGGGTGACGTGCGGCAACAAAATTGCGTGAAACCACCCCAAACATGAGTTTTGGACCTAAATTAGTGTATTGGGCATGTTTGTTGCGAAAAAACGAAGAAAATGGTTCCGGTGGCAAAAACTCGTGCTTTGTATGCAATCCAACACCCATTTTCGGAATAGGTGACGTGCGGCACGAATTGCGTGAAACCAACCCCTAACATGAGTTTTGGACCTAAATTAGTGGATTGGGCATGTTCGTTGCAAAAAACGAAGAAATGGTTCCGGTGGCAAAAACTCGTGCTTTGTATGCACCGTGACACCTGTTTTCGGAATGGTGTGACGTGCGGCAACGAAATTGCGCGAAACCACCTCAAACATGAGTTTTGGACCTAAATTAACTGTATTGGGCATGTTCGTTGCAAAAAACGAAGAAATGGTTCCGGTGGCAAAAACTCGTGCTTTGTATGCACCGTGACACCTGTTTTCGGAATGGGTGACTGCGGCAACGAAATTGCGCGAAACCACCCCAAACAATGAGTTTTGGACCTAAATTACTGTATTGGGCATGTTCGTTGCGAAAAACGAAGAAATGGTTCTGGTGGCAAAAAACCTCGTGCTTTGTAAGCACCCATTTTCGGAATGGGTGACGTGCGGCAACGAAATTGCGCGAAACCACCCCAAACATGAGTTTTTGGACCTAAATTAGTGGATTGGGCATGTTTCGTTGCGAAAAACGAAGAAATGGTTCCGGTGGCAAAAACCCGTGCTTTGTATGCAGCGCGACACCCATTTTCGGAATGGTTGACCGTGCGGCAACGAAATTGCGCGTAAACCACCCCAAACATGAGTTTTGGACCTAAAGTAGTGGATTGGTCATGTTCGTTGCAAAAAACGAAGAAATGGTTCCGTGGCAAAAACTCATGCTTTGTATGCACCCCGACACCCGTTTTCGGAATGGGTGACGTGCGGCAACGAAATTGCGCGAAACCACCCCAAACATGTGTTTTGGACCTAAAGTAGTGGATTAGACATGTTCATTGTGAAAAACGAAGAAATGGTTCCAGTGGCAAAAACTCGTGCTTTGTATGCACCGCGACACCCTTTTTCGGAATGAGTGACGTGCGGCAACGAAATTGCGCGAAACCACCCCAAACACGAGTTTTGGACCTAAAGTAATGGATTGGGCATGGTCGTTGCAAAAAAACAAGAAGAAATGGTTCCGGTGGCAAAAACTCGTGCTTTGAATGCAATCCAACACCCATTTTCGGAATGGTTGACGTGCGGCAACGAAATTGCGCGAAACCACCCCAAACATGAGTTTTGGACCTAAGTAGTGGATTGGTCATGTTCGTTGCGAAAAACGAAGAAAAAATGGTTCCGGTGGCAAAAAACTCATGCTTTGTATGCACCCCGACACCGTTTTCGGAATGGGTGACGTGCGGCAACGAAATTGCCCGAAACCAACCCAAACATGAGTTTTGGACCTAAATTAGTGGATTGGGCATGTTCATTGCGAAAAACGAAGAAATGGTTCCGGTGGCAAAAACTCGTGGCTTTGTATGCACCGCGACACCTGTTTTCGGAATGAGTGACGTGCGGCAACGAAATTGCGCGAAACCACCCCAAACATGAGTTTTGGACCTAAATTACTGGATTGGGCATGTTCGTTGCGAAAAACGAAGAAATGGTTCCGGTGCAAAACCCGTGCTTGTATGCACCCATTTTCGGAATGGGTGACTTGCGGCAACGAAATTGCGCGAAACCACCCCAAACATGAGTTTTGGACCTAAATTAGTGGATTGGGCATGTTCGTTGCGAAAAACAAAGAAATGGTTCCGGTGGCAAAAACTCGTGCTTTGTATGCAACCGCGACACCTGTTTTCGGAATGGGTGACGTGCGGCAACGAAATTGCGCGAAACCACCCCAAACATGAGTTTTGGACCTAAATTACTCGATTGGGCATGTTCGTTGCGAAAAACAAAGAAATGGTTCCGGTGGCAAAAAACTCGTGCTTGTATGCACCCGTTTTCGCAATGGGTGATGTGCGGCAACGAAATGGCGCGAAACCACCCCAAAACATGTGTTTTGGACCTAAAGTAGTGGATTGGGCATGTTTTTTGCGAAAAAACGAAGAAATGGTTCCGATGGCAAAAACTCGTTGCTTTGTATACACCCCGACACCCGTTTTCGGAATGAGGGACGTGAGGCAACGAAATTGCGCGAAACCACCCCAAACATGAGTTTTGGACCTAAATTAGTGGATTGCGCATGTTCGTTCCGAAAAAACGAAGAAATGGTTCCGGTGGCAAAAACTCGTGCTTTGAATGCAACCCAATACCCATTTTCGGAAATGTGTGACGTGAGGCAACGAAATTGCACGAAACCACCCCAAATATGAGTTTTGGACCTAAAGTAGTGGATTGGGCATGTTCGTTGTGAAAAACGAAGAAATTGATCCGGTGGCAAAAACTCGTGCTTTGTATGCAACCCGACACCCGTTTTCGGAATGGGTGACGTGCGGCAACGAAATTGTGTGAAACCACCCCAAACATGAGTTTTGGACCTAAATTAGTGTATTGGGCATGTTCGTTGCGAAAAATGAAGAAATGGTTCCGGTGGCAAAAACTCGTGCTTTGTATGCAATCCAACACCCATTTTGGAATGGCTGACGTGCGTCAACGAAATTGCGCGAAACCACCCAAACATGAGTTTTGGACCTAAAGTAGTGGACCGGTCATGTTCGTTGCGAAAAAACGAAGAAATGGTTCCGGTGGCAAAAACTCATGCTTTGTATGCACCCCCGACACCCGTTTTCGGAATGGGTGACGTGCGGCAACGAAATTGTGCGAAACCACCCCAAACATGTGTTTTGGACCTAAAGTAGTGGATTAGGCATGTTCATTGTGAAAAAACGAAGAAATGGTTCCGGTGGCAAAAACTCGTGCTTTGTATGCACCGCGACACCCGTTTTCGGAATGAGTGACGTGCGGCAACGAAATTGCGCGAAACCACCCCAAACATGAGTTTTGGACCTAAAGTAATGGATTGGGCATGTTCGTTGCAAAAAACGAAGAAATGGTTCCGGTGGCAAAAACTCGTGCTTTGTATGCAATCCAACACCCATTTTCGGAATGGGTGACTTGCGGCAACGAAATTGCGTGAAACCAACCCAAACATGAGTTTTGGACCTAAATTAGTGGATTGGGCATGTTCGTTGCGAAAAACGAAGAAATGGTTCCGGTGGGCAAAAACTCGTGCTTTGTATGCACCGCGACACCTGTTTCGGAATGGGTGACGTGCGGCAACGAAATTGCGCGAAACCACCCCAAACATGAGTTTTGGACCTAAATTAGTGGATTGGGCATGTTCGTTGCGAAAAACGAAGAAATGGTTTTCCGGTGGCAAAAACTCGTGCTTTGTATGCACCGCGACACCTGTTTTCGGAATGGGTGACGTGCGGCAACGAAATTGCGCGAAACCACGCCAAACATGAGTTTTGGACCTAAATTACTCGATTGGGCATGTTCGTTGCGAAAAACAAAGAAATGGTTCCGGTGGCAAAAACTCGTGCTTGTATGCACCCGTTTTCGCAATGGGTGATGTGCGACAACGAAATTGCGCGAAACCACCCCAAACATGTGTTTTGGACCTAAAGTAGTGGATTGGGCACGTTCTTTGCGAAAAACGAAGAAATGGTTCCGATGGCAAAAAACTCGTGCTTTGTATGCACCCCGACACCCGTTTTCGGAATGAGTGACGTGCGGCAACGAAATTGCGCGAAACCACCCCTAACATGAGTTTTGGACCTAAATTAGTGGATTGTGCATGTTTGTTCCGAAAAACGAAGAAATGGTTCCGGTGGCAAAAACTCGTGGTTTGAATGCAACCCAATACCCATTTTCGGAATGTGTTGGCGTGCGGCAACGAAATTGCGCGAAACCACCCCAAATATGAGTTTGGACCTAAAGTAGTGGATTGGGCATGTTCGTTGCGAAAAACGAAGAAATTGATCCGGTGGCAAAAACTCGTGCTTTGTATGCAACCCGACACCCGTTTTCGGAATGGGTGACGTGCGGCAACGAAATTGCGTGAAACCACCCCAAACATGAGTTTTGGACCGAAATTAGTGTATTGGGCATGTTCGTTGCGAAAAACGAAGAAATGGTTCCGGTGGCAAAAACTCGTGCTTTGTATGCAATCCAACACCCATTTTCGGAATGGGTGACGTGTTGAAACGAAATTGCGTGAAACCACCCCAAACATGTGTTTTGGACCTAAATTAGTGGATTGGGCATGTTCGTTGCGAAAAACGAAGAAATGGTTCCGGTGGCAAAAACTCGTGCTTTGTATGCACCGCGACACCTGTTTTCGGAATGGGTGACGTGCGGCAACGAAATTGCGCGAAAACCACCCCAAACATAAGTTTTGGACCTAAATTACTGGATTGGGCATGTTCGTTGCGAAAAACGAAGAAATGGTTCCGGTGGCAAAAACTCGTGCTTGTATGCACACGTTTTCGGAATGGGTAACGTGCTGCAACGAAATTGCGCGAAACCACCCCAAACATGTGTTTCGGACCTAAAGTAGTGGACTGGGCATGTTCGTTGCGAAAACGAAGAAATGGTTCCGGTGGCAAAAACTCGTGCTTTGAATGCAATCCAACACCCATTTTAGGAATGGGTGACGTGCGGCAACGAAATTGCGTGAAACCACCCCAAACATGAGTTTTGGACCTAAATTTGTGGATTGGGCATGTTCGTTGCGAAAAACGAAGAAATGGTTCCGGTGGCAAAAACTCGTGCTTTGTATGCACCGCGACACCTGTTTTCGGAATAGGTGACGTGCGGCAACGAAATTGCGCGAAACCACCCCAAACATGAGTTTTGGACCTAAATTACTGGATTGGGCATGTTCGTTGCGAAAAACGAAGAAATGGTTCCGGTGGCAAAAACTCGTGCTTTGTATGCACCCCGACACCCGTTTTCGGAATGGGTGACGTGCGGCAACGAAATTGCGCGAAACCACCCCAAACATGAGTTTTGGACCTAAAGTAGTGGATTGGGCATGTTCATTGCGAAAAACGAAGAAATGGTTCCGGTGGCAAAAACTCGTGCTTGTATGCACCCCGACACTCGTTTTCGGAATGGGTTACGTGCGGCAACGAAATTGCGCGAAACCACCCCAAACATGAGTTTTGGACCTAAAGTAGTGGATTGGGCATGTTCGTTGCGAAAAACGAAGAAATGCTTCCGGTGGCAAAAACTCATGCTTTGTATGCACCCCGACACCCGTTTTCGGAATGGGTGACGTGCGGCAACGAAATTGTGCGAAACCACCCCAAACATGTGTTTTGGACCTAAAGTAGTGGATTAGGCATGTTCATTGTGAAAAACGAAGAAATGGTTCCGGTGGCAAAAACTCGTGCTTTGTATGCACCGCGACACCCGTTTTCGGAATGAGTGACGTGCGGCAACGAAATTGCGCGAAACCACCCCAAACATGAGTTTTGGACCTAAAGTAATGGATTGGGCATGTTCGTTGCAAAAAACGAAGAAATGGTTCCGGTGGCAAAAACTCGTGCTTTGTATGCAATCCAACACCCATTTCGGAATGGGTGACTTGCGGCAACGAAATTGCGTGAAACCAACCCAAACATGAGTTTTGGACCTAAATTAGTGGATTGGGCATGTTCGTTGCGAAAAACGAAGAAATGGTTCCGGTGGCAAAAACTCGTGCTTGTATGCACCGCGACACCTGTTTTCGGAATGGGTGACGTGCGGCAACGAAATTGCGCGAAACCACCCCAAACATGAGTTTTGGGACCTAAATTACTGGATTGGGCATGTTCGTTGCGAAAAAACGAAGAAATGGTTCCGGTGGCAAATACTCATGCTTTGTATGCACCGCAACACCTGTTTTCGGAATGGGTGACGTGCGGCAACGAAATTGCGCGAAACCACCCCAAACATGAGTTTTGGACCTAAATTACTCGATTGGGCATGTTCGTTGCGAAAAACAAAGAAATGGTTCCGGTGGCTAAAACTCGTGCTTGTATGCACCCGTTTTCGCAATGGGTGATGTGCGACAACGAAATTGCGCGAAACCACCCCAAACATGTGTTTTGGACCTAAAGTAGTGGATTGGGCAGGTTCTTTGCGAAAAACGAAGAAATGGTTCCGATGGCAAAAACTCGTGCTTTGTATGCACCCCGACACCCGTTTTCGGAATGAGTGACGTGCGGCAACGAAATTGCGCGAAACCACCCCTAACATGAGTTTTTGGACCTAAATTAGTGGATTGCGCATGTTCGTTCCGAAAAACGAAGAAATGGTTCCGGTGGCAAAAACTCGTGCTTTGAATGCAACCCAATACCCATTTTCGGAATGTGTGGCGTGCGGCAACGAAATTGCGCGAAACCACCCCAAATATGAGTTTTGGACCTAAAGTAGTGGTTTGGGCATGTTCGTTGCGAAAAACGAAGAAATTGATCGGGTGGCAAAAACTCGTGCTTTGTATGCAACCCGACACCCGTTTTCGGAATGGGTGACGTGCGGCAACGAAATTGCGTGAAACCACCCCAAACATGAGTTTTGGACCTAAATTAGTGTATTGGGCATGTTCGTTGCGAAAAACGAAGAAATGGTTCCGGTGGCAAAAACTCGTGCTTTGTATGCAATCCAACACCCATTTTCGGAATGGGTGACGTGCGGAAACGAAATTGCGTGAAACCACCCCAAACATGAGTTTTGGACCTAAATTAGTGGATTGGGCATGTTCGTTGCGAAAAACGAAGAAATGGTTCCGGTGGCAAAAACTCGTGCTTTGTATGCACCGCGACACCTGTTTTCGGAATGGGTGACGTGCGGCAACGAAATTGCGCGAAACCACCCCAAACATAAGTTTTGGACCTAAATTACTGGATTGGGCATGTTCGTTGCGAAAAACGAAGAAATGGTTCCGGTGGCAAAAACTCGTGCTTGTATGCACACGTTTTCGGAATGGGTAACGTGCTGCAACGAAATTGCGCGAAACCACCCCAAACATGTGTTTCGGACCTAAAGTAGTGGACTGGGCATGTTCGTTGTGAAAAACGAAGAAATGGTTCCGGTGGCAAAAAACTCGTGCTTTGTATGCACCGCGACACCCGTTTTCGGAATGAGTGACGTGCGGCAACGAAATTGCGCGAAACCACCCCAAACATGAGTTTTGGACCTAAAGTAATGGATTGGACATGTTCATTGCGAAAAACGAAGAAATGGTTCCGGTGGCAAAAACTCGTGCTTTGAATGCAATCCAACACCCATTTTAGGAATGGGTGACGTGCGGCAACGAAATTGCGTGAAACCACCCCAAACATGAGTTTTGGACCTAAATTTGTGGATTGGGCATGTTCGTTGCGAAAAACGAAGAAATGGTTCCGGTGGCAAAAACTCGTGCTTTGTATGCACCGCGACACCTGTTTTCGGAATGGGTGACGTGCGGCAACGAAATTGCGCGAAACCACCCCAAACATGAGTTTTGGACCTAAATTACTGGATTGGCATGTTCGTTGCGAAAAACGAAGAAATGGTTCCGGTGGCAAAAACTCGTGCTTTGTATGCACCCCGACACCCGTTTTCGGAATGGGTGACGTGCGGCAACGAAATTGCGCGAAACCACCCCAAACATGAGTTTTGGACCTAAAGTAGCGGATTGGGCATGTTCATTGCGAAAAACGAAGAAATGGTTCCGGTGGCAAAAACTCGTGCTTGTATGCACCCCGACACTCGTTTTCGGAATGGGTTACGTGCGGCAACGAAATTGCGCGAAACCACCCCAAACATGAGTTTTGGACCTAAAGTAGTGGATTGGGCATGTTCGTTGCGAAAAACGAAGAAATGCTTCCGGTGGCAAAAACTCGTGCTTGTATGCACCCCGACACCCGTTTTCGTAATGGGTGACGTGCGGCAACAAAATTGGGTGAAACCACCCCAAACATGAGTTTTGGACCTAAAGTAGTGGACTGAGCATGTTCGTTGCGAAAAACGAAGAAATGGTTCCGGTGGCAAAAACTCGTGCTTGTATTCACCCCGACACCCGTTTTTGGAATGGGTGACGTGTGGCAACGAAATTGCGCGAAACCACCCCAAAAATGAGTTTAGGACTTAAAGTAGTGGATTGGGCATGTTCGTTGCAAAAAATGAAGAAATGGTTCTAGTGGCAAAAACTCTTGCTTGTATGCACCCGTTTTCGGAATGGGTGACGTGCGGCAACGAAATTGCGCGAAACCACCCCAAACATGTGTTTTGGACCTAAAGTAGTGGATTGGGCATGTTCATTGCGAAAAACGAAGAAATGGTTCCAGTGGCAAAAACTTGTGCTTTGTATGCACCACGACACCCGTTTTCGGAATGAGTGACGTGCGGCAACGAAATTGTGCGAAACCACCCCAAACATGAGTTTTGGACCTAAATTACTAGATTAGGCATGTTCGTTCCGAAAAATGAAGAAATGGTTCCGGTGGCAAAAACTCGTGCTTTGAATGCAACCCAATACCCATTTTCGGAATGTGTGACGTGCAGCAACGAAATTGTGCTAAACCACCCCAAACATGAGTTTTTGACCTAAATTAGTGGATTGGGCATGTTCGTTGCGAAAAACGAAGAAATTGATCCGGTGGCAAAAACTCGTGCTTTGTATGCAACCCGACACCCGTTTTCGGAATGGGTGACGTGCGGCAACAAAATTGCGTGAAACCAAACCCAAACATGAGTTTTGGACCTAAAGTATTGGATTGGTCATGTTCGTTGCGAAAAACGAAGAAATGGTTCCGGTGGCAAAAACTCATGCTTTGTATGCACCCCGACACCCGTTTTCGGAATGGGTGACGTGCGGCAACGAAATTGCGCGAAACAACCCCAAACAGGTGTTTTGGACCTAAAGTAGTGGATTGGGCATGTTTGTTGCGAAAAACAAAGAAATGGTTCCGGTGGCAAAAACTCGTGTTGTGTATGCACCGCGACACCCGTTTTCGGAATGGGTGACGTGCGGCAAGGAAATTGCGCGAAACCACCCAAAACATGAGTTTTGGACCTAAATTACTGGATTGGGCATGTTTGTTGCGAAAAACGAAGAAATGGTTCCGGTGGCAAAAACTCGTGCTTGTATGCACCCCGACACCCGTTTTCGGAATGGGTGACGTGCGGCAACGAAATTGCGCAAAACCACCCCAAACATTAGTTTTGGACCTAAAGTAGTGGATCGTGCATGTTCGTAGCGAAAAACGAAGAAATGGTTCCGGTGGCAAAAACTCGTGCTTGTAGGCACCTCGACACCCGTTTTCGGAATAGGTGACGTGCAGCAACAAAATTGCGCGAAACCACCCTAAACATGAGTTTTGGACCTAAACTAGTGGATTGGGCATGATCGTTGCGAAAAACGAAGAAATGGTTCCGATGGCAAAAACTCGTGCTTTGTATGCACCGCGACACCCGTTTTCGAAATGGGTGACGTGCGGCAACGAAATTGCGCGAAATCACCCAAAACATGAGTTTTGGACCTAAATTACTGGATTGGGCATGTTCGTTGCGAAAAACGAAGAAATGGTTCCGGTGGCAAAAACTTGTGCTTTGTATGCACCCCGACACCCATTTTCGGAATGGGTGATGTGCGGCAATGAAATTGCGCGAAACCAAACCCAAACATGAGTTTTGGACCTAAAGTAGTGGATTGGGCATGTTCGTTGTGAAAAACGAAGAAATGGTTCTGGTGGCAAAAACTCATGCTTTGTATGCACCCCGACACTCATTTTCGGAATGGGTGACGTGCGGCAACGAAATTGCGCGAAACCACCCCAAACATGAGTTTTGGACCTAAATTACTGGATTGGGCATGTTCGTTGCGAAATACGAAGAAATGGTTCCGGTGGCAAAAACTCGTGCTTTGTATGCACCCCGACACCCGTTTTCGGAATGGGTGACGTGCGGCAACGAAATTGCGCGAAACCGACATGAGTTTTGGACCTAAAGTAGTGGATTGTGCATATTCGTTGCGAAAAACGAAGAAATGGTTCCGGTGGCAAAAACTCGTGCTTGTATGCACCCCGACACCCGTTTTCGGAATGGGTGATGTGCGGCAACGAAATTGCGCGAAACCACCCCAAACATGAGTTTGGACCTAAAGTAGTGGATTGGCCATGTTCGTTGCGAAAAACGAAGGAATGGTTCCGGTGGCAAAAACTCGTGCTTGTATGCACACGTTTTCGGAATGGGTAACGTGCTGCAACGAAATTGCGCGAAACCACCCCAAACATGTGTTTCGGACCTAAAGTAGTGGACTGGGCATGTTCGTTGTGAAAAACGAAGAAATGGTTCCGGTGGCAAAAACTCGTGCTTTGTATGCACCGCGACACCCGTTTTCGGAATGAGTGACGTGCGGCAACGAAATTGCGCGAAACCACCCCAAACATGAGTTTTGGACCTAAAGTAATGAATTGGACATGTTCATTGCGAAAAACGAAGAAATGGTTCCGGTGGCAAAAACTCGTGCTTTGAATGCAATCCAACACCCATTTTAGGAATGGGTGACGTGCGGCAACGAAATTGCGTGAAACCACCCCAAACATGAGTTTTGGACCTAAATTTGTGGAATGGGCATGTTCGTTGCGAAAAACGAAGAAATGGTTCCGGTGGCAAAAACTCGTGCTTTGTATGCACCGCGACACCTGTTTTCGGAATGGGTGACGTGCGGCAACGAAATTGCGCGAAACCACCCCAAACATGAGTTTTGGACCTAAATTACTGGATTGGGCATGTTCGTTGCGAAAAACGAAGAAATGGTTCCGGTGGCAAAAAACTCGTGCTTTGTATGCACCCCGACACCCGTTTTCGGAATGGGTGACGTGCGGCAACGAAATTGCGCGAAACCACCCCAAACATGAGTTTTGGACCTAAAGTAGTGGATTGGGCATGTTCATTGCGAAAAACGAAGAAATGGTTCCGGTGGCAAAAACTCGTGCTTGTATGCACCCCGACACCCGTTTTCGTAATGGGTGACGTGCGGCAACGAAATTGGGTGAAACCACCCCAAACATGAGTTTTGGACCTAAAGTAGTGGACTGGGCATGTTCGTTGCGAAAAACGAAGAAATGGTTCTGGTGGCAAAAACTCGTGCTTGTATTCACCCCGACACCCGTTTTTGGAATGGGTGACGTGTGGCAACGAAATTGCGCGAAACCACCCCAAAAATGAGTTTAGGACTTAAAGTAGTGGATTGGGCATGTTCGTTGCAAAAAATGAAGAAATGGTTCTAGTGGCAAAAACTCTTGCTTGTATGCACCCGTTTTCGGAATGGGTGACGTGCGGCAACGAAATTGCGCGAAACCACCCCAAACATGAGTTTTGGACCTAAAGTAATGAATTGGACATGTTCATTGCGAAAAACGAAGAAATGGTTCCGGTGGCAAAAACTCGTGCTTTGAATGCAATCCAACACCCATTTTAGGAATGGGTGACGTGCGGCAATGAAATTGCGTGAAACCACCCCAAACATGAGTTTTGGACCTAAATTTGTGGAATGGGCATGTTCGTTGCGAAAAACGAAGAAATGGTTCCGGTGGCAAAAACTCGTGCTTTGTATGCACCGCGACACCTGTTTTCGGAATGGGTGACGTGCGGCAACGAAATTGCGCGAAACCACCCCAAACATGAGTTTTGGACCTAAATTACTGGATTGGGCATGTTCGTTGCGAAAAACGAAGAAATGGTTCCGGTGGCAAAAACTCGTGCTTTGTATGCACCTCGACACCCGTTTTCGGAATGGGTTACGTGCGGCAACGAAATTGCGCGAAACCACCCCAAACATGAGTTTTGGACCTAAAGTAGTGGATTGGGCATGTTCGTTTGCGAAAAACGAAGAAATGCTTCCGGTGGCAAAAACTCGTGCTTGTATGCACCCCGACACCCGTTTTCGTAATGGGTGACGTGCGGCAACGAAATTGGGTGAAACCACCCCAAACATGAGTTTTGGACCTAAAGTAGTGGACTGGGCATGTTCGTTGCGAAAAACGAAGAAATGGTTCTGGTGGCAAAAACTCGTGCTTGTATTCACCCCGACACCCGTTTTTGGAATGGGTGACGTGTGGCAACGAAATTGCGCGAAACCACCCCAAAAATGAGTTTAGGACTTAAAGTAGTGGATTGGGCATGTTCGTTGCAAAAAATGAAGAAATGGTTCTAGTGGCAAAAACTCTTGCTTGTATGCACCCGTTTTCGGAATGGGTGACGTGCGGCAACGAAATTGCGCGAAACCACCCCAAACATGTGTTTTGGACCTAAATTACTGGATTGGGCATGTTCGTTGCGAAATACGAAGAAATGGTTCCGGTGGCAAAAACTCGTGCTTTGTATGCACCCCGACACCCGTTTTCGGAATGGGTGACGTGCGGCAACGAAATTGCGCGAAACCGACATGAGTTTTGGACCTAAAGTAGTGGATTGTGCATATTCGTTGCGAAAAACGAAGAAATGGTTCCGGTGGCAAAAACTCGTGCTTGTATGCACCCCGACACCCGTTTTCGGAATGGGTGATGTGCGGCAACGAAATTGCGCGAAACCACCCCAAACATGAGTTTTGGACCTAAAGTAGTGGATTGGCCATGTTCGTTGCGAAAAACGAAGGAATGGTTCCGGTGGCAAAAACTCGTGCTTGTATGCACACGTTTTCGGAATGGGTAACGTGCTGCAACGAAATTGCGCGAAACCACCCCAAACATGTGTTTCGGACCTAAAGTAGTGGACTGGGCATGTTCGTTGTGAAAAACGAAGAAATGGTTCCGGTGGCAAAAACTCGTGCTTTGTATGCACCGCGACACCCGTTTTCGGAATGAGTGACGTGCGGCAACGAAATTGCGCGAAACCACCCCAAACATGAGTTTTGGACCTAAAGTAATGAATTGGACATGTTCATTGCGAAAAACGAAGAAATGGTTCCGGTGGCAAAAACTCGTGCTTTGAATGCAATCCAACACCCATTTTAGGAATGGGTGACGTGCGGCAACGAAATTGCGTGAAACCACCCCAAACATGAGTTTTGGACCTAAATTTGTGGAATGGGCATGTTCGTTGCGAAAAACGAAGAAATGGTTCCGGTGGCAAAAACTCGTGCTTTGTATGCACCGCGACACCTGTTTTCGGAATGGGTGACGTGCGGCAACGAAATTGCGCGAAACCACCCCAAACATGAGTTTTGGACCTAAATTACTGGATTGGGCATGTTCGTTGCGAAAAACGAAGAAATGGTTCCGGTGGCAAAAACTCGTGCTTTGTATGCACCCCGACACCCGTTTTCGGAATGGGTGACGTGCGGCAACGAAATTGCGCGAAACCACCCCAAACATGAGTTTTGGACCTAAAGTAGTGGATTGGGCATGTTCATTGCGAAAAACGAAGAAATGGTTCCGGTGGCAAAAACTCGTGCTTGTATGCACCCCGACACCCGTTTTCGTAATGGGTGACGTGCGGCAACGAAATTGGGTGAAACCACCCCAAACATGAGTTTTGGACCTAAAGTAGTGGACTGGGCATGTTCGTTGCGAAAAACGAAGAAATGGTTCTGGTGGCAAAAACTCGTGCTTGTATTCACCCCGACACCCGTTTTTGGAATGGGTGACGTGTGGCAACGAAATTGCGCGAAACCACCCCAAAAATGAGTTTAGGACTTAAAGTAGTGGATTGGGCATGTTCGTTGCAAAAAATGAAGAAATGGTTCTAGTGGCAAAAACTCTTGCTTGTATGCACCCGTTTTCGGAATGGGTGACGTGCGGCAACGAAATTGCGCGAAACCACCCCAAACATGAGTTTTGGACCTAAAGTAATGAATTGGACATGTTCATTGCGAAAAACGAAGAAATGGTTCCGGTGGCAAAAACTCGTGCTTTGAATGCAATCCAACACCCATTTTAGGAATGGGTGACGTGCGGCAATGAAATTGCGTGAAACCACCCCAAACATGAGTTTTGGACCTAAATTTGTGGAATGGGCATGTTCGTTGCGAAAAACGAAGAAATGGTTCCGGTGGCAAAAACTCGTGCTTTGTATGCACCGCGACACCTGTTTTCGGAATGGGTGACGTGCGGCAACGAAATTGCGCGAAACCACCCCAAACATGAGTTTTGGACCTAAATTACTGGATTGGGCATGTTCGTTGCGAAAAACGAAGAAATGGTTCCGGTGGCAAAAACTCGTGCTTTGTATGCACCTCGACACCCGTTTTCGGAATGGGTTACGTGCGGCAACGAAATTGCGCGAAACCACCCCAAACATGAGTTTTGGACCTAAAGTAGTGGATTGGGCATGTTCGTTGCGAAAAAACGAAGAAATGCTTCCGGTGGCAAAAACTCGTGCTTGTATGCACCCCGACACCCGTTTTCGTAATGGGTGACGTGCGGCAACGAAATTGGGTGAAACCACCCCAAACATGAGTTTTGGACCTAAAGTAGTGGACTGGGCATGTTCGTTGCGAAAAACGAAGAAATGGTTCTGGTGGCAAAAACTCGTGCTTGTATTCACCCCGACACCCGTTTTTGGAATGGGTGACGTGTGGCAACGAAATTGCGCGAAACCACCCCAAAAATGAGTTTAGGACTTAAAGTAGTGGATTGGGCATGTTCGTTGCAAAAAATGAAGAAATGGTTCTAGTGGCAAAAACTCTTGCTTGTATGCACCCGTTTTCGGAATGGGTGACGTGCGGCAACGAAATTGCGCGAAACCACCCCAAACATGTGTTTTGGACCTAAAGTAGTGGATTGGGCATGTTCATTGCGAAAAAACGAAGAAATGGTTCCAGTGGCAAAAACTCGTGCTTTGTATGCACCACGACACCCGTTTTCGGAATGAGTGACGTGCGGCAACGAAATTGTGCGAAACCACCCCAAACATGAGTTTTGGACCTAAATTACTAGATTAGGCATGTTCGTTCCGAAAAATGAAGAAATGGTTCCGGTGGCAAAAACTCGTGCTTTGAATGCAACCCAATACCCATTTTCGGAATGTGTGACGTGCAGCAACGAAATTGTGCTAAACCACCCCAAACATGAGTTTTTGACCTAAATTAGTGGATTGGGCATGTTCGTTGCGAAAAACGAAGAAATTGATCCGGTGGCAAAAACTCGTGCTTTGTATGCAACCCGACACCCGTTTTCGGAATGGGTGACGTGCGGCAACAAAATTGCGTGAAACCAAACCCAAACATGAGTTTTGGACCTAAAGTATTGGATTGGTCATGTTCGTTGCGAAAAACGAAGAAATGGTTCAGGTGGCAAAAACTCATGCTTTGTATGCACCCCGACACCCGTTTTCGGAATGGGTGACGTGCGGCAACGAAATTGCGCGAAACAACCCCAAACAGGTGTTTTGGACCTAAAGTAGTGGATTGGGCATGTTTGTTGCGAAAAACAAAGAAATGGTTCCGGTGGCAAAAACTCGTGTTGTGTATGCACCGCGACACCCGTTTTCGGAATGGGTGACGTGCGGCAAGGAAATTGCGCGAAACCACCCAAAACATGAGTTTTGGACCTAAATTACTGGATTGGGCATGTTTGTTGCGAAAAACGAAGAAATGGTTCCGGTGGCAAAAACTCGTGCTTGTATGCACCCCGACACCCGTTTTCGGAATGGGTGACGTGCGGCAACGAAATTGCGCAAAACCACCCCAAACATTAGTTTTGGACCTAAAGTAGTGGATCGTGCATGTTCGTAGCGAAAAATGAAGAAATGGTTCCGGTGGCAAAAACTCGTGCTTGTAGGCACCTCGACACCCGTTTTCGGAATAGGTGACGTGCAGCAACAAAATTGCGCGAAACCACCCTAAACATGAGTTTTGGACCTAAACTAGTGGATTGGGCATGATCGTTGCGAAAAAACGAAGAAATGGTTCCGATGGCAAAAACTCGTGCTTTGTATGCACCGCGACACCCGTTTTCGAAATGGGTGACGTGCGGCAACGAAATTGCGCGAAACCAAACCCAAACATGAGTTTTGGACCTAAAGTAGTGGATTGGGCATGTTCGTTGTGAAAAACGAAGAAATGGTTCCGGTGGCAAAAACTCATGCTTTGTATGCACCCCGACACTCATTTTCGGAATGGGTGACGTGCGGCAACGAAATTGCGCGAAACCACCCCAAACATGAGTTTTGGACCTAAATTACTGGATTGGGCATGTTCGTTGCGAAATACGAAGAAATGGTTCCGGTGGCAAAAACTCGTGCTTTGTATGCACCCCGACACCCGTTTTCGGAATGGGTGACGTGCGACAACAAAATTGCGCGAAACCGACATGAGTTTTGGACCTAAAGTAGTGGATTGTGCATATTCGTTGCGAAAAACGAAGAAATGGTTCCGGTGGCAAAAACTCGTGCTTGTATGCACCCCGACACCCGTTTTTGGAATGGGTGATGTGCGGCAACGAAATTGCGCGAAACCACCCCAAACATGAGTTTTGGACCTAAAGTAGTGGATTGGCCATGTTCGTTGCGAAAAACGAAGAAATGGTTCCGGTGGCAAAAACTCGTGCTTGTATGCACCCCGACACCCGTTTTCGGAATGGGTGACGTGCGACAACGAAATTGCGCGAAACCACACCAAACATGTGTTTTGGACCTAAAGTAGTGGATTGGGAATGTTCGTTGCGAAAAACGAAGAAATGGTTCCGGTGGAAAAAACTCGTGCTTGTTTGCACCCCGACACCCGTTTTCGGAATAGGTGACGTGCTACAACGAAATTGTGCGAAACCACCCCAAACATGAGTTTTGGACCTAAAGTAGTGGGTTAGGCATTTTCGTTACGAAAAACAAAGAAATGGTTCCGGTGGCAAAAACTCGTGCTTTGTATGCACCCCGACACCCGTTTTCGGAATGGGTGACGTGCGGCAATGAAATTGCGCGAAAGCACCCCAAACATGTGTTTTGGACCTAAAGTAGTGGTTTGGGCATGTTAGTTGCGAAAAACTTAGAAATGGTTTCGATGGCAAAAACTCGTGCTTGTATGCACACCGACACCCGTTTTCGGAATGGGTGACGTGCGGCAACGAAATTGCGCGAAACCACCCCAAACATTAGTTTTGGACCTAAAGTAGTGGATTGGGCATGTTCGTTGCGAAAAACGAAGAAATGGTTCCGGTGGCAAAAACTCGTGCTTGTATGCACCTCGACACCCGTTTTCGGAATGGGTGACGTGCGGCAACGAAATTGCACGAAACCACCCAAAACATGAGTTTTGAACCTAAATTAGCGGATTGGGCATGTTCGTTGCGAAAAACGAAGAAATGGTTCCGGTGGCAAAAACTCGTGCTTTGTATGCACCGCGACACCCGTTTTCGGAATGGGTGACGTGCGGCAACGAAATTGCGCGAAACCACCCAAAACATGAGTTTTGGACCTAAATTACTGGATTGGGCATGTTCGTTGCGAAAAACGAAGAAATGGTTCCGGTGGCAAAAACCCGTGCTTGTATGCACCCCGACACTCGTTTTCGGAATGGGTGACGTGCGGCAACGAAATTGCACGAAACCACCCCAAACATTAGTTTTGGACCTAAAGTAGTGGATCGGGCATGTTCGTAGTGAAAAACGAAGAAATGGTTCCGGTGGCAAAAACTCGTGCTTGTATGCACCTCGACACCCGTTTTCGGAATGGGTGACGTGCGGCAACGAAATTGCGCGAAACCACCCCAAACATGAGTTTTGGACCTAAACTAGTGGATTGGGCATGATCGTTGCGAAAAACGAAGAAATGGTTCCGGTGGCAAAAACTCGTGCTTTGTGCGCACCACGACACCCGTTTTCGGAAGGGGTGACGTGCGGCAACGAAATTGAGCGAAACCACCCAAAACATGAGTTTTGGACCTAAGTTACTGGATTGGGCATGTTCGTTGCGAAAAACGAAGAAATGGTTCCGGTGGCAAAAACTTGTGCTTTGTATGCACCCCGACACCCGTTTTCGGAATGGGTGACGTGCGGCAACGAAATTGCGCGAAACCAAACCCAAACATGAGTTTTGGACCTAAAGTAGTGGATTGGGCATGTTCGTTGCGAAAAACGAAGAAATGGTTCCGGTGGCAAAAACTCATGCTTTGTATGCACCCCGACACCCGTTTTCGGAATGGGTGACGTGCGGCAACGAAATTGCGCGAAACCACCCCAAACATGAGTTTTGGACCTAAATTACTGGATTGGGCATGTTCGTTGCAAAAAACGAAGAAATGGTTCCGGTGGCAAAAACTCGTGCTTTGTATGCACCCCGACACCCGTTTTCGGAATGGGTGACGTGCGGCAACGAAACTGCGCGAAACCGACATGAGTTTTGGACCTAAAGTAGTGGATTGTGCATATTCGTTGCGAAAAACGAAGAAATGGTTTCGGTGGCAAAAACTCGTGCTTGTATGCACCCCGACACCCGTTTTCGGAATGGGTGACGTGCGGCAACGAAATTGCGCGAAACCACCCAAAACATGAGTTTTGGACCTAAATTACTGGATTGGGCATGTTCGTTGCGAAAAACGAAGAAATGGTTCCGGTGGCAAAAACTCGTGCTTGTATGCACCCCGACACTCGTTTTCGGAATGGGTGACGTGCGGCAACGAAATTGCGCGAAACCATCCCAAACATTAGTTTTGGACCTAAAGTAGTGGATTGGGAATGTTCATTGCGAAAAAACGAAGAAATGGTTCCGGTGGAAAAAACTCGTGCTTGTTTGCACCCCGACACCCGTTTTCGGAATAGGTGACGTGCTACAACGAAATTGTGCGAAACCACCCCAAACATGAGTTTTGGACCTAAAGTAGTGGGTTGTGCATGTTCGTTGCAAAAAACGAAGAAATGGTTCCTGTGGCAAAAACTCGTGCTTTGTATGCACCCCGACACCCGTTTTCGGAAGGGGAGACGTGCGGCAATGAAATTGCGCGAAACCACCCAAACATGTGTTTTGGACCTAAAGTAGTGGATTAGGCATGTTCGTTGCGAAAAACTTAGAAATGGTTTCGATGGCAAAAACTCGTGCTTTTTTGCACACCGACACCCGTTTTCGGAATGGGTGACGTGCGGCAACGAAATTGCGCGAAACCACCCCAAACATTAGTTTTGGACCTAAAGTAGTGGATTGGGCATGTTCGTTGCGAAAAACGAAGAAATGGTTCCGGTGGCAAAAACTCGTGCTTGTATACACCTCGACACCCGTTTTCGGAATGGGTGACGTGCGGCAACGAAATTGCACGAAACCACCCCAAACATGAGTTTTGGACCTAAATTAGTGGATTGGGCATGTTCGTTGCGAAAAACGAAGAAATGGTTCCGGTGGCAAAAACTTGTGCTTTGTATGCACCCCGACACCCGTTTTCGGAATGGGTGACGTGCGGCAACGAAATTGCGCGAAACAAAACCCAAACATGAGTTTTGGACCTAAATTACTGGATTGGGCATGTTCGTTGCAAAAAAACGAAGAAACGGTTCTGGTGGCAAAAACTCGTGCTTTGTATGCACCCCGACATCCGTTTTCGGAATGGGTGACGTGCGGCAACGAAATTGCGCGAAACCGACATCAGTTTTGGACCTAAAGTAGTGGATTGTGCATATTCGTTGCGAAAAACGAAGAAATGGTTTCGGTGGCAAAAACTCGTGCTTGTATGCACCCCGACACCCGTTTTCGGAATGGGTGACGTGCGGCAACGAAATTGCGCGAAACCACCCAAAACATGAGTTTTGGACCTAAATTACTGGATTGGGCATGTTCGTTGCGAAAAACGAAGAAATGGTTCCGGTGGCAAAAACTCGTGCTTGTATGCACCCCGACACTCGTTTTCGGAATGGGTGACGTGCGGCAACAAAATTGCGCGAAACCACCCCAAACATTAGTTTTGGACCTAAAGTAGTGGATTGGGCATGTTCGTTGCGAAAAACGAAGAAATGGTTCCGGTGGCAAAAACTCGTGCTTGTATGCACCTCGACACCCGTTTTCGGAATGGGTGACGTGCGGCAACGAAATTGCGCAAAACCACCCCAAACATTAGTTTTGGACCTAAATTAGTGGATTGGGCATGTTCGTTGCGAAAAACGAAGAAATGGTTCCGGTGGCAAAAACTTGTGCTTTGTATGCACCGCGACACCCGTTTTCGGAATGGGTGACGTGCGGCAACGAAATTGCGCGAAACCACCCAAAACATGAGTTTTGGACATAAATTACTGGATTGGGCATGTTCGTTGCGAAAAACGAAGAAATGGTTCCGGTGGCAAAAACCCGTGCTTGTATGCACCCCGACACTCGTTTTCGGAATGGGTGACGTGCGGCAACGAAATTGCGCAAAACCACCCCAAACATTAGTTTTGGACCTAAAGTAGTGGATCGGGCATGTTCGTAGTGAAAAACGAAGAAATGGTTCCGGTGGCAAAAACTCGTGCTTGTATGCACTTCGACACCCGTTTTCGGAATGGGTGACGTGCGGCAACGAAATTGCGCGAAACCACCCCAAACATGAGTTTTGGACCTAAACTAGTGGATTGGGCATGATCGTTGCGAAAAACGAAGAAATGGTTCCGGTGGCAAAAACTCGTGCTTTGTGTGCACCGCGACACCCGTTTTCGCAAGGGGTGACGTGCGGCAACGAAATTGCGCGAAACCACCCAAAACATGAGTTTTGGACCTAAGTTACAGGATTGGGCATGTTCGTTGCGAAAAACGAAGAAATGGTTCCGGTGGCAAAAACTCGTGCTTTGTATGCACCCGACACCCGTTTTCGGAATGGGTGACGTGCGGCAACGAAATTGCGCGAAACCGACATGAGTTTTGGACCTAAAGTAGTGGATTGTGCATATTCGTTGCGAAAAACGAAGAAATGGTTTCGGTGGCAAAAACTCGTGCTTGTATGCACCCCGACACCCTTTTTCGGAATGGGTGACGTGCGGCAACGAAATTGCGCGAAACCACCCAAAACATGAGTTTTGGACCTAAATTACTGGATTGGGCATGTTCGTTGCGAAAAAACGAATAAATGGTTCCGGTGGCAAAAACTCGTGCTTGCATGCACCCCGACACTCGTTTTCGGAATGGGTGACGTGCGGCAACGAAATTGCGCGAAACCATCCCAAACATTAGTTTTGGACCTAAAGTAGTGGATTGGGAATGTTCATTGCGAAAAACGAAGAAAATGGTTCCGGTGGAAAAAACTCGTGCTTGTTTGCACCCTGACACCCGTTTTCGGAATAGGTGACGTGCTACAACGAAATTGTGCGAAACCACCCCAAACATGAGTTTTGGACCTAAAGTAGTGGGTTGTGCATGTTCGTTGCAAAAAACGAAGAAATGGTTCCTGTGGCAAAAACTCGTGCTTTGTATGCACCCCGACACCCGTTTTCGGAAGGGGAGACGTGCGGCAATGAAATTGCGCGAAACCACCCCAAACATGTGTTTTGGACCTAAAGTAGTGGATTGGGCATGTTCGTTGCGAAAAACGAAGAAATGGTTCCGGTGGCAAAAACCCGTGCTTGTATGCACCCCGACACTCGTTTTCGGAATGGGTGACGTGCGGCAACGAAATTGCGCGAAACCACCCCAAACATTAGTTTTGGACCTAAAGTAGTGGATCGGGCATGTTCGTAGTGAAAAACGAAGAAATGGTTCCGGTGGCAAAAACTCGTGCTTGTATGCACCTCGACACCCGTTTTCGGAATGGGTGACGTGCGGCAACGAAATTGCGCGAAACCACCCCAAACATGAGTTTTGGACGTAAACTAGTGGATTGGGCATGATCGTTGCGAAAAACGAAGAAATGGTTCCGGTGGCAAAAACTCGTGCTTTGTGTGCACCGCGACACCCGTTTTCGGAAGGGGTGACGTGCGGCAACGAAATTGCGCGAAACCACCCAAAACATGAGTTTTGGACCTAAGTTACTGGATTGGGCAAGTTCGTTGCGAAAAACGAAGAAATGGTTCCGGTGGCAAAAACTTGTGCTTTGTATGCACCCCGACACCCGTTTTCGGAATGGGTGACGTGCGGCAACGAAATTGCGCGAAACCAAACCCAAACATGAGTTTTGGACCTAAAATAGTGGATTGGGCATGTTCGTTGCGAAAAACGAAGAAATGGTTCCGGTGGCAAAAACTCATGCTTTGTATGCACCCCGACACCCGTTTTCGGAATGGGTGACGTGCGGCAACGAAATTGCGCGAAACCACCCCAAACATGAGTTTTGGACCTAAATTACTGGATTGGGCATGTTCGTTGCAAAAAACGAAGAAATGGTTCCGGTGGCAAAAACTCGTGCTTTGTATGCAACCCGACACCCGTTTTCGGAATGGGTGACGTGCGACAACGAAATTGCGCGAAACCGACATGAGTTTTAGACCTAAAGTAGTGGATTGTGCATATTCGTTGCGAAAAACGAAGAAATGGTTTCTGTGGCAAAAACTCGTGCTTGTATGCACCCCGACACCCGTTTTCGGAATGGGTGACGTGCGGCAACGAAATTGCGCGAAACCACCCAAAACATGAGTTTTGGACCTAAATTACTGGATTGGGCATGTTCGTTGCGAAAAACGAAGAAATGGTTCCGGTGGCAAAAACTCGTGCTTGTATGCACCCCGACACTCGTTTTCGGAATGGGTGACGTGCGGCAACGAAATTGCGCGAAACCACCCCAAACATTAGTTTTGGACCTAAAGTAGTGGATCGGGCATGTTCGTAGTGAAAAACGAAGAAATGGTTCCGGTGGCAAAAACTCGTGCTTGTATGCACCTCGACACCCGTTTTCGGAATGGGTGACGTGCTGCAACGAAATTGCGCGAAACCACCCCAAACATGAGTTTTGGACCTAAACTAGTGGATTGGGCATGATCGTTGCGAAAAACAAAGAAATGGTTCCGGTGGCAAAAACTCGTGCTTTGTGTGCACCGCGACACCCGTTTTCGGAAGGGGTGACGTGCAGCAACGAAATTGCGCGAAACCACCCAAAACATGAGTTTTGGACCTAAGTTACTGGATTGGGCATGTTCGTTGCGAAAAACGAAGAAATGGTTCCGGTGGCAAAAACTTGTGCTTTGTATGCACCCCGGCACCCGTTTTCGGAATGGGTGACGTGCGGCAACGAAATTGCGCGAAACCAAACCCAAACATGAGTTTTGGACCTAAAGTAGTGGATTGGGCATGTTCGTTGCGAAAAACGAAGAAATGGTTCCGGTGGCAAAAACTCATGCTTTGTATGCACCCCGACACCCGTTTTTGGAATGGGTGACGTGCGGCAACGAAATTGCGCGAAACCACCCCAAACATGAGTTTTGGACCTAAATTAGTGGATTGGGCATGTTCGTTGCAAAAAACGAAGAAATGGTTCCGGTGGCAAAAACTCGTGCTTTGTATGCACCCCGACACCCGTTTTCGGAATGGGTGACGTGCGGCAACGAAATTGCGCGAAACCACCCCAAACATTAGTTTTGGACCTAAAGTAGTGGATTGGGCATGTTCGTTGTGAAAAACGAAGAAATGGTTCCGGTGGCAAAAACTCGTGCTTGTATGCACCTCGACACCCGTTTTCGGAATGGGTGACGTGCGGCAACGAAATTGCACGAAACCACCCCAAACATGAGTTTTGGACCTAAATTAGTGGATTGGGCATGTTCGTTGTGAAAAACGAAGAAATGGTTCCGGTGGCAAAAACTCGTGCTTTGTATGCACCGCGACACCCGTTTTCGGAATGGGTGACGTGCGGCAACGAAATTGCGCGAAACCACCCAAAACATGAGTTTTGGACCTAAATTACTGGATTGGGCATGTTTGTTGCGAAAAAACGAAGAAATGGTTCCGGTGGCAAAAACCCGTGCTTGTATGCACCCCGACACTCGTTTTCGGAATGGGTGACGTGCGGCAACGAAATTGCGCGAAACCACCCCAAACATTAGTTTTGGACCTAAAGTAGTGGATCGGGCATGTTCGTAGTGAAAAACGAAGAAATGGTTCCGGTGGCAAAAACTCGTGCTTGTATGCACCTCGACACCCGTTTTCGGAATGGGTGACGTGCTGCAACGAAATTGCGCGAAACCACCCCAAACATGAGTTTTGGACCTAAACTAGTGGATTGGGCATGATCGTTGCGAAAAACAAAGAAATGGTTCCGGTGGCAAAAACTCGTGCTTTGTGTGCACCGCGACACCCGTTTTCGGAAGGGGTGACGTGCGGCAACGAAATTGCGCGAAACCACCCAAAACATGAGTTTTGGACCTAAGTTACTGGATTGGGCATGTTCGTTGCGAAAAACGAAGAAATGGTTCCGGTGGCAAAAACTTGTGCTTTGTATGCACCCCGGCACCCGTTTTCGGAATGGGTGACGTGCGGCAACGAAATTGCGCGAAACCAAACCCAAACATGAGTTTTGGACCTAAAGTAGTGGATTGTGCATGTTCGTTGCGAAAAACGAAGAAATGGTTCCGGTGACAAAAACTCATGCTTTGTATGCACCCCGACACCCGTTTTTGGAATGGGTGACGTGCGGCAACGAAATTGCGCGAAACCACCCCAAACATGAGTTTTGGACCTAAATTAGTGGATTGGGCATGTTCGTTGCAAAAAACGAAGAAATGGTTCCGGTGGCAAAAACTCGTGCTTTGTATGCACCCCGACACCCGTTTTCGGAATGGGTGACGTGCGGCAACGAAATTGCGCGAAACCGACATGAGTTTTGGACCTAAAGTAGTGGATTGTGCAAATTCGTCGCGAAAAACGAAGAAATGGTTTCGGTGGTAAAAACTCGTGCTTGTATGCACCCCGACACCCGTTTTCGGAATGGGTGACGTGCGGCAACGAAATTGCGCGAAACCACCCAAAACATGAGTTTTGGACCTAAATTACTGGATTGGGCATGTTCGTTGCGAAAAACGAAGAAATGGTTCCGGTGGCAAAAACTCGTGCTTGTATGCACCCCGACACTCGTTTTCGGAATGGGTGACGTGCGGCAACGAAATTGCGCGAAACCATCCCAAACATTAGTTTTGGACCTAAAGTAGTGGATTGGGAATGTTCATTGCGAAAAACGAAGAAATGGTTCCGGTGGAAAAAACTCGTGCTTGTTTGCACCCCGACACCCGTTTTCGGAATAGGTGACGTGCTACAACGAAATTGTGCGAAACCACCCCAAACATGAGTTTTGGACCTAAAGTAGTGGGTTGTGCATGTTCGTTGCAAAAAACGAAGAAATGGTTCCTGTGGCAAAAACTCGTGCTTTGTATGCACCCTGACACCCGTTTTCGGAAGGGGAGACGTGCGGCAATGAAATTGCGCAAAACCACCCCAAACATGTGTTTTGGACCTAAAGTAGTGGATTGGGCATGTTCGTTGCGAAAAACTTAGAAATGGTTTCTATGGCAAAAACTCGTGCTTGTATGCACACCGACACCCGTTTTCGGAATGGGTGACGTGCGGCAACGAAATTGCGCGAAACCACCCCAAACATTAGTTTTAGACCTAATGTAGTGGATTGGGCATGTTCGTTGCGAAAAACGAAGAAATGGTTCCGGTGGCAAAAACTCGTGCTTGTATGCACCTCGACACCCGTTTTCGGAATGGGTGACGTGCGGCAACGAAATTGCACGAAACCACCCCAAACATGAGTTTTGGACCTAAATTAGTGGATTGGGCATGTTCGTTGCGAAAAACGAAGAAATGGTTCCGGTGGCAAAAACTTGTGCTTTGTATGCACCCCGACATCCGTTTTCGGAATGGGTGACGTGCGGCAACGAAATTGCGCGAAACAAAACCCAAACATGAGTTTTGGACCTAAATTACTGGATTGGGCATGTTTGTTGCAAAAAACGAAGAAACGGTTCCGGTGGCAAAAACTCGTGCTTTGTATGCACCCCGACACCCGTTTTCGGAATGGGTGACGTGCGGCAACGAAATTGCGCGAAACCGACATCAGTTTTGGACCTAAAGTAGTGGATTGTGCATATTCGTTGCGAAAAACGAAGAAATGGTTTCGGTGGCAAAAACTCGTGCTTGTATGCACCCCGACACCCGTTTTCGGAATGGGTGACGTGCGGCAACGAAATTGCGCGAAACCACCCAAAACATGAGTTTTGGACCTAAATTACTGGATTGAGCATGTTCGTTGCGAAAAACGAAGAAATGGTTCCGGTGGCAAAAACTCGTGCTTTGTATGCACCCCGACACCCGTTTTCGGAATGGGTGACGTGCGGCAACGAAATTGCGCGAAACCACCCCAAACATTAGTTTTGGACCTAAAGTAGTGGATTGGGCATGTTCGTTGTGAAAAACGAAGAAATGGTTCCGGTGGCAAAAACTCGTGCTTGTATGCACCTCGACACCCGTTTTCGGAATGGGTGACGTGCGGCAACGAAATTGCACGAAACCACCCCAAACATGAGTTTTGGACCTAAATTAGTGGATTGGGCATGTTCGTTGTGAAAAACGAAGAAATGGTTCCGGTGGCAAAAACTCGTGCTTTGTATGCACCGCGACACCCGTTTTCGGAATGGGTGACGTGCGGCAACGAAATTGCGCGAAACCACCCAAAACATGAGTTTTGGACCTAAATTACTGGATTGGGCATGTTTGTTGCGAAAAACGAAGAAATGGTTCCGGTGGCAAAAACCCGTGCTTGTATGCACCCCGACACTCGTTTTCGGAATGGGTGACGTGCGGCAACGAAATTGCGCGAAACCACCCCAAACATTAGTTTTGGACCTAAAGTAGTGGATCGGGCATGTTCGTAGTGAAAAACGAAGAAATGGTTCCGGTGGCAAAAACTCGTGCTTGTATGCACCTCGACACCCGTTTTCGGAATGGGTGACGTGCTGCAACGAAATTGCGCGAAACCACCCCAAACATGAGTTTTGGACCTAAACTAGTGGATTGGGCATGATCGTTGCGAAAAACAAAGAAATGGTTCCGGTGGCAAAAACTCGTGCTTTGTGTGCACCGCGACACCCGTTTTCGGAAGGGGTGACGTGCGGCAACGAAATTGCGCGAAACCACCCAAAACATGAGTTTTGGACCTAAGTTACTGGATTGGGCATGTTCGTTGCGAAAAACGAAGAAATGGTTCCGGTGGCAAAAACTTGTGCTTTGTATGCACCCCGGCACCCGTTTTCGGAATGGGTGACGTGCGGCAACGAAATTGCGCGAAACCAAACCCAAACATGAGTTTTGGACCTAAAGTAGTGGATTGGGCATGTTCGTTGCGAAAAACGAAGAAATTGTTCCGGTGGCAAAAACTCATGCTTTGTATGCACCCCGACACCCGTTTTTGGAATGGGTGACGTGCGGCAACGAAATTGCGCGAAACCACCCCAAACATGAGTTTTGGACCTAAATTAGTGGATTGGGCATGTTCGTTGCAAAAAACGAAGAAATGGTTCCGGTGGCAAAAACTCGTGCTTTGTATGCACCCCGACACCCGTTTTCGGAATGGGTGACGTGCTGATGTGCACCCGTTGGGTGATTGCCCGATCTTTCGATGAGAGGGTGTGGAATAACTCGATTGGGGGAGGAGACGACGTTCACGGCCCGACTACAGCCTTCCAAAGACGCTGCGCCTTAGCAACCGATACACCACCTCCTATGGCTGTCACGATCTTGTGGAGCGTGACACCCTGGCCACTAGGGCACTCGTCCTGCAAGCAATCGAAGAACTAGCAAGAACAAGTAGAACAAGTACTGAATTACCAGATCTAAATGTAGGTTTCAAATCAAACTCCAATATGGTGGGGTTCCGAAGACAAGAAGACGGGCGGCTGAACCAGCACGCGCGCTTACAAGCAAGTAGCGAGAGCTAAACTTGATCTAAACAAAACCCGCTGTTCTTGGTGGCGGCTAGGGGGTTTATAAACATGGGAGGACGACCACAAGGGTATTGGGGTCGTGCTGCAACCCTAGGATGCGTCCCTAATGGACCTAACTTGATACACGACCCATTGGGCCAAAATAGGGTGACGCAGCACCATGGGCAGAAAAGGCAGGAAATGTCTCGGTAAGAAAACAATGATTACGGCGGCCCCAGAACAGATATGACTATAATTCCGGATCCATATGAAAGTAGACTTGATAAGCTTTCCATGTTGTGCTTGAACATTCCAATCCGAGCCCGCATCTGACCGTGGTGACCGTCACAAGTTGGTGTTCTTCTGCAGTCCGAATCCAGCATGTTCAAATCCTTTTCCCTTTCGGTCTTCTCCCTGATTCCTAAGCAAAACAAGAGTGCACGGGTCTCCATGGTCTAAATATGATGGACATGAACTCAAGAGTGTAATCACCTGATGGTTGAGTTGACGAGCACGAGCGCGAGTAATGGGACCAGAAATTGGTACTTGTATTGGTATAGATGCATCAGTAGTGTGGATGTCTTCATCATTCTCCCCTTCTTGCATTTGAGTCGTCCTCGACTCAAGCTCAACTTCCTCTCCCAAGTAGGGCTTTAAATCTGCAATGTTAAATGTGCGGCTAACCCCAAAGTCTGCAGGCAGATCTAGCCTATATGCATTTTCGTTAATTTTCTCTAGCACTTTAAACGGTCCATCGGCTCGAGGCAACAATTTAGATTTTCGTAATTCAGGAAACCTTTCCTTTCTCAAATGCAACCAAACTAAATCTCCAGGTTCAAAATTTATTTCCTTTCTACCTTTATCACTAGCAAACTTATATCTAGCATTCATACGCTCTATGTTTTCTTTAGTAGTTTCATGCAGTTTTAACATCAATTCAGCACGCCTAGTAGCATCAAAATTTAGTTTTTCAGAAGATGGCAAAGGCATTAAATCAATAGGAGCACGAGGCAACAAACCATATACAATCTGAAATGGGCACATCTTTGTAGTAGAATGCAATGATCGACTATAAGCAAATTCAACATGAGGCAAACAGTCCTCCCACATCTTAATATTCTTCTTTAGAATTGCCCTTAACATAGTAGACAAAGTTCTATTCACAACTTCAGTTTGACCATCAGTTTGAGGATGACATGTAGTAGAAAATAAAAGCTTAGTCCCCAATTTTGCCCACAAAGTCCTCCAAAAATGACTAAGAAATTTAGCATCACGATCAGAAACGATTGTGTTGGGCACACCATGCAAGCGAACAATTTCACGAAAGAACAAATCAGCAATATGAGTAGCATCGTCAGTTTTATGACATGGTATGAAATGTGCCATCTTAGAAAATCTATCAACAACCACAAACACACTATCACGTCCCTTCCTAGTCCTAGGCAATCCCAGCACAAAATCCATAGAAATATCTTCCCAAGGAGCACTAGGAACGGGTAGAGGCAAATACAAACCGTGTGGATTTAACCGTGACTTCGCCTTTTGACATGTCGTGCAACGAGCAACCAATCTCACCACATCTCTTCTCATCTTGGGCCAAAAGAAATGACCAGCAAGTATGTCCTCCGTTTTCTTTGCTCCAAAATGTCCCATTAAGCCACCTCCATGTGCTTCCTGTAACAACAACAAACGAACGGAGCTAGCTGGAATGCATAGCTTGTTAGCTCTAAACACAAACCCATCACTAACGATATATTTGTTCCATCCTTTCCCATCTTTACAATGCAGCAACACATCTTTAAAATCAGCATCATGAACATATTGGTCTTTAATCGTCTCTAATCCAAAGATTTTGTAGTCAAGTTGATTCAGCAAAGTATATCTCCTAGACAAAGCGTCAGCAATGATATTCTCTTTTCCTTTCTTGTGCTTAATAACATAAGGAAACGATTCGATAAATTCAACCCACTTAGCATGTCTACGGTTCAGTTTTCCTTGACTACGAATATGTTTCAAAGATTCATGATCAGAATGAATAACAAACTCTTTGGGCCACAAATAATGCTGCCATGTTTCTAATGTTCGCACAAGAGCATATAATTCCTTATCATAAGTAGAATAATTTAGAACAGACCCACTCAATTTTTCACTAAAATATGCAACAGGTTTGCCTTCTTGTAACAAAACACCACCCAATCCAATTCCACTAGCATCACATTCAAGCTCAAAAGTCTTATTAAAATCAGGAAGTTGGAGGAGAGGTGCATGTGTCAACTTATCTTTCAGCACGTTGAAAGCGTGCTCTTGTACTTTGCCCCAACTAAAATGCACTCCCTTCTTTATAAGCTCATTCAAAGGTGCAGCAATGGTGCTAAAGTCCTTCACAAAACGGCGATAGAAGCCAGCAAGTCCTAGGAAACTCCGCACCTGTGTGATAGTCTTTGGCATAGGCCATCCATGTATCGCTTCTACCTTGGCTTGATCAACCTCAATTCCCTGTGGAGTCACAACATAACCAAGAAACGAAACTCGATCGGTGCAAAATGTGCACTTCTCAAGGTTACCAAATAAACGTGCATCTCGTAAAGCATTAAAAACAACACGCATGTGATCAACATGTTCATCCATAGATTTGTTGTAGATCAATATGTCATCAAAGTATACTACCACAAATTTTCCAATGAAGGCACGCAAAACCTCGTTCATTAATCTCATGAAAGTGCTAGGTGCATTAGTTAACCCAAAAGGCATGACTAACCACTCATACAATCCGAACTTAGTTTTGAAAGCAGTTTTCCATTCATCTCCCAATTTCATACGAATCTGGTGGTACCCACTACGCAAATCAACTTTAGAAAAGACAATGGCACCACTCAATTCATCAAGCATATCATCTAAACGTGGAATAGGGTGTCGATAACGTATCGTGATATTATTAATAGCCCTACAATCAACACACATACGCCATGTTCCATCTTTTTTAGGCACTAAAATAACCGGAACAGCACACGGACTAAGAGACTCACGCACGTAACCTTTGTCGAGTAGTTCTTGCACTTGTCGCTGAATTTCTTTTGTTTCCTCTGGATTTGTCCTATATGGCGCACGATTCGGCAAAGATGCACCAGGAATAAGATCAATTTGGTGCTCAATCCCTCGTATAGGTGGCAGCCCCTCTGGTATCTCACTTGGAAATACATCAGAATACTCCTGCAAAATGTTAGCAATAACAGGAGGCAAAGAATGCTGCATATCTTGAATTGAAATCAAAGCATCCTTGCATACCAAGGCGTAGGGAACAGTAGTGGAAGCAAATAATTCATTAACATCAGTTTTTGTTGCAAGCAAGCAATGTCCTTTCAATTTTATCCCATCTTTGTTATTACCAACAGCTTTAATATTCTTGTTGTTCTCAGTTTTAGCTTTGGTAGCTTTAGCAACATCATCACGCACAATAGCCTCAGGGGACATGGGAAGCAAAATAATTTTCTTATCATGGTGTATGAGAGAATATTGATTTGATCTACCATGATGCATACAATCTGAATCAAATTGCCATGGTCTACCTAGCAGAATATTACAAGCATCCATAGGCACAACATCACAGTCAACAACATCACGATATGAACCAATAGCAAAATTAATTCGTACCAGCTTGGTTACCTTGACCTTACCACTATTGTTAAGCCATTGAATGTGATATGGATGCGGGTGCGGTTTGGTCGTAAGTGCAAGCTTCTCCACCATGTCGCTGCTAGCCAAGTTGTTGCAGCTACCTCCATCAATGATCAAACGACATGAACGCTCCTTAATGACACACTTTGTTTGAAACAATGTATGTCGCTGATTCTGCTCTGCCTTCTCCATTTGTGCACTAAGCACACGCTGTACAATGAGGCTCTCATAATGCTCTGCATCATCTGCACCAATCTGTTCTTCGGGTGGTTCCTTAGTGTCTGCATCATCAGCCGCAAGCAAAGCAAGTGTAGCTTCATCCAAATCACTAGCAGAGGAATACCCACCATCGTCTTTTACCACCAAAACACGCTGATTAGGACAATCACGCTGCACGTGTCCATAGCCCTTGCATCGATAACACAGAACATCTCTTGTTCTACCTGTGGAAGCTACTGAAGAGGCACTACCTGCGGGTTTCTGGGCAGATTTGGTTGCTGAATTTGTGGAAGATGCACGTGGTTTGTCGCTGGAGGAAGGCGGGGGTGCTGGTCGACTTGGCGAGGGAGTTGGTGCTGGTGTACGGCCGGTCATGGACGTAGTCGTGCGCTGTTGCCATGGTGTAGATTTTCCTGCAGAAACATTAGACCTTGCACTAGCACGTCGTCCCTGCACTTCCCTTTCAGCTTTGCAAGCAAGATGAAACAATCGGGTTACATTAGCATAATCTTTATAAGCAAGGATGTCCTGAATTTCCCTATTTAACCCGCCCAAAAATCTAGCCATAGCAGATTCCTCACCCTCCTCTATGTTACAACGCAGCATACCCATTTGTAATTCCTGATAATATTCTTCTACACTTTTAGTACCCTGTCTCAATTGTTGCAACTTGTGTAACATATCACGTGCATAATAAGAAGGAACAAATCTAGCCCGCATGACCCGTTTCAACGCATCCCAAGTTTGTGGCATGTTATTAGGATTCTTCTTACCATGTTCTATCCACCAAACAGATGCAAAATCAGTAAACTCACTAGTAGCAGCTCTAACCCGCGCATTCTCAGGAAATTCATGGCATGCAAACTTTTGATCAACCGCAATCTCCCAAGTAATGTAAGCATCAGGGTCATATTTACCATCAAAAGGAGGTATTTTAAATTTAACCTTACTAAAAGCATCATCATTACCATGTACCTCATGTCGGCGAAAACCACCCATACCTCTACGGTTAGTACGTAGTCGCCGGCGATTAGGTGCTTCTTGGTCATCTTGTTCAGTATCAGCAACATAGTCATCCCAGTTACCTTCGGCGCCCTCATCACGCCCACCATTGATATTAGCATGCATCTCATCAAACCGCCTCAAGAGTGCGACAAGGCTCTTGTCAATATGAGCAACTGTCATTTCCACATTTGCAAGTTTGGTGTTTGTGTCGATCTGTGTGGCCTCCAATTGCCCCATCTTTTCATTCGTCACCTGCATGTCATTATCAAGACCTTCCGTGTGCGTCTTCACCAGCCTTACAAAGTGTTGTATGATACCCTTGGTGCGAGGAGAGTGTGGCATATTACGAGAAGCATCATCAACCTCCAATCCTGCCATGGTTAGACGAACAGAGGCAACAAGAAAAAAAAACGTGAAGGAATGAGAACTCTACAACTATTAGGATGTAGCTACTGCAAGGCGCTCACTCTCAACCTGCCACACAAGCTCTTACCAATTCTTACCTTGCACAACAGGAGGGGTCAGCAACCAACAAGTCTGCAACCGTGGAATAAGTGTATCGGTGCCGCAGCAACACGACCTGTCAAACTGTAGTCGAAATATGTAGAGTTGTAGGTGGGCTGAAGCAAGGAATACACTAGTACCACGTTAGTTACAAAAGCAAGCTGAATAATCGTTCAACGGTGGTACTGTGCTGGTCCTAGGCTAAACCAGGCTAGAGACGTGAGCCTAGGCACAAAGGTAGTCACTGAAAAAGAACAACTAGCACAGCACAAAGAGAAACAACAGATTTAGAGATTCAGCCCCCTTCTTCTTCTTTTCCCTTTTTTTTTCTTTTCTATTCTTTTTTTTTTCTTCTTCTGTTTTTTTTTGCAGGGGCCTAAACCCTTTTTTTTTCACTATGACAACCCAAACAATAAAGATATTGCTAACAGCCCCTTTAAATCAGATTTAACAAATCTTGTTAATATAGAAAGTGCAGAAATCTCTACGATGATTGCGGAGCGCTCAGAACGAATTTTGAGATAAGGTCAGATCCGTTGGAAAGAAGATAAGATAAGCTTTCCAGATTGTATTTAAACTTCCAAATCAGATATGATATGTATCCGTGGTGGCAAAAACGAACCAGAGATGTTTTGGTGATGGTGGATCTCGTGGTGACCAAAACGTGGTAGAACTCAAAACTCTAAAGGAATAAACTAAGACCAGCAACTCGACACAACCGATGCAACCAAAAACTCAACAAGCCCTAACTAAGTAGTACTAGTAAATGCTCAATGGTTTATAGGATTGCGGTAAAACTAATCTACTATTTTTTGGCTTTTTCTGGACTATAGGAGATAAGAAAACAGCGAAGAAAAGTAAATCTCTCACCGATAAACCTTGCTCCGATACCAACTGATGTGCACCCGTTGGGTGATTGCCCGATCTTTCGATGAGAGGGTGTGGAATAACTCGATTGGGGGAGGAGACGACGTTCACGGCCCGACTACAGCCTTCCAAAGACGCTGCGCCTTAGCAACCGATACACCACCTCCTATGGCTGTCACGATCTTGTGGAGCGTGACACCCTGGCCACTAGGGCACTCGTCCTGCAAGCAATCGAAGAACTAGCAAGAACAAGTAGAACAAGTACTGAATTACCAGATCTAAATGTAGGTTTCAAATCAAACTCCAATATGGTGGGGTTCCGAAGACAAGAAGACGGGCGGCTGAACCAGCACGCGCGCTTACAAGCAAGTAGCGAGAGCTAAACTTGATCTAAACAAAACCCGCTGTTCTTGGTGGCGGCTAGGGGGTTTATAAACATGGGAGGACGACCACAAGGGTATTGGGGTCGTGCTGCAACCCTAGGATGCGTCCCTAATGGACCTAACTTGATACACGACCCATTGGGCCAAAATAGGGTGACGCAGCACCATGGGCAGAAAAGGCAGGAAATGTCTCGGTAAGAAAACAATGATTACGGCGGCCCCAGAACAGATATGACTATAATTCCGGATCCATATGAAAGTAGACTTGATAAGCTTTCCATGTTGTGCTTGAACATTCCAATCCGAGCCCGCATCTGACCGTGGTGACCGTCACAAGTTGGTGTTCTTCTGCAGTCCGAATCCAGCATGTTCAAATCCTTTTCCCTTTCGGTCTTCTCCCTGATTCCTAAGCAAAACAAGAGTGCACGGGTCTCCATGGTCTAAATATGATGGACATGAACTCAAGAGTGTAATCACCTGATGGTTGAGTTGACGAGCACGAGCGCGAGTAATGGGACCAGAAATTGGTACTTGTATTGGTATAGATGCATCAGTAGTGTGGATGTCTTCATCACGTGCGGCAACGAAATTGCGCGAAACCGACATGAGTTTTGGACCTAAAGTAGTGGATTGTGCAAATTCGTCGCGAAAAACGAAGAAATGGTTTCGGTGGTAAAAACTCGTGCTTGTATGCACCCCGACACCCGTTTTCGGAATGGGTGACGTGCGGCAACGAAATTGCGCGAAACCACCCAAAACATGAGTTTTGGACCTAAATTACTGGATTGGGCATGTTCGTTGCGAAAAACGAAGAAATGGTTCCGGTGGCAAAAACTCGTGCTTGTATGCACCCCGACACTCGTTTTCGGAATGGGTGACGTGCGGCAACGAAATTGCGCGAAACCATCCCAAACATTAGTTTTGGACCTAAAGTAGTGGATTGGGAATGTTCATTGCGAAAAACGAAGAAATGGTTCCGGTGGAAAAAACTCGTGCTTGTTTGCACCCCGACACCCGTTTTCGGAATAGGTGACGTGCTACAACGAAATTGTGCGAAACCACCCCAAACATGAGTTTTGGACCTAAAGTAGTGGGTTGTGCATGTTCGTTGCAAAAAACGAAGAAATGGTTCCTGTGGCAAAAACTCGTGCTTTGTATGCACCCTGACACCCGTTTTCGGAAGGGGAGACGTGCGGCAATGAAATTGCGCGAAACCACCCCAAACATGTGTTTTGGACCTAAAGTAGTGGATTGGGCATGTTCGTTGCGAAAAACTTAGAAATGGTTTCTATGGCAAAAACTCGTGCTTGTATGCACACCGACACCCGTTTTCGGAATGGGTGACGTGCGGCAACGAAATTGCGCGAAACCACCCCAAACATTAGTTTTGGACCTAAAGTAGTGGATTGGGCATGTTCGTTGCGAAAAACGAAGAAATGGTTCCGGTGGCAAAAACTCGTGCTTGTATGCACCTCGACACCCGTTTTCGGAATGGGTGACGTGCGGCAACGAAATTGCACGAAACCACCCCAAACATGAGTTTTGGACCTAAATTAGTGGATTGGGCATGTTCGTTGCGAAAAACGAAGAAATGGTTCCGGTGGCAAAAACTTGTGCTTTGTATGCACCCCGACATCCGTTTTCGGAATGGGTGACGTGCGGCAACGAAATTGCGCGAAACAAAACCCAAACATGAGTTTTGGACCTAAATTACTGGATTGGGCATGTTTGTTGCAAAAAACGAAGAAACGGTTCCGGTGGCAAAAACTCGTGCTTTGTATGCACCCCGACACCCGTTTTCGGAATGGGTGACGTGCGGCAACGAAATTGCGCGAAACCGACATCAGTTTTGGACCTAAAGTAGTGGATTGTGCATATTCGTTGCGAAAAACGAAGAAATGGTTTCGGTGGCAAAAACTCGTGCTTGTATGCACCCCGACACCCGTTTTCGGAATGGGTGACGTGCGGCAACGAAATTGCGCGAAACCACCCAAAACATGAGTTTTGGACCTAAATTACTGGATTGAGCATGTTCGTTGCGAAAAACGAAGAAATGGTTCCGGTGGCAAAAACTCGTGCTTGTATGCACCCCGACACTCGTTTTCGGAATGGGTGACGTGCGGCAACTAAATTGCGCGAAACCATCCCAAACATTAGTTTTGGACCTAAAGTAGTGGATTGGGAATGTTCATTGCGAAAAACGAAGAAATGGTTCCGGTGGAAAAAACTCGTGCTTGTTTGCACCCCGACACCCGTTTTCGGAATAGGTGACGTGCTACAACGAAATTGTGCGAAACCACCCCAAACATGAGTTTTGGACCTAAAGTAGTGGGTTGGGCATGTTCGTTGCAAAAAACGAAGAAATGGTTCCTGTGGCAAAAACTCGTGCTTTGTATGCACCCCGACACCCGTTTTCGGAAGGGGAGACGTGCGGCAATGAAATTGTGCGAAACCACCCCAAACATGTGTTTTGGACCTAAAGTAGTGGATTGGGCATGTTCGTTGCGAAAAACTTAGAAATGGTTTCGATGGCAAAAACTCGTGATTGTATGCACACCGACACCCGTTTTCGGAATGGGTGACGTGCGACAACGAAATTGCACGAAACCGCCCAAAACATGAGTTTTGAACCTAAATTAGCGGATTGGGCATGTTCGTTGCGAAAAACGAAGAAATGGTTCCGGTGGCAAAAACTCGTGCTTTGTATGCACCGCGACACCCGTTTTCGGAATGGGTGACGTGAGGCAACGAAATTGCACGAAACCACCCCAAACATGAGTTTTGGACCTAAATTAGTGGATTGGGCATGTTCGTTGCGAAAAACGAAGAAATGGTTCCGGTGGCAAAAACTTGTGCTTTCTATGCACCCCGACACCCGTTTTCGGAATGGGTGACGTGCGGCAACGAAATTGCGCGAAACAAAACCCAAACATGAGTTTTGGACCTAAATTACTGGATTGGGCATGTTCGTTGCAAAAAACGAAGAAATGGTTCTGGTGGCAAAAACTCGTGCTTTGTATGCACCCCGACACCCGTTTTCGGAATGGGTGACGTGCGGCAACGAAATTGCGCGAAACCGACATCAGTTTTGGACCTAAAGTAGTGGATTGTGCATATTCGTTGCGAAAAACGAAGAAATGGTTTCGGTGGCAAAAACTCGTGCTTGTATGCACCCCGACACCCGTTTTCGGAATGGGTGACGTGCGGCAACGAAATTGCGCGAAACCACCCAAAACATGAGTTTTGGACCTAAATTACTGGATTGGGCATGTTCGTTGCGAAAAACGAAGAAATGGTTCCGGTGGCAAAAACTCGTGCTTGTATGCACCCCGACACTCGTTTTCGGAATGGGTGACGTGCGGCAACGAAATTGCGCGAAACCACCCCAAACATTAGTTTTGGACCTAAAGTAGTGGATTGGGCATGTTCGTTGCAAAAAACGAAGAAATGGTTCCGGTGGCAAAAACTCGTGCTTGTATGCACCTCGACACCCGTTTTCGGAATGGGTGACGTGCGGCAACGAAATTGCGCGAAACCACCCCAAACATTAGTTTTGGACCTAAATTAGTGGATTGGGCATGTTCGTTGCGAAAAACGAAGAAATGGTTCCGGTGGCAAAAACTCGTGCTTTGTATGCACCGCGACACCCGTTTTCGGAATGGGTGACGTGCGGCAACGAAATTGCGCGAAACCACCCAAAACATGAGTTTTGGACCTAAATTACTGGATTGGGCATGTTCGTTGCGAAAAACGAAGAAATGGTTCCGGTGGCAAAAACCCGTGCTTGTATGCACCCCGACACTCGTTTTCGGAATGGGTGACGTGCGGCAACGAAATTGCGCGAAACCACCCCAAACATTAGTTTTGGACCTAAAGTAGTGGATCGGGCATGTTCGTAGTGAAAAACGAAGAAATGGTTCCGGTGGCAAAAACTCGTGCTTGTATGCACTTCGACACCCGTTTTCGGAATGGGTGACGTGCGGCAACGAAATTGCGCGAAACCACCCCAAACATGAGTTTTGGACCTAAACTAGTGGATTGGGCATGATCGTTGCGAAAAACGAAGAAATGGTTCCGGTGGCAAAAACTCGTGCTTTGTGTGCACCGCGACACCCGTTTTCGCAAGGGGTGACGTGCGGCAACGAAATTGCGCGAAACCACCCAAAACATGAGTTTTGGACCTAAGTTACAGGATTGGGCATGTTCGTTGCGAAAAACGAAGAAATGGTTCCGGTGGCAAAAACTCGTGCTTTGTATGCACCCCGACACCCGTTTTCGGAATGGGTGACGTGCGGCAACGAAATTGCGTGAAACCGACATGAGTTTTGGACCTAAAGTAGTGGATTGTGCATATTCGTTGCGAAAAACGAAGAAATGGTTTCGGTGGCAAAAACTCGTGCTTGTATGCACCCCGACACCCTTTTTCGGAATGGGTGACGTGCGGCAACGAAATTGCGCGAAACCACCCAAAACATGAGTTTTGGACCTAAATTACTGGATTGGGCATGTTCGTTGCGAAAAACGAATAAATGGTTCCGGTGGCAAAAACTCGTGCTTGCATGCACCCCGACACTCGTTTTCGGAATGGGTGACGTGCGGCAACGAAATTGCGCGAAACCATCCCAAACATTAGTTTTGGACCTAAAGTAGTGGATTGGGAATGTTCATTGCGAAAAACGAAGAAATGGTTCCGGTGGAAAAAACTCGTGCTTGTTTGCACCCCGACACCCGTTTTCGGAATAGGTGACGTGCTACAACGAAATTGTGCGAAACCACCCCAAACATGAGTTTTGGACCTAAAGTAGTGGGTTGTGCATGTTCGTTGCAAAAAACGAAGAAATGGTTCCTGTGGCAAAAACTCGTGCTTTGTATGCACCCCGACACCCGTTTTCGGAAGGGGAGACGTGCGGCAATGAAATTGCGCGAAACCACCCCAAACATGTGTTTTGGACCTAAAGTAGTGGATTGGGCATGTTCGTTGCGAAAAACGAAGAAATGGTTCCGGTGGCAAAAACCCGTGCTTGTATGCACCCCGACACTCGTTTTCGGAATGGGTGACGTGCGGCAACGAAATTGCGCGAAACCACCCCAAACATTAGTTTTGGACCTAAAGTAGTGGATCGGGCATGTTCGTAGTGAAAAACGAAGAAATGGTTCCGGTGGCAAAAACTCGTGCTTGTATGCACCTCGACACCCGTTTTCGGAATGGGTGACGTGCGGCAACGAAATTGCGCGAAACCACCCCAAACACGAGTTTTGGACCTAAACTAGTGGATTGGGCATGATCGTTGTGAAAAACGAAGAAATGGTTCCGGTGGCAAAAACTCGTGCTTTGTGTGCACCGCGACACCCGTTTTCGGAAGGGGTGACGTGCGGCAACGAAATTGCGCGAAACCACCCAAAACATGAGTTTTGGACCTAAATTACTGGATTGGGCATGTTCGTTGCGAAAAACGAAGAAATGGTTTCGGTGGCAAAAACTTGTGCTTTGTATGCACCCCGACACCCGTTTTCGGAATGGGTGACGTGCGGCAACGAAATTGCGCGAAACCAAACCCAAACATGAGTTTTGGACCTAAAGTAGTGGATTGGGCATGTTCGTTGCGAAAAACGAAGAAATGGTTCCGGTGGCAAAAACTCATGCTTTGTATGCACCCCGACACCCGTTTTCGGAATGGGTGACGTGCGGCAACGAAATTGCGCGAAACCACCCCAAACATGAGTTTTGGACCTAAATTACTGGATTGGGCATGTTCGTTGCAAAAACGAAGAAACGGTTCCGGTGGCAAAAACTCGTGCTTTGTATGCACCCCGACACCAGTTTTCGGAATGGGTGACGTGCGGCAACGAAATTGCGTGAAACCGACATCAGTTTTGGACCTAAAGTAGTGGATTGTGCATATTCGTTGCGAAAAACGAAGAAATGGTTTCGGTGGCAAAAACTCGTGCTTGTATGCACCCCGACACCCGTTTTCGGAATGGGTGACGTGCGGCAACGAAATTGCGCGAAACCACCCAAAACATGAGTTTTGGACCTAAATTACTGGATTGGGCATGTTCGTTGCGAAAAACGAAGAAATGGTTCCGGTGGCAAAAACTCGTGCTTGTATGCACCCCGACACTCGTTTTCGGAATGGGTGACGTGCGGCAACGAAATTGCGCGAAACCACCCCAAACATTAGTTTTGGACCTAAAGTAGTGGATCGGGCATGTTCGTAGTGAAAAACGAAGAAATGGTTCCGGTGGCAAAAACTCGTGCTTGTATGCACCTCGACACCCGTTTTCGGAATGGGTGACGTGCTGCAACGAAATTGCGCGAAACCACCCCAAACATGAGTTTTGGACCTAAACTAGTGGATTGGGCATGATCGTTGCGAAAAACAAAGAAATGGTTCCGGTGGCAAAAACTCGTGCTTTGTGTGCACCGCGACACCCGTTTTCGGAAGGGGTGACGTGCAGCAACGAAATTGCGCGAAACCACCCAAAACATGAGTTTTGGACCTAAGTTACTGGATTGGGCATGTTCGTTGCGAAAAACGAAGAAATGGTTCCGGTGGCAAAAACTTGTGCTTTGTATGCACCCCGGCACCCGTTTTCGGAATGGGTGACGTGCGGCAACGAAATTGCGCGAAACCAAACCCAAACATGAGTTTTGGACCTAAAGTAGTGGATTGGGCATGTTCGTTGCGAAAAATGAAGAAATGGTTCCGGTGGCAAAAACTCATGCTTTGTATGCACCCCGACACCCGTTTTTGGAATGGGTGACGTGCGGCAACGAAATTGCGCGAAACCACCCCAAACATGAGTTTTGGACCTAAATTAGTGGATTGGGCATGTTCGTTGCAAAAAACGAAGAAATGGTTCCGGTGGCAAAAACTCGTGCTTTGTATGCACCCCGACACCCGTTTTCGGAATGGGTGACGTGCGGCAACGAAATTGCGCGAAACCACCCCAAACATTAGTTTTGGACCTAAAGTAGTGGATTGGGCATGTTCGTTGTGAAAAACGAAGAAATGGTTCCGGTGGCAAAAACTCGTGCTTGTATGCACCTCGACACCCGTTTTCGGAATGGGTGACGTGCGGCAACGAAATTGCACGAAACCACCCCAAACATGAGTTTTGGACCTAAATTAGTGGATTGGGCATGTTCGTTGTGAAAAACGAAGAAATGGTTCCGGTGGCAAAAACTCGTGCTTTGTATGCACCGCGACACCCGTTTTCGGAATGGGTGACGTGCGGCAACGAAATTGCGCGAAACCACCCAAAACATGAGTTTTGGACCTAAATTACTGGATTGGGCATGTTTGTTGCGAAAAACGAAGAAATGGTTCCGGTGGCAAAAACCCGTGCTTGTATGCACCCCGACACTCGTTTTCGGAATGGGTGACGTGCGGCAACGAAATTGCGCGAAACCACCCCAAACATTAGTTTTGGACCTAAAGTAGTGGATCGGGCATGTTCGTAGTGAAAAACGAAGAAATGGTTCCGGTGGCAAAAACTCGTGCTTGTATGCACCTCGACACCCGTTTTCGGAATGGGTGACGTGCTGCAACGAAATTGCGCGAAACCACCCCAAACATGAGTTTTGGACCTAAACTAGTGGATTGGGCATGATCGTTGCGAAAAACAAAGAAATGGTTCCGGTGGCAAAAACTCGTGCTTTGTGTGCACCGCGACACCCGTTTTCGGAAGGGGTGACGTGCGGCAACGAAATTGCGCGAAACCACCCAAAACTTGAGTTTTGGACCTAAGTTACTGGATTGGGCATGTTCGTTGCGAAAAACGAAGAAATGGTTCCGGTGGCAAAAACTTGTGCTTTGTATGCACCCCGGCACCCGTTTTCGGAATGGGTGACGTGCGGCAACGAAATTGCGCGAAACCAAACCCAAACATGAGTTTTGGACCTAAAGTAGTGGATTGGGCATGTTCGTTGCGAAAAACGAAGAAATGGTTCCGGTGGCAAAAACTCATGCTTTGTATGCACCCCGACACCCGTTTTTGGAATGGGTGACGTGCGGCAACGAAATTGCGCGAAACCACCCCAAACATGAGTTTTGGACCTAAATTAGTGGATTGGGCATGTTCGTTGCAAAAAACGAAGAAATGGTTCCGGTGGCAAAAACTCGTGCTTTGTATGCACCCCGACACCCGTTTTCGGAATGGGTGACGTGCGGCAACGAAATTGCGCGAAAACGACATGAGTTTTCGACCTAAAGTAGTGGATTGTGCAAATTCGTTGCGAAAAACGAAGAAATGGTTTCGGTGGTAAAAACTCGTGCTTGTATGCACCCCGACACCCGTTTTCGGAATGGGTGACGTGCGGCAACGAAATTGCGCGAAACCACCCAAAACATGAGTTTTGGACCTAAATTACTGGATTGGGCATGTTCGTTGCGAAAAACGAAGAAATGGTTCCGGTGGCAAAAACTCGTGCTTGTATGCACCCCGACACTCGTTTTCGGAATGGGTGACGTGCGGCAACGAAATTGCGCGAAACCATCCCAAACATTAGTTTTGGACCTAAAGTAGTGGATTGGGAATGTTCATTGCGAAAAACGAAGAAATGGTTCCGGTGGAAAAAACTCGTGCTTGTTTGCACCCCGACACCCGTTTTCGGAATAGGTGACGTGCTACAACGAAATTGTGCGAAACCACCCCAAACATGAGTTTTGGACCTGAAGTAGTGGGTTGTGCATGTTCGTTGCAAAAAACGAAGAAATGGTTCCTGTGGCAAAAACTCGTGCTTTGTATGCACCCCGACACCCGTTTTCGGAAGGGGAGACGTGCGGCAATGAAATTGCGCGAAACCACCCCAAACATGTGTTTTGGACCTAAAGTAGTGGATTGGGCATGTTCGTTGCGAAAAACTTAGAAATGGTTTCGATGGCAAAAACTCGTGATTGTATGCACACCGACACCCGTTTTCGGAATGGATGACGTGCGACAACGAAATTGCGCGAAACCACCCCAAACATTAGTTTTGGACCTAAAGTAGTGGATTGGGCATGTTCGTTGCGAAAAACGAAGAAATGGTTCCGGTGGCAAAAACTCGTGCTTTGTATGCACCGCGACACCCGTTTTCGGAATGGGTGACGTGAGGCAACGAAATTGCGCGAAACCACCCAAAACATGAGTTTTGGACCTAAATTACTGGATTGGGCATGTTCGTTGCGAAAAACGAAGAAATGGTTCCGGTGGCAAAAACTCGTGCTTGTATGCACCCCTACACTCGTTTTCGGAATGGGTGATGTGCGGCAACGAAATTGCGCGAAACCACCCCAAACATTAGTTTTGGACCTAAAGTAGTGGATCGGGCATGTTCGTAGCGAAAAACGAAGAAATGGTTCCGGTGGCAAAAACTCGTGCTTGTATGCACCTCGACACCCGTTTTCGGAATGGGTGACGTGCGGCAACGAAATTGCGCGAAACCACCCCAAACACGAGTTTTGGACCTAAACTAGTGGATTGGGCATGATCGTTGCGAAAAACGAAGAAATGGTTCCGGTGGCAAAAAGTCGTGCTTTGTATGCACCGCGACACCCGTTTTCGGAAGGGGTGACGTGCGGCAACGAAATTGCGCGAAACCACCCAAAACATGAGTTTTGGACCTAAATTACTGGATTGGGCATGTTCGTTGCGAAAAACGAAGAAATGGTTTCGGTGGCAAAAACTTGTGCTTTGTATGCACCCCGACACCCGTTTTCGGAATGGGTGACGTGCGGCAACGAAATTGCGCGAAACCAAACCCAAACATGAGTTTTGGACCTAAAGTAGTGGATTGGGCATGTTCGTTGCGAAAAACGAAGAAATGGTTCCGGTGGCAAAAACTCATGCTTTGTATGCACCCCGACACCCGTTTTCGGAATGGGTGACGTGCGGCAACGAAATTGCGTGAAACCACCCCAAACATGAGTTTTGGACCTAAATTACTGGATTGGGCATGTTCGTTGCAAAAACGAAGAAACGGTTCCGGTGGCAAAAACTCGTGCTTTGTATGCACCCCGACACCAGTTTTCGGAATGGGTGACGTGCGGCAACGAAATTGCGCGAAACCGACATCAGTTTTGGACCTAAAGTAGTGGATTGTGCATATTCGTTGCGAAAAACGAAGAAATGGTTTCGGTGGCAAAAACTCGTGCTTGTATGCACCCCGACACCCGTTTTCGGAATGGGTGACGTGCGGCAACGAAATTACGCGAAACCACCCAAAACATGAGTTTTGGACCTAAATTACTGGATTGGGCATGTTCGTTGCGAAAAACGAAGAAATGGTTCTGGTGGCAAAAACTCGTGCTTGTATGCACCCCGACACTCGTTTTCGGAATGGGTGACGTGCGGCAACGAAATTGCGCGAAACCACCCCAAACATTAGTTTTGGACCTAAAGTAGTGGATTGGGAATGTTCATTGCGAAAAACGAAGAAATGGTTCCGGTGGAAAAAAACTCGTGCTTGTTTGCACCCCGACACCCGTTTTCGGAATGGGTGACGTGCTACAACGAAATTGTGCGAAACCACCCCAAACATGAGTTTTGGACCTAAAGTAGTGGGTTGGGCATGTTCGTTGCAAAAAACGAAGAAATGGTTCCTGTGGCAAAAACTCGTGCTTTGTATGCACCCCGACACCCGTTTTCGGAAGGGGAGACGTGCGGCAATGAAATTGTGCGAAACCACCCCAAACATGTGTTTTGGACCTAAAGTAGTGGATTGGGCATGTTCGTTGCGAAAAACTTAGAAATGGTTTCGATGGCAAAAACTCGTGATTGTATGCACACCGACACCCGTTTTCGGAATGGGTGACGTGCAACAACGAAATTGCGCGAAACCACCCCAAACATTAGTTTTGGACCTAAAGTAGTGGATTGGGCATGTTCGTTGCGAAAAACGAAGAAATGGTTCCGGTGGCAAAAACTCGTGCTTTGTATGCACCGCGACACCCGTTTTTGGAATGGGTGACGTGAGGCAACGAAATTGCGCGAAACCACCCAAAACATGAGTTTTGGACCTAAATTACTGGATTGGGCATGTTCGTTGCGAAAAACGAAGAAATGGTTCCGGTGGCAAAAACTCGTGCTTGTATGCACCCCTACACTCGTTTTCGGAATGGGTGATGTGCGGCAACGAAATTGCGCGAAACCACCCCAAACATTAGTTTTGGACCTAAAGTAGTGGATCGGGCATGTTCGTAGCGAAAAACGAAGAAATGGTTCCGGTGGCAAAAACTCGTGCTTGTATGCACCTCGACACCCGTTTTCGGAATGGTGACGTGCGGCAACGAAATTGCGCGAAACCACCCCAAACACGAGTTTTGGACCTAAACTAGTGGATTGGGCATGATCGTTGCGAAAAACGAAGAAATGGTTCCGGTGGCAAAAAGTCGTGCTTTGTATGCACCGCGACACCCGTTTTCGGAAGGGGTGACGTGCGGCAACGAAATTGCGCGAAACCACCCAAAACATGAGTTTTGGACCTAAATTACTGGATTGGGCATGTTCGTTGCGAAAAACGAAGAAATGGTTTCGGTGGCAAAAACTTGTGCTTTGTATGCACCCCGACACCCGTTTTCGGAATGGGTGACGTGCGGCAACGAAATTGCGCGAAACCAAACCCAAACATGAGTTTTGGACCTAAAGTAGTGGATTGGGCATGTTCGTTGCGAAAAACGAAGAAATGGTTCCGGTGGCAAAAACTCATGCTTTGTATGCACCCCGACACCCGTTTTCGGAATGGGTGACGTGCGGCAACGAAATTGCGCGAAACCACCCCAAACATGAGTTTTGGACCTAAATTACTGGATTGGGCATGTTCGTTGCAAAAACGAAGAAACAGTTCCGGTGGCAAAAACTCGTGCTTTGTATGCACCCCGACACCAGTTTTCGGAATGGGTGACGTGCGGCAACGAAATTGCGCGAAACCGACATCAGTTTTGGACCTAAAGTAGTGGATTGTGCATATTCGTTGCGAAAAACGAAGAAATGGTTTCGGTGGCAAAAACTCGTGCTTGTATGCACCCCGACACCCGTTTTCGGAATGGGTGACGTGCGGCAACGAAATTGCGCGAAACCACCCAAAACATGAGTTTTGGACCTAAATTACTGGATTGGGCATGTTCGTTGCGAAAAACGAAGAAATGGTTCTGGTGGCAAAAACTCGTGCTTGTATGCACCCCGACACTCGTTTTCGGAATGGGTGACGTGCGGCAACGAAATTGCGCAAAACCACCCCAAACATTAGTTTTGGACCTAAAGTAGTGGATTGGGAATGTTCATTGCGAAAAACGAAGAAATGGTTCCGGTGGAAAAAAACTCGTGCTTGTTTGCACCCCGACACCCGTTTTCGGAATGGGTGACGTGCTACAACGAAATTGTGCGAAACCACCCCAAACATGAGTTTTGGACCTAAAGTAGTGGGTTGGGCATGTTCGTTGCAAAAAACGAAGAAATGGTTCCTGTGGCAAAAACTCGTGCTTTGTATGCACCCCGACACACGTTTTCGGAAGGGGAGACGTGCGGCAATGAAATTGCGCGAAACCACCCCAAACATGTGTTTTGGACCTAAAGTAGTGGATTGGGCATGTTCGTTGCGAAAAACTTAGAAATGGTTTCGATGGCAAAAACTCGTGCTTGTATGCACACCGACACCCGTTTTCGGAATGGGTGACGTGCGGCAACGAAATTGCGCGAAACCACCCCAAACATTAGTTTGGACCTAAAGTAGTGGATTGGGCATGTTCGTTGCGAAAAACGAAGAAATGGTTCCGGTGGCAAAAACTCGTGCTTGTATGCACCTCGACACCCGTTTTCGGAATGGGTGACGTGCGGCAACGAAATTGCACGAAACCACCTCAAACATGAGTTTTGGACCTAAATTAGTGGATTGGGCATGTTCGTTGCGAAAAACGAAGAAATGGTTCCGGTGGCAAAAACTCGTGCTTTGTATGCACCGCGACACCCGTTTTCAGAATGGGTGACGTGCGGCAACGAAATTGCGCGAAACCACCCAAAACATGAGTTTTGGACCTAAATTACTGGATTGGGCATGTTCGTTGCGAAAAACGAAGAAATGGTTCCGGTGGCAAAAACTCGTGCTTGTATGCACCCCTACACTCGTTTTCGGAATGGGTGACGTGCGGCAACGAAATTGCGCGAAACCACCCCAAACACTAGTTTTGGACCTAAAGTAGTGGATTGGGCATGTTCGTAGCGAAAAACGAAGAAATGGTTCCGGTGGCAAAGACTCGTGCTTGTATGCACCTCGACACCCGTTTTCGGAATGGGTGACGTGCGGCAACGAAATTGCGCGAAACCACCCCAAACATGAGTTTTGGACCTAAACTAGTGGATTGGGCATGATCGTTGCGAAAAACGAAGAAATGGTTCCGGTGGCAAAAACTCGTGCTTGTATGCACCCCTACACTCGTTTTCGGAATGGGTGACGTGCGGCAACGAAATTGCGCGAAACCACCCCAAACATTAGTTTTGGACCTAAAGTAGTGGATCGGGCATGTTCGTCGCGAAAAACGAAGAAATGGTTCCGGTGGCAAAAACTCGTGCTTGTATGCACCTCGACACCCGTTTTCGGAATGGGTGACGTGCGGATACGAAATTGCGCGAAACCACCCCAAACACGAGTTTTGGACCCAAACTAGTGGATTGGGCATGATCGTTGCGAAAAACGAAGAAATGGTTCCGGTGGCAAAAACTCGTGCTTTGTATGCACCGCGACACCCGTTTTCGGAAGGGGTGACGTGCGGCAACGAAATTGCGCGAAACCACCCAAAACATGAGTTTTGGACCTAAATTTCTGGATTGGGCATGTTCGTTGCGAAAAACGAAGAAATGGTTCCGGTGGCAAAAACTTGTGCTTTGTATGCACCCCGCCACCCGTTTTCGGAATGGGTGACGTGCGGCAATGAAATTGCGCGAAACCAAACCCAAACATGAGTTTTGGACCTAAAGTAGTGGATTGGGCATGTTCGTTGCGAAAAACGAAGAAATGGTTCCGGTGGCAAAAACTCATGCTTTGTATGCACCCCGACACCCGTTTTCGGAATGGGTGACGTGCGGCAACGAAATTGCGCGAAACCACCCAAAACATGAGTTTTGGACCTAAATTACTGGATTGGGCATGTTCGTTGCGAAAAACGAAGAAATGGTTCCGGTGGCAAAAACTCGTGCTTGTATGCCCCCGACACTCGTTTTCGTAATGGGTGACGTGCGGCAACGAAATTGCGCGAAACCACCCCAAACATTAGTTTTGGACCTAAAGTAGTGGATTGGTAATGTTCATTGCGAAAAACGAAGAAATGGTTCCGGTGGAAAAAAACTCGTGCTTGTTTTCACCCCGACACCCGTTTTCGGAATAGGTGACGTGCTACAACGAAATTGTGCGAAACCACCCCAAACATGAGTTTTGGACCTAAAGTAGTGGGTTGGGCATGTTCGTTGCAAAAAATGAAGAAATAGTTCCTGTGGCAAAAACTCGTGCTTTGTATGCACCCCGACACCCGTTTTCGGAAGGGGAGACGTGCGGCAATGAAATTGCGCGAAACCACCCCAAACATGTGTTTTGGACCTAAAGTAGTGGATTGGGCATGTTCGTTGCGAAAAACTTAGAAATGGTTTCGATGGCAAAAACTCGTGCTTGTATGCACACCGACACCCGTTTTCGGAATGGGTGACATGCGGCAACGAAATTGCGCGAAACCACCCCAAACATTAGTTTTGGACCTAAAGTAGTGGATTGGGCATGTTCGTTGCGAAAAATGAAGAAATGGTTCCGGTGGCAAAAACTCGTGCTTGTATGCACCTCGACACCCGTTTTCGGAATGGGTGACGTGGGGCAACGAAATTGCACGAAACCACCCCAAACATGAGTTTTGGACCTAAGTTAGTGGATTGGGCATGTTCGTTGCGAAAAACGAAGAAATGGTTCCGGTGGCAAAAACTCGTGCTTTGTATGCACCGCGACACCCGTTTTCGGAATGGGTGACGTGCGGCAACGAAATTGCGCGAAACCACCCAAAACATGAGTTTTGGACCTAAATTACTGGATTGGACATGTTCGTTGCGAAAAACGAAGAAATGGTTCCGGTGGCAAAAACTCGTGCTTGTATGCACCCCTACACTCGTTTTCGGAATGGGTGACGTGCGGCAACGAAATTGCGCGAAACCACCCCAAACACTAGTTTTGGACCTAAAGTAGGGGATCGGGCATGTTCGTAGCGAAAAACGAAGAAATGGTTTCGGTGGCAAAAACTCGTGGTTGTATGCACCTCGACACCCGTTTTCGGAATGGGTGACGTGCGGCAACGAAATTGCGCGAAACCACCCCAAACATGAGTTTTGGACCTAAACTAGTGGATTGGGCATGATCGTTGCGAAAAACGAAGAAATGGTTCCGGTGGCAAAAACTCGTGCTTTGTATGCACCGCGACACCCGTTTTCGGAAGGGGTGACGTGCGACAACGAAATTGCGCTAAACCACCCAAAACATGAGTTTTGGACCTAAATTACTGGATTGGGCATGTTCGTTGCGAAAAACGAAGAAATGGTTCCGGTGGCAAAAACTTGTGCTTTGTATGCACCCCGACACCCGTTTTCGGAATGGGTGACGTGCGGCAACGAAATTGCGCGAAACCAAACCCAAACATGAGTTTTGGACCTAAAGTAGTGGATAGGGCATGTTCGTTGCGAAAAACGAAGAAATGGTTCCGGTGGCAAAAACTCATGCTTTGTATGCACCCCGACACCCGTTTTCGGAACGGGTGACGTGCGGCAACGAAATTGCGCGAAACCACCCCAAACATGAGTTTTGGACCTAAATTACCGGATTGGGCATGTTCGTTGCAAAAAACGAAGAAATGGTTCCGGTGGCAAAAACTCGTGCTTTGTATGCACCCCGACACCCGTTTTCGGAATGGGTGACGTGCGGCAACGAAATTGCGCGAAACCGACATGAGTTTTGGACCTAAAGTAGTGGATTGTGCATATTCGTTGCGAAAAACGAAGAAATGGTTTCGGTGGCAAAAACTCGTGCTTGTATTTACCCCGACACCCGTTTTCGGAATGGGTGACGTGCGGCAACGAAATTGCGCGAAACCACTCAAAACATGAGTTTTGGACCTAAATTACTGGATTGGGCATGTTCGTTGCGAAAAACGAAGAAATGGTTCCGGTGGCAAAAACTCGTGCTTGTATGCACCCCGACACTCGTTTTCGGAATGGGTGACGTGCGGCAACGAAATTGCGCGAAACCACCCCAAACATTAGTTTTGGACCTAAAGTAGTGGATTGGGAATGTTCATTGCGAAAAACGAAGAAATGGTTCCGGTGGAAAAAACTCGTGCTTGTTTGCACCCCGACACCCGTTTTCGGAATAGGTGACGCGCTACAACGAAATTGTGCGAAACCACACCAAACATGAGTTTTGGACCTAAAGTAGTGGGTTGGGCATGTTCGTTGCAAAAAACGAAGAAATGGTTCCTGTGGCAAAAACTCGTGCTTTGTATGCACCCCGACACCCGTTTTCGGAAGCGGAGACGTGCGGCAATGAAATTGCGCGAAACCACCCCAAACATGTGTTTTGGACCTAAAGTAGTGGATTGAGCATGTTCGTTGCGAAAAACTTAGAAATGGTTTCGATGACAAAAACTCGTGCTTGTATGCACACCGACACCCGTTTTCGGTATGGGTGACGTGCGGCAACGAAATTGCGCGAAACCACCCCAAACATTAGTTTTGGACCTAAAGTAGTGGATTGGGCATGTTCGTTGCGAAAAATGAAGAAATGGTTCCGGTGGCAAAAACTCGTGCTTTGTATGCACCGCGACACCCGTTTTCGGAAGGGGTGACGTGCGGCAACGAAATTGCTCGAAACCACCCAAAACATGAGTTTTGGACCTAAATTACTGGATTGGGCATGTTCGTTGCGAAAAACGAAGAAATGGTTCCGGTGGTAAAAACTTGTGCTTTGTATGCACCCCGACACCCGTTTTCGGAATGGGTGACGTGCGGCAACGAAATTGCGCGAAACCAAACCCAAACATGAGTTTTGGACCTAAAGAAGTGGATTGGGCATGTTCGTTGCGAAAAACGAAGAAATGGTTCCGGTGGCAAAAACTCATGCTTTGTATGCACTGATGTAGCTGAGGTGCCCGATCTTTCGGCGAGAGGAGATAATTTCGATTTGGCGGAAGATGACCCTTGCGATCCGACTACGACGAGCAAGGCCGAGGCGCCAATGCAATCGCTGAACCAACTCCCTGTGGTTACCGACCTTGCTGATGCGAGATCGGCCTGATCACGAAGATCGTTTCCTGTGCGCAATCGAAGAACGAACAAGAAAAAGATGCGAGCAATCTAATCTATTACTCGAGGGTGGAGTTCTGAATACACGAAGACAGCGCAGATTTGCGCGTGTTCGAGAGTAGCTAAAGCTAGATCTAAAACAAAACTCGGAAAATAAAGGAGGCGCAGCTCCTGTATAAATAGAGAGGGGGCGCAGCCCCTAGGGGCGGCCAACCCTAGGACGTCCATTATGGGCCGCAATTGGGCTGGTCGTCTATTCTTCCGGGCCTTCGTTCTTTAACAACATGATGTAGTTCAATTCTCTTGCACGGGCCCGAGTCACTGGCCTAGGTGGAAGGGGTGGCGCCTGGACTGGGGAAGATGGTGCCTGGGCTGGAGAAGATGCTGCTGGTGTAGATGTGCTCGTGTTGGTGTTGATGTCCTCATCATCCTCCCCTTCTTGAACTGAAGTCGTCCTCGACGGCAACTCCTCATCTTCTCCCGCATACGGTTTCAAATCTGCAACATTAAAACTAGTGGAAACACCAAACTCCGCAGGCAGGTCAAGGATATAAGCATTATCATTAATCTTGGTTAGTACCTTAAAAGGACCAGCAGCACGAGGCATCAATTTAGAACGGCGCAAAGTAGGAAATCGATCCTTTCTCAAATGCAACCAAACCATATCACCAGGTTCAAAAGTAACTAGTTTCCGGCCTTTACTACCAGTAATCTGATATTTAGCATTAGCAGCAGCAATGTTTTGTTGAGTTTGTTCATGGAGATTAATCATTTGTTCAACATGTGCAAGAGCATCTATGTGTGGGGCGTCCGTAGCATCAAGCGAAAACAAAGCAATAGGCGCCCTAGGAATGTAACCATAAACAATTTGAAAAGGGCACATCTTTGTAGAAGAATGTGTTGCATGATTATAAGCAAACTCAACATGAGGTAAGCAATCCTCCCAACGTTTCAAATTTTTGTCTAAAACAGCCCTAAGCATGGTAGACAAAGTTCGATTAACTACCTCAGTTTGACCATCAGTCTGAGGGTGACAAGTGGTGCTAAACAGCAATTTAGTTCCTAATTTATTCCACAGAGATCTCCAAAAATGACTCAGAAACTTGGCATCACGATCCGAGACTATTATATTGGGAATACCGTGCAAACGAATAATCTCTCTAAAAAACAATTCAGCAACATTGCTAGCATCATCAGTCTTATGACAAGGTATGAAATGAGCCATTTTGGAGAATCGATCAACAACCACAAAAATGCTATCCCTCCCCTTCTTAGTTCTAGGCAATCCCAAAACAAAATCCATCGAAATATCAATCCAAGGGGAAGTAGGAACAGGCAAAGGCATATACAAACCATGGTTGTTCAACCGTGACTTAGCTTTCTGACAAGTAGTGCAGCGTGCAACAAGGCGCTCAACATCAGCGCGCATCCGAGGCCAAAAGAAGTGGGCAGCCAACACCTCATGTGTCTTGTAGACGCCAAAGTGCCCCATGAGACCGCCTCCATGTGCTTCCTGTAACAACAAAAGACGAACCGAGCTAGCTGGAACACACAGCTTGTTAGCGCGAAACAGGAACCCATCCTGTATGTGAAATTTGCCCCATGGTTTCCCATTAATACAATGGCCGAAAGCATCTTTAAAATCAGCATCGTCAACATATTGATCTTTTACAGTGTGCAAACCAAAGATTTTAAAATCTAACTGTGACAGCATGGTATAGCGACGAGACAAAGCATCAGCAATAACATTGTCCTTCCCGTTCTTGTGTTTAATAATGTAAGGAAAAGACTCAATGAATTCTACCCATTTAGCATGAGGACGGTTCAGATTTGTTTGGGTACGAATATGTTTTAAAGCCTCATGATCAGAATGAATTATGAACTCACGATGCCAAAGATAGTGCTGCCATGTATGTAAAGTGCGCACTAACGCGTAAAGCTCCTTATCATAAGTAGAATATTTCAGACTAGCACCGCTTAATTTTTCACTAAAATAAGCAACTGGTTTTCCTTCTTGTAACAAAACAGCACCTAGCCCAATACCGCTAGCATCGCATTCAAGCTCAAATACTTTATTAAAATCAGGCAATTGCAATAGGGGAGCTTGGGTTAACTTATCTTTCAAAGTGCTGAACGCTTCCTCCTGCGAATCACTCCAAGCAAACGGCACATCTTTCTTTGTAAGCTCATGTAGAGGCGCTGCAATGGAGCTAAAATTACGAACAAATCTGCGGTAGAAACCGGCAAGTCCAAGAAAGCTCCGAATTTGTGTGACCGTCGTCGGTGTAGGCCACTCCCGAATGGCAGCAATCTTGCTGCTATCCACCTCAATGCCCTGTGGAGTAACAACATAACCAAGAAACGAGACACGTCGTGTGCAAAAGATGCATTTTTCCATGTTAGCGAATAACTGGGCGGCACGCAATGCATCAAAAACAGCACTTAAATGTTCCAAATGCTCTTTCTTAGATTTGCTGTAAATAAGGATATCATCGAAATAAACAACCACAAACAATCCTATGAAGGGCCTCAGAACTTCATTCATCACTCGCATAAAAGTGCTGGGAGCATTAGTCAATCCAAACGGCATAACCAACCATTCATATAAACCAAATTTCGTTTTGAAGGCTGTTTTCCATTCATCACCCAGTTTCATTCTAATCTGGTGGTAACCACTACGCAAATCAATCTTAGTGAAAATAATGGCACCACTAAGCTCATCTAGCATATCATCAAGGCGTGGTATAGGATAGCGATAACGAATAGTGATGTTATTAATAGCACGACAGTCTACACACATACGCCATGACCCATCTTTCTTGGGAACAAGTAACACAGGAACAGAGCAAGGGCTAAGAGACTCACGAATGTATCCTTTGTCAAGCAACGCCTGTACCTGGCGCTGAATCTCCTTCGTCTCATCCGGATTTGTACGGTATGGTGCGCGGTTCGGAAGCTGTGCGCCGGGAATGAGGTCGATCTGGTGCTCAATGCCACGAAGCGGTGGGAGACCCGGTGGTAAGTCTTTGGGAAAGACATCAGCGTACTCCTGCAAAAGGTTAGCAACCATAGGGGGAATAGCCAAAGATGGTGCATCATCAAGTGAAATGAGGACACTAGAGCATACAAGTGCATAGCATGGCAAATGAGCACCGTGTAGATCATCAAAATCAGCACGTGTAGCAAGTAAAACAGGAGCCTTCAACTTAATTTCAGAAGGAACAGAGGGCGATGGATCAAGTTGTTTAGCAGTTATAGCAGCTCGGGCAAGATCATCTTTAACAATTTGTTCAGGTGTCATTGGATGTATAATTATTTTCTGACCCTTAAAAATGAAAGAATAATGATTCGAACGACCATGATGCAAGCTATCAGTATCATATTGCCAAGGTCGACCAAGTAACAAAGAGCATCCTTCCATGGGAATAACATCACAATCAACAAAATCAGAATAAGCACCCATGGAGAAAGGAACACGCACGAAACGCGTGATTTTTATTTTACCACCATCATTAAGCCATTGAATGTGATATGGGTTTGGATGCTTACGAGTGGGTAACGACAACTTTTCGACCAGCATGGTACTCGCCAAATTGTTGCAACTGCCGCTGTCGATAATGATGCGAATTGACCGCTCCTGCACAACACCCTTTGTATGGAACAGAGTGTGTCGCTGATTCTTCTCGGGCAAAGCGACCTGTGTACTGAGAACACGCTGCACAACAAGACTTTCATACCTATCAGCGTCACCGGGTTGACATGTACCTCCGCCTTAGCTGCATGGTCAGTGGCAAGTAGTGCATGTTCAATTTCTTCAGAATCACTAGCGGAAGAGTACTCACCATCGTCACGAATGAGCAAAGTGCGCTTGTTTGGGCAGTCCCGAATCACATGGCCAAATCCTCTACAGCGATGACACTGAATATCCCGTGTACGACCTGTGGGTGGGGCAGTGCTGGCTGGTTTGGTCGTCTTCTCGCGTGGAGTAGTGGTGGACGTGGATGGCGCAGGGGGAACTGGTGCTGAGGTGGATGTCGAGCTTCGTCCTGCAAAAGGGTTAGAATATGGCTTCGAGCGGCGTCCCTGCACTTCACGTTCAGCTTTGCAAGCATATTCAAATAAAGTAGTCATATCATAATATTCCTTATAATCAAGTATATCTTGGATTTCGCGGTTTAAACCACCACGAAAACGTGCCATAGCAGCGTCGTTGTCCTCCAATATTCCACAACGAATCATACCTTTTTGTAACTCCTGGAAATAGTCCTCAACAGATTGAGAACCTTGCTGAAAACGCTGCATTTTATTAAGCAAATCACGAGCATAATACGAAGGCACAAATCGATGTCGCATCGCAGCTTTCAACTGATCCCAAGTGGTTGGAATGGTAGTGGGATGTTTTATTTTAAACTCACGCCACCAAATTAAAGCAAAATCAGTAAATTCACTAATAGCAGCTTTAACCTGAGAATGTGCAGCAATATCATGGCATGAAAATTTTTGTTCAACCTCTAACTCCCAATCAAGATATGCAGCAGGATCATATTTGCCATTAAAAGGTGGAATTTTAAATTTAATCTTAGAAAATAAGTCATTAGGGGGATGACGAACCACACGGCGTGCACGACCACGGCGATCTCCATCGTCCCACTCAGTGTCACCGCCGTAGTCCTGCTCCATCTTTGTGGTCAACGCATCAAGGCGTGCCAGGATGGTGTCGAGTGTGGTGCGAGTCGCCGTTTGAGCAAGGTCAAGCTGGTTGAAACGCTCGGTCGTCGAAGTGACCGTTGAATCAAGCCGTTCATGCATCGTCCTAATGTCATCAGCAAGTCCATCAACTTGTCCCCTTACTTCCAGCAACTGGGCATCCACCGTGTCATGTGCTCCTGCCATAGTTAGCGCAAACACCAAAACACCAAAAAAAACCAACGACAAAAACAGGGGTGTACTGCTCACAAGGCGCTCACACTAGTGCTGTTATCAAATTCTTATCCGTTCTTACCAAGCCACAGTGGTGAACTGCAACCAACAGGTGGAACCGGTGAAAGATTGGATGAGCGATTGCCTGGAGAAACAGAAACCTTCTCGTCGTAGAAATATGTGGAGTTCTGGGTAGGCTGCACTCAAGTCAAGGATTAGCACGACCAAACAATAATGCAAAGTTGAATTATAGTGCAGAACACGAAACTATATTGCTGGCCACAAGTGCAAAGGACAGATAGAACTAGCAGAATGGCAGTACCGTAAATATTGTACTAGCGAGGCCACTAGTAGGAATTACAAGTGATTTTGTTTTTCTTTTTTGTATGATTTTTTTGATATTTTTCTCAGCACCAGAAGCAACAAAATAGGAGCTAGACGAAGTTTCACCTAAAACAGAGTTCAAATGTGGTCTATAGAAAATCAGGAAGTTCTCTGAAAAGCGTGCGAGAACTTTGACGAATTTTTTTCTTTATCTTCCTGAATTTTGTTGACAATTTTGTCGAAGCCCAAACAGACCGTAGGTGAGTTTGGCCGGCCTCAGAATGGTGTCAACTAGCTCCTGTAAAAATTTCAGATTTTTTGGACACCCGAGCGAAAAGTTATGCCCGGTTTAAGGAAGGTACCTCAAGTTATGTTTTCAAACGACCGGGATGAAACAACCGTATCCTTTCTCCTTCGTTGTTTTTTGTTTCTGTTTTTTTGACGTAACCGAAGGAGAAAAACAAGGAAACGATGTTGACTCGGTTTGTTTTTTTTCTGTTTTTTTTTCGTAACCGAAGGAGAAAAACAAGGAAACGGCCGTTGACTCGGTTTGTTTTTTCTGTTTTTTTTTTGACGTAACCGAAGGAGAAAAATAAGGAAACAATGTTGACTCGGTTTGTGGCGTGATCAAAGGGGAGATGGTGGCGGCGCTAGGGTTTGAATGGTGGAAGAACACAATGCAACCAGCAACAAATGACGCGAAAGCACACAAATTCAACAATGCAGATTATTGAAAGAAAGTGCGAGGCTCAAAAGGGTGCTGGGATAAGGTCTAACCTGAATTTTTATGTGGTTTTGTGGACTGTAGGAAAAAAAAACACTCGATAAACTCACCGATCAACCTGGAAATCTGATACCAATTGATGTAGCTGAGGTGCCCGATCTTTCGGCGAGAGGAGATAATTTCGATTTGGCGGAAGATGACCCTTGCGATCCGACTACGACGAGCAAGCCCGAGGCGCCAATGCAATCGCTGAACCAACTCCCTGTGGTTACCGACCTTGCTGATGCGAGATCGGCCTGATCACGAAGATCGTTTCCTGTGCGCAATCGAAGAACGAACAAGAAAAAGATGCGAGCAATCTAATCTATTACTCGAGGGTGGAGTTCTGAATACACGAAGACAGCGCAGATTTGCGCGTGTTCGAGAGTAGCTAAAGCTAGATCTAAAACAAAACTCGGAAAATAAAGGAGGCGCAGCTCCTGTATAAATAGAGAGGGGGCGCAGCCCCTAGGGGCGGCCAACCCTAGGACGTCCATTATGGGCCGCAATTGGGCTGGTCGTCTATTCTTCCGGGCCTTTGTTCTTTAACAACATGATGTAGTTCAATTCTCTTGCACGGGCCCGAGTCACTGGCCCAGGTGGAAGGGGTGGCGCCTGGACTGGGGAAGATGGTGCCTGGGCTGGAGAAGGTGCTGCTGGTGTAGATGTGCTCGTGTTGGTGTTGATGTCCTCATCATGCACCCCGACACCCGTTTTCGGAATGGGTGACGTGCGGCAACGAAATTGCGAGAAACCACCCCAAACATGAGTTTTGGACCTAAATTACTGGATTGGGCATGTACGTTGCAAAAAACGAAGAAATGGTTCCGGTGGCAAAAACTCGTGCTTTGTATGCACCCCGACACCCGTTTTCGGAATGGATGACGTGCGGCAACGAAATTGCGCGAAACCGACATGAGTTTTGGACCTAAAGTAGTGGATTATGCATATTCGTTGCGAAAAACGAAGAAATGGTTTCGGTGGCAAAAACTCGTGCTTGTATGCACCCGACACCCGTTTTCGGAATGGGTGACGTGCGGCAACGAAATTGCGCGAAACCACCCAAAACATGAGTTTTGGACCTAAATTACTGGATTGAGCATGTTCGTTGCGAAAAACGAAGAAATGGTTCCGGTGGCAAAAACTCGTGCTTGTACGCACCCCGACACTCGTTTTCGGAATGGGTGACGTGCGGAAACGAAATTGCGCGAAACCATCCCAAACATTAGTTTTGGACCTAAAGTAGTGGATTGGGAATGTTCATTGCGAAAAACGAAAAAATGGTTCCGGTGGAAAAAACTCGTGCTTGTTTGCATCCCGACACCCGTTTTCGGAATAGGTGACGTGCTACAACGAAATTGTGCGAAACCACCCCAAACATGAGTTTTGGACCTAAAGTAGTGGGTTGGGCATGTTCGTTGCAAAAAACGAAGAAATGGTTCCTGTGGCAAAAACTCGTGCTTTGTATGCACCCCGACACCCGTTTTCGGAAGGGGAGACGTGCGGCAATGAAATTGCGCGAAACCACCCCAAACAAGTGTTTTGGACCTGAAGTAGTGGATTGGGCATGTTCGTTGCGAAAAACTTAGAAATGGTTTCGATGGCAAAAACTCGTGCTTGTATGCACACCGACACCCGTTTTCGGAATGGGTGACGTGCGGCAACGAAATTGCGCGAAACCACCCCAAACATTAGTTTATGACCTAAAGTAGTGGAATGGGCATGTTCGTTGCGAAAAACGAAGAAATGGTTCCGGTGGCAAAAACTCGTGCTTGTATGCACCTCGACACCCGTTTTCGGAATGGGTGACGTGCGACAACGAAATTGCACGAAACCACCCCAAACATGAGTTTTGGACCTAAATTAGTGGATTGGGCATGTTCGTTGCGAATAAAGAAGAAATGGTTCCGGTGGCAAAAACTCATGCTTTGTATGCACCACGACACCCGTTTTCGGAATGGGTGACGTGCGGCAACGAAATTGCGCGAAACCACCCAAAACATGAGTTTTGGACCTAAATTACTGGATTGGGCATGTTCGTTGCGAAAAACGAAGAAATGGTTCCAGTGGCAAAAACTCGTGCTTGTATGCGCCCCTACACTCGTTTTCGGAATGGGTGACGTGCGGCAACGAAATTGCGCGAAACCACCCCAAACATTAGTTTTGGACCTAAAGTAGTGGATCGGGCATGTTCGTAGCGAAAAACGAAGAAATGGTTCCGGTGGCAAAAACTCGTGCTTGTATGCACCTCGACACCCGTTTTCGGAATGGGTGACGTGCGGCAACGAAATTGCGCGAAACCACCGCAAACATGAGTTTTGGACCTAAACTAGTGGATTGGGCATGATCGTTGCGAAAAACGAAGAAATGGTTCCGGTGGCAAAAACTCGTGCTTTGTATGCACCGCGACACCCGTTTTCGGAAGGGGTGACGTGCGGCAACGAAATTGCGCGAAACAACCCAAAACATGAGTTTTGGACCTAAATTACTGGATTGGGCATGTTCGTTGCGAAAAACGAAGAAATGGTTCCGGTGGCAAAAACTTGTGCTTTGTATGCACCCCGACACCCGTTTTCGGAATGGGTGACGTGCGGCAACGAAATTGCGCGAAACCAAACCCAAACATGAGTTTTGGACCTAAAGTAGTGGATTGCGCATGTTCGTTGCGAAAAACGAAGAAATGGTTCCGGTGGCAAAAACTCATGCTTTGTATGCACCCCGACACCCGTTTTTGGAATGGGTGACGTGCGGCAACGAAATTGCGCGAAACCACCCCAAACATGAGTTTTGGACCTAAATTACTGAATTGGGCTTGTTCGTTGCAAAAAACGAAGAAATGGTTCCGGTGGCAAAAACTCGTGCTTTGTATGCAGCCCGACACCCGTTTTCGGAATGGGTGACGTGCGGCAACGAAATTGCACGAAACCGACATGAGTTTTGGACCTAAATTAGTGGATTGTGCATATTCGTTGCGAAAAACGAAGAAATGGTTTGATGAAGACATCCACACTACTGATACATCTATGCCAATACAAGTACCAATTTCTGGTCCCATTACTCGCGCTCGTGCTCGTCAACTCAACCATCAGGTGATTACACTCTTGAGTTCATGTCCATCTTATTTAGACCATGGAGACCCGTGCACTCTTGTTTTGCTTAGGAACCAGGGAGAAGACCGAAAGGGAAAAGGATTTGAACATGCTGGATTCGGACTGCAGAAGAACACCAACTTGTGACGGTCACCATGGTCAGATGCGGGCTCGGATTGGAATGTTCAAGCACAACATGGAAAGCTTATCAAGTCTACTTTCATATGGATCCGGAATTATAGTCATATCTGTTCTGAGGCCGCCGTAATCATTGTTTTCTTACCGAGATATTTTCTGCCTTTTCTGCCCATGGTGCTGCGTCACCCTATTTTGGCCCAATGGGTCGTGTATCAAGTTAGGTCCATTAGGGACGCATCCTAGGGTTGCAGCACGACCCCAATACCCTTGTGGTCGTCCTCCCATGTTTATAGACCCCCTAGCCGCCACCAAGAACAGCGAGTTTTGTTTAGATCAAGTTTAGCTCTCGCTACTTGCTTGTAAGCGCGCGTGCTAGTTCAGCCGCCCGTCTTCTTGTCTTCGGAACCCCACCATATTGGAGTTTGATTTTGAAACCTACATTTAGATCTGGTAATTCAGTACTTGTTCTACTTGTTCTTGCTAGTTCTTCGATTGCTTGCAGGACAAGTGCCCTAGTGGCCAGGGTGTCACGCTCCACAAGATCGTGACAGCCATAGGAGGTGGTGTATCGGTTGCTAAGGCGCAGCGTCTTTGGAAGGCTGTAGTCGGGCCGTGAACGTCGTCTCCTCCCCCAATCGAGTTATTCCACACCCTCTTAACGAAAGATCGGGCAATCACCCAACGGGTGCACATCATGGTTCCGGGGGCAAAAACTCGTGCTTGTATGCACCCCGACACCCGTTTTCGGAATGGGTGACGTGCGGCAACGAAATTGAGCGAAACCACCCAAAACATGAGTTTTGGACCTAAATTACTGGATTGGGCATGTTCGTTGCGAAAAACGAAGAAATGGTTCCGGTGGCAAAAACTCGTGCTTGTATGCACCCCGACACTCGTTTTCGGAATGGGTGACGTGCGGCAAAGAAATTGCGCGAAACCACCCCAAACATTAGTTTTGGACCTAAAGTAGTGGATCGGGCATGTTCGTAGCGAAAAACGAAGAAATGGTTCTGGTGGCAAAAACTCGTGCTTGTATGCACCTCGACACCCGTTTTCGGAATGGGTGACGTGCGGCAACGAAATTGTGCGAAACCACCCCAAACATGAGTTTTGGACCTAAACTAGTGGATTGGGCATGATCGTTGCGAAAAACGAAGAAATGGTTCCGGTGGCAAAAACTCGTGCTTTGTATACACCGCAACACCCGTTTTCGAAAGGGGTGACGTGCGGCAACAAAATTGCGCGAAACCACCCAAAACATGAGTTTTGGACCTAAATTACTGGATTGGGCATGTTCGTTGTGAAAAACGAAGAAATGGTTCCGGTGGCAAAAACTTGTGCTTTGTATGCACCCCGACACCCGTTTTCGGAATGGGTGACGTGCGGCAACGAAATTGCGCGAAACCAAACCCAAACATGAGTTTTGGACCTAAAGTAGTGGATTGGGCATGTTCGTTGTGAAAAACGAAGAAATGGTTCCGGTGGCAAAAACTCATGCTTTGTATGCACCCCGACACCCGTTTTCGGAATGGGTGACGTGCGGCAACGAAATTGCGCGAAACCACCCCAAACATGAGTTTTGGACCTAAATTACTGGATTGGGCATGTTCGTTGCGTAAAACGAAGAAATGGTTCCGGTGGCAAAAACTCGTGCTTTGTATGCACCCCGACACCCGTTTTCGGAATGGGTGACGTGCGACAACGAAATTGCACGAAACCACACCAAACATGTGTTTTGGACCTAAAGTAGTGGATTGGGAATGTTCGTTGCGGAAAACGAAGAAATGGTTCCGGTGGAAAAAACTCGTGCTTGTTTGCACCCCGACACCCGTTTTCGGAATAGTTGACGTGCTGCAACGAAATTGTGCGAAACCAACCCAAACATGAGTTTTGGACCTAAAGTAGTGGATTGGGCATGTTCGTTGCGAAAAACGAAGAAATGGTTCCGGTGGCAAAAACTCGTGCTTTGTATGCACCCCGACACCCGTTTTCGGAATGGGTGACGTGCGACAACGAAATTGCGCGAAACCACACCAAACATGTGTTTTGGACCTAAAGTAGTGGATTGGGAATGTTCGTTGCGAAAAACGAAGAAATGGTTCTGGTGGAAAAAAACTCGTGCTTGTTTGCACCCCGACACCCGTTTTCGGAATGGGTGACGTGCGGCAATGAAATTGCGCGAAACCACCCCAAACATGTGTTTTGGACCTAAAGTAGTGGATTGGGCATGTTGGTTGCGAAAAACTTAGAAATGGTTTCGATGGCAAAAACTCGTGCTTGTATGCACACCGACACCCGTTTTCGGAATGGGTGACGTGCGGCAACGAAATTGCGCGAAACCACCCCAAACATTCTTTTTGGACCTAAAGTAGTGGATTGGGTATGTTTGTTGCGAAAAACGAAGAAATGGTTCCGGTGGCAAAAACTCGTGCTTGTATGCACCTCGACACCCATTTTCGGAATGGGTGATGTGCGGCAACGAAATTGCACGAAACCACCCCAAACATGAGTTTTGGACCTAAATTAGTGGATTGGGCATGTTCGTTGCGAAAAACAAAGAAATGGTTCCGGTGGCAAAAACTCGTGCTTTGTATGCACCGCGACACCCGTTTTCGGAATGGGTGACGTGCGGCAACGAAATTGCGCGAAACCACCCAAAACATGAGTTTTGGACCTAAATTACTGGATTGGGCATGTTCGTTGCGAAATACGAAGAAATGGTTCCGGTGGCAAAAACTCGTGCTTGTATGCACCCCGACACCCGTTTTCGGAATGGGTGATGTGCGGCAACGAAATTGCGCGAAACCACGCCAAACATTAGTTTTGGACCTGAAGTAGTGGATCGGGCATGTTCGTAGCGAAAAACGAACAAATGGTTCCGGTGGCAAAAACTCGTGCTTGTATGCACCTCGACACCCGTTTTCGGAATGGGTGACGTGCGGCAACGAAATTGCGCGAAACCACCCCAAACATGAGTTTTGGACCTAAATTAGTGGATTGGGCATGTTCGTTGCGAAAAATGAAGAAATGGTTCCGGTGGCAAAAACTCGTGCTTTGTATGCACCGCGACACCCGTTTTCGAAATGTGTGACGTGCGGCAATGAAATTGCGCGAAACCACCCAAAACATGAGTTTTGGACCTAAATTACTCGATTGGGCATGTTCGTTGCGAAAAACAAAGAAATGGTTCCGGTGGCAAAAACTTGTGCTTTGTATGCACCCCGACACCCGTTTTCGGAATGGGTGACGTGCGGCAATGAAATTGCGCGAAACCAAACCCAAACATGAGTTTTGGACCTAAAGTAGTGGATTGGGCATGTTCATTGCGAAAAACGAAGAAATGGTTCCGGTGGCAAAAACTCATGCTTTGTATGCACCCCGACACCCGTTTTCGGAATGGGTGACGTGCGGCAACGAAATTGCGCGAAACCACCCCAAACATGAGTTTTGGACCTAAATTACTGGATTGGGCATGTTCGTTGCAAAAAACGAAGAAACGGTTCCGGTGGCAAAAACTCGTGCTTTGTATGCACCCTGACACCCGTTTTCGGAATGGATGACGTGCGGCAACGAAATTGCGCGAAACCGACATGAGTTTTGGACCTAAAGTAGTGGATTGGGCATATTCGTTGCGAAAAACGAAGAAATGGTTTCGGTGGCAAAAACTCGTGCTTGTATGCACCCTGACACCCGTTTTCGGAATGGGTGACGTGAGGCAACGAAATTGCGCGAAACCACCCCAAACATGAGTTTTGGACCTAAAGTAGTGGATTGGCCATGTTCGTTGCGAAAAACGAAGAAATGGTTCCGGTGGCAAAAACTCGTGCTTGTATGCACCCCGACACCCGTTTTCGGAATGGGTGACGTGCGACAACGAAATTGCGCGAAACCACCCCAAACATGTGTTTTGGACCTAAAGTAGTGGATTGGGAATGTTCGTTGCGAAAAACGAAGAAATGGTTCCGGTGGAAAAAACTCGTGCTTGTTTGCACCCCGACACCCGTTTTCGGAATAGGTGACGTGCTGCAACGAAATTGTGCGAAACCACCCCAAACATGTGTTTTGGACCTAAAGTAGTGGATTGGGCATATTTGTTGCGAAAAACGAAGAAATGGTTCCGGTAGCAAAAACTCGTGCTTTGTATGCACCCCGACACCCGTTTTCGGAATGGGTGACGTGCGGCAATGAAATTGCGCGAGACCACCATAAACATGTGTTTTGGACCTAAAGTAGTGGATTGGGCATGTTCGTTGCGAAAAACTTAGAAATGGTTTCGATGGCAAAAACTCGTGCTTTGTATGCACCCCGACACCCGTTTTCGGAATGAGTGACGTGCGGCAACGAAATTGCGCGAAACCAAACCCAAACATGAGTTTTGGACCTAAAGTAGTGGATTGGGCATGTTCGTTGCGAAAAACGAAGAAATGGTTCCGGTGGCAAAAACTCATGCTTTGTATGCACCCCGACACCCGTTTTCGGAATGGGTGACGTGCGGCAACGAAATTGCGCGAAACCACCCCAAACATGAGTTTTGGACCTAAATTACTGCATTGGGCATGTTCGTTGCGAAAAACGAAGAAATGGTTCCGGTGGCAAAAACTTGTGCTTTGTATGCACCGCGACACCCGTTTTCGGAATGGGTGACGTGCGGCAACGAAATTGCGCGAAACCAAACCCAAACATGAGTTTTGGACCTAAAGTAGTGGATTGGGCATGTTCGTTGCGAAAAACGAAGAAATGGTTCCGGTGGCAAAAACTCATGTTTTGTATGCACCCCGACACCCGTTTTCGGAATGGGTGACGTGCGGCAATGAAATTGCGCGAAACCACCACAAACATGATTTTTGGACCTAAAGTAGTGGATTGGCCATGTTCGTTACGAAAAACGAAGAAATGGTTCCGGTGGCAAAAACTCGTGCTTGTATGCACCCCGACACCCGTTTTCGGAATGGGTGACGTGCGACAACGAAATTGCGCGAAACCACCCCAAACATGTGTTTTGGACCTAAAGTTGTGGATTGGGAATGTTCATTGCGAAAAACGAAGAAATGGTTCCGGTGGAAAAAACTCGTGCTTGTTTGCACCCCGACACCCGTTTTCGGAATAGGTGACGTGCTGCAACGAAATTGTGCGAAACCACCCCAATCATGAGTTTTGGACCTAAAGTAGTGGATTGGGCATGTTCGTTGCGAAAAACGAAGAAATGGTTCCGGTGGCAAAAACTCTTGCTTTGTATGCACCCCGACACCCGTTTTCGGAATGGGTGACGTGCGGCAATGAAATTGCGCGAGACCACCATAAACATGTGTTTTGGACCTAAAGTAGTGGATTGGGCATGTTCGTTGCGAAAAACTTAGAAATGGTTTCGATGGCAAAAACTCGTGCTTGTATGCACCCCGACACCCGTTTTCGGAATGGGTGACGTGCGGCAACGAAATTGCGCGAAACCACCCCAAACATTAGTTTTGGACCTAAAGTAGTGGATTGGGCATGTTCGTTGCGAAAAACGAAGAAATGGTTCTGGTGGCAAAAACTCGTCCTTGTATGCACCTCGACACCCGTTTTCGGAATGGGTTACGTGCGGCAACGAAATTGCATGAAACCACCCCAAACATGAGTTTTGGACCTAAATTAGTAGATTGGGCATGTTCGTTGTGAAAAACGAAGAAATGGTTCCGGTGGCAAAAACTCGTGCTTTGTATGCACCTCGACACCCGTTTTCGGAATGGGTGACGTGCGGCAACGAAATTGCGCGAAACCACCGAAAACATGAGTTTTGGACCTAAATTACTGGATTGGGCATGTTCGTTGCGAAAAACGAAGAAATGGTTCCGGTGGCAAAAACTCGTGCTTGTATGCACCCCGACACCCGTTTTCGGAATGGGTGATGTGCGGCAATGAAATTGCGCGAAATCGACATGAGTTTTGTACCTAAATTAGTGAATTGAGCATGTTCGTTGCGAAAAACGAAGAAATGGTTCCGGTGGCAAAAACTCGTGCTTTTATGCACCCTGACACCCGTTTTCGGAATGGGTGTCGTGCGGCAACGAAATTGCGCAAAACCACCCCAAACATGAGTTTTGGACCTAAAGTAGTGGATTGGGAATGTTCGTTGCGAAAAACGAAGAAATGGTTCCGGTGGCAAAAACTCGTGCTTGTATGCACCCCGACACCCGTTTTCGGAATAGGTGACGTGCGGCAACGAAATTGCGCGAAACCACCCCAAACATGTGTTTTGAACCTAATGTAGTGGATTGGGCATGTACGTTGCGAAAAACGAAGAAATGGTTTTGGTGGCAAAAACTCGTGCTTGTATCCACCTAGACACCCGTTTTCAGAATGGGTGACGTGCGGCAACGAAATTGCGCGAAACCACCCCAAACATTAGTTTTGCACCTAAAGTAGTGTATTGGGCATGTTCGTTGCGAAAAACGAAGAAATGGTTCCGGTGGCAAAAACTCGTGCTTGGTATGCCCTCCGACACCCATTTTCGGAATGGGTGACGTGCGGCAACGATATTGGGCAAAACCACCCAAACATTAGTTTTGGACCTAAAGTAGTGGATTGGGCATGTTCGTAGCAAAAAACGAAGAAATGGTTCCGGTGGCAAAAACTCGTGCTTGTATGCACCTCGACACCCGTTTTCGGAATGGGTGATGTGCGGCAACGAAATTGCGCGAAACCACCCCAAACATGAGTTTTGGACCAAAATTAGTGGATTGGGCATGTTCGTTGTGAAAAACGAAGAAATGGTTCCGGTGGCAAAAACTCGTGCTTTGTATGCACCGAGACGACCGTTTTCGGAATAGGCGATGTGCGGCAACGAAATTGTGTGAAACCACCCAAAACATGAGTTTTGGACCTAAATTACTGGATTGGGCATGTTCGTTGCGAAAAACGAAGAAATGGTTCCGGTGGCAAAAACTTGTGCTTTGTATGCACCGCGACACCCGTTTTCGGAATGGGTGACGTGCGGCAACGAAATTGCGCGAAACCAAACCCAAACATGAGTTTTGGACCTAAAGTAGTGGATTGGGCATGTTCGTTGCGAAAAACGAAGAAATGGTTCCGGTGGCAAAAACTCATGCTTTGTATGCACCCCGACACCCGTTTTCGGAATGGGTGACGTGCGGCAACGAAATTGCGCGAAACCACCCCAAACATGAGTTTTGGACCTAAATTACTGGATTTGGCATGTTCGTTGCAAAAAACAAAGAAATGGTTCCGGTGGCAAAAACTCGTGCTTTGTATGCACCCGACAACCGTTTTCGGAATGGGTGACGTGCGGCAACGAAATTGCGCGAAACCGACATGAGTTTTGGACCTAAAGTAGTGGATTGGGCATATTCGTTGCGAAAAACGAAGAAATGGTTCCGGTGGCAAAAACTCGTGCTTGTATGGACCCTGACACCCGTTTTCGGAATGGGTGACGTGCGGCAACGAAATTGCGCGAAACCACCCCAAACATGAGTTTTGGACCTAAATTACTGGATTTGGCATGTTCGTTGCAAAAAACAAAGAAATGGTTCCGGTGGCAAAAACTCGTGCTTTGTATGCACCCGACAACCGTTTTCGGAATGGGTGACGTGCGGCAACGAAATTGCGCGAAACCGACATGAGTTTTGGACCTAAAGTAGTGGATTGGGCATATTCGTTGCGAAAAACGAAGAAATGGTTCCGGTGGCAAAAACTCGTGCTTGTATGGACCCTGACACCCGTTTTCGGAATGGGTGACGTGCGGCAACGAAATTGCGCGAAACCACCCCAAACATGAGTTTTGGACCTAAAGTAGTGGATTGGCCATGTTCGTTGCGAAAAACGAAGAAATGGTTCTGATGAGGACATCACTATGAGTACGACTACACCAGCAGCACCTCCACATCAAGCGCCACTTCCTTCATTACCTGGGCCAATCACTCGGGCCCGTGCAAGAGATCTTAACATCCTCATGCTACTAAAGAATGAGGGCCCAGAAGAATAGACGACCAGCCCAACTACGGCCCATAGTGGACGACCTAGGGTTGGTGATGAGGACATCAACACCAACACGAGCACATCTACACCAGCAGCACCTTCTCCAGCCCAGGCACCATCTTCCCCAGTCCAGGCGCCACCCCTTCCACCTGGGCCAGTGACTCGGGCCCGTGCAAGAGAATTGAACTACATCATGTTGTTAAAGAACGAAGGCCCAGAAGAATAGACGACCAGCCCAATTGCGGCCCATAATGGACGACCTAGGGTTGGCCGCCCCTAGGGGCTGCGCCCCCTCTCTATTTATACAGGAGCTGCGCCTCCTTTATTTTCCGAGTTTTGTTTTACATTAGCTTTAGCTACTCTCGAACACGCGCAAATCTGCGCTGTCTTCGTGTATTCAGAACTCCACCCTCGAGTAATAGATTAGATTGCTCGCATCTTTTTCTTGTTCGTTCTTCGATTGCGCACAGGAAACGATCTTCGTGATCAGGCCGATCTCGCATCAGCAAGGTCGGTAACCACAGGGAGTTGGTTCAGCGATTGCATTAGCGCCTCGGGCTTGCTCGTCGTAGTCGGATCGCAAGGGTCAACTTCCGCCAAATCGGAATTATCTCTACTCGCCGAAAGATCGGGCACCTCAGCTACATTAATTGGTATCAGATTTCCAGGTTGATCGGTGAGTTTATCGAGTGTTTTTTCCTACAGTCCACAAAACCACATAAAAATTCAGGTTAGACCTTATCCCAGCACCCTTTTGAGCCTCGCACTTTCTTTCAATAATCTGCATTGTTGAATTTGTGTGCTTTCGCGTCATTTGTTGCTGGTTGCATTGTGTTCTTCCACCATTCAAATCCTAGCGCCGCCACCATCTCCCCTTTGATCACGCCACAAACCGAGTCAACATTGTTTCCTTGTTTTTCTCCTTCGGTTACGTCAAAAAAAAACAGAAAAAACAAACCGAGTCAACGGCCGTTTCCTTGTTTTTCTCCTTCGGTTACGAAAAAAAACAGAAAAAAAAACCGAGTCAACATCGTTTCCTTGTTTTTCTCCTTCGGTTACGTCAAAAAAAACAGAAATAAAAAAAAACAACGAAGGAGAAAGGATACGGTTGTTTCATCCCGGTCGTTTGAAAACATAACTTGAGGTACCTTCCTTAAACCGGGCATAACTTTTCGCTCGGGTGTCCGAAAAATCTGAAATTTTTACAGGAGCTAGTTGACACCATTCTGAGGCCGGCCAAACTCACCTTCGGTCTGTTTGGGTTCGACAAAATTGTCAAAAAAATTCAGGAAAACAAAGAAAAAAATCCGTCAAAGTTCTCGCACGCTTTTCAGAGAACTTCCTGATTTTCTGTAGACCACATTTGAACTCTGTTTTAGGTGAAACTTCGTGTAGCTCCTATTTTGTTGCTTCTTGTGCTGAGAAAAATATCAAAAAAATCATACAAAAAAAAGAAAAACAAAATCACTTGTGATTCCTACTAGTGGCCTCGCTAGTACAATATTTACGGTACTGCCATTCTGCTAGTTCCATCCGTCCTTTGCACTTGTGGCCAGCAATATAGTTTCGTGTTTTGCACTATAATTCAACTTTGCATTATTGTTTGGTCGTGCTAATCCTTGACTCGAGTGCAGCCTACCCAGAACTCCACATATTTCTACGACGAGTAGGTTTCTGTTTCTCCAGGCAATCGCTCATCCAATCTTTCACTGGTTCCACCTGTTGGTTGCAGTTCACCACTGTGGCTTGGTAAGAACGGATAAGAATTTGTTAACAGCACTAGTGTAAGCGCCTTGTGAGCAGTACACCCCTGTTTTTGTCGTTTTTTTGGTGTTTTGGTGTTTGCGCTAACTATGGCAGGAGCACATGACACGGTGGATGCCCAGTTGCTGGAAGTAAAGGGACAAGTTGATGGACTTGCTGATGACATTAGGACGATGCATGAACGGCTTGATTCAACGGTCACTTCGACGACCGAGCGTTTCAACCAGCTTGACCTTGCTCAAACGGCGACTCGCACCACACTCGACACCATCCTGGCACGCCTTGATGCGTTGACCACAAAGATGGAGCAGGACTACGGCGGTGACACTGAGTGGGACGATGGAGATCGCCGTGGTCGTGCACGCCGTGTGGTTCGTCATCCCCCTAATGACTTATTTTCTAAGATTAAATTTAAAATTCCACCTTTTAATGGCAAATATGATCCTGCTGCATATCTTGATTGGGAGTTAGAGGTTGAACAAAAATTTTCATGCCATGATATTGCTGCACATTCTCAGGTTAAAGCTGCTATTAGTGAATTTACTGATTTTGCTTTAATTTGGTGGCGTGAGTTTAAAATAAAACATCCCACTACCATTCCAACCACTTGGGATCAGTTGAAAGCTGCAATGCGACATCGATTTGTGCCTTCGTATTATGCTCGTGATTTGCTTAATAAAATGCAGCGTTTTCAACAAGGTTCTCAATCTGTTGAGGACTATTTACAGGAGTTACAAAAAGGTATGATTCGTTGTGGGATATTGGAGGACAACGACGCTGCTATGGCACGTTTTCGTGGTGGTTTAAACCGCGAAATCCAAGATATACTTGATTATAAGGAATATTATGATATGACTACTTTATTTGAATATGCTTGCAAAGCTGAACGTGAAGTGCAGGGACGCCGCTCGAAGCCATATTCTAACCCTTTTGCAGGACGAAGCTCGACATCCACCTCAGCACCAGTTCCCCCTGCGCCATCCACGTCCACCACTACTCCACGCGAGAAGACGACCAAACCAGCCAGCACTGCCCCACCCACAGGTCGTACACGGGATATTCAGTGTCATCGCTGTAGAGGATTTGGCCATGTGATTCGGGACTGCCCAAACAAGCGCACTTTACTCATTCGTGACGATGGTGAGTACTCTTCCGCTAGTGATTCTGAAGAAATTGAACATGCACTACTTGCCACTGACCATGCAGCTAAGGCGGAGGTACATGTCAACCCGGGCGACGCTGATAGGTATGAAAGTCTTGTTGTGCAGCGTGTTCTCAGTACACAGGTCGCTTTGCCCGAGAAGAATCAGCGACACACTCTGTTCCATACAAACGGTGTTGTGCAGGAGCGGTCAATTCGCATCATTATCGACAGCGGCAGTTGCAACAATTTGGCGAGTACCATGCTGGTCGAAAAGTTGTCGTTACCCACTCGTAAGCATCCAAACCCATATCACATTCAATGGCTTAATGATGGTGGTAAAATAAAAATCACGCGTTCCGTGCGAGTTCCTTTCTCCATGGGTGCTTATTCTGATTTTGTTGATTGTGATGTTATTCCCATGGAAGCATGCTCTTTGTTACTTGGTCGACCTTGGCAATATGATACTGATAGCTTGCATCATGGTCGTTCGAATCATTATTCTTTTATTTTTAAGGGTCAGAAAATAATTATACATCCAATGACACCTGAACAAATTGTTAAAGATGATCTTGCCCGAGCTGCTATAACTGCTAAACAACTTGATCCATCGCCCTCTGATCCTTCTGAAATTAAGTTGAAGGCTCCTGTTTTACTTGCTACACGTGCTGATTTTGATGATCTACACGGTGCTCATTTGCCATGCTATGCACTTGTATGCTCTAGTGTCCTCATTTCACTTGATGATGCACCATCTTTGGCTATTCCCCCTATGGTTGCTAACCTTTTACAGGAGTACGCTGATGTCTTTCCCAAAGACTTACCACCGGGTCTCCCACCGCTTCGTGGCATTGAGCACCAGATCGACCTCATTCCCGGTGCACAGCTTCCGAACCGCGCACCATACCGTACAAATCCGGATGAGACGAAGGAGATTCAGCGCCAGGTACAGGCGTTGCTTGACAAAGGATACATTCGTGAGTCTCTTAGCCCTTGCTCTGTTCCTGTGTTACTTGTTCCCAAGAAGGATGGGTCATGGCGTATGTGTGTAGACTGTCGTGCTATTAATAACATCACTATTCGTTATCGCTATCCTATACCACGCCTTGACGATATGCTAGATGAGCTTAGTGGTGCCATTATTTTCACTAAGATTGATTTGCGTAGTGGTTACCACCAGATTAGAATGAAACTGGGTGATGAATGGAAAACAGCCTTCAAAACAAAATTTGGTTTATATGAATGGTTGGTTATGCCGTTTGGATTGACTAATGCTCCCAGCACTTTTATGCGAGTGATGAATGAAGTTCTGAGGCCCTTCATAGGATTGTTTGTGGTTGTTTATTTCAATGATATCCTTATTTACAGCAAATCTAAGAAAGAGCATTTGGAACATTTAAGTGCTGTTTTTGATGCATTGCGTGCCGCCCAGTTATTCGCTAACATGGAAAAATGCATCTTTTGCACACGACGTGTCTCGTTTCTTGGTTATGTTGTTACTCCACAGGGCATTGAGGTGGATAGCAGCAAGATTGCTGCCATTCGGGAGTGGCCTACACCGACGATGGTCACACAAATTCGGAGCTTTCTTGGACTTGCCGGTTTCTGATGTGCACCCGTTGGGTGATTGCCCGATCTTTCGATGAGAGGGTGTGGAATAACTCGATTGGGGGAGGAGACGACGTTCACGGCCCGACTACAGCCTTCCAAAGACGCTGCGCCTTAGCAACCGATACACCACCTCCTATGGCTGTCACGATCTTGTGGAGCGTGACACCCTGGCCACTAGGGCACTCGTCCTGCAAGCAATCGAAGAACTAGCAAGAACAAGTAGAACAAGTACTGAATTACCAGATCCAAATGTAGGTTTCAAAGTCAAACTCCAATATGGTGGGGTTCCGAAGACAAGATTACGGGCGGCTGAACTAGCACGCGCGCTTGCAAGCAAGTAGCGAGAGCTAAACTTGATCTAAACAAAACCCGCTGTTCTTGGTGGCGGCTAGGGGGTTTAAAAACATGGGAGGACGACCACAAGGGTATTGGGGTCGTGCTGCAACCCTAGGATGCGTCCCTAATGGACCTAACTTGATACACGACCCATTGGGCCAAAATAGGGTGACGCAACACCATGGGCAGAAAAGGCAGGAAATGTCTCGGTAAGAAAACAATGATTACGGCGGCCCCAGAACAGATATGACTATAATTCCGGATCCATATGAAAGTAGACTTGATAAGCTTTCCATGTTGTGCTTGAACATTCCAATCCGAGCCCGCATCTGACCGTGGTGACCGTCACAAGTTGGTGTTCTTCTGCAGTCCGAATCCAGCATGTTCAAATCCTTTTCCCTTTCGGTCTTCTCCCTGATTCCTAAGCAAAACAAGAGTGCACGGGTCTCCATGGTCTAAATATGATGGACATGAACTCAAGAGTGTAATCACCTGATGGTTGAGTTGACGAGCACGAGCGCGAGTAATGGGACCAGAAATTGGTACTTGTATTGGTATAGATGCATCAGTAGTGTGGATGTCTTCATCATTCTCCCCTTCTTGCATTTGAGTCGTCCTCGACTCAAGCTCAACTTCCTCTCCCAAGTAGGGCTTTAAATCTGCAATGTTAAATGTGGGGCTAACCCCAAAGTCTGCAGGCAGATCTAGCCTGTATGCATTGTCGTTAATTTTCTCTAGCACTTTAAACGGTCCATCGGCTCGAGGCAACAGTTTAGATTTTCGTAATTCAGGAAACCTTTCCTTTCTCAAATGCAACCAAACTAAATCTCCAGGTTCAAAATTTATTTCCTTTCTACCTTTATCACTAGCAAACTTATATCTAGCATTCATACGCTCTATGTTTTCTTTAGTAGTTTCATGCAGTTTTAACATCAATTCAGCACGCCTAGTAGCATCAAAATTTAGTTTTTCAGAAGATGGCAAAGGCATTAAATCAATAGGAGCACGAGGCAACAAACCATATACAATCTGAAATGAGCACATCTTTGTAGTAGAATGCAATGATCGATTATAAGCAAATTCAACATGAGGCAAACAGTCCTCCCACATCTTAATATTCTTCTTTAGAACTGCCCTTAACATAGTAGACAAAGTTCTATTCACAACTTCAGTTTGACCATCAGTTTGAGGATGACATGTAGTAGAAAATAAAAGCTTAGTCCCCAATTTTGCCCACAAAGTCCTCCAAAAATGACTAAGAAATTTAGCATCACGATCAGAAACGATTGTGTTGGGCACACCATGCAAGCGAACAATTTCACGAAAGAACAAATCAGCAATATGAGTAGCATCGTCAGTTTTATGACATGGTATGAAATGTGCCATCTTAGAAAATCTATCAACAACCACAAACACACTATCACGTCCCTTCCTAGTCCTAGGCAATCCCAGCACAAAATCCATAGAAATATCTTCCCAAGGAGCACTAGGAACGGGTAGAGGCAAATACAAACCGTGTGGATTTAACCGTGACTTCGCCTTTTGGCATGTCGTGCAACGAGCAACCAATCTCACCACATCTCTTCTCATCTTGGGCCAAAAGAAATGACCAGCAAGTATGTCCTCCGTTTTCTTTGCTCCAAAATGTCCCATTAAGCCACCTCCATGTGCTTCCTGTAACAACAACAAACGAACGGAGCTAGCTGGAATGCATAGCTTGTTAGCTCTAAACACAAACCCATCACTAACGATATATTTGTTCCATCCTTTTCCATCTTTACAATGCAGCAACACATCTTTAAAATCAGCATCATGAACATAGCGTCAGCAAAGATTTTGTAGTCAAGTTGATTCAGCAAAGTATATCTCCTAGACAAAGCGTCAGCAATGATATTCTCTTTTCCTTTCTTGTGCTTAATAACATAAGGAAACGATTCGATAAATTCAACCCACTTAGCATGTCTACGGTTCAGTTTTCCTTGACTACGAATATGTTTCAAAGATTCATGATCAGAATGAATAACAAACTCTTTGGGCCACAAATAATGCTGCCATGTTTCTAATGTTCGCACAAGGGCATATAATTCATTATCATAAGTAGAATAATTTAGAACAGACCCACTCAATTTTTCACTAAAATATGCAACAGGTTTGCCTTCTTGTAACAAAACACCACCCAATCCAATTCCACTAGCATCACATTCAAGCTCAAAAGTCTTATTAAAATCAGGAAGTTGGAGGAGAGGTGCATGTGTCAACTTATCTTTCAGCACGTTGAAAGCGTGCTCTTGTACTTTGCCCCAACTAAAATGCACTCCCTTCTTTGTAAGCTCATTCAAAGGTGCAGCAATGGTGCTAAAGTCCTTCACAAAACGGCGATAGAAGCCAGCAAGTCCTAGGAAACTCCGCACCTGTGTGATAGTCTTTGGCATAGGCCATCCATGTATCGCTTCTACCTTGGCTTGATCAACCTCAATTCCCTGTGGAGTCACAACATAACCAAGAAACAAAACTCGATCGGTGCAAAATGTGTACTTCTCAAGGTTACCAAATAAACGTGCATCTCGTAAAGCATTAAAAACAGCACGCATGTGATCAACATGTTCATCCATAGATTTGCTGTAGATCAATATGTCATCAAAGTATACTACCACAAATTTTCCAATGAAGGCACGCAAAACCTCGTTCATTAATCTCATGAAAGTGCTAGGTGCATTAGTTAACCCAAAAGGCATGACTAACCACTCATACAATCCGAACTTAGTTTTGAAAGCAGTTTTCCATTCATCTCCCAATTTCATACGAATCTGGTGGTACCCACTACGCAAATCAACTTTAGAAAAGACAATGGCACCACTCAATTCATCAAGCATATCATCTAAACGTGGAATAGGGTGTCGATAACGTATCGTGATATTATTAATAGCCCTACAATCAACACACATACGCCATGTTCCATCTTTTTTAGGCACTAAAATAACCGGAACAGCACACGGACTAAGAGACTCACGCACGTAACCTTTGTCGAGTAGTTCTTGCACTTGTCGCTGAATTTCTTTTGTTTCCTCTGGATTTGTCCTATATGGCGCACGATTCGGCAAAGATGCACCAGGAATAAGATCAATTTGGTGCTCAATCCCTCGTATAGGTGGCAGCCCCTCTGGTATCTCACTTGGAAATACATTAGAATACTCCTGCAAAATGTTAGCAATAACAGGAGGCAAAGAATGCTGCATATCTTGAATTGAAATCAAAGCATCCTTGCATACCAAGGCGTAGGCAACAGTAGTGGAAGCAAATAATTCATTAACATCAGTTTTTGTTGCAAGCAAGCAATGTCCTTTCAATTTTATCCCATCTTTGTTATTACCAACAGCTTTAATATTCTTGTTGTTCTCAGTTTTAGCTTTGGTAGCTTTAGCAACATCATCACGCACAATAGCCTCAGGGGACATGGGAAGCAAAATAATTTTCTTATCATGGTGTATGAGAGAATATTGATTTGATCTACCATGATGCATACAATCTGAATCAAATTGCCATGGTCTACCTAGCAGAATATTACAAGCATCCATAGGCACAACATCACAGTCAACAACATCACGATATGAACCAATAGCAAAATTAATTCGTACCAGCTTGGTTACCTTGACCTTACCACTATTGTTAAGCCATTGAATGTGATATGGATGCGGGTGCGGTTTGGTCGTAAGTGCAAGCTTCTCCACCATGTCGCTGCTAGCCAAGTTGTTGCAGCTACCTCCATCAATGATCAAACGACATGAACGCTCCTTAATGACACACTTTGTTTGAAACAATGTATGTCGCTGATTCTGCTCTGCCTTCTCCATTTGTGCACTAAGCACACGCTGTACAATGAGGCTCTCATAATGCTCTGCATCATCTGCACCAATCTGTTCTTCGGGTGGTTCCTTAGTGCCTGCATCATCAGCCGCAAGCAAAGCAAGTGTAGCTTCATCCAAATCACTAGCAGAGGAATACCCACCATCGTCTTTTACCACCAAAACACGCTGATTAGGACAATCACGCTGCACGTGTCCATAGCCCTTGCATCGATAACACAGAACATCTCTTGTTCTACCTGTGGAAGCTACTGAAGAGGCACTACCTGCGGGTTTCTGGGCAGATTTGGTTGCTGAATTTGTGGAAGATGCACGTGTTTTGTCGCTGGAGGAAGGCGGGGGTGCTGGTCGACTTGGCGAGGGAGTTGGTGCTGGTGTACGGCCGGTCATGGACGTAGTCGTGCGCTGTTGCCATGGTGTAGATTTTCCTGCAGAAACATTAGACCTTGCACTAGCACGTCGTCCCTGCACTTCCCTTTCAGCTTTGCAAGCAAGATGAAACAATCGGGTTACATTAGCATAATCTTTATAAGCAAGGATGTCCTGAATTTCCCTATTTAACCCGCCCAAAAATCTAGCCATAGCAGATTCCTCACCCTCCTCTATGTTACAACGCAGCATACCCATTTGTAATTCCTGATAATATTCTTCTACACTTTTAGTACCCTGTCTCAATTGTTGCAACTTGTGTAACATATCACGTGCATAATAAGAAGGAACAAATCTAGCCCGCATGACCCGTTTCAACGCATCCCAAGTTTGTGGCATGTTATTAGGATTCTTCTTACCATGTTCTATCCACCAAACAGAAGCAAAATCAGTAAACTCACTAGTAGCAGCTCTAACCCGCGCATTCTCAGGAAATTCATGGCATGCAAACTTTTGATCAACCGCAATCTCCCAAGTAATGTAAGCATCAGGGTCATATTTACCATCAAAAGGAGGTATTTTAAATTTAACCTTACTAAAAGCATCATCATTACCATGTACCTCATGTCGGCGAAAACCACCCATACCTCTACGGTTAGTACGTAGTCGCCGGCGATTAGGTGCTTCTTGGTCATCTTGTTCAGTATCAGCAACATAGTCATCCCAGTTACCTTCGGCGCCCTCTTCACGCCCACCATTGATATTAGCATGCATCTCATCAAACCGCCTCAAGAGTGCGACAAGGCTCTTGTCAATATGAGCAACTGTCATTTCCACATTTGCAAGTTTGGTGTTTGTGTCGATCTGTGTGGCCTCCAATTGCCCCATCTTTTCATTCGTCACCTGCATGTCATTATCAAGACCTTCCGTGTGCGTCTTCACCAGCCTTACAAAGTGTTGTATGATACCCTTGGTGCGAGGAGAGTGTGGCATATTACGAGAAGCATCATCAACCTCCAATCCTGCCATGGTTAGACGAACAGAGGCAACAAGAAAAAAAAACGTGAAGGAATGAAAACTCTACAACTATTAGGATGTAGCTACTGCAAGGCGCTCACTCTCAACCTGCCACACAAGCTCTTACCAATTCTTACCTTGCACAACAGGAGGGGTCAGCAACCAACAAGTCTGCAACCGTGGAATAAGTGTATCGGTGCCGCAGCAACACGACCTGTCAAACTGTAGTCGAAATATGTAGAGTTGTAGGTGGGCTGAAGCAAGGAATACACTAGTACCACGTTAGTTACAAAAGCAAGCTGAATAATCGTTCAACGGTGGTACTGTGCTGGTCCTAGGCTAAACCAGGCTAGAGACGTGAGCCTAGGCACAAAGGTAGTCACTGAAAAAGAACAACTAGCACAGCACAAAGAGAAACAACAGATTTAGAGATTCAGCCCCCTTCTTCTTCTTTTCCCTTTTTTTTTTCTTTTCTATTCTTTTTTTTCTTCTTCTTCTGTTTTTTTTTGCAGGGGCCTAAACCCTTTTTTTTCACTATGACAACCCAAACAATAAAGATATTGCTAACAGCCCCTTTAAATCAGATTTAACAAATCTTGTTAATATAGAAAGTGCAGAAATCTCTACGATGATTGCGGAGCGCTCAGAACGAATTTTGAGATAAGGTCAGATCCGTTGAAAAGAAGATAAGATAAGCTTTCCAGATTGTATTTAAACTTCCAAATCGGATATGATATGTATCCGTGGTGGCAAAAACGAACCAGAGATGTTTTTGGTGATGGTGGATCTCGTGGTGACCAAAACGTGGTAGAACTCAAAACTCTAAAGGAATAAACTAAGACCAGCAACTCGACACAACCGATGCAACCAAAAACTCAACAAGCCCTAACTAAGTAGTACTAGTAAATGCTCAATGGTTTATAGGATTGCGGTAAAACTAATCTACTATTTTTTGGCTTTTTCTGGACTATAGGAGATAAGAAAACAGCGAAGAAAAGTAAATCTCTCACCGATAAACCTTGCTCTGATTACCAACTGATGTGCACCCGTTGGGTGATTGCCCGATCTTTCGATGAGAGGGTGTGGAATAACTCGATTGGGGGAGGAGACGACGTTCACGGCCCGACTACAGCCTTCCAAAGACGCTGCGCCTTAGCAACCGATACACCACCTCCTATGGCTGTCACGATCTTGTGGAGCGTGACACCCTGGCCACTAGGGCACTCGTCCTGCAAGCAATCGAAGAACTAGCAAGAACAAGTAGAACAAGTACTGAATTACCAGATCCAAATGTAGGTTTCAAAGTCAAACTCCAATATGGTGGGGTTCCGAAGACAAGATTACGGGCGGCTGAACTAGCACGCGCGCTTGCAAGCAAGTAGCGAGAGCTAAACTTGATCTAAACAAAACCCGCTGTTCTTGGTGGCGGCTAGGGGGTTTGAAAACATGGGAGGACGACCACAAGGGTATTGGGGTCGTGCTGCAACCCTAGGATGCGTCCCTAATGGACCTAACTTGATACACGACCCATTGGGCCAAAATAGGGTGACGCAACACCATGGGCAGAAAAGGCAGGAAATGTCTCGGTAAGAAAACAATGATTACGGCGGCCCCAGAACAGATATGACTATAATTCCGGATCCATATGAAAGTAGACTTGATAAGCTTTCCATGTTGTGCTTGAACATTCCAATCCGAGCCCGCATCTGACCGTGGTGACCGTCACAAGTTGGTGTTCTTCTGCAGTCCGAATCCAGCATGTTCAAATCCTTTTCCCTTTCGGTCTTCTCCCTGATTCCTAAGCAAAACAAGAGTGCACGGGTCTCCATGGTCTAAATATGATGGACATGAACTCAAGAGTGTAATCACCTGATGGTTGAGTTGACGAGCACGAGCGCGAGTAATGGGACCAGAAATTGGTACTTGTATTGGTATAGATGCATCAGTAGTGTGGATGTCTTCATCAGTTTCTACCGCAGATTTGTTCGTGATTTTAGCTCCATTGCAGCGCCTCTACATGAGCTTACAAAGAAAGATGTGCCGTTTGCTTGGAGTGATTCGCAGGAGGAAGCGTTCAGCACTTTGAAAGATAAGTTAACCCAAGCTCCCCTATTGCAATTGCCTGATTTTAATAAAGTATTTGAGCTTGAATGCGATGCTAGCGGTATTGGGCTAGGTGCTGTTTTATTACAAGAAGGAAAACCAGTTGCTTATTTTAGTGAAAAATTAAGCGGTGCTAGTCTGAAATATTCTACTTATGATAAGGAGCTTTACGCGTTAGTGCGCACTTTACATACATGGCAGCACTATCTTTGGCATCGTGAGTTCATAATTCATTCTGATCATGAGGCTTTAAAACATATTCGTACCCAAACAAATCTGAACCGTCGTCATGCTAAATGGGTAGAATTCATTGAGTCTTTTCCTTACATTATTAAACACAAGAACGGGAAGGACAATGTTATTGCTGATGCTTTGTCTCGTCGCTATACCATGCTGTCACAGTTAGATTTTAAAATCTTTGGTTTGCACACTGTAAAAGATCAATATGTTGACGATGCTGATTTTAAAGATGCTTTCGGCCATTGTATTAATGGGAAACCATGGGGCAAATTTCACATACAGGATGGGTTCCTGTTTCGCGCTAACAAGCTGTGTGTTCCAGCTAGCTCGGTTCGTCTTTTGTTGTTACAGGAAGCACATGGAGGCGGTCTCATGGGGCACTTTGGCGTCTACAAGACACATGAGGTGTTGGCTGCCCACTTCTTTTGGCCTCGGATGCGCGCTGATGTTGAGCGCCTTGTTGCACGCTGCACTACTTGTCAGAAAGCTAAGTCACGGTTGAACAACCATGGTTTGTACATGCCTTTGCCTGTTCCTACTTCCCCTTGGATTGATATTTCGATGGATTTTGTTTTAGGATTGCCTAGAACTAAGAAGGGGAGGGATAGCATTTTTGTGGTTGTTGATCGATTCTCCAAAATGGCTCATTTCATACCTTGTCATAAGACTGATGATGCTAGCAATGTTGCTGAATTGTTTTTTAGAGAGATTATTCGTTTGCACGGTATTCCCAATACAATAGTCTCGGATCGTGATGCCAAGTTTCTGAGTCATTTTTGGAGATCTCTGTGGAATAAATTAGGAACTAAATTGCTGTTTAGCACCACTTGTCACCCTCAGACTGATGGTCAAACTGAGGTAGTTAATCGAACTTTGTCTACCATGCTTAGGGCTGTTTTAGACAAAAATTTGAAACGTTGGGAGGATTGCTTACCTCATGTTGAGTTTGCTTATAATCATGCAACACATTCTTCTACAAAGATGTGCCCTTTTCAAATTGTTTATGGTTACATTCCTAGGGCGCCTATTGCTTTGTTTTCGCTTGATGCTACGGACGCCTCACACATAGATGCTCTTGCACATGTTGAACAAATGATTAATCTCCATGAACAAACTCAACAAAACATTGCTGCTGCTAATGCTAAATATCAGATTACTGGTAGTAAAGGCCGGAAACTAGTTACTTTTGAACCTGGTGATATGGTTTGGTTGCATTTGAGAAAGGATCGTTTTCCTACTTTGCGCCGTTCTAAATTGATGCCTCGTGCTGCTGGTCCTTTTAAGGTACTAACCAAGATTAATGATAATGCTTATATCCTTGACCTGCCTGCGGAGTTTGGTGTTTCCACTAGTTTTAATGTTGCAGATTTGAAACCGTATGCGGGAGAAGATGAGGAGTTGCCGTCGAGGACGACTTCAGTTCAAGAAGGGGAGGATGATGAGGACATCAACACCAACACGAGCACATCTACACCAGCAGCACCTTCTCCAGCCTAGGCACCATCTTCCCCAGTCCAGGCGCCACCCCTTCCACCTGGGCCAGTGACTCGGGCCCGTGCAAGAGAATTGAACTACATCATGTTGTTAAAGAACGAAGGCCCAGAAGAATAGACGACCAGCCCAATTGCGGCCCATAATGGACGACCTATGGTTGGCCGCCCCTAGGGGCTGCGCCCCCTCTCTATTTATACAGGAGCTGCGCCTCCTTTATTTTCCGAGTTTTGTTTTACATTAGCTTTAGCTACTCTCGAACACGCGCAAATCTGTGCTGTCTTCGTGTATTCAGAACTCCACCCTCGAGTAATAGATTAGATTGCTCGCATCTTTTTCTTGTTCGTTCTTCGATTGCGCACAGGAAACGATCTTCGTGATCAGGCCGATCTCGCATCAGCAAGGTCGGTAACCACAGGGAGTTGGTTCAGCGATTGCATTAGCGCCTCGGGCTTGCTCGTCGTAGTCGGATCGCAAGGGTCAACTTCCGCCAAATCGGAATTATCTCTACTCGCCGAAAGATCGGGCACCTCAGCTACATCAGTTGGCCGCCCCTAGGGGCTGCGCCCCTCTCTATTTATCCAGGAGCTGCACCTCCTTTGTTTTCGAGTTTTGTTTTACGTTAGCTTTAGCTACTCTCGAACACGCGCAAATCTGCGCTGTCTTCGTGTATTCAGAACTCCACCCTCGAGTAATAGATTAGATTGCTCGCATCTTTTTCTTGTTTGTTTTTCGATTGCGCACAGGAAACGATCTTTGTGATCAGGCCGATCTCGCATCAGCAAGGTCGGTAACCACAAGGAGTTGGTTCAGCGATTGCATTGGCGCCTCGGGCTTGCTCGTCGTAGTCAGATCGCAAGGGTCATCTTCCGCCAAATCGGAATTATCTCTACTCGCTGAAAGATCGGATACCTCAGCTATATCAATTGGTATCAGATTTCCAGGTTGATCGGTGAGTTTATCGAGTGTTTTTTTTCTCCTACAGTCCACAAAACCACATAAAAATTCAGGTTAGACCGTATACCAGCACCCTTTTAAGCCTCGCACCTTCTTTCAATAATCTGCATTGTTGAATTTGTGTGCTTTCGCGTCATTTGTTGCTGGTCGCATTGTGTTTTTTTTTCTCTCACCATCCTTCTTTCTTCCTTGTTTTTCTCTTTCGGTTACATCAAACCCTAGCGCGCCGCAACCATCTTCCTTGTTTCTCTCCTTCGGTTACATCAAACCCTAGCGCGCCGCAACCATCTTCCTTGTTTCTCTCCTTCGGTTACATCAAACCGAGTCAACGCCACAAACCGAGTCAACGCCGCTTCCTTGTTTTTCTCCTTCGGTTACGTAAAAAAAACAGAAACAAAAGAAAAAAAGAAAACGAAAGAGAAAGGATAGAACCAGAGGACAAACAAAAAAAAGTAAGGAACTTGTTGACTCATCTCAGTTGTTTTAAACATAACTTGAGGTACCTTCCTTAAACCGGGCATAACTTTTCGCTCGGTTGTCCAAAAAATCTGAAATTTTTACAGGAGCTTGTTGACACCATTCTGAGGCTGGCCAAACTCACCTTCGGTCTGTTTGGCTTTGACAAAATTGTCAAAAAATTCAGGAAAATAAAGAAAAAAATTCGTCAAAGTTCTCGCACGCTTTTCAGAGAACTTCCTGATTTTCTGTAGACCACATCTGAACTCTGTTTTAGGTGAAACTTCGTGTAGCTCCTATTTTGTTGCTCCTTGTGCTGAGAAAAATATCAAAAAAATCATACAAAAAAAGAAAAACAAAATCACATGTGATTCCTACTAGTGCCTTTTTGGCATCGCTAGTACAATATTTACGGTACTGCCATTCTGCTAGTTCCATCCGTTCTTTGCACCTGTGGCCAGCAATATAGTTTCGTGTTTTGCACTATAATTCAACTTTGCATTATTGTTTGATCGTGCTAATCCTTGACTTGAGTGCAGCCTACCCAGAACTCCACATATTTCTACGACGAGCAGGTTTCTGTTTCTCCACGCAATCGCTCATCCAATCTTTCACCGGTTCCACCTGTTGATTGCAGTTCACCACTGTGGCTTGGTAAGAACGTATAAGAACTTGATAACAGCATTCCATTGAGCGAGCAAGTTGTCACCACCATTCTCCTGTTGTCGTCGGTTTTTTTCCTTTTGGTGTTTTGGTGTTTGCGCTAACTATGGCAGGAGCACACGACATGGTGGATGCCCAGTTGCAGAAAGTAAGGGGACAAGTTGATGGACTTGCTGCTAACATTAGGACGATGCATGAACGGCTTGATTCAACGATCACTTCGACGACCGAGCGTTTCAACCAACTTGACCTTGCTCAAACGGCGATTCGCACCACATTCGACACCATCCTGGCATGCCTTGATGCATTGACCACAAAGATGGAGCAGGAATACGGCGGTGACACTGAGCAGGACGATGGAGATCGTCGTGGTCGTGCACGCCGTGTGGTTTGTCATCCCCCTAATGACTTATTTTCTAAGATTAAATTTAAAATTCAATCTTTTAATGGTAAATATGATCCTGCTGCATATCTTGATTGGGAATTGGAGGTAGAACAGAAATTTTCATGCCATGATATTCCTGCTAATAGCCAAGTGAAGGCTGCCATTAGTGAATTTACTGATTTTGCTTTAATTTGGTGGCGTGAGTATAAACAAAAACTTCCCATTAACAGTGTCATTACTTGGACCCAATTAAAAACTGCCATGCGCCACAGATTTGTTCCTTCCTATTATGCTCGTGATTTGCTTAACAAAATGCAGCGTTTTCAACAAGGTTCACAATCTGTTGAGGAATATTACCAGGAGTTACAAAAAGGGTATGCTTCGTTGTGGTTTGGTTGAGTCGGATGACGCTGCTATGGCGCGTTTTCGTGGTGGTTTGAACAGGGAAATTCAGGATATACTTGATTATAAGGATTATTTTGATATAACCACATTGTTTGAATATGCTTGCAAAGCTGAACGTGAAGTGCAGGGACGACGATCAAAGACATATACTAACTCTTTTGCAGGCCGGGGTCCGACACACAGCTCAACTCCTTCCAGCCCTGCACCTTCTATGCCTAGCACTACATCACGCACAGGGACGACCAAGCCAGTGGCACCCCCTGCCAAAGGCGCCGCTTCTTCCACAGGACGTACACGAGATATTCAGTGCCATCGTTGCAGAGGGTTTGGGCACATGATTCGGGACTGCCCAAACAAGCGTACGTTGCTTATACGTGACAATGGTGAGTACTCTTCAGCCAGTGATTCTGAGGAAACTAGTGTCACACCCGGTTTTGGAAGGCAAACCAAGTGCGAACTATGTACGTGCCAGGATCAGAACTCACGTACACAGCGATTACATAAATGAACATCAATGCACATTGCTCGAATAATAACTTAAGAAAGTATTAACTTGATTACATCACAGAGTCATAGACATCCACATAGTCATCGTCTTAACAGGTAAATCAAAGTGCTAGCGAAACGCAGTAAAGATAAGGCCTTCACAGGCAGCTGACTGGGGGTTGCCGCCAACCCACACCTAAAACTCGTCGTAGTCTTGGAACTCCTGGAAGTCTCCTCCCACGGCTTCACCTTCTCCTGAGCAAGAATGAGTACACATCATGTTCATTGATTAAAGTAAAGCACCAGCATAGAGCTAACCATGATAATCCGAAAGGTAAACGAGGATAAGGTAAATAGAAAGCTAGTCAATCCTTAGGTTGTTCATAGTATGCGGGACAGTGTATTATAAAGTAAATGGGACATAATGGGACTGAGGACACTTGCCTTCACCAAACTGCTGATCAGGGACTTCCTCTGCAACATCCTCGGGAAACACAGACTGCTCGTTGTCTACGTAAAGTAATCATTCACACTATGCACTTGGGAAATAACAAACAAAAACAATATACCAAACATATGCAGCAGAGAGATCACAAGTTCATAATTGAAAGGGGATAGGCACTCTGGTTTTCCCTAGGTCTGGGGTAGAGGACTATACAAAATGATTCATTATCCACTAATCAGGTCTAAGTCAATGGTGGGGTTAAATCATTACATGGTTTTAAGTCCATAAACTTAGGTGCTCCCACTTTTATTAAAGTCTTCTATCTTTTATTTATCTCAAATATGGGTTCCAGTAACCTTAATCTTATCCTAATGATCAACTATTAATTGGGACATAAAAACAGCAGGGAAACATTGGTTAAATATGATGTAGCTGAGGTGCCCGATCTTTCGGCGAGTAGAGATAATTCCGATTTGGCGGAAGTTGACCCTTGCGATCCGACTACGACGAGCAAGCCCGAGGCGCCAATGCAATCGCTGAACCAACTCCCTGTGGTTACCGACCTTGCTGATGCGAGATCGGCCTGATCACGAAGATCGTTTCCTGTGCGCAATCGAAGAACGAACAAGAAAAAGATGCGAGCAATCTAATCTATTACTCGAGGGTGGAGTTCTGAATACACGAAGACAGCGCAGATTTGCGCGTGTTCGAGAGTAGCTAAAGCTAGATCTAAAACAAAACTCCGAAAATAAAGGAGGCGCAGCTCCTGTATAAATAGAGAGGGGGCGCAGCCCCTAGGGGCGGCCAACCCTAGGTCGTCCATTATGGGCCGCAATTGGGCTGGTCGTCTATTCTTCTGGGCCTTCGTTCTTTAACAACATGATGTAGTTCAATTCTCTTGCACGGGCCCGAGTCACTGGCCCAGGTGGAAGGGGTGGCGCCTGGGCTGGAGAAGGTGCTGCTGGTGTAGATGTGCTCGTGTTGGTGTTGATGTCCTCATCATCCTCCCCTTCTTGAACTGAAGTCGTCCTCGACGGCAACTCCTCGTCTTCTCCCGCATATGGTTTCAAATCTGCAACATTAAAACTAGTGGAAACACCAAACTCCGCAGGCAGGTCAAGGGTATAAGCATTATCATTAATCTTGGTTAGTATCTTAAAAGGACCAGCAGCACGAGGCATCAATTTAGAACGACGCAAAGTAGGAAAACGATCCTTTCTCAAATGCAACCAAACCATATCACCAGGTTCAAAAGTAACTAGTTTCCGGCCCTTACTACCAGTAATCTGATATTTAGCATTAGCAGCAGCAATGTTTTGTTGAGTTTGTTCATGGAGATTAATCATTTGTTCAACATGTGCAAGAGCATCTATGTGTGGGGCGTCCGCAGCATCAAGCGAAAACAAAGCAATAGGTGCCCTAGGAATGTAACCATAAACAATTTGAAAAGGGCACATCTTTGTAGAAGAATGGGTTGCATGATTATAAGCAAACTCAACATGAGGCAAGCAATCCTCCCAACGTTTCAAATTTTTGTCTAAAACAGCCCTAAGCATGGTAGACAAAGTTCGATTAACTACCTCAGTTTGACCATCAGTCTGAGGGTGACAAGTGGTGCTAAACAGCAATTTAGTTCCCAATTTATTCCACAGAGATCTCCAAAAATGACTCTGAAACTTAGCATCACGATCCGAGACTATTGTATTGGGAATACCGTGCAAACGAATAATCTCTCTAAAAAACAATTCAGCAACATTGCTAGCATCATCAGTCTTATGACAAGGTATGAAATGAGCCATTTTGGAGAATCGATCAACAACCACAAAAATGCTATCCCTCCCCTTCTTAGTTCTAGGCAATCCCAAAACAAAATCCATTGAAATATCAATCCAAGGGGAAGTAGGAACAGGCAAAGGCATATACAAACCATGGTTGTTCAACCGTGACTTAGCTTTCTGACAAGTAGTGCAGCGTGCAACAAGGCGCTCAACATCAGCGCGCATCCGAGGCCAAAAAAAATGGGCAGCCAACACCTCATGTGTCTTGTAGACGCCAAAGTGCCCCATGAGACCGCCTCCATGTGCTTCCTGTAACAACAAAAGACGAACCGAGCTAGCTGGAACACACAGCTTGTTAGCGCGAAACAGGAACCCATCCTGTATGTGAAATTTGCCCCATGGTTTCCCATTAATACAATGGCCGAAAGCATCTTTAAAATCAGCATCATCAACATATTGATCTTTCACAGTGTGCAAACCAAAGATTTTAAAATCTAACTGTGACAGCATGGTATAGCGACGAGACAAAGCATCAGCAATAACATTGTCCTTCCCGTTCTTGTGTTTAATAATGTAAGGAAAGGACTCAATGAATTCTACCCATTTAGCATGACGACGGTTCAGATTTGTTTGGGTACGAATATGTTTTAAAGCCTCATGATCAGAATGGATTATAAACTCACGATGCCAAAGATAGTGCTGCCATGTATGCAAAGTGCGCACTAAAGCGTAAAGCTCCTTATCATAAGTAGAATATTTCAGACTAGCACCGCTTAATTTTTCACTAAAATAAGCAACTGGTTTTCCTTCTTGTAACAAAACAGCACCTAGCCCAATACCGCTAGCATCGCATTCAAGCTCAAACACTTTATTAAAATCAGGCAATTGCAATAGGGGAGCTTGGGTTAACTTATCTTTCAAAGTGTTGAACGCTTCCTCCTGGGAATCACTCCAAGCAAATGGAACATCTTTCTTTGTAAGCTCATGTAGAGGCGCTGCAATGGAGCTAAAATCACGAACAAATCTGCGGTAGAAACCGGCAAGTCCAAGAAAGCTCCGAATTTGTGTGACCGTCGTCGGTGTAGGCCACTCCCGAATGGCAGCAATCTTGCTGCTATCCACCTCAATGCCCTGTGGAGTAACAACATAACCAAGAAACGAGACACGTTGTGTACAAAAGATGCATTTTTCCATGTTAGCAAATAACTGGGCAGCACGCAATGCATCAAAAACAGCACTTAAATGTTCCAAATGCTCTTTCTTAGATTTGCTGTAAATAAGAATATCATCAAAATAAACAACCACAAACAATCCTATGAAGGGCCTTAGAACTTCATTCATCACTCGCATAAAAGTGCTGGGAGCATTAGTCAATCCAAACGGCATAACCAACCATTCATATAAACCAAATTTCGTTTTAAAAGCCGTTTTCCATTCATCACCCAGTTTCATTCTAATCTGGTGGTAACCACTACGCAAATCAATCTTAGTGAAAATAATGGCACCACTAAGCTCATCTAGCATATCATCAAGACGTGGTATAGGATATCGATAACGAATAGTGATGTTATTAATAGCACGACAGTCTACACACATACGCCATGACCCATCTTTCTTGGGAACAAGTAACACAGGAACAGAGCAAGGGCTAAGAGACTCACGAATGTATCCCTTGTCAAGCAACGCCTGTACCTGGCGCTGAATCTCCTTCGTCTCATCCGGATTTGTACGGTACGGTGCGCGGTTCGGAAGCTGTGCGCCGGGAATGAGGTCGATCTGGTGCTCAATGCCACGAAGTGGTGGGAGACCCGGTGGTAAGTCTTTGGGAAAGACATCAGCGTACTCCTGCAAAAGGTTAGCAACCATAGGGGGAATAGCCAAAGATGGTGCATCATCAAGTGAAATGAGGACACTAGAGCATATAAGTGCATAGCATGGCAAATGAGCACCGTGTAGATCATCAAAATCAGCACGTGTAGCAAGTAAAACAGGAGCCTTCAACTTGATTTCAGAAGGAACAGAGGGCGATGGATCAAGTTGTTTAGCAGTTATAGCAGCTCGGGCAAGATCATCTTTAACAATTTGTTCAGGTGTCATTGGATGTATAATTATTTTCTGACCCTTAAAAATGAAAGAATAATGATTCGAACGACCATGATGCAAGCTATCAGTATCATATTGCCAAGGTCGACCAAGTAACAAAGAGCATGCTTCCATGGGAATAACATCACAATCAACAAAATCAGAATAAGCACCCATGGAGAAAGGAACGCGCACGGAACGTGTGATTTTTATTTTACCACCATCATTAAGCCATTGAATGTGATATGGGTTTGGATGCTTACGAGTGGGTAACGATAACTTTTCGACCAGCTTGGTACTCGCCAAATTGTTGCAACTGCCGCTGTCGATAATGATGCGAATTGACCGCTCCTGCACAACACCCTTTGTATGGAACAGAGTGTGTCGCTGATTCTTCTCGGGCAAAGCGACCTGTGTACTGAGAACACGCTGCACAACAAGACTTTCATACCTATCAGCGTCGTCCGGGTTGACATGTACCTCCGCCTTAGCTGCATGGTCAGTGGCAAGTAGTGCATGTTCAATTTCTTCAGAATCACTAGCGGAAGAGTACTCACCATCGTCACGAATGAGCAAAGTGCGCTTGTTTGGGCAGTCCCGAATCACATGGCCAAATCCTCTACAGCGATGACACTGAATATCTCGTGTACGACCTGTGGGTGGGGCAGTGCTGGCTGGTTTGGTCGTCTTCTCGCGTGGAGTAGTGGTGGACGTGGATGGCGCAGGGGGAACTGGTGCTGAGGTGGATGTCGAGCTTCGTCCTACAAAGGGGTTAGAATATGGCTTCGAGCGGCGTCCCTGCACTTCACGTTCAGCTTTGCAAGCATATTCAAATAAAGTAGTCATATCATAATATTCCTTATAATCAAGTATATCTTGGATTTCGCGGTTTAAACCACCACGAAAACGTGCCATAGCAGCGTCGTTGTCCTCTAATATGCCACAACGAATCATACCTTTTTGTAACTCCTGGAAATAGTCCTCAACAGATTGAGAACCTTGCTGAAAACGCTGCATTTTATTAAGCAAATCACGAGCATAATACGAAGGCAAAAATCGATGTCGCATCGCAGCTTTCAACTGATCCCAAGTGGTTGGAATAGTAGTGGGATGTTTTATTTTAAACTCACGCCACCAAATTAAAGCAAAATCAGTAAATTCACTAATAGCAGCTTTAACCTGAGAATGTGCAGCAATATCATGGCATGAAAATTTTTGTTCAACCTCTAACTCCCAATCAAGATATGCAGCAGGATCATATTTGCCATTAAAAGGTGGAATTTTAAATTTAATCTTAGAAAATAAGTCATTAGGGGGATGACGAACCACACGGCGTGCACGACCACGGCGATCTCCATCTTCCCACTCAGTGTCACCGCCGTAGTCCTGCTCCATCTTTGTGGTCAACGCATCAAGGCGTGCCAGGATGGTGTCGAGTGTGGTGCGAGTCGCCGTTTGAGCAAGGTCAAGCTGGTTGAAACGCTCGGTCGTCGAAGTGACCGTTGAATCAAGCCGTTCATGCATCGTCCTAATGTCATCAGCAAGTCCATCAACTTGTCCCTTTACTTCCAGCAACTGGGCATCCACCGTGTCATGTGCCCCTGCCATAGTTAGCGCAAACACCAAAACACCAAAAAAAACGACAAAAAACAGGGGTGTACTGCTCACAAGGCGCTTACACTAGTGCTGTTATCAAATTCTTATCCGTTCTTACCAAGCCACAGTGGTGAACTGCAACCAACAGGTGGAACCGGTGAAAGATTGGATGAGCGATTGCCTGGAGAAACAGAAACCTACTCGTCGTAGAAATATGTGGAGTTCTGGGTAGGCTGCACTCAAGTCAAGGATTAGCACGACCAAACAATAATGCAAAGTTGAATTATAGTGCAAAACACGAAACTATATTGCTGGCCACAAGTGCAAAGGACGGATGGAACTAGCAGAATGGCAGTACCGTAAATATTGTACTAGCGAGGCCACTAGTAGGAATCACAAGTGATTTTGTTTTTCTTTTTTGTATGATTTTTTTGATATTTTTCTCAGCACAAGAAGCAACAAAATAGGAGTTACACGAAGTTTCACCTAGAACAGAGTTCAGATGTGGTCTACAGAAAATGAGGAAGTTCTCTGAAAAGCGTGCGAGAACTTTGATGAATTTTTTTCTTTATCTTCCTGAATTTTTTTGACAATTTTGTCGAAACCCAAACAGACCGTAGGTCAGTTTGGCCGGCCTCAGAATGGTGTCAACTAGCTCCTGTAAAAATTTCAGATTTTTCGGACACCCGAGCGAAAAGTTATGCCCGGTTTAAGGAAGGTAGCTCAAGTTATGTTTTCAAACGACCGGGATGAAACAACCGTATCCTATCTCCTACGTTGTTTTTTTTTGTTTCTGTTTTTTTTTTGACGTAACCGAAGGAGAAAAACAAGGAAACGATGTTGACTCGGTATTTTTTTTTCTGTTTTTTTTTCGTAACCGAAGGAGAAAAATAAGGAAACGGCCGTTGACTCGGTTTGTTTTTTTTTCTGTTTTTTTTTTGACGTAACCGAAGGAGAAAAACAAGGAACAATGTTGACTCGGTTTGTGGCGTGATCAAAGGGGAGATGGTGGCGGCGCTAGGATTTGAATGGTGGAAGAACACAATGCAACCAGCAACAAATGACGCGAAAGCACACAAATTCAACAATGCAGATTATTGAAAGAAAGTGCGATGCTCAAAAGGGTGCTGGGATAAGGTCTAACCTGAATTTTTATGTGGTTTTGTGGACTGTAGGAAAAAAAAACACTCGATAAACTCACCGATCAACCTGGAAATCTGATACCAATTGATGTAGCTGAGGTGCCCGATCTTTCGGCGAGTAGAGATAATTCCGATTTGGCGGAAGTTGACCCTTGCGATCCGACTACGACGAGCAAGCCCGAGGCGCCAATGCAATCGCTGAACCAACTCCCTGTGGTTACCGACCTTGCTGATGCGAGATCGGCCTGATCACGAAGATCGTTTCCTGTGCGCAATCGAAGAACGAACAAGAAAAAGATGCGAGCAATCTAATCTATTACTCGAGGGTGGAGTTCTGAATACACGAAGACAGCGCAGATTTGCGCGTGTTCGAGAGTAGCTAAAGCTAGATCTAAAACAAAACTCCGAAAATAAAGGAGGCGCAGCTCCTGTATAAATAGAAAGGGGGCGCAGCCCCTAGGGGCGGCCAACCCTAGGTCGTCCATTATGGGCCGCACTTGGGCTGGTCGTCTATTCTTCTGGGCCTTCGTTCTTTAACAACATGATGTAGTTCAATTCTCTTGCACGGGCCCGAGTCACTGGCCCAGGTGGAAGGGGTGGCGCCTGGGCTGGAGAAGGTGCTGCTGGTGTAGATGTGCTCGTGTTGGTGTTGATGTCCTCATCAAAATAGGTAGACAAAAACATCATGAGCATTTTGCAATTTGAAGCACCTAATTTGGAGTTCATATGGCAAAGTTATGAATTTTACAAGTTTAGAGGTTAAAAATATACCCTAAGTACCTATTTTGAATTAAATAAAAGGTCCGAGGACCTAACCATAAGAAACCAGGGACGGCGGGTTCAAATTCCAGAAAACAGGGGGGCTCTTTAAGAAAACGCGCGGGCGAAGGGGTATCGGACTCCTACGGCCGTCGGATCTCAGACGGACGGCTAGGATTAGATCCGCGGGCGGGCGCGCGAGCGCGCGGCGGCCTGGGCGGCTGACAGGCGGGGCCAGCGGGTAGCGTGGGGTGTGGGGGAAGCGGGCCTGGGCCGTTGGATCTCCAGCGGACGGCCAGGATTAGGCTTGGCCTAATTAAGACGGGGCCGCCCGATCTGGGACGGACGGCGGGGATCGGGTGGCCGACCTTGGCCTCTCCTACGGCTAGCTGGGGTGGCGGCGCTCGTCCCCGCGGCGGAGGACTCGCCGGAGACGAGGGGCGCGGGCGCTCTGCGGGTCCTTAGGGCGACCGGAGTGGCCTGGGAGGTTGGGGAGGGCGCGGGGAATAGTCCGGTGGGGGCTAGGTCGGGGCAGGGGCACCGGAGGGGGGCGGTCTACGGCAAAGCGGCTCGGCGGCGGCGTTGAACAACTCCGGCGAGGAATCAAACGTGACAGAGGGCATTACACGGGTTTGGAGGGGGCAGGGGAGGTTCCTTACCTCAAGGCGGCCTCCGGGGACTCCTCGGTGGCGGCGATGGCGCGACGGTGGCCCGGGGCGACGATGGCGGACCCCCGCGACTGCACGGAGGGCGGCGGGTGAGCGCGGGTAGAGAGAAATAGGGAGGGGGAGGGGAAATTGGGGCGCGTCCCGGGTTGCGGACGTCGGGGCGGAGCTCACCGTGGCAGAGAGCACGGCGGAGCTCCAACGACGATGGGGAAACGAGCTCGGGACGGCGGCGGTTCGCGGCGATGGCGCTCTGGCGTGCGCGCAGCGAGGGGGAGGTGAGGGAGGGGCCTGCAGGTGCGCAAATGAGGGAGGGGGAGAGGGCGAGTGGGGTTACGGGCTCAAGTGGCCGGGAGCGGGGCGGTTGCGAGCTCCACGCGCGACGTGGGCGCGGAGACCGCGGCAGCGCGCAGCTCGGGCGGCGGTTACGCGGGGACGACGGGGCTGACAGCCCGGGCCCGCGAGCAGAGAGAGAGGGGAAAGCGGGGGCGGGCGCGCGGAAGGCGGCCGCGCTGACGGGCGGGCCCGCCAGGGCAGAGAGAGCGGGGGGGAAGAGGCGCGCGCGCGGGATGGGCCTAGCTGGGCCGAAAGGCTGAGGGGGGGGCGGGGGAGTGGGCTTCTTTCCCTTTTCTTTTTAATCTGGAATTGTTTTCCCTTTTCTTTTTATTTTCTCTATTTGATTCAAATTCAAATGAGCCACAAATTCAAATTAGACTTTCTAAGAATTATGCACCAAACAAAACTGAAATCTAGGGTTCAACATGATGCAACAATTCATACTCCCTTGGAGTTTGAGCTAATAGACTATAGTTACAAATAAAATAACCACTTTTCTCCTATAGAAATGAGAAAGAGAAGATTGGGGAAGGATGAGAAAAGGGAAGTAACACCTGAATTTGTGAATATGAGCAAAGAAATTTTATACCCCCAAATTCAGGGTGTTACAAACCTATCCCCCTTAAAAGAATCTCGCCCCGAGATTCAAGGTTGGTCAGCAAAGAGTTCAGGGTATTTGACTTTCAGATCATCTTCCCGTTCCCAGGTTGCTTCTTCCTCCGAGTGGTGACCCCATCTGACTTTGCACATTCTGATGGTGTTCCTCCGGGTGACTCTGTCCGCAAACTCCAGAATCTGCGTTGGCTTCTCTATGTATGTCAGATCCTCCTGGACTTCCAAACCCTCCACTGGCAACTGTTCTTCTGGTACTCGCAGACACTTCTTCAATTGCGACACGTGGAACACATTGTGCACTGCCGACAAACTTTCTGGTAGGTTGAGTTGGTAAGCCACTTCTCCACGCTTTGCTTGAATCTGATATGGTCCAACGTACCGGGGTGCTAACTTGCCTTTAACTCCGAACCTTCTGACTCCCCTGATAGGTGACACCTTCAGATAGACGTAATCTCCCACTTCAAAACTCAGTTCTCTTCTCCTTCTGTCCATGTAGCTTCGCTGCCTTGATTGTGCTATCTTCAGATTCTCCCGAACCATTTTGATATTCTCTTCGGCTTCAAGCAAAATGTCAGGGCCAAACACCTGTCTCTCTCCAGGCTGGTCCCAATGCAGCAGAGTCCTACAACTCCGTCCATAGAGTGCCTGAAACGGTGACATCTTCAAGCTGGCCTGGTAACTATTGTTGTAGGAGAATTCTGCATAAGGTAACCTTTTGTCCCATCCTGACTTGTCTTGCAACACACAGGCTCTCAGCATATCTTCTAGGATCTGATTAGTTCTTTCAGTCTGACCGTCTGTCTGCGGATGATAAGCCGAGCTGAAGTTCAAATGGGTGCCCAAAGCTTCTTGTAGCTGCTGCCAAAAATGAGAGGTGAACTGCGTTCCTCGATCTGACACTATCTTCTTCGGCACACCATGAAGGCAGACTATCCGTGACATGTATAACTCAGCTAACGTTGCTCCGGTGTATGTGGTCTTCACAGGTATGAAATGGGCCACCTTTGTTAAGCGGTCCACAACCACCCAGATGGAATCATAACCGGCCCGGGTACGAGGTAGGCCAACTATAAAATCCATCCCGATCTCATCCCACTTCCACTGAGGAATCCGCAATGGCTGCAACAATTCGGTGGGCCTTTGATGCTCTGCTTTGGTCCTCTGACAGCTATCACAGATGGCGACATATTCTGCGATTTCTCTTTTCATGCCATACCACCAAAATCTCCTTTTTAAATCCTGGTACATCTTTTCACTTCCCGGGTGTATGGAGTAGGCTGTCTCATGAGCTTCCTTTAGGATCAGTTCCCGAATAGGTTTGAGGTTGGGGACACACAATCGATCCTTGAACCATATTACCCCCTCTTCATCCTCTCGAAAGTCTTTGCCTCTTCCTTCTAAGATTAGCTGCCGGATCTTGTTGATGCTTTCATCATCCTTCTGCCCTTCTTTGATCTCCCGCTCTAGGGTGGGCTCTAACTCCACTGTTACTCCTTGCGTACTGTTCAGGAAACCGAGACTCAGTCTGTCGAACTCCTTGGCTAACTCATATGGCATTGGGTACGTGGCCAACATATTGACTTGACTCTTCCTGCTCAGAGCATCTGCAACCACATTGGCTTTGCCTGGATGGTAATGTATCTCCAACTCATAGTCCTTGATCAATTCCAACCATCTTCGCTGTCTCATGTTTAACTCTGACTGGGTGAATATGTACTTCAGACTTTTATGATCTGTGTAAATGTCGCACTTCTGCCCATACAGGTAATGTCTCCAGGTCTTCAAAGCATGAACTACTGCTGCCAACTCCAGGTCATGTGTGGGGTAATTTTTCTCATGAATCTTCAGCTGCCGAGATGAATATGCTACAACTCTTCCTTCTTGCATTAGCACACATCCCAATCCGGTGTAAGAAGCATCGCAATACACTGAGAATGGCTTGTGAACATCAGGCAGGACTAACACCGGAGCTATAGTCAATCTATTTTTCAGTTCTTCAAATGCTTCCTGACACTTTTGGGTCCACTTAAACTCAACTTTCTTCGCTAGTAACGCTGTCATTGGTCTAGCAATCTTTGAGAAGCCTTCGATGAAACGCCTGTAATACCCAGCCATTCCAATGAAGCTCTTGATCCCACGAACATCCTTTGGTGCTTTCCAGTTCAGGATATCTGCTACTTTCTTTGGATCCACTGCTAATCCATCTTGGTTTATGATGTGACCCAGAAACAAGACTTCATGAATCCAGAACTCGCATTTGCCCAGCTTGGCATACAGCTGATGCTCTCGAAGTCTTTGCAATACCATTTTCAAATGCTCTACATGATCTTCCTCACTTTGAGAGTATATGAGAATATCATCGATGAACACTACCACAAACTTGTCCAGATAATCCATGAACACACTGTTCATCAGGTACATAAAGAAGGCTGGCGCATTTGTCAAACCAAAGGACATAACTGTGAATTCATATAACCCGTACTTGGTGATGAATGCCGTCTTCGGTATGTCCGAGGGTCGGATTCTGAGTTGATGCTAGCCTGACCTCAGATCTATCTTCGAGAATACGCTGGCACCTCTGAGCTGGTCGAACAAATCTTCTATCCTTGGCAGGGGGTACTTGTTCTTGACAGTGACTTCATTCAAGGCTCTGTAGTCTATGCACATCCTTTTGGTACCATCTTTCTTCTCTACAAACAACACCGGAGCGGCCCAAGGCGAGGTACTTGGTCTGATGTAACCCTTCTCTAACATCTCATCTATCTGCTTCTTGAGTTCCACCAATTCTGGTCTAGACACTCGGTAGGCTCTTTTGGAAATGGGGGCGGTACCAGGGATAAGCTCTATGGCAAATTCGACTTTTCTCTCGGGTGGCATGCCTGTTAGCTCCTCGGGAAACACGTCCGGAAAGTCCGACACGACCTTGATAGCCTCGAGCGGATTGGGCTCCTTACTATCAACTGAAATCTGGTGACAGACACCCTCCGCTGATTTAGGCATCCTTAGCTCAGCCACTACCTCTTCTCCTGACAGGGACTTCAATGTTACGGTCCTCTTGTCACAGCTAACACTCGCCTCATACTTCATTAACCAATTCATCCCTAGAATGACATCTATCCCAGGGGTGTCTATTACTATTAAGTCACTGGGGAATCCTATCCCCCTTATTTCCACCCTTATATTTGAGCATATTTTATCTGTTTGCACCTTGCCACCAACCGAATTAATCCTCATGGGCGGCATCATTGCCTCTACTGAGATGTTATGCAATTCTACCCAGGTTGCAGTGACAAATGAATGAGTTGCACCAGTATCAAATAGCACTTTCGTGGGATGAGATTCGACTGAGAACATACCTACTGCCACATCTGGTGCATCCTGGATCGCTTCGGCCTCCAAGTGGTTCACCTTTCCACGGTTGTACGCTTGGTTACGATTGCCTGCCGTCGGCTGCAGTACACCTTGCCTTGTTGGAGCATTGGGGTTGGTCTGCTGCTGCGCCATCTTCTTCGGGCACTGCATCGCCCAGTGGCCTTGTTCTCCACAGTGGAAACATCCTCTGCCTCCTCCTTGTGCTGGGGCTGCTTGGTTGCTCTGGTTTGCTGCTGGGGCAGGAAGGCGAGGTGCCTGGTTGTTCTGCTTCTGATACTGATTACCTCCTTGTTGGCTGTGTTGACAATACTGCTGCTGCTGCTGTGGGTACTGTCTCTGAAACTGCTGCTGATGTGGACGCTGGTTCTGATTCTGATATCCCTGTGGGTGACCAGGCCTGCCTTGCTGAGATGAACTGCCTGAGAAACGTGGACGGCTGATGCCTCCGGTCTGGGGTCCACTCATCTTGCGCTTCCGATCTTCCATATCCTTACGCTTCTTCTCAGTCATAACTGCCCTATCGATCAGGTGCTGGAAGGTGGGGAAGGTGTGATTCATCAGCTGGTAATGCAGGGGATCCACCAAACCCCTCATGAACCTGTACTGCCTTTTAGCATCAGTGTTGACATCCTCAGGTGCATAACGAGATAACTGCAGAAACTTGTCTCTGTATTCACTAACAGACAGGGATCCCTGCTTCAGAGCCAAAAACTCCTCCTTCTTCACGATCATCAGTCCCTCCGGCACATGGTACCTGCGGAAACTCTCGCTGAATTCTTCCCAGGTGATGGCTTCGGGGTCAGCATGTGTGGCGAGGTAGGACTCCCACCAGGACTGGGCTGCTCCCCTTAGCTGACGGGGACCATACAGAACCTTCTCCCTGTCGTCACATTGGGCGGTGCGCAGTTCTCTTTCCACTGCGCGCAGCCAGTCTTCTGCATCCATGGGGTCGGCAGAATGGGCGAAGGTAGGAGGGTGCCCTCTCATGAACTCACCACGCTTATCCCGTGGCATCTGGGGCATCTGCACTTGCAACTGGGGTTGGGGTTGCTGTTGAGCCTGCTGCATGGCTGCCAGAGTCTGCCTAATGGCCTGCACTGCCTGAGTCTGCATCAAGAACATCTGCTCCACTGTCATCGGGGGTGGTGGGGGAGGCTGCCTCTGTTGTTCCTCCTGCTGGTCATGCTGCTCTTGCTGAGCACGCCTGTTGCATCGGCGCCTGTTGTCAGACATCTGTGGAAGACATTCATACATCATCATTGATCTTACAACCCTCCAGCATAAGAAAAGAGAATGCAGAATTCTTCATGACACTGAGTGAACAAAGAGCTTCACTGATCCTCATTACGATTCAACACAGCTTCTCAGATAGAAAGGAAAGTAGAAGTAAATGGCTTCCCAACTAAATAACTGACTTTACTAACATTATAGCTAGGCCAAACTGCAGGGGAAACCCACAGGTTGGCAACAGTCATTACAAAGATTCAAATCCAGCACAAGTTCATCATAACAAGCATGCAAGCAACTAATAAGCAAACTAAGCTAACTATTTAAGACTGAGACATCTGACTTAAGAATTATTACAAACTTCGACGCTAACGATCTAAGGATCCAGATCTATCCTGGTCTTACAGGCAGGGGAACCATAAGTGTGGTGACCACGTGGCGGCGAGCGGTATGGGTGCTGAGTCCCAACAGGAGCGGGAGAACCACCCTCCTGGTGATGGCGCTCTGCCAGCTCAGCACGCAACTCCGCAATCTCCGTTCGAGCCCTGCTCAGCTCGTCCAGAGAGTGATCCAGCTCAGTGTTGAGCACTGCGACTAGGTTGACTGTGCTGCTCAACCTAGGGTTAGCCTCACCAACAGGTGAGACAACCACACTCTCTGTGCTGCCAGTAGGGCGGCGGGGGTAGTACCGAAGGTTAAGACCGTCGGCCACGCCACCGAACAGAGAACAGTACTGGGAGAGTGCACGTCGTGCTGCATCCTGCATAGCCGCCTCTGCAGTGTCCCTCTCGGAGATGGAATAGTGCTCCGAAACGGCCTCCACACCCCGGAGGTCATCCTCCGGACGGCGAACTAGGCAGGTAGCCTCCCAGCGGTCCGGGTACCTCCCGCGACTGTGCTGGTAGACTACACAATGATACTCGATCGACCAGGTGTGCCGGTCAAAAGCCTGGCGCAGCAAGGTGTCGAGTGCGTCGTGGAAGTGACAACCGCGAGCGGCGTCACGGGTGATGGGTCGGGCGACCCATCCTTCCGCCTCCTGCGGCTCAGAAGACTCCGTGCTGTGGTCTGAGTCGTCGTCGTCGGGGTCTCCTCCAAGACCTCCTCCAGTAGCTCCTCCAACAGCCGGGGCGTCCCGCGGTGGGGCAGGGGGCGCCTCCAGCTGGGCAACAGAGGAACGGGGCCTCACGGACTCCACCTCTTGCTGGGGTGGGGAGGAAGAGCCCTGCTGCTCTCTGTGCTGGCGCCGGCGTTCCTGCTCCTCACGCAGGCGGTGGTGCAGTCTCTCCAGGTGACTCGACTGACCGGACACGGTGCGGTGCAGAGGACGCTCCGCAAGTCGAGACGGCAGGAAAGGAATCACCGACTTACGTGCAGTGTGTCTAAGACGAGCCATCTACAAAAGACACCGTAAGCATAAGAGTAAGAGCAGAACTAATATGACAAGTGAATAAACCATAGACAGAATAAGATAAAAATTTTAACAAGGTATAATATAGTATATATATGTAGTAAAACATAGGGTTGGTCGAGGTGACCGAGTTTTGAAGTAACATCAGAGGTCAAGGTGAGAGGGAAGGTCAATAGTCCTTAGTACGACCAGTGCTACTCTAGGTCAGTGGTCCTACAGTCAGCACGGCTTTGATACCACTTATGTCACACCCGGTTTTGGAAGGCAAACCAAGTGCGAACTATGTACGTGCCAGGATCAGAACTCACGTACACAGCGATTACATAAATGAACATCAATGCACATTGCTCGAATAATAACTTAAGAAAGTATTAACTTGATTACATCACAGAGTCATAGACATCCACATAGTCATCGTCTTAACAGGTAAATCAAAGTGCTAGCGAAACGCAGTAAAGATAAGGCCTTCACAGGCAGCTGACTGGGGGTTGCCGCCAACCCACACCTAAAACTCGTCGTAGTCTTGGAACTCCTGGAAGTCTCCTCCCACGGCTTCACCTTCTCCTGAGCAGTGGTTACAATGCGGACAACCTGGTCTTTTGTGGTAAAGCAAGGATGAGTACACATCATGTTCATTGATTAAAGTAAAGCACCAGCATAGAGCTAACCATGATAATCCGAAAGGTAAACGAGGATAAGGTAAATAGAAAGCTAGTCAATCCTTAGGTTGTTCGTAGTATGCGGGACAGTGTATTATAAAGTAAATGGGACATAATGGGACTGAGGACACTTGCCTTCACCAAACTGCTGATCAGGGACTTCCTCTGCAACATCCTCGGGAAACACAGACTGCTCGTTGTCTACGTAAAGTAATCATTCACACTATGCACTTGGGAAATAACAAACAAAAACAATATACCAAACATATGCAGCAGAGAGATCACAAGTTCATAATTGAAAGGGGATAGGCACTCTGGTGTTCCCTAGGTCTGGGGTAGAGGACTATATAAAATGATTCATTATCCACTAATCAGGTCTAAGTCAATGGTGGGGTTAAATCATTACATGGTTTTAAGTCCATAAACTTAGGTGCTCCCACTTTTATTAAAGTCTTCTATCTTTTATTTATCTCAAATATGGGTTCCAGTAACCTTAATCTTATCCTAATGATCAACTATTAATTGGGACATAAAAACAGCAGGGAAACATTGGTTAAATAGGTAGACAAAAACATCATGAGCATTTTGCAATTTGAAGCACCTAATTTGGAGTTCATATGGCAAAGTTATGAATTTTACAAGTTTAGAGGTTAAAAATATACCCTAAGTACCTATTTTGAATTAAATAAAAGGTCCGAGGACCTAACCGTAAGAAACCAGGGACGGCGGGTTCAAATTCCAGAAAACAGGGGGGCTGTTTAAGAAAACGCGCGGGCGAAGGGGTATCGGACTCCTACGGCCGTCGGATCTCAAACGGACGGCTAGGATTAGATCCGCGGGCGGGCGCGCGAGCGTGCGGCGGCCTGGGCGGCTGACAGGCGGGGCCAGCGGGTAGCGCGGGGTGTGGGGGAAGCGGGCCTGGGCCGTTGGATCTCTAGCGGACGGCCAGGATTAGGCTTGGCCTAATTAAGACGGGGCCGCCCGATCTGGGACGGACGGCGGGGATCGGGTGGCCGACCTTGGCCTCTCCTACGGCTAGCTGGGGTGGCGGCGCTCGTCCCCGCGGCGGAGGACTCGCCGGAGACGAGGGGCGCGGGCGCTCTGCGGGTCCTTAGGGCGACCGGAGTGGCCTGGGAGGTTGGGGAGGGCGCGGGGAATAGTCCGGTGGGGGCTAGGTCGGGGCAGGGGCACCGGAGGGGGGCGGTCTACGGCAAAGCGGCTCGGCGGCGGCGTTGAACAACTCCGGCGAGGAATCAAACGTGACAGAGGGCATTACACGGGTTTGGAGGGGGCGGGGGAGGTTCCTTACCTCAAGGCGGCCTTCGGGGACTCCTCGGTGTGGCGATGGCGCGACGGTGGCCCGGGGCGACGATGGCGGACCCCCGCGACTTCACGGAGGGCGGCGGGTGAGCGCGGGTAGAGAGAAATAGGGAGGGGGAGGGGAAATTGGGGCGCGTCCCGGGTTGCGGACGTCGGGGCGGAGCTCACCGTGGCAGAGAGCACGGCGGAGCTCCAACGACGACGGGGAAACGAGCTCGGGACGGCGGCGGTTCGCGGCGATGGCGCTCTGGCATGCGCGCAGCGAGGGGGAGGTGAGGGAGGGGCCTGCAGGTGCGCAAATGAGGGAGGGGGAGAGGGCGAGTGGGGTTCCGGGCTCAAGTGGCCGGGAGCGGGGCGGTTGCGAGCTCCACGCGCGACGTGGGCACGGAGACCGCGGCAGCGCGCAGCTCGGGCGGCGGTTACGCGGGGACGACGGGGCTGACAGCCCGGGCCCGCGAGCAGAGAGAGAGGGGAAAGCGGGGGCGAGCGCGCGGAAGGCGGCCGCGCTGACGGGCGGGCCCGCCAGGGCAGAGAGAGCAGGGGGGAAGAGGCGCGCGCGCGCGGGATGGGCCTAGCTGGGCCGAAAGGCTGAGGGGGGCGGGGGAGTGGGCTTCTTTCCCTTTTCTTTTTAATCTGGAATTGTTTTCCCTTTCTTTTTATTTTCTCTATTTGATTCAAATTCAAATGAGCCACAAATTCAAATTAGACTTTCTAAGAATTATGCACCAAACAAAACTGAAATCTAGGGTTCAACATGATGCAACAATTCATACTCCCTTGGAGTTTGAGCTAATAGACTATAGTTACAAATAAAATAACCACTTTTCTCCTATAGAAATGAGAAAGAGAAGATTGGGGAAGGATGAGAAAAGGGAAGTAACACCTGAATTTGTGAATATGAGCAAAGAAATTTTATACCCCCAAATTCAGGGTGTTACAACTAGTCATGCTATGATTGCCACTAACCATGCAGAAAATGAGGAAGTCCACGTTGATCCCATCGACGCCGATAGGTATGAGAGTCTTGTTGTGCAGCGTGTTCTCAGCACACAGGTTGCTCAGGCCGAAAAAAATCAGCGACACACTCTATTCCATACCAAGGGCGTTGTGCACGAACGGTCGATTCGCATCATCATCGATAGTGGCAGCTGCAACAATTTGGCAAGTACAGCGTTGGTAGAGAAATTATCCTTGCCCACTCGCACACACCCACATCCGTATCACATTCAATGGCTTAATGATGGTGGTAAAATAAAGGTAACACGTTCGGTACGTGTCCCCTTTTCGCTGGGTTCTTATTCTTATTATGCTGATTGCGATGTTATTCCTATGGAAGCATGCTCTTTATTATTGGGTCGACCTTGGCAATATGATACTGATAGTTTACATCATGGTCGTTCAAATCATTATTCTTTCATGTTTAAAGGCCAGAAAATAATTATACATCCAATAACCCCTGACCAAATTTTGAAAGATGATCTTACTAGGGCTGCTAAAACTGCACAACAAGTCAAATCGACATCAGCCGCACCTATTAAATCTGAAATCAAGTTGCACTCTCCAGTTTTACTTGCTACACGTGCTGATTTTGATGATCTCCATGAAGCTCATATGCCATGTTATGCACTTGTATGCTCGCGCATGCTTGTTCCGCTTGATGATGCACCGTCTTTGGATATACCCCCTGCTGTTGTTAACCTTTTGCAGGAGTATGCTGATGTTTATCCTACGGACTTACCACCGGGTCTTCCTCCCCTCCGTGGCATTGAGCATCAGATCGATCTCATCCCCGGCGCTTCTCTTCCGAACCGCGCCTCGTACCGTACAAATCCAGATGAGACGAAGGAGATCCAGCGCCAGGTGCACACGCTGCTTGATAAAGGTTACATTCGTGAGTCTGTTAGCCCTTGCTCGGTTCCTGTTTTACTCGTTCCAAAGAAAGATGGGTCATGGCGTATGTGCGTAGATTGTCGTGCTATTAATAACATCATAGTTCGTTATTGATATCCTATTCCATGCCTTGATGATATGTTAGATGAGCTTAGTGGTGCCGTTATTTTCTCTAAGGTTGATTTGCGTAGCGGTTACCATCAGATTAGAATGAAACTCGGTGATGAATGGAAAACGGCTTTTAAAACGAAATTTGGTTTATATGAATGGTTGGTTATGCCATTTGGATTGACTAATGCTCCCAGCACCTTTATGCGTTTAATGAACGAAGTTCTACGGGCCTTCATAGGTTTTTTGTTGTTGTTTATTTCGATGATATCCTTTTTTACAGCAAGTCTATAGAGGAGCATTTAGAACATTTGCGTGCTGTTTTTGATGCTTTGCGTGCTGCTCGCTTGTTTGGTAACATGGAAAAGTGCACATTTTGCACGCAACGTATCTCGTTTCTTGGTTATGTGGTTACTCCGCAGGGCATTGAGGTGGATAGCAGCAAGATTGCTGCCATTCGGGAGTGGCCTACACCGACGACGGTCACACAAATTCGGAGCTTTCTTGGACTTGCCGGTTTCTACGCAGATTTGTTCGTGATTTTAGCTCCATTGCAGCGCCTCTACATGAGCTTACAAAGAAAGATGTGCCGTTTGCTTGGAGTGATTCGAGGAGATAGCGTTCAGCACTTTGAAAGATAAGTTAACCCAAGCTCCCCTCTTGCAATTGCCTGATTTTAATAAAGTTTTTGAGCTTGAATGCGATGCTAGCGGTATTGGGCTAGGTGCTGTTTTGTTACAAGAAGGAAAACCAGTTGCTTATTTTAGTGAAAAGTTAAGCGGTGCTAGTCTGAAATATTCTACTTATGATAAGGAGCTTTACGCTTTAGTGCGCACTATGCATACATGGCAGCACTATCTTTGGTATCGTGAGTTCATAATTCATTCTGATCATGGGGCTTTAAAACATATTCGTACCAAAACAAATCTGAACTGTCGTCATGCTAAATGGGTCGAATTCATTGAGTCCTTTCCTTATATTATTAAACACAAGAACGAGAATGACAATGTTATTGCTGATGCTTTGTCTCGTAGCTATACCATGCTGTCACAATTAGATTTTAAAATCTTTGGTTTGGACACTGTGAAGGATCAATATGTTGACGATGCTGATTTTAAAGATGCTTTCGGCCATTGTATTAGTGGGATACCATGGGGCAAATTTCACATACAGGATGGGTTCCTGTTTCGCGCTAACAAGCTGTGTGTTCCAGCTAGCTCGGTTCGTCTTTTGTTGTTACAGGAAGCGCATGGAGGCGGTCTCATGGGGCACTTTGGCGTCTACAAAACGCATGAGGTGTTGGCTGCCCACTTCTTTTGGCCTCGGATGCGCGCTGATGTTGAGCGCCTTGTTGCATGCTGCACTACTTGTCAGAAAGCTAAGTCACAGTTGAACAACCATGGTTTGTATATGCCTTTGCCTGTCCCTTCTTCTCCTTGGCTTGATATCTCTATGGACTTTGTTTTGGGCTTGCCTAGAACTAAGAAGGGGAGGGATAGTATTTTTGTGGTTGTTGATAGATTCTCTAAAATGGCTCACTTTATACCTTGTCATAAAACTGATGATGCTAGCATTGTTGCTGAATTGTTCTTTAGAGAAATTATTCGTTTACATGGTATTCCAAAAACAATAGTCTCTGATCGCGACGCTAAGTTTCTAAGCCATTTTTGGAGATCTCTTTAGAATAAATTGGGATCTAAATTGTTGCTTAGCACTACTTGTCACCCTCAGACTGATGGACAAACTGAGGTAGTAAATAGAACTTTATCTACCATGCTTAGGGCTGTTTTAGACAAGAATTTGAGACGTTGGGAGGATTGCTTGCCTCATGTTGAATTTGCTTACAATCATGCCACGCATTCTTCTACAAAGATGTGCCCTTTCCAGATTGTTTATGGTTACATCCCTAGGGCACCTATTGATTTGATTTCACTTAATGCTGCGAACGCCCCACATGTAGATGCTGCTGCACATGTTGAACAAATGATTACCATACATGAACAAACGAAACAGAACATTGCTGCTACTAATGCAAAAAATCAGGTTGCTGGTAGTAAAGGAAGAAAACATGTTACTTTTGAGCCAGGTGATATGGTTTGGTTGCACTTGAGAAAGGATCGGTTTCCTACTTTGCGCCGTTCTAAATTAATGTCTCGTGCTGCTGGTGATGTAGCTGAGGTGCCCGATCTTTCGGCGAGAGGAGATAATTCCGATTTGGCGGAATATGACCCTTGCGATCCGACTACGACGAGCAAGCCCGAGGCGCCAATGCAATCACTGAACCAACTCCCTGTGGTTACCGACCTTGCTGATGCGAGATCGGCCTGATCACGAAGATCGTTTCCTGTGCGCAATCGAAGAACGAACAAGAAAAAGATGCGAGCAATCTAATCTATTACTCGAGGGTGGAGTTCTGAATACACGAAGACAGCGCAGATTTGCGCGTGTTCGAGAGTAGCTAAGGCTATCGTAAAACAAAACTCAAGAAATAAAGGAGGCGCAGCTCCTGGATACATAGAGAGGGGGCACAGCCCCTAGGGGCGGCCAACCCTAGGTCGTCCATTATGGGCCGCAGTTGGGCTGGTCGTCTATTCTTCTGCGCCTTCGTTCTTTAACAGCATGATGTAGTTCAATTCTCTTGCACGGGCCCGAGTCACTGGCCCAGGTGGAAGGGGTGGCGCCTGGACTAGGGAAGATGGTGCCTGGGCTGGAGAAGGTGCTGCTGGTGTAGATGTGCTCGTGTTGGTGTTGATGTCCTCATCATCCTCCCCTTCTTGAACTGAAGTCGTCCTCGACGGCAAATCCTCGTCTTCTCCCGCATACGGTTTCAAATCTGCAACATTAAAACTAGTGGAAACACCAAACTCCGCAGGCAGGTCAAGGGTATAAGCATTATCATTAATCTTGGTTAGTATCTTAAAAGGACCAGCAGCACGAGGCATCAATTTAGAACGGCGCAAAGTAGGAAAACGATCCTTTCTCAAATGCAACCAAACCATATCACCAGGTTCAAAAGTAACTAGTTTCCGGCCTTTACTACCAGTAATCTGATATTTAACATTAGCAGCAGCAATGTTTTGTTGAGTTTGTTCATGGAGATTAATCATTTGTTCAACATGTGCAAGAGCATCTATGTGTGGGGCGTCCGCAGCATCAAGCGAAAACAAAGCAATAGGCGCCCTAGGAATGTAACCATAAACAATTTGAAAAGGGCACATCTTTGTAGAAGAATGGGTTGCATGATTATAAGCAAACTCAACATGAGGCAAGCAATCCTCCCAACGTTTCAAATTTTGGTCTAAAACAGCCCTAAGCATGGTAGACAAAGTTCGATTAACTACCTCAGTTTGACCATCAGTCTGAGGGTGACAAGTGGTGCTAAACAGCAATTTAGTTCCCAATTTATTCCACAGAGATCTCCAAAAATGACTCAGAAACTTAGCATCACGATCCGAGACTATTGTATTGGGAATACCGTGCAAACGAATAATCTCTCTAAAAAACAATTCAGCAACATTGATGAGGACATCAACACCAACACGAGCACATCTACACCAGCAGCACCTTCTCCAGCCCAGGCACCATCTTCCCCAGTCCAGGCGCCACCCCTTCCACCTGGGCCAGTGACTCGGGCCCGTGCAAGAGAATTGAACTACATCTTGTTGTTAAAGAACGAAGGCCCAGAAGAATAGACGACCAGCCCAATTGCGGCCCATAATGGACGACCTAGGGTTGGCCGCCCCTAGGGGCTGCGCCCCCTCTCTATTTATACAGGAGCTGCGCCTCCTTTATTTTCGGAGTTTTGTTTTAGATCTAGCTTTAGCTACTCTCGAGCACGCGCAAATTTGCGCTGTCTTCGTGTATTCAGAACTCCACCCTCGAGTAATAGATTAGATTGCTCGCATCTTTTTCTTGTTCGTTCTTCGATTGCGCACAGGAAACGATCTTCGTGATTAGGCCGATCTCGCATCAGCAAGGTCGGTAACCACAGGGAGTTGGTTCAGCGATTGCATTGGCGCCTCGGGCTTGCTCGTCGTAGTCGGATCGCAAGGGTCATCTTCCACCAAATCGGAATTATCTCTACTCGCCGAAAGATCGGGCACCTCAGCTACATCAATTGGTATCAGATTTCCAGGTTGATCGGTGAGTTTATCGAGTGTTTTTTTTTCCTACAGTCCACAAAACCACATAAAAATTCAGTTTAGACCTTATCCCAGCACCCTTTTGAGCCTCGCACTTTCTTTCAATAATCTGCATTGTTGAATTTGTGTGCTTTCGCGTCATTTGTTGCTGGTTGCATTGTGTTCTTCCACCATTCAAATCCTAGCGCCGCCACCATCTCCCCTTTGATCACGCCACAAACCGAGTCAACATTGTTTCCTTGTTTTTCTCCTTCGGTTACGTCAAAAAAAAAACAGAAAAAACAAACCGAGTCAACGGCCGTTTCCTTGTTTTTCTCCTTCGGTTACGAAAAAAAAAACAGAAAAAAAAACCGAGTCAACATCGTTTCCTTGTTTTTCTCCTTCGGTTACGTCAAAAAAAAAACAGAAACAAAAAAAAAACAGCGAAGGAGATAGGATACGGTTGTTTCATCCCGGTCGTTTGAAAACATAACTTGAGCTACCTTCCTTAAACCGGGCATAACTTTTCGCTCGGGTGTCCGAAAAATCTGAAATTTTTACAGGAGCTAGTTGACACCATTCTGAGGCCGGCCAAACTGACCTTTGGTCTGTTTGGGTTCGACAAAATTGTCAAAAAAATTCAGGAAGATAAAGAAAAAAATCCGTCAAAGTTCTCGCACGCTTTTCAGAGAACTTCCTCATTTTCTGTAGACCACATCTGAACTCTGTTCTAGGTGAAACTTCGTGTAACTCCTATTTTGTTGCTTCTTGTGCTGAGAAAAATATCAAAAAAATCATACAAAAAAGAAAAACAAAATCACTTGTGATTCCTACTAGTGGCCTCACTAGTACAATATTTACGGTGCTGCCATTCTGCTAGTTCCATCCGTCCTTTGCACTTGTGGCCAGCAATATAGTTTCGTGTTTTGCACTATAATTCAACTTTGCATTATTGTTTGGTCGTGCTAATCCTTGACTTGAGTGCAGCCTACCCAGAACTCCACATATTTCTACGACGAGTAGGATTCTGTTTCTCCAGGCAATCGCTCATCCAATCTTTCACCGGTTCCACCTGTTGGTTGCAGTTCACCACTGTGGCTTTGTAAGAACGGATAAGAATTTGATAACAGCACTAGTGTAAGCGCCTTGTGAGCAGTACACCCCTGTTTTTGTCGTTTTTTTTGGTGTTTTGGTGTTTGCGCTAACTATGGCAGGAGCACATGACACGGTGGATGCCCAGTTGCTGGAAGTAAAGGGACAAGTTGATGGACTTGCTGATGACATTAGGACGATGCATGAACGGCTTGATTCAACGGTCACTTCGACGACCGAGCGTTTCAACCAGCTTGACCTTGCTCAAACGACGACTCGCACCACACTCGACACCATCCTGGCACGCCTTGATGCGTTGACCACAAAGATGGAGCAGGACTACGGCGGTGACACTGAGTGGGACGATGGAGATCGCCGTGGTCGTGCACGCCGTGTGGTTCGTCATCCCCCTAATGACTTATTTTCTAAGATTAAATTTAAAATTCCACCTTTTAATGGCAAATATGATCCTGCTGCATATCTTGATTGGGAGTTAGAGGTTGAACAAAAATTTTCATGCCATGATATTGCTGCACATTCTCAGGTTAAAGCTGCTATTAGTGAATTTACTGATTTTGCTTTAATTTGGTGGCGTGAGTTTAAAATAAAACATCCCACTACCATTCCAACCACTTGGGATCAGTTGAAAGCTGCGATGCGACATCGATTTGTGCCTTCGTATTATGCTCGTGATTTGCTTAATAAAATGCAGCGTTTTCAGCAAGGTTCTCAATCTGTTGAGGACTATTTCCAGGAGTTACAAAAAGGTATGATTCGTTGTGGGATATTGGAGGACAACGACGCTGCTATGGCACGTTTTCGTGGTGGTTTAAACCGCGAAATCCAAGATATACTTGATTATAAGGAATATTATGATATGACTACTTTATTTGAATATGCTTGCAAAGCTGAACGTGAAGTGCAGGGACGCCGCTCGAAGCCATATTCTAACCCTTTTGCAGGACGAAGCTCGACATCCACCTCAGCACCAGTTCCCCCTGCGCCATCCACGTCCACCACTACTCCACGCGAGAAGACGACCAAACCAGCCAGCACTGCCCCACCCACAGGTCGTACACGGGATATTCAGTGTCATCGCTGTAGAGGATTTGGCCATGTGATTCGGGACTGCCCAAACAAGCGCACTTTACTCATTCGTGACGATGGTGAGTACTCTTCCGCTAGTGATTCTGAAGAAATTGAACATGCACTACTTGCCACTGACCATGCAGCTAAGGCGGAGGTACATGTCAACCCGGGCGACGCTGATAGGTATGAAAGTCTTGTTGTGCAGCGTGTTCTCAGTACACAGGTCGCTTTGCCCGAGAAGAATCAGCGACACACTCTGTTCCATACAAAGGGTGTTGTGCAGGAGCGGTCAATTCGCATCATTATCGACAGCGGCAGTTGCAACAATTTGGCGAGTACCATGCTGGTCGAAAAGTTGTCGTTACCCACTCGTAAGCATCCAAACCCATATCACATTCAATGGCTTAATGATGGTGGTAAAATAAAAATCACGCGTTCCGTGCGAGTTCCTTTCTCCATGGGTGCTTATTCTGATTTTGTTGATTGTGATGTTATTCCCATGGAAGCATGCTCTTTGTTACTTGGTCGACCTTGGCAATATGATACTGATAGCTTGCATCATGGTCGTTCGAATCATTATTCTTTCATTTTTAAGGGTCAGAAAATAATTATACATCCAATGACACCTGAACAAATTGTTAAAGATGATCTTGCCCGAGCTGCTATAACTGCTAAACAACTTGATCCATCGCCCTCTGTTCCTTCTGAAATTAAGTTGAAGGCTCCTGTTTTACTTGCTACACGTGCTGATTTTGATGATCTACACGGTGCTCATTTGCCATGCTATGCACTTGTATGCTCTAGTGTCCTCATTTCACTTGATGATGCACCATCTTTGGCTATTCCCCCTATGGTTGCTAACCTTTTGCAGGAGTACGCTGATGTCTTTCCCAAAGACTTACCACCGGGTCTCCCACCGCTTCGTGGCATTGAGCACCAGATCGACCTCATTCCCGGTGCACAGCTTCCGAACCGCGCACCATACCGTACAAATCCGGATGAGACGAAGGAGATTCAGCGCCAGGTACAGGCGTTGCTTGACAAAGGATACATTCGTGAGTCTCTTAGCCCTTGCTCTGTTCCTGTGTTACTTGTTCCCAAGAAGGATGGGTCATGGCGTATGTGTGTAGACTGTCGTGCTATTAATAACATCACTATTCGTTATCGCTATCCTATACCACGCCTTGACGATATGCTAGATGAGCTTAGTGGTGCCATTATTTTCACTAAGATTGATTTGCGTAGTGGTTACCACCAGATTAGAATGAAACTGGGTGATGAATGGAAAACAGCCTTCAAAACGAAATTTGGTTTATATGAATGGTTGGTTATGCCGTTTGGATTGACTAATGCTCCCAGCACTTTTATGCGAGTGATGAATGAAGTTCTGAGGCCCTTCATAGGATTGTTTGTGGTTGTTTATTTCGATGATATCCTTATTTACAGCAAATCTAAGAAAGGGCATTTGGAACATTTAAGTGCTGTTTTTGATGCATTGCGTGCCGCCCAGTTATTCGCTAACATGGAAAAATGCATCTTTTGCACACGACGTGTCTCGTTTCTTGGTTATGTTGTTACTCCACAGGGCATTGAGGTGGATAGCAGCAAGATTGCTGCCATTCGGGAGTGGCCTACACCGACGACGGTCACACAAATTCGGAACTTTCTTGGACTTGCCGGTTTCTACCGCAGATTTGTTCGTGATTTTAGCTCCATTGCAGCGCCTCTACATGAGCTTACAAAGAAAGATGTGCCGTTTGCTTGGAGTGATTCGCAGGAGGAAGCGTTCAGCACTTTGAAAGATAAGTTAACCCAAGCTCCCCTATTGCAATTGCCTGATTTTACTAAAGTATTTGAGCTTGAATGCGATGCTAGCGGTATTGGGCTAGGTGCTGTTTTATTACAAGAAGGAAAACCAGTTGCTTATTTTAGTGAAAAATTAAGCGGTGCTAGTCTGAAATATTCTACTTATGATAAGGAGCTTTACGCGTTAGTGCGCACTTTACATACATGGCAGCACTATCTTTGGCATCGTGAGTTCATAATTCATTCTGATCATGAGGCTTTAAAACATATTCGTACCCAAACAAATCTGAACCGTCGTCATGCTAAATGGGTAGAATTCATTGAGTCTTTTCCTTACATTATTAAACACAAGAACGGGAAGGACAATGTTATTGCTGATGCTTTGTCTCGTCGCTATACCATGCTGTCACAGTTAGATTTTAAAATCTTTGGTTTGCACACTGTAAAAGATCAATATGTTGACGATGCTGATTTTAAAGATGCTTTCGGCCATTGTATTAATGGGAAACCATGGGGCAAATTTCACATACAGGATGGGTTCCTGTTTCGCGCTAACAAGCTGTGTGTTCCAGCTAGCTCGGTTCGTCTTTTGTTGTTACAGGAAGCACATGGAGGCGGTCTCATGGGGCACTTTGGCGTCTACAAGACACATGAGGTGTTGGCTGCCCACTTCTTTTGGCCTCGGATGCGCGCTGATGTTGAGCGCCTTGTTGCACGCTGCACTACTTGTCAGAAAGCTAAGTCACGGTTGAACAACCATGGTTTGTATATGCCTTTGCCTGTTCCTACTTCCCCTTGGATTGATATTTCGATGGATTTTGTTTTGGGATTGCCTAGAACTAAGAAGGGGAGGGATAGCATTTTTGTGGTTGTTGATCGATTCTCCAAAATGGCTCATTTCATACCTTGTCATAAGACTGATGATGCTAGCAATGTTGCTGAATTGTTTTTTAGAGAGATTATTCGTTTGCACGGTATTCCCAATACAATAGTCTCGGATCGTGATGCCAAGTTTCTGAGTCATTTTTGGAGATCTCTATGGAATAAATTAGGAACTAAATTGCTGTTTAGCACCACTTGTCACCCTCAGACTGATGGTCAAACTGAGGTAGTTAATCGAACTTTGTCTACCATGCTTAGGGCTGTTTTAGACAAAAATTTGAAACGTTGGGAGGATTGCTTACCTCATGTTGAGTTTGCTTATAATCATGCAACACATTCTTCTACAAAGATGTGCCCTTTTCAAATTGTTTATGGTTACATTCCTAGGGCGCCTATTGCTTTGTTTTCGCTTGATGCTACGGACGCCCCACACCTAGATGCTCTTGCACATGTTGAACAAATGATTAATCTCCATGAACAAACTCAACAAAACATTGCTGCTGCTAATGCTAAATATCAGATTACTGGTAGTAAAGGCCGGAAACTAGTTACTTTTAAACCTGGTGATATGGTTTGGTTGCATTTGAGAAAGGATCGTTTTCCTACTTTGCGCCGTTCTAAATTGATGCCTCGTGCTGCTGGTCCTTTTAAGGTACTAACCAAGATTAATGATAATGCTTATATCCTTGACCTGCCTGCGGAGTTTGGTGTTTCCACTAGTTTTAATGTTGCAGATTTGAAACCGTATGCGGGAGAAGATGAGGAGTTGCCGTCGAGGACGACTTCAGTTCAAGAAGGGGAGGATGATGAGGACATCAACACCAACACGAGCACATCTACACCAGCAGCACCTTCTCCAGCCCAGGCACCATCTTCCCCAGTCCAGGCGCCACCCCTTCCACCTGGGCCAGTGACTCGGGCCCGTGCAAGAGAATTGAACTACATCTTGTTGTTAAAGAACGAAGGCCCAGAAGAATAGACGACCAGCCCAATTGCGGCCCATAATGGACGACCTAGGGTTGGCCGCCCCTAGGGGCTGCGCCCCCTCTCTATTTATACAGGAGCTGCGCCTCCTTTATTTTCGGAGTTTTGTTTTAGATCTAGCTTTAGCTACTCTCGAGCACGCGCAAATCTGCGCTGTCTTCGTGTATTCAGAACTCCACCCTCGAGTAATAGATTAGATTGCTCGCATCTTTTTCTTGTTCGTTCTTCGATTGCGCACAGGAAACGATCTTCGTGATCAGGCCGATCTCGCATCAGCAAGGTCGGTAACCACAGGGAGTTGGTTCAGCGATTGCATTGGCGCCTCGGGCTTGCTCGTCGTAGTCGGATCGCAAGGGTCATCTTCCACCAAATCGGAATTATCTCTACTCGCCGAAAGATCGGGCACCTCAGCTACATCAAACATTGCTAGCATCATCAGTCTTATGACAAGGTATGAAATGAGCCATTTTGGAGAATCGATCAACAACCACAAAAATGCTATCCCTCCCCTTCTTAGTTCTAGGCAATCCCAAAACAAAATCTATCGAAATATCAATCCAAGGGGAAGTAGGAACAGGCAAAGGCATATACAAACCATGGTTGTTCAACCGTGACTTAGCTTTCTAACAAGTAGTGCAGCGTGCAACAAGGCGCTCAACATTAGTGCGCATCCGAGGCCAAAAGAAGTGGGCAGCCAACACCTCATGTGTCTTGTAGACGCCAAAGTGCCCCATGAGACCGCCTCCATGTGCTTCCTGTAACAACAAAAGACGAATCGAGCTAGCTGGAACACACAGCTTGTTAGCGCGAAACAGGAACCCATCCTGTATGTGAAATTTGCCCCATGGTTTCCCATTAATACAATGGCCGAAAGCATCTTTAAAATCAGCATCATCAACATATTGATCTTTCACAGTGTGCAAACCAAAGATTTTAAAATCTAACTGTGACAGCATGGTATAGCGACCAGACAAAGCATCAGCAATAACATTGTCCTTCCCGTTCTTGTGTTTAATAATGTAAGGAAAGGACTCAATGAATTCTACCCATTTAGCATGACGACGGTTCAGATTTGTTTGGGTACGAATATGTTTTAAAGCCTCATGATCAGAATGGATTATAAACTCACGATGCCAAAGATAGTGCTGCCATGTATGCAAAGTGCGCACTAAAGCGTAAAGCTCCTTATCATAAGTAGAATATTTCAGACTAGCACCGCTTAATTTTTCACTAAAATAAGCAACTGGTTTTCCTTCTTGTAACAAAACAGCACCTAGCCCAATATCGCTAGCATCGCATTCAAGCTCAAACACTTAATTAAAATCAGGCAATTGCGATAGGGGAGCTTGGGTTAACTTATCTTTCAAAGTGCTGAACGCTTCCTCCTCGGAATCACTCCAAGCAAATGGCACATCTTTCTTTGTAAGCTCATGTAGAGGCGCTGCAATGGAGCTAAAATCACGAACAAATCTGCGGTAGAAACCGGCAAGTCCAAGAAAGCTCCAAATTTGTGTGACCGTCGTCGGTGTAGGCCACTCCCGAATGGCAGCAATCTTGCTGCTATCCACCTCAATGCCCTGTGGAGTAACAACATAACCAAGAAACGAGACACGTCGTGTACAAAAGATGCATTTTTCCATGTTAGCAAATAACTGGGCAGCACGCAATGCATCAAAAACAGCACTTAAATGTTCCAAATGCTCTTTCTTAGATTTGCTGTAAATAAGAATATCATCAAAATAAACAACCACAAACAATCCTATGAAGGGCCTTAGAACTTCATTCATCACTCGCATAAAAGTGCTGGGAGCATTAGTCAATCCAAACGGCATAACCAACCATTCATATAAACCAAATTTCGTTTTAAAAGCCGTTTTCCATTCATCACCCAGTTTCATTCTAATCTGGTGGTAACCACTACGCAAATCAATCTTAGTGAAAATAATGGCACCACTAAGCTCATCTAGCATATCATCAAGGCGTGGTATAGGATATCGATAACGAATAGTGATGTTATTAATAGCACGACAGTCTACACACATACGCCATGACCCATCTTTCTTGGGAACAAGTAACACAGGAACAGAGCAAGGGCTAAGAGACTCACGAATGTATCCCTTGTCAAGCAACGCCTGTACCTGGCGCTGAATCTCCTTCGTCTCATCCGGATTTGTACGGTACGGTGCGCGGTTCGGAAGCTGTGCGCCGGGAATGAATTCGATTTGGTGCTCAATGCCACGAAGTGGTGGGAGACCCGGTGGTAAGTCTTTGGGAAAGACATCAGCGTACTCCTGCAAAAGGTTAGCAACCATAGGGGGAATAGCCAAAGATGGTGCATCATCAAGTGAAATGAGGACACTAGAGCATATAAGTGCATAGCATGGCAAATGAGCACCGTGTAGATCATCAAAATCAGCACGTGTAGCAAGTAAAACAGGAGCCTTCAACTTGATTTCAGAAGGAACAGAGGGCGATGGATCAAGTTGTTTAGCAGTTATAGCAGCTCGGGCAAGATCATCTTTAACAATTTGTTCAGGTGTCATTGGATGTATAATTATTTTCTGACCCTTAAAAATGAAAGAATAATGATTCGAACGACCATGATGCAAGCTATCAGTATCATATTGCCAAGGTCGACCAAGTAACAAAGAGCATGCTTCCATGGGAATAACATCACAATCAACAAAATCAGAAAAGCACCCATGGAGAAAGGAACGCGCACGGAACGTGTGATTTTTATTTTACCACCATCATTAAGCCATTGAATGTGATATGGGTTTGGATGCTTACGAGTGGGTAACGATAACTTTTCGACCAGCATGGTACTCGCCAAATTGTTGCAACTGCCGCTGTCGATAATGATGCGAATTGACCGCTCCTGCACAACACCGTTTGTATGGAACAGAGTGTGTTGCTGATTCTTCTCGGGCAAAGCGACCTGTGTACTGAGAACACGCTGCACAACAAGACTTTCATACCTATCAGCGTCGCCCGGGTTGACATGTACCTCCGCCTTAGCTGCATGGTCAGTGGCAAGTAGTGCATGTTCAATTTCTTCAGAATCACTAGCGGAAGAGTACTCACCATCGTCACGAATGAGAAAAGTGCGCTTGTTTGGGCAGTCCCGAATCACATGGCCAAATCCTCTACAGCGATGACACTGAATATCCCATGTACGACCTGTGGGTGGGGCAGTGCTGGCTGGTTTGGTCGTCTTCTCGCGTGGAGTAGTGGTGGACGTGGATGGCGCAGGGGGAACTGGTGCTGAGGTGGATGTCGAGCTTCGTCCTGCAAAAGGGTTAGAATATGGCTTCGAGCGGCGTCCCTGCACTTCACGTTCAGCTTTGCAAGCATATTCAAATAAAGTAGTCATATCATAATATTCCTTATAATCAAGTATATCTTGGATTTCGCGGTTTAAACCACCACGAAAACGTGCCATAGCAGCGTCGTTGTCCTCTAATATCCCACAACGAATCATACCTTTTTGTAACTCCTGGAAATAGTCCTCAACAGATTGAGAACCTTGCTGAAAACGCTGCATTTTATTAAGCAAATCACGAGCATAATACGAAGGCACAAATCGATGTCGCATCGCAGCTTTCAACTGATCCCAAGTGGTTGGAATGGTAGTGGGATGTTTTATTTTAAACTCACGCCACCAAATTAAAGCAAAATCAGTAAATTCACTAATAGCAGCTTTAACCTGAGAATGTGCAGCAATATCATGGCATGAAAATTTTTGTTCAACCTCTAACTCCCAATCAAGATATGCAGCAGGATCATATTTGCCATTAAAAGGTGGAATTTTAAATTTAATCTTAGAAAATAAGTCATTAGGGGGATGACGAACCACACGGCGTGCACGACCACGGCGATCTCCATCTTCCCACTCAGTGTCACCGCCGTAGTCCTGCTCCATCTTTGTGGTCAACGCATCAAGGCGTGCCAGGATGGTGTCGAGTGTGGTGCGAGTCGCCGTTTGAGCAAGGTCAAGCTGGTTGAAACGCTCGGTCGTCGAAGTGACCGTTGAATCAAGCCGTTCATGCATCGTCCTAATGTCATCAGCAAGTCCATCAACTTGTCCCCTTACTTCCAGCAACTGGGCATCCACCGTGTCGTGTGCTCCTGCCATAGTTAGCGCAAACACCAAAACACAAAAAGAAGAAGAAAAAAACAACGACAAAAAACAGGTGTGTACTGCTCACAAGGCGCTCACACTAGTGCTGTTATCAAATTCTTATCCGTTCTTACCAAGCCACAGTGGTGAACTGCAACCAACAGGTGGAACCGGTGAAAGATTGGATAAGCGATTGCCTCGAGAAACAGAAGCCTGCTTGTCGTAGAAATATGTGGAGTTCTGGGTAGGCTGCACTCAAGTCAATGATTAGCACAATCAAACAATAATGCAAAGTTGAATTATAGTGCAGAACACGAAACTATATTGCTGGCCACAAGTGCAAAGGACGGATGGAACTAGCAGAATGGCAGTACCGTAAATATTGTACTAGCGAGGCCACTAGTAGGAATCACAAGTGATTTTGTTTTTCTTTTTTGTATGATTTTTTTGATATTTTTGTCAGCACAAGAAGCAACAAAATAGGAGCTAGACGAAGTTTCACCTAAAACAGAGATCAGATGTGGTCTACAGAAAATCAGGAAGTTCTCTGAAAAGCGTGCGAGAACTTTGACGGATTTTTTTCTTTATTTTCCTGAATTTTTTTGACAATTTTGTCGAAACCCAAACAGACCAAAGGTCAGTTTGGCCGGCCTCAGAATGGTGTCAACTAGCTCCTGTAAAAATTTCAGATTTTTTGGACACCCGAGCGAAAAGTTATGCCCGATTTAAGGAAGGTACCTCAAGTTATGTTTTCAAACGACCGGGATGAAACAACCGTATCCTTTCTCCTTCGTTGTTTTTTGTTTCTGTTTTTTTCGACGTAACCGAAGGAGAAAAACAAGGAAACGATGTTGACTCGGTTTGTTTTTTTTCTGTTTTTTTTCGTAACCGAAGGAGAAAAACAAGGAAACGGCCGTTGACTCGGTTTGTTTTTTCTATTTTTTTTGACGTAACCGAAGGAGAAAAACAAGGAAACGATGTTGACTCGGTTTGTGGCGTGATCAAAGGGGAGATGGTGGCGGCGCTAGGGTTTGAATGGTGGAAGAACACAATGCAACCAGCAACAAATGACGCGAAAGCACACAAATTCAACAATGCAGATTATTGAAAGAAAGTGCGAGGCTCAAAAGGGTGCTGGGATAAGGTCTAACCTGAATTTTTATGTGGTTTTGTGGACTGTAGGAAAAAAACACTCGATAAACTCACCGATCAACCTGGAAATCTGATACCAATTGATGTAGCTGAGGTGCCCGATCTTTCGGCGAGAGGAGATAATTCCGATTTGGCGGAAGATGACCCTTGCGATCCGACTACGACGAGCAAGCCCGAGGCGCCAATGCAATCGCTGAACCAACTCCCTATGGTTACCGACCTTGCTGATGCGAGATCGGCCTGATCACGAAGATCGTTTCCTGTGCGCAATCGAAGAACGAACAAGAAAAAGATGCGAGCAATCTAATCTATTACTCGAGGGTGGAGTTCTGAATACACGAACACAGCGCAGATTTGCGTGTGTTCGAGAGTAGCTAAGGCTATCGTAAAACAAAACTCAAGAAATAAAGGAGGCGCAGCTCCTGGATAAATAGAGAGGGGGCGCAGCCCATAGGGGCGGCCAACCCTAGGTCGTCCATTATGGGCCGCAGTTGGGCTGGTCATCTATTCTTCCGGGCCTTCGTTCTTTAACAGCTTGATGTAGTTCAATTCTCTTGCACGGGCCCGAGTCCCTGGCCCAGGTGGAAGGGGTGGCGCCTGGACTGGGGAAGATGGTGCCTGGGCTGGAGAAGGTGCTGCTGGTGTAGATGTGCTCGTGTTGGTGTTGATGTCCTCATCATCTGGTCCTTTTAAGGTGCTAACAAAGATTAATGATAATGCTTATATCCTTGACCTGCCTGCGGAATTTGGTGTTTCCACTAGTTTTAATGTTGCAGATTTGAAACCATATATGGCTGAGGATGAGGAGTTGTCGTCGAGGACGACTTCACTTCAAGAAGGGGAGGATGATGAGGACATCACTATGAGTACGACTACACCAGCAGCACCTCCACATCAAGCGCCACTTCCTTCATTAGCTGGGCCAATCACTCGGTCCCGTGCCAGAGATCTTAACTTTGTCATGCTACTAAAGAATGAGGGCCCAGAAGAATAGACGACCAGCCCAACTGTGGCCCATAGTGGACGACCTAGGGTTGGCCGCCCCTAGGGGCTGCGCCCCTCTCTATTTATCCAGGAGCTGCGCCTCCTTTGTTTTCGAGTTTTGTTTTACGTTAGCTTTAGCTACTCTCGAACACGCGCAAATCTGCGCTGTCTTCGTGTATTCAGAACTCCACCCTCGAGTAATAGATTAGATTGCTCGCATCTTTTTCTTGTTCGTTCTTCGATTGCGCACAGGAAACGATCTTCGTGATCAGGCCGATCTCGCATCATCAAGGTCGGTAACCACAGGGAGTTGGTTCAGCGATTGCGTTGGCGCCTCGGGCTTGCTCGTCGTAGTCAGATCGCAAGGGTCATCTTCCGCCAAATCGGAATTATCTCTACTCGCCGAAAGGTCGGGCACCTCAGCTATATCAGGTTCCGGTGGCAAAAACTCGTGCTTGTATGCACCCCGACACCCGTTTTCGGAATGGGTGACGTGCGACAACGAAATTGCGCGAAACCACCCCAAACATGTGTTTTGGACCTAAAGTAGTGGATTGGGAATGTTCGTTGCGAAAAACGAAGAAATGGTTCCGGTGGAAAAAACTCGTGCTTGTTTGCACCCCGACACCCGTTTTCGGAATAGGTGACGTGCTGCAACGAAATTGGGCGAAACCACCCCAAACATGAGTTTTGGACCTAAAGTAGTGGATTGGGCATGTTCGTTGCGAAAAACGAAGAAATGGTTCCGGTGGCAAAAACTCGTGCTTTCTATGCACTGCGACACCCGTTTTCGGAATGAGTGACGTGCAGCAACGAAATTGCGTGAAACCACCCCAAACATGAGTTTTGGACCTAAAGTAGTGGATTGGGCATTTTTGTTGCGAAAAATGAAGAAATGGTTCCGGTGGCGAAAACTCGTGCTTGTATGCACCCCCGACACCCGTTTTCGGAATGGGTGACGTGCGGCAACGAAATTGCGCGAAACCACACCAAACATGTGTTTTGGACCCAAAGTAGTGGATTGGCCATGTTCGTTGCGAAAAACGAAGAAATGGTTCCAGTGGCAAAAACTCGTGCTTTGTATGCATCCCGACACCCATTTTCGGAATGGGTGACGTGCGACAACGAAATTGCGTGAAACCACCCCAAACATGTGTTTTGGACCTAAAGTAGTGGATTGGGCTTGTTCGTTGCGAAAAACGAAGAAATGGTTCCGGTTCCGGTGGCAAAAACTCGTGCTTGTATGCACCCCGACACCCGTTTTCGGAATAGGTGACGTGCGGCAACGAAATTGCGCGGAACCACCCCAAACATGTGTTTTGGACCTAAAGTAGTGGATTGGGCATGTTCGTTGCGAACAACAGAAATGGTTCCGGTCACAAAAACTCGTGCTTTGTATGCACTGCGACACCCGTTTTCGGAATGAGTGACGCGCGGCAACGAAATTGCGCGAAACCACCCCAAACATGTGTTTTGGACCTAAAGTAGTGGATTGGGCATGTTCGTTGCGAAAAACGAAGAAATTGATCTGGTGGCCAAAACTCGTGCTTTGTATGCACCCCGACACCCATTTCGCAATGGGTGATGTGCGACAACGAAATTGCGCGAAACCACCCCAAACATGAGTTTTGGACATAAATTAGTCGATTGGGCATGTTCGTTGCGAAAAACGAAGAAATGGTTCCGGTGGCAAAAACTCGTGCTTGTATGCACCCCGACACCCGTTTTCGGAATGGGTGACGTGTGGCAACGAAATTGCGCGAAAATACCCCAAACATGAGTTTTGGACTTAAAGTAGTGGATTGGGCATGTTCATTGCGAAAAACGAAGTAATGGTTCCAGTGGCAAAAACTCGTGCTTTGTATGCACCCCGACACCCATTTTTGGAATGGGTGACGTGCGGCAACGAAATTGCGTGAAACCACCCCAAACATATGTTTTGGACCTAAAGTAGTGATTGGTCATGTTTGTTGCGAAAAACGAAGAAATGGTTCCGGTGGCAAAAACTCATGCTTGTATGCACCCCGACACCCGTTATCGGAATGGGTGACGTGTGGCAACGAAATTGCGCGAAACCACCCCAAACATGAGTTTTGGACTTAAAGTAGTGGATTGGGCATGTTCGTTGCAAAAAACGAAGAAATGGTTCCAGCGGCAAAAACTCGTGCTTTGAATGCAACCCAACACCCATTTTCGGAATGGGTGACGTGCGTCAATGAAATTGCGCGAAACCACCCCAAACATCAGTTTTGGACCTAAAGTAGTGGACTGGGCATGTTCTTTGCGAAAAACAAAGAAATGGTTCCGGTGGCAAAAACTCGTGCTTTGTATGCACCCCGACACCCTTTTTCGGAATGGGTGTCGTGCGGCAACGAAATTGTGTGAAACCACCCCAAATATGAGTTTTGGACCTAAAGTAGTGGATTGGGCATGTTCGTTGCGAAAAACGAAGAAATGGTTCCGGTGGCAAAAACTTATGCTTTGTATGCACCCCGACACCCGTTTTCGGAATGGGTGACGTGCGGCAATGAAATTGCACGAAACGACCCCAAAACATGTGTTTTAGACCTAAAGTAGTGGATTGGCCATGTTCGTAGCGAAAAACGAAGAAATGGTTCCAGTGGCAAAAACTCGTGCTTTGTATGCACCGCGACACCCGTTTTCGAAATGAGTGACGTGCGGCAACGAAATTGCGCGAAACCACCCCAAACATGGGTTTTGGACAGGATTGGGCATGTTCGTTGCGAAAAACGAAGAAATCGTTCCGGTGTTAAAAACTCGTGCTTGTATGCACCCCGACACCCGTTTTCGTCATGGGTGACGTGTGGCAACGAAATTGCGCGAAACCACCCCAAACATGAGTTTTGGAACTAAATTAGTGGATTGGGTATGTTCGTTGTGAAAAACGAAGAAACGGTTCCGGTGGCAAAAACTCGTGCTTATATGCACCCCGACACCCGTTTTCGGAATTGGTGACGTGCGGCAACTAAATTGCGCGAAACCACCCCAAACATGAGTTTTGGACCTAAAGTAGTGGATTGGGAATGTTCGTTGCGAAAAACGAAGAAATGGTTCAGGTGGCAAAAACTCGTGCTTGTATGCACCCCGACACCCGTTTTCGGAATAGGTGACGTGCTGCAACCAAATTGCGCGAAACCACCCCAAACATGTGTTTTGGACCTAAAGTAGTGGATTGGGCATGTTCGTTGCGAAAAACGAAGAAATGGTTCCGGTGGAAAAAAACTCATGCTTGTTTGCACCCTGACACCCGTTTTCGGAATAGGTGACGTGCTGCAACGAAATTGCGTGAAACCACCCCAAACATGAGTTTTGGACCTAAAGTAGTGGATTGGGCATGTTCGTTGCGAAAAACGAAGAAATGGTTCCGGTGGCAAAAACTCGTGCTTTGTATGCACTGCGACACCCGTTTTCGGAATGAGTGACGTGCAGCAACGAAATTGCGTGAAACCACCCCAAACATGAGTTTTGGACCTAAAGTAGTGGATTGGGCATTTTTGTTGCGAAAAATGAAGAAATGGTTCCGGTGGCGAAAACTCGTGCTTGTATGCACCCCCGACACCCGTTTTCGGAATGGGTGACGTGCGGCAACGAAATTGCGCGAAACCACACCAAACATGTGTTTTGGACCCAAAGTAGTGGATTGGCCATGTTCGTTGCGAAAAACGAAGAAATGGTTCCAGTGGCAAAAACTCGTGCTTTGTATGCACCCCGACACCCATTTTCGGAATGGGTGACGTGCGACAACGAAATTGCGCGAAACCACCCCAAACATGTGTTTTGGACCTAAAGTAGTGGATTGGGCTTGTTCGTTGCGAAAAACGAAGAAATGGTTCCGGTTCCGGTGGCAAAAACTCGTGCTTGTATGCACCCCGACACCCGTTTTCGGAATAGGTGACGTGCGGCAACGAAATTGCGCGGAACCACCCCAAACATGTGTTTTGGACCTAAAGTAGTGGATTGGGCATGTTCGTTGCGAACAACAGAAATGGTTCCGGTCACAAAAACTCGTGCTTTGTATGCACTGCGACACCCGTTTTCGGAATGAGTGACGCGCGGCAACGAAATTGCGCGAAACCACCCCAAACATGTGTTTTGGACCTAAAGTAGTGGATTGGGCATGTTCGTTGCGAAAAACGGAGAAATGGTTCCGGTGGCAAAAACTCGTGCTTATATGCACCCCGACACCCGTTTTCGGAATTGGTGACGTGCGGCAACTAAATTGCGCGAAACCACCCCAAACATGAGTTTTGGACCTAAAGTAGTGGATTGGGAATGTTCGTTGCGAAAAACGAAGAAATGGTTCAGGTGGCAAAAACTCGTGCTTGTATGCACCCCGACAACCGTTTTCGGAATAGGTGACGTGCTGCAACCAAATTGCGCGAAACCACCCCAAACATGTGTTTTGGACCTAAAGTAGTGGATTGGCATGTTCGTTGCGAAAAACGAAGAAATGGTTCCGGTGGAAAAAAACTCATGCTTGTTTGCACCCTGACACCCGTTTTCGGAATAGGTGACGTGCTGCAACGAAATTGCGTGAAACCACCCCAAACATGAGTTTTGGACCTAAAGTAGTGGATTGGGCATGTTCGTTGCGAAAAACGAAGAAATGGTTCCGGTGGCAAAAACTCGTGCTTTGTATGCACTGCGACACCCGTTTTCGGAATGAGTGACGTGCAGCAACGAAATTGCGTGAAACCACCCCAAACATGAGTTTTGGACCTAAAGTAGTGGATTGGGCATTTTTGTTGCGAAAAATGAAGAAATGGTTCCGGTGGCGAAAACTCGTGCTTGTATGCACCCCCGACACCCGTTTTCGGAATGGGTGACGTGCGGCAACGAAATTGCGCGAAACCACACCAAACATGTGTTTTGGACCCAAAGTAGTGGATTGGCCATGTTCGTTGCGAAAAACAAAGAAATGGTTCCAGTGGTAAAAACTCGTGCTTTGTATGCACCCCGACACCCATTTTCGGAATGGGTGACGTGCGACAACGAAATTGCGCGAAACCACCCCAAACATGTGTTTTGGACCTAAAGTAGTGGATTGGGCTTGTTCGTTGCGAAAAACGAAGAAATGGTTGCGGTTCCGGTGGCAAAAACTCGTGCTTGTATTCACCCCGACACCCGTTTTCGGAATAGGTGACGTGCGGCAACGAAATTGCGCGGAACCACCCCAAACATGTGTTTTGGACCTAAAGTAGTGGATTGGGCATGTTCGTTGCGAAAAACAGAGAAATGGTTCCGGTGGCAAAAACTCGTGCTTTGTATGCACTGCGACACCCGTTTTCGGAATGAGTGACGCGCGGCAACGAAATTGCGCGAAACCACCCCAAACATGTGTTTTGGACCTAGAGTAGTGGATTGGGCATGTTCGTTGCGAAAAACGAAGAAATTGATCTGGTGGCCAAAACTCGTGCTTTGTATGCACCCCGACACCCATTTCGCAATGGGTGACGTGCGACAACGAAATTGCGCGAAACCACCCCAAACATGAGTTTTGGACATAAATTAGTCGATTGGGCGTGTTCGTTGCGAAAAACGAAGAAATGGTTCCGGTGGCAAAAACTCGTGCTTGTATGCACCCCGACACCCGTTTTCGGAATGGGTGACGTGTGGCAACGAAATTGCGCGAAAATACCCCAAACATGAGTTTTGGACTTAAAGTAGTGGATTGGGCATGTTCATTGCGAAAAACGAAGTAATGGTTCCAGTGGCAAAAACTCGTGCTTTGTATGCACCCCGACACCCATTTTTGGAATGGGTGACGTGCGGCAACGAAATTGCGTGAAACCACCCCAAACATATGTTTTGGACCTAAAGTAGTGGATTGGTCATGTTCGTTGCGAAAAACGAAGAAATGGTTCCGGTGGCAAAAACTCGTGCTTGTATGCACCCCGACACCCGTTATCGGAATGGGTGACGTGTGGCAACGAAATTGCGCGAAACCACCCCAAACATGAGTTTTGGACTTAAAGTAGTGGATTGGGCATGTTTGATGAGGACATTGCTGCCATTGATACAACACCACATCACTTCACCATTCGTAGCTAATCAGGGACCAATGACGTAGCTTGTGCACGTAAACTTAATTATAAGGTGTTTGGGAGGTGAACCATCTTGGAGTGGAGAAAACAACAAAGCAATAAAAGCGGTTGCACCCGAGATAATTTCGTAACTGCAGTAAGTGCATGTTAAAGAGGGCATATCTTCCAACTTCCAAGGCCGTTTAATGCAAATAAGTACTTGCTGGAAAGCTCTCTTCGTCTAATTGCTGGTGGGTCAAGAATTAATTGGAGATTACACCCAAGGCGTCCAGGAATTGCCGAGAGAACTTCATGATTCCACCAGCCCGAGGGGATTTCGTAACTGCATCAATTACATGTTTAAATGGGACATATCTTCCAATTCCCAAGGCCGTTTAATGCAAATAAGTACTTGTTGGAAAGCTCCCTTCGTCTAATTGCTGGTGGATCAAGAATTAATGGGAGATTACACCCGAGGCGTCCAGGAACTGCCGAGAGAACTTCATGACTCCACTAGAATTCCTTCTTTCTATTTCTCTATTTAAGCAACTAGCAGCCACCAAAGAACTCGGGTTTTGTTTGATGTAAGTTTAGCCTTTGCTACTTCCTTGTAAACGCGTGTGTCGGCTAGACCACCCGAATACTTGAAACAGGACCCCAACTATATCAGATCCGTGCGTGTTTGCTTGTTATCTTGTTCTTGCTTGTTCTCGATTGCTTGCAGGTTCAAGGCTGTTCTTGGCACGGCAAGAGCAGCAACAACAGGAGCCGGTGTAACTATCGCTAAGGCGCAGCACCCTTGTGGTTGTTGTAGTCGGATAGCACAACGTCGACCTCCACCCCAAATCGTAGTTATCAGGAGACGGTGTACCTGTCGCTCAAGGCGCCACACCATCTTGGTTGTGGTAGTCGGGCAGCCAACGTCGTTCTCCAACAAGTTTTCCACCTCCATCATCTCTCATCGAAAGATCGAGCACCCTTCTACCCGTTGGGTTCATCAAGTGGTATCAAATTTCAGGTTGCTCGGTCAGAGATCTCCATCTTCCTTATTTTATTTACCTACAGTCCACTTTTGCCAAAGATATATTTAGAGCAGAAAATCACCTAAAAACATTTTGAGCCTTTGCTTTACTACTTAGTTTTCAACTTGTTGAATTCACGGTTGCTGCATTTGGGCCGAGTTGCTGGTCTAATGTTTTCCTACCGCTAGAGTTTCGAGTTCGCGCCACCTTGTTTCAATCACCAGTTTAGACCTCTTGCTGCAATTCAACCAAAAAGAAGAGAAATCAAAAGGCGAGTGCACAAAAAAAGCCGCACTAATCAGCAAAACAAAAAAGACACGTGCAAAAAAAAGAGAAACACCAGTTCTGAATTTTGGTAGATAAAATCTGTAATTGCAACAAAACAAAAGGCAGTTTGTGTGCCATCTTTTTATAGTTTCAGAAATCAGATTGCTATTCTGAGCTTTTGGTGATACTATTTGTGTAACGGCTCGCGTCTCTATTACGGTTTGGACTGGGACCAGCACAACACCATTGTGGAACATTTATTCAACTTGTTGTGGCTAACGTGGTACTAGCTATTCCTTGGAACTATTGAAATTGCAGCTACCTATAAATCCACAAATTTTTCTACAACACCACCAGGTTGTGCTAGCTGCCACCGTTGTTGTTGTTCTTGCTGTCTGCCGGCACCTCCTGTATTGCGTGGTGAGAATTTGTAAGAACTTGTTTAACCAGTTTGAGAGTGAGAGATTACAACAATGATTCCTAGTATTTTATAGGATCAAAGATATTTTTTATTGTTTCTTGTCTTTACTAAATATGGCAGGTGATATGGAGATTTTTGAGCCAACCGAACATTATATTCAAGGCATCATTCAACACTTGCCTTCATATGCCGGTAAATTCGATCCTCATGCATACATTGATTGGGAGCTCAAGGTAGATAAGGAATTTGATGAGTATGATCTATCTCAAAAACAAAAGATTTATATTGCCTCTAATGTGTTAACTGAGCATGCATTGATGGAATGGAAATACATTTGTAGGCATAACAAAGTTCCACAGTCTTGGGAAGACTTCAAACTTCATTTTAGAGATGCATTCATTCCTGCATACTATGCTGATCATTTGCTTTCTAAATTAGACACCTTAAAGCAGGGGCCTAGGAATGTGAAAGATTATTATCATGATTTTAAAATTTGTACCATGTTTGCTGGTTTAGATGAATGCATGGAAGATGTAATGACTAGGTTCATGAAAGGACTCAATTCTGAAATTCAGACTATAGTCATGAATGAAGCATACAAACACATTTCTCACTTGTTTTTGCTTGCATGTAAAGCTGAAAATGAGATTCTATTATACAATTATACAAGCACTGAACATGTGAGCCATAGTTCCTCTTTTGCGTCTTCTCTACATGCTGATCAAGAACACAAAATAGTGAAACAAGCTGTTGTTTTTCCATCAACACAAGAAGAATTGATTCCTGACCCTTGTGATAGCGAAGAGTTGTGGGATAATTCACTTTTATTTAGGAAACAACTAGTGCATGAACATGTTACATCTATTATTGAACCAAACATTTTGGCTAAAAAGGAAGATGTCATTTGTATTGCAAACAAAACTGAAGAAATAAATTTGCTCTCTTCTTTAAATACTTGGGGCTATATTGAGTTTGATGATCTTTGTGAACTCGGTAATTTGGACAATATTTTATTTGATAGCTCAGCTATGCCTTGTCCTTCTCATGCTATATTTTACTATGCTGGCAAGTACAACAATACAGGACAATTTTTAGTGCATAGTGTTTATATTTCATCAATATACAGTGTTTCTTCACATTACACAAATAAGATATTAGCATGTTCTCAAGAAGTGGAGAAATTATTGTTTCCATGTACTTTAGTAGAAGTGTCAGGTTTATTTTTAGAAGATCATGATAAAACCTTAGTCATGAACATCAACCATGATGCAAAACTGAGGACAGTTTGCTGTCAAGAAGGGGAGAATGATGAGAACATAACCTGCCCAGAAATGACCATGTCAATGGCTCCTACAGCGAAGGTGAAACTCTTCCACATTAAAACTACCATCGATATATTTGAAGAATTGATATTGCGCCGTAAAGTGTGTATACTTTTATTTGTAGAACTTCTTACATGGATTAAGCGATGTGTTAAGGGTGCAAGGAAGGCTTTGAGGAACAAAGAAGTTGATTGGGGACCAAGTAATGATATTTCCAACATCCCTTAATCAGGCAATCATATCATCAGAATTGACCACATACCGTACACGCTAGAGTCGAGGACGACTCTATTGTAAGAAGGGGAGGATGATGAGGACATTGCTGCCATTGATACAACACCACATCACTTCACCATTCGTAGCTAATCAGGGACCAATGACGTAGCTTGTGCACGTAAACTTAATTATAAGGTGTTTGGGAGGTGAACCATCTTGGAGTGGAGAAAACAACAAAGCAATAAAAGCGGTTGCACCCGAGATAATTTCGTAACTGCAGTAAGTGCATGTTAAAGAGGGCATATCTTCCAACTTCCAAGGCCGTTTAATGCAAATAAGTACTTGCTGGAAAGCTCTCTTCGTCTAATTGCTGGTGGGTCAAGAATTAATTGGAGATTACACCCAAGGCGTCCAGGAATTGCCGAGAGAACTTCATGATTCCACCAGCCCGAGGGGATTTCGTAACTGCATCAATTACATGTTTAAATGGGACATATCTTCCAATTCCCAAGGCCGTTTAATGCAAATAAGTACTTGTTGGAAAGCTCCCTTCGTCTAATTGCTGGTGGATCAAGAATTAATGGGAGATTACACCCGAGGCGTCCAGGAACTGCCGAGAGAACTTCATGACTCCACTAGAATTCCTTCTTTCTATTTCTCTATTTAAGCAACTAGCAGCCACCAAAGAACTCGGGTTTTGTTTGATGTAAGTTTAGCCTTTGCTACTTCCTTGTAAACGCGTGTGTCGGCTAGACCACCCGAATACTTGAAACAGGACCCCAACTATATCAGATCCGTGCGTGTTTGCTTGTTATCTTGTTCTTGCTTGTTCTCGATTGCTTGCAGGTTCAAGGCTGTTCTTGGCACGGCAAGAGCAGCAACAACAGGAGCCGGTGTAACTATCGCTAAGGCGCAGCACCCTTGTGGTTGTTGTAGTCGGATAGCACAACGTCGACCTCCACCCCAAATCGTAGTTATCAGGAGACGGTGTACCTGTCGCTCAAGGCGCCACACCATCTTGGTTGTGGTAGTCGGGCAGCCAACGTCGTTCTCCAACAAGTTTTCCACCTCCATCATCTCTCATCGAAAGATCGAGCACCCTTCTACCCGTTGGGTTCATCAAGTGGTATCAAATTTCAGGTTGCTCGGTCAGAGATCTCCATCTTCCTTATTTTATTTACCTACAGTCCACTTTTGCCAAAGATATATTTAGAGCAGAAAATCACCTAAAAACATTTTGAGCCTTTGCTTTACTACTTAGTTTTCAACTTGTTGAATTCACGGTTGCTGCATTTGGGCCGAGTTGCTGGTCTAATGTTTTCCTACCGCTAGAGTTTCGAGTTCGCGCCACCTTGTTTCAATCACCAGTTTAGACCTCTTGCTGCAATTCAACCAAAAAGAAGAGAAATCAAAAGGCGAGTGCACAAAAAAAGCCGCACTAATCAGCAAAACAAAAAAGACACGTGCAAAAAAAAGAGAAACACCAGTTCTGAATTTTGGTAGATAAAATCTGTAATTGCAACAAAACAAAAGGCAGTTTGTGTGCCATCTTTTTATAGTTTCAGAAATCAGATTGCTATTCTGAGCTTTTGGTGATACTATTTGTGTAACGGCTCGCGTCTCTATTACGGTTTGGACTGGGACCAGCACAACACCATTGTGGAACATTTATTCAACTTGTTGTGGCTAACGTGGTACTAGCTATTCCTTGGAACTATTGAAATTGCAGCTACCTATAAATCCACAAATTTTTCTACAACACCACCAGGTTGTGCTAGCTGCCACCGTTGTTGTTGTTCTTGCTGTCTGCCGGCACCTCCTGTATTGCGTGGTGAGAATTTGTAAGAACTTGTTTAACCAGTTTGAGAGTGAGAGATTACAACAATGATTCCTAGTATTTTATAGGATCAAAGATATTTTTTATTGTTTCTTGTCTTTACTAAATATGGCAGGTGATATGGAGATTTTTGAGCCAACCGAACATTATATTCAAGGCATCATTCAACACTTGCCTTCATATGCCGGTAAATTCGATCCTCATGCATACATTGATTGGGAGCTCAAGGTAGATAAGGAATTTGATGAGTATGATCTATCTCAAAAACAAAAGATTTATATTGCCTCTAATGTGTTAACTGAGCATGCATTGATGGAATGGAAATACATTTGTAGGCATAACAAAGTTCCACAGTCTTGGGAAGACTTCAAACTTCATTTTAGAGATGCATTCATTCCTGCATACTATGCTGATCATTTGCTTTCTAAATTAGACACCTTAAAGCAGGGGCCTAGGAATGTGAAAGATTATTATCATGATTTTAAAATTTGTACCATGTTTGCTGGTTTAGATGAATGCATGGAAGATGTAATGACTAGGTTCATGAAAGGACTCAATTCTGAAATTCAGACTATAGTCATGAATGAAGCATACAAACACATTTCTCACTTGTTTTTGCTTGCATGTAAAGCTGAAAATGAGATTCTATTATACAATTATACAAGCACTGAACATGTGAGCCATAGTTCCTCTTTTGCGTCTTCTCTACATGCTGATCAAGAACACAAAATAGTGAAACAAGCTGTTGTTTTTCCATCAACACAAGAAGAATTGATTCCTGACCCTTGTGATAGCGAAGAGTTGTGGGATAATTCACTTTTATTTAGGAAACAACTAGTGCATGAACATGTTACATCTATTATTGAACCAAACATTTTGGCTAAAAAGGAAGATGTCATTTGTATTGCAAACAAAACTGAAGAAATAAATTTGCTCTCTTCTTTAAATACTTGGGGCTATATTGAGTTTGATGATCTTTGTGAACTCGGTAATTTGGACAATATTTTATTTGATAGCTCAGCTATGCCTTGTCCTTCTCATGCTATATTTTACTATGCTGGCAAGTACAACAATACAGGACAATTTTTAGTGCATAGTGTTTATATTTCATCAATATACAGTGTTTCTTCACATTACACAAATAAGATATTAGCATGTTCTCAAGAAGTGGAGAAATTATTGTTTCCATGTACTTTAGTAGAAGTGTCAGGTTTATTTTTAGAAGATCATGATAAAACCTTAGTCATGAACATCAACCATGATGCAAAACTGAGGACAGTTTGCTGTCAAGAAGGGGAGAATGATGAGAACATAACCTGCCCAGAAATGACCATGTCAATGGCTCCTACAGCGAAGGTGAAACTCTTCCACATTAAAACTACCATCGATATATTTGAAGAATTGATATTGCGCCGTAAAGTGTGTATACTTTTATTTGTAGAACTTCTTACATGGATTAAGCGATGTGTTAAGGGTGCAAGGAAGGCTTTGAGGAACAAAGAAGTTGATTGGGGACCAAGTAATGATATTTCCAACATCCCTTAATCAGGCAATCATATCATCAGAATTGACCACATACCGTACACGCTAGAGTCGAGGACGACTCTATTGTAAGAAGGGGAGGATGATGAGGACATTGCTGCCATTGATACAACAACACATCACTTCACCATTCGTAGCTAATCAGGGACCAATGACGTAGCTTGTGCACGTAAACTTAATTATAAGGTGTTTGGGAGGTGAACCATCTTGGAGTGGAGAAAACAACAAAGCAATAAAAGCGGTTGCACCCGAGATAATTTCGTAACTGCAGTAAGTGCATGTTAAAGAGGGCATATCTTCCAACTTCCAAGGCCGTTTAATGCAAATAAGTACTTGCTGGAAAGCTCTCTTCGTCTAATTGCTGGTGGGTCAAGAATTAATTGGAGATTACACCCAAGGCGTCCAGGAATTGCCGAGAGAACTTCATGATTCCACCAGCCCGAGGGGATTTCGTAACTGCATCAATTACATGTTTAAATGGGACATATCTTCCAATTCCCAAGGCCGTTTAATGCAAATAAGTACTTGTTGGAAAGCTCCCTTCGTCTAATTGCTGGTGGATCAAGAATTAATGGGAGATTACACCCGAGGCGTCCAGGAACTGCCGAGAGAACTTCATGACTCCACTAGAATTCCTTCTTTCTATTTCTCTATTTAAGCAACTAGCAGCCACCAAAGAACTCGGGTTTTGTTTGATGTAAGTTTAGCCTTTGCTACTTCCTTGTAAACGCGTGTGTCGGCTAGACCACCCGAATACTTGAAACAGGACCCCAACTATATCAGATCCGTGCGTGTTTGCTTGTTATCTTGTTCTTGCTTGTTCTCGATTGCTTGCAGGTTCAAGGCTGTTCTTGGCACGGCAAGAGCAGCAACAACAGGAGCCGGTGTAACTATCGCTAAGGCGCAGCACCCTTGTGGTTGTTGTAGTCGGATAGCACAACGTCGACCTCCACCCCAAATCGTAGTTATCAGGAGACGGTGTACCTGTCGCTCAAGGCGCCACACCATCTTGGTTGTGGTAGTCGGGCAGCCAACGTCGTTCTCCAACAAGTTTTCCACCTCCATCATCTCTCATCGAAAGATCGAGCACCCTTCTACCCGTTGGGTTCATCAAGTGGTATCAAATTTCAGGTTGCTCGGTGAGAGATCTCCATCTTCCTTATTTTATTTACCTACAGTCCACTTTTGCCAAAGATATATTTAGAGCAGAAAATCACCTAAAAACATTTTGAGCCTTTGCTTTACTACTTAGTTTTCAACTTGTTGAATTCACGGTTGCTGCATTTGGGCCGAGTTGCTGGTCTAATGTTTTCCTACCGCTAGAGTTTCGAGTTCGCGCCACCTTGTTTCAATCACCAGTTTAGACCTCTTGCTGCAATTCAACCAAAAAGAAGAGAAATCAAAAGGCGAGTGCATAAAAAAAGCCGCACTAATCAGCAAAACAAAAAAGACACGTGCAAAAAAAAGAGAAACACCAGTTCTGAATTTTGGTAGATAAAATCTGTAATTGCAACAAAACAAAAGGCAGTTTGTGTGCCATCTTTTTATAGTTTCAGAAATCAGATTGCTATTCTGAGCTTTTGGTGATACTATTTGTGTAACGGCTCGCGTCTCTATTACGGTTTGGACTGGGACCAGCACAACACCATTGTGGAACATTTATTCAACTTGTTGTGGCTAACGTGGTACTAGCTATTCCTTGGAACTATTGAAATTGCAGCTACCTATAAATCCACAAATTTTTCTACAACACCACCAGGTTGTGCTAGCTGCCACCGTTGTTGTTGTTCTTGCTGTCTGCCGGCACCTCCTGTATTGCGTGGTGAGAATTTGTAAGAACTTGTTTAACCAGTTTGAGAGTGAGAGATTACAACAATGATTCCTAGTATTTTATAGGATCAAAGATATTTTTTATTGTTTCTTGTCTTTACTAAATATGGCAGGTGATATGGAGATTTTTGAGCCAACCGAACATTATATTCAAGGCATCATTCAACACTTGCCTTCATATGCCGGTAAATTCGATCCTCATGCATACATTGATTGGGAGCTCAAGGTAGATAAGGAATTTGATGAGTATGATCTATCTCAAAAACAAAAGATTTATATTGCCTCTAATGTGTTAACTGAGCATGCATTGATGGAATGGAAATACATTTGTAGGCATAACAAAGTTCCACAGTCTTGGGAAGACTTCAAACTTCATTTTAGAGATGCATTCATTCCTGCATACTATGCTGATCATTTGCTTTCTAAATTAGACACCTTAAAGCAGGGGCCTAGGAATGTGAAAGATTATTATCATGATTTTAAAATTTGTACCATGTTTGCTGGTTTAGATGAATGCATGGAAGATGTAATGACTAGGTTCATGAAAGGACTCAATTCTGAAATTCAGACTATAGTCATGAATGAAGCATACAAACACATTTCTCACTTGTTTTTGCTTGCATGTAAAGCTGAAAATGAGATTCTATTATACAATTATACAAGCACTGAACATGTGAGCCATAGTTCCTCTTTTGCGTCTTCTCTACATGCTGATCAAGAACACAAAATAGTGAAACAAGCTGTTGTTTTTCCATCAACACAAGAAGAATTGATTCCTGACCCTTGTGATAGCGAAGAGTTGTGGGATAATTCACTTTTATTTAGGAAACAACTAGTGCATGAACATGTTACATCTATTATTGAACCAAACATTTTGGCTAAAAAGGAAGATGTCATTTGTATTGCAAACAAAACTGAAGAAATAAATTTGCTCTCTTCTTTAAATACTTGGGGCTATATTGAGTTTGATGATCTTTGTGAACTCGGTAATTTGGACAATATTTTATTTGATAGCTCAGCTATGCCTTGTCCTTCTCATGCTATATTTTACTATGCTGGCAAGTACAACAATACAGGACAATTTTTAGTGCATAGTGTTTATATTTCATCAATATACAGTGTTTCTTCACATTACACAAATAAGATATTAGCATGTTCTCAAGAAGTGGAGAAATTATTGTTTCCATGTACTTTAGTAGAAGTGTCAGGTTTATTTTTAGAAGATCATGATAAAACCTTAGTCATGAACATCAACCATGATGCAAAACTGAGGACAGTTTGCTGTCAAGAAGGGGAGAATGATGAGAACATAACCTGCCCAGAAATGACCATGTCAATGGCTCCTACAGCGAAGGTGAAACTCTTCCACATTAAAACTACCATCGATATATTTGAAGAATTGATATTGCGCCGTAAAGTGTGTATACTTTTATTTGTAGAACTTCTTACATGGATTAAGCGATGTGTTAAGGGTGCAAGGAAGGCTTTGAGGAACAAAGAAGTTGATTGGGGACCAAGTAATGATATTTCCAACATCCCTTAATCAGGCAATCATATCATCAGAATTGACCACATACCGTACACGCTAGAGTCGAGGACGACTCTATTGTAAGAAGGGGAGGATGATGAGGACATTGCTGCCATTGATACAACAACACATCACTTCACCATTCGTAGCTAATCAGGGACCAATGACGTAGCTTGTGCACGTAAACTTAATTATAAGGTGTTTGGGAGGTGAACCATCTTGGAGTGGAGAAAACAACAAAGCAATAAAAGCGGTTGCACCCGAGATAATTTCGTAACTGCAGTACGTGCATGTTAAAGAGGGCATATCTTCCAACTTCCAAGGCCGTTTAATGCAAATAAGTACTTGCTGGAAAGCTCTCTTCGTCTAATTGCTGGTGGGTCAAGAATTAATTGGAGATTACACCCAAGGCGTCCAGGAATTGCCGAGAGAACTTCATGATTCCACCAGCCCGAGGGGATTTCGTAACTGCATCAATTACATGTTTAAATGGGACATATCTTCCAATTCCCAAGGCCGTTTAATGCAAATAAGTACTTGTTGGAAAGCTCCCTTCGTCTAATTGCTGGTGGATCAAGAATTAATGGGAGATTACACCCGAGGCGTCCAGGAACTGCCGAGAGAACTTCATGACTCCACTAGAATTCCTTCTTTCTATTTCTCTATTTAAGCAACTAGCAGCCACCAAAGAACTCGGGTTTTGTTTGATGTAAGTTTAGCCTTTGCTACTTCCTTGTAAACGCGTGTGTCGGCTAGACCACCCGAATACTTGAAACAGGACCCCAACTATATCAGATCCGTGCGTGTTTGCTTGTTATCTTGTTCTTGCTTGTTCTCGATTGCTTGCAGGTTCAAGGCTGTTCTTGGCACGGCAAGAGCAGCAACAACAGGAGCCGGTGTAACTATCGCTAAGGCGCAGCACCCTTGTGGTTGTTGTAGTCGGATAGCACAACGTCGACCTCCACCCCAAATCGTAGTTATCAGGAGACGGTGTACCTGTCGCTCAAGGCGCCACACCATCTTGGTTGTGGTAGTCGGGCAGCCAACGTCGTTCTCCAACAAGTTTTCCACCTCCATCATCTCTCATCGAAAGATCGAGCACCCTTCTACCCGTTGGGTTCATCAAGTGGTATCAAATTTCAGGTTGCTCGGTGAGAGATCTCCATCTTCCTTATTTTATTTACCTACAGTCCACTTTTGCCAAAGATATATTTAGAGCAGAAAATCACCTAAAAACATTTTGAGCCTTTGCTTTACTACTTAGTTTTCAACTTGTTGAATTCACGGTTGCTGCATTTGGGCCGAGTTGCTGGTCTAATGTTTTCCTACCGCTAGAGTTTCGAGTTCGCGCCACCTTGTTTCAATCACCAGTTTAGACCTCTTGCTGCAATTCAACCAAAAAGAAGAGAAATCAAAAGGCGAGTGCATAAAAAAAGCCGCACTAATCAGCAAAACAAAAAAGACACGTGCAAAAAAAAGAGAAACACCAGTTCTGAATTTTGGTAGATAAAATCTGTAATTGCAACAAAACAAAAGGCAGTTTGTGTGCCATCTTTTTATAGTTTCAGAAATCAGATTGCTATTCTGAGCTTTTGGTGATACTATTTGTGTAACGGCTCGCGTCTCTATTACGGTTTGGACTGGGACCAGCACAACACCATTGTGGAACATTTATTCAACTTGTTGTGGCTAACGTGGTACTAGCTATTCCTTGGAACTATTGAAATTGCAGCTACCTATAAATCCACAAATTTTTCTACAACACCACCAGGTTGTGCTAGCTGCCACCGTTGTTGTTGTTCTTGCTGTCTGCCGGCACCTCCTGTATTGCGTGGTGAGAATTTGTAAGAACTTGTTTAACCAGTTTGAGAGTGAGAGATTACAACAATGATTCCTAGTATTTTATAGGATCAAAGATATTTTTTATTGTTTCTTGTCTTTACTAAATATGGCAGGTGATATGGAGATTTTTGAGCCAACCGAACATTATATTCAAGGCATCATTCAACACTTGCCTTCATATGCCGGTAAATTCGATCCTCATGCATACATTGATTGGGAGCTCAAGGTAGATAAGGAATTTGATGAGTATGATCTATCTCAAAAACAAAAGATTTATATTGCCTCTAATGTGTTAACTGAGCATGCATTGATGGAATGGAAATACATTTGTAGGCATAACAAAGTTCCACAGTCTTGGGAAGACTTCAAACTTCATTTTAGAGATGCATTCATTCCTGCATACTATGCTGATCATTTGCTTTCTAAATTAGACACCTTAAAGCAGGGGCCTAGGAATGTGAAAGATTATTATCATGATTTTAAAATTTGTACCATGTTTGCTGGTTTAGATGAATGCATGGAAGATGTAATGACTAGGTTCATGAAAGGACTCAATTCTGAAATTCAGACTATAGTCATGAATGAAGCATACAAACACATTTCTCACTTGTTTTTGCTTGCATGTAAAGCTGAAAATGAGATTCTATTATACAATTATACAAGCACTGAACATGTGAGCCATAGTTCCTCTTTTGCGTCTTCTCTACATGCTGATCAAGAACACAAAATAGTGAAACAAGCTGTTGTTTTTCCATCAACACAAGAAGAATTGATTCCTGACCCTTGTGATAGCGAAGAGTTGTGGGATAATTCACTTTTATTTAGGAAACAACTAGTGCATGAACATGTTACATCTATTATTGAACCAAACATTTTGGCTAAAAAGGAAGATGTCATTTGTATTGCAAACAAAACTGAAGAAATAAATTTGCTCTCTTCTTTAAATACTTGGGGCTATATTGAGTTTGATGATCTTTGTGAACTCGGTAATTTGGACAATATTTTATTTGATAGCTCAGCTATGCCTTGTCCTTCTCATGCTATATTTTACTATGCTGGCAAGTACAACAATACAGGACAATTTTTAGTGCATAGTGTTTATATTTCATCAATATACAGTGTTTCTTCACATTACACAAATAAGATATTAGCATGTTCTCAAGAAGTGGAGAAATTATTGTTTCCATGTACTTTAGTAGAAGTGTCAGGTTTATTTTTAGAAGATCATGATAAAACCTTAGTCATGAACATCAACCATGATGCAAAACTGAGGACAGTTTGCTGTCAAGAAGGGGAGAATGATGAGAACATAACCTGCCCAGAAATGACCATGTCAATGGCTCCTACAGCGAAGGTGAAACTCTTCCACATTAAAACTACCATCGATATATTTGAAGAATTGATATTGCGCCGTAAAGTGTGTATACTTTTATTTGTAGAACTTCTTACATGGATTAAGCGATGTGTTAAGGGTGCAAGGAAGGCTTTGAGGAACAAAGAAGTTGATTGGGGACCAAGTAATGATATTTCCAACATCCCTTAATCAGGCAATCATATCATCAGAATTGACCACATACCGTACACGCTAGAGTCGAGGACGACTCTATTGTAAGAAGGGGAGGATGATGAGGACATTGCTGCCATTGATACAACAACACATCACTTCACCATTCGTAGCTAATCAGGGACCAATGACGTAGCTTGTGCACGTAAACTTAATTATAAGGTGTTTGGGAGGTGAACCATCTTGGAGTGGAGAAAACAACAAAGCAATAAAAGCGGTTGCACCCGAGATAATTTCGTAACTGCAGTAAGTGCATGTTAAAGAGGGCATATCTTCCAACTTCCAAGGCCGTTTAATGCAAATAAGTACTTGCTGGAAAGCTCTCTTCGTCTAATTGCTGGTGGGTCAAGAATTAATTGGAGATTACACCCAAGGCGTCCAGGAATTGCCGAGAGAACTTCATGATTCCACCAGCCCGAGGGGATTTCGTAACTGCATCAATTACATGTTTAAATGGGACATATCTTCCAATTCCCAAGGCCGTTTAATGCAAATAAGTACTTGTTGGAAAGCTCCCTTCGTCTAATTGCTGGTGGATCAAGAATTAATGGGAGATTACACCCGAGGCGTCCAGGAACTGCCGAGAGAACTTCATGACTCCACTAGAATTCCTTCTTTCTATTTCTCTATTTAAGCAACTAGCAGCCACCAAAGAACTCGGGTTTTGTTTGATGTAAGTTTAGCCTTTGCTACTTCCTTGTAAACGCGTGTGTCGGCTAGACCACCCGAATACTTGAAACAGGACCCCAACTATATCAGATCCGTGCGTGTTTGCTTGTTATCTTGTTCTTGCTTGTTCTCGATTGCTTGCAGGTTCAAGGCTGTTCTTGGCACGGCAAGAGCAGCAACAACAGGAGCCGGTGTAACTATCGCTAAGGCGCAGCACCCTTGTGGTTGTTGTAGTCGGATAGCACAACGTCGACCTCCACCCCAAATCGTAGTTATCAGGAGACGGTGTACCTGTCGCTCAAGGCGCCACACCATCTTGGTTGTGGTAGTCGGGCAGCCAACGTCGTTCTCCAACAAGTTTTCCACCTCCATCATCTCTCATCGAAAGATCGAGCACCCTTCTACCCGTTGGGTTCATCAAGTGGTATCAAATTTCAGGTTGCTCGGTGAGAGATCTCCATCTTCCTTATTTTATTTACCTACAGTCCACTTTTGCCAAAGATATATTTAGAGCAGAAAATCACCTAAAAACATTTTGAGCCTTTGCTTTACTACTTAGTTTTCAACTTGTTGAATTCACGGTTGCTGCATTTGGGCCGAGTTGCTGGTCTAATGTTTTCCTACCGCTAGAGTTTCGAGTTCGCGCCACCTTGTTTCAATCACCAGTTTAGACCTCTTGCTGCAATTCAACCAAAAAGAAGAGAAATCAAAAGGCGAGTGCATAAAAAAAGCCGCACTAATCAGCAAAACAAAAAAGACACGTGCAAAAAAAAGAGAAACACCAGTTCTGAATTTTGGTAGATAAAATCTGTAATTGCAACAAAACAAAAGGCAGTTTGTGTGCCATCTTTTTATAGTTTCAGAAATCAGATTGCTATTCTGAGCTTTTGGTGATACTATTTGTGTAACGGCTCGCGTCTCTATTACGGTTTGGACTGGGACCAGCACAACACCATTGTGGAACATTTATTCAACTTGTTGTGGCTAACGTGGTACTAGCTATTCCTTGGAACTATTGAAATTGCAGCTACCTATAAATCCACAAATTTTTCTACAACACCACCAGGTTGTGCTAGCTGCCACCGTTGTTGTTGTTCTTGCTGTCTGCCGGCACCTCCTGTATTGCGTGGTGAGAATTTGTAAGAACTTGTTTAACCAGTTTGAGAGTGAGAGATTACAACAATGATTCCTAGTATTTTATAGGATCAAAGATATTTTTTATTGTTTCTTGTCTTTACTAAATATGGCAGGTGATATGGAGATTTTTGAGCCAACCGAACATTATATTCAAGGCATCATTCAACACTTGCCTTCATATGCCGGTAAATTCGATCCTCATGCATACATTGATTGGGAGCTCAAGGTAGATAAGGAATTTGATGAGTATGATCTATCTCAAAAACAAAAGATTTATATTGCCTCTAATGTGTTAACTGAGCATGCATTGATGGAATGGAAATACATTTGTAGGCATAACAAAGTTCCACAGTCTTGGGAAGACTTCAAACTTCATTTTAGAGATGCATTCATTCCTGCATACTATGCTGATCATTTGCTTTCTAAATTAGACACCTTAAAGCAGGGGCCTAGGAATGTGAAAGATTATTATCATGATTTTAAAATTTGTACCATGTTTGCTGGTTTAGATGAATGCATGGAAGATGTAATGACTAGGTTCATGAAAGGACTCAATTCTGAAATTCAGACTATAGTCATGAATGAAGCATACAAACACATTTCTCACTTGTTTTTGCTTGCATGTAAAGCTGAAAATGAGATTCTATTATACAATTATACAAGCACTGAACATGTGAGCCATAGTTCCTCTTTTGCGTCTTCTCTACATGCTGATCAAGAACACAAAATAGTGAAACAAGCTGTTGTTTTTCCATCAACACAAGAAGAATTGATTCCTGACCCTTGTGATAGCGAAGAGTTGTGGGATAATTCACTTTTATTTAGGAAACAACTAGTGCATGAACATGTTACATCTATTATTGAACCAAACATTTTGGCTAAAAAGGAAGATGTCATTTGTATTGCAAACAAAACTGAAGAAATAAATTTGCTCTCTTCTTTAAATACTTGGGGCTATATTGAGTTTGATGATCTTTGTGAACTCGGTAATTTGGACAATATTTTATTTGATAGCTCAGCTATGCCTTGTCCTTCTCATGCTATATTTTACTATGCTGGCAAGTACAACAATACAGGACAATTTTTAGTGCATAGTGTTTATATTTCATCAATATACAGTGTTTCTTCACATTACACAAATAAGATATTAGCATGTTCTCAAGAAGTGGAGAAATTATTGTTTCCATGTACTTTAGTAGAAGTGTCAGGTTTATTTTTAGAAGATCATGATAAAACCTTAGTCATGAACATCAACCATGATGCAAAACTGAGGACAGTTTGCTGTCAAGAAGGGGAGAATGATGAGAACATAACCTGCCCAGAAATGACCATGTCAATGGCTCCTACAGCGAAGGTGAAACTCTTCCACATTAAAACTACCATCGATATATTTGAAGAATTGATATTGCGCCGTAAAGTGTGTATACTTTTATTTGTAGAACTTCTTACATGGATTAAGCGATGTGTTAAGGGTGCAAGGAAGGCTTTGAGGAACAAAGAAGTTGATTGGGGACCAAGTAATGATATTTCCAACATCCCTTAATCAGGCAATCATATCATCAGAATTGACCACATACCGTACACGCTAGAGTCGAGGACGACTCTATTGTAAGAAGGGGAGGATGATGAGGACATTGCTGCCATTGATACAACAACACATCACTTCACCATTCGTAGCTAATCAGGGACCAATGACGTAGCTTGTGCACGTAAACTTAATTATAAGGTGTTTGGGAGGTGAACCATCTTGGAGTGGAGAAAACAACAAAGCAATAAAAGCGGTTGCACCCGAGATAATTTCGTAACTGCAGTAAGTGCATGTTAAAGAGGGCATATCTTCCAACTTCCAAGGCCGTTTAATGCAAATAAGTACTTGCTGGAAAGCTCTCTTCGTCTAATTGCTGGTGGGTCAAGAATTAATTGGAGATTACACCCAAGGCGTCCAGGAATTGCCGAGAGAACTTCATGATTCCACCAGCCCGAGGGGATTTCGTAACTGCATCAATTACATGTTTAAATGGGACATATCTTCCAATTCCCAAGGCCGTTTAATGCAAATAAGTACTTGTTGGAAAGCTCCCTTCGTCTAATTGCTGGTGGATCAAGAATTAATGGGAGATTACACCCGAGGCGTCCAGGAACTGCCGAGAGAACTTCATGACTCCACTAGAATTCCTTCTTTCTATTTCTCTATTTAAGCAACTAGCAGCCACCAAAGAACTCGGGTTTTGTTTGATGTAAGTTTAGCCTTTGCTACTTCCTTGTAAACGCGTGTGTCGGCTAGACCACCCGAATACATGAAACAGGACCCCAACTATATCAGATCCGTGCGTGTTTGCTTGTTATCTTGTTCTTGCTTGTTCTCGATTGCTTGCAGGTTCAAGGCTGTTCTTGGCACGGCAAGAGCAGCAACAACAGGAGCCGGTGTAACTATCGCTAAGGCGCAGCACCCTTGTGGTTGTTGTAGTCGGATAGCACAACGTCGACCTCCACCCCAAATCGTAGTTATCAGGAGACGGTGTACCTGTCGCTCAAGGCGCCACACCATCTTGGTTGTGGTAGTCGGGCAGCCAACTTCGTTCTCCAACAAGTTTTCCACCTCCATCATCTCTCATCGAAAGATCGGGCACCCTTCTACCCGTTGGGTTCATCAATGTTCGTTGCAAAAAACGAAGAAATGGTTCCAGCGGCAAAAACTCGTGCTTTGAATGCAACCCAACACCCATTTTCGGAATGGGTGACGTGCGTCAATGAAATTGTGCGAAACCACCCCAAACATGAGTTTTGGACCTAAAGTAGTGGACTGGGCATGTTCTTTGCGAAAAGCAAAGAAATGGTTCCGGTGGCAAAAACTCGTGCTTTGTATGCACCCCGACACCCTTTTTCGGAATGGGTGTCGTGCGGCAACGAAATTGTGTGAAACCAGCCCAAATATGAGTTTTGGACCTAAAGTAGTGGATTGGGCATGTTCGTTGCGAAAAACAAAGAAATGGTTCCAGTGGCAAAAACTCATGCTTTGTATGCACCCCGACACCCGTTTTCGGAATGGGTGACGTGCGGCAATGAAATTGCGCGAAACGACCCCAAAACATGTGTTTTAGACCTAAAGTAGTGGAGTGGCCATGTTCGTAGCGAAAAACGAAGAAATGGTTCCGGTGGCAAAAACTCGTGCTTTGTATGCACTGCGACACCCGTTTTCGAAATGAGTGACGTGCGGCAACGAAATTGCGCGAAACCACCCCAAACATGGGTTTTGGACAGGATTGGGCATGTTCGTTGCGAAAAACGAAGAAATCGTTCCGGTGTTAAAAACTCGTGCTTGTATGCACCCCGACACCCGTTTTCGTAATGGGTGACGTGTGGCAACGAAATTGCGCGAAACCACCCCAAACATGAGTTTTGGACCTAAATTAGTGGATTGGGCATGTTCGTTGCGAAAAACGAAGAAATGGTTCCGGTGGCAAAAACTCGTGCTTGTATGCACCCCGACACCCGTTTTCGGAATGGGTGACGTGCGACACAGAAATTGCGCGAAACCACCCCAAACATGAGTTTTGGAACTAAATTAGTGGATTGGGCATGTTCGTTGCGAAAAACGAAGAAACGGTTCCGGTGGCAAAAACTCGTGCTTATATGCACCCCGACACCCGTTTTCGGAATTGGTGACGTGCGGCAACTAAATTGCGTGAAACCACCCCAAACATGAGTTTTGGACCTAAAGTAGTGGATTGGGAATGTTCGTTGCGAAAAACGAAGAAATGGTTCAGGTGGCAAAAACTCGTGCTTGTATGCACCCCGACACCCGTTTTCCGAATAGGTGACGTGCGGCAACGAAATTGCGCGAAACCACCCCAAACATGTGTTTTGGACCTAAAGTAGTGGATTGGGCATGTTCGTTGCGAAAAACGGAGAAATGGTTCCGGTGGCAAAAACTCGTGCTTTGTATGCACTGCGACACCCGTTTTCGGAATGAGTGACGCGCGGCAACGAAATTGCGCGAAACCACCCCAAACATGAGTTTTGGACCTAAAGTAGTGGATTGGGAATGTTCGTTGCGAAAAACAAAGAAATGGTTCAGGTGGCAAAAACTCGTGCTTGTATGCACCCCGACACCCGTTTTCGGAATAGGTGACGTGCGGCAACGAAATTGCGCGAAACCACCCCAAACATGTGTTTTGGACCTAAAGTAGTGGATTGGGCATGTTCGTTGCGAAAAACGAAGAAATGGTTCCGGTGGAAAAAACTCATGCTTGTTGTGGTGGAACTGCCCGAATTATTCCAACTTAAGTGCCTAAGCCCTGCCTTAGAGGCTAGACCACACTTAAATGGGAATAACCCGTAAATCCCTCGGATCTAGTCCGACACGGCCACTGACAGGATCAAGTACCACAATCTCACTCGATGGTGAGTCACAGAGCAAATACAATAAAGCATAAAACCATACATGGAAGAGTGTTAATTATTATTACATCACCATTGTCACCATCGGAGTTTTCGCAAAAGTAACCATCATTGTTTTGAAGTGCAGCGGAAATAAACTAACGATAAATAAATGGAGGGATGGGGAAGCCTGTCCCATCACTCCTCATGCTCCTCCTCAGCCGAGGCAGGGTCCCACTCGACAGTCCAACCCGGTGGCAGGGTGGATGGCCAAGTCACTCCAGCAACCATGTCCTCCAGAGAACCTGTAAAATTATGCCACAAGCAAGGCTGAGTATACTAATACTCAGCTAGACTTACCCGGTGTGAGGAGTCTATACTCCTCTACCTCTAGACATGCAGCTGTTTGGCTATGGGGTTTGGTTGCCAAAAGCACTAGCTGAGTTTCTAAATCAAGATTTTAACTTTGTCAAGATTAAGTGTGACTCTCTTAAGGCTAAAAGTGTACTATCTACTCATACATAGTAGCAAGCATTTTTAGCAATCAACATGTTGTATCATCTCATCACAGTTCCACTTGTTACTCAATGCAGTACAATGGATCAAGCAGTCTCATTAGCTGCGAGAAGCAGACGATTCGAATCGAGTTTTTATCCTTGCAAGGTAAACCTAAACACACGACATGTAGGGGCACTCCGTCCCCACACACATCAACCGTCCCCATCAATTCCCTGGCAACAGATCAGGTCTCACCGCCTTGGCGTACAATGCCTCACTGACCCTGACTGGCCGTCGTGCAGTGACCGCACTTGTACCCACCATAACCGGAATGGGAGACCTCGTCTCAGGTCGTGTGAGGGGGTATGTCTGCGGGCAGGTTCACTCAGGTACTAGGCTTACCGATTTACCATATTTCTCGGTATGTGTTTAGTACGTTCAAACGCTTGACACAGGTATCCGCACGTTAATCCTTATTTCCATTTTACTTCATAGACCACGTATCCCCATGGATCCGTGTCCACATACCAACACCAATATGATATGGAGGGTGGTTACAATCAATGTCCTGACCTCGCGCGAGTGCTAGAAAAATCACTCGACTTCTACCGAGATCCCTAATTAGCAAAGCAGCTACTCGACCTAGCATACTAGTATCCATCTCAAAAAGGATTCCTGAGATCATGCAACTAGGGTTTCAAACAATTCCTACACCTAAGTGCACAATCAATCCTACAATCATTAAGTGAAGTAAAATAGCATAAGTAATAGGTTATGCATAAAACCGGGGCTTGCCTTCCAAAGCAGTGGCAGGCAGGTCCTCTGGTGCAGGCTCTGGTGCTGGGTCTGGGGCAACCTCCTGGGCAGCTCCTTGCTCCGGCACGAGGACGTACTCTCCGTCAGCAAGATTACAGTCTATCGAAATGCAATGAACATGTATGTCATGATTATGCAAGATTTAAAAACATTAAGCCACAGAAATTAAGTCAAGAATTAACTTAGGGTTCCTTGGCTACGTGGGTCTTCTAGTGGTATACATAGACTTATTACCTTTTAGGTTTAGGTTTTCTTTTAGGATAACATATTGGATTTGTATTGCCTTTATGGATTTCAGTGGACAATTTATAAAGGTCTTAGGAGGACATTAAATTCCATCATCCATTTCCTTTCCTTAATTTCCATCTAGGGTTTCTAGTAGGGGTTTGAACTATGACAGTAGTTTAAAAATTTCCAAAAATTTTGTAAAAATTACAGTGGTTTGCCACTGGCTATTCTAGCTTGTTTTAAGAATTTGAGGCTTAAAGTACAAAAGCTAGCCCTTAAACAAAAATAACAATAGTTAGGCAAAATGGGCCACTTTACACTACAAGTCTTTTATTAAAGTGGGTTCTGACTTAAGGGTTATTTTTGCTGGCTTCTAGTAGTGATAAAAAGCTCTTGTACCAAAAAGGACAGAGAGCAACATGATGGTTAATTAATGATGGATTTTTAAAGTTTGGTGCAAAAAGGGTGATTAGAACTAACTTGTCATTTGAAAAATATCAAACAACAGATTTCAGATTTTTCTTAAGTTCTTATTATCAATACATTAGTTATCCTAAGGTTTGGGGAGGTTTCACCTTAGGGTTATTTTTGTAGGGTTTTTCTAAGTTATCCTTATTTTCTTCATTTAAAAGGTATCTTTCTTATCTTTTACTACAACAGGGTATGATACATTTTTCCAGTGAACTACATTGACTAAGTATCTCAACAAAAATAGGGGTGCCCTCTGGTTCATTATTTATATCACTTTTTCTATTTTCCTTAAACTTAAGCATATTATAGAATAAGGGGTTAAAACTAACTTAATGTAATGGACAGAGAGGTTTAACATTTTTAACTAGGTCAGTAGGTAGACAATAACTTCTCTAAATTTTTCTAACCTTAGTTAAATAGTACAACCATTTTTCTTGCTATTATTAAGCTTTTGGCCAAAACTGAAATTAAATCAGAACCTTATATTTTTCTCTAGTACTTATGGGGTTTTATATTTTTCTTAGATAGGTTATATTATTTAGAGTCTGGCAAAATTAGTTTGACCAAATTTGGATAAACCAAACAGAAGTTATGGGTTTTTAAAGTTTCTGTTTGAATTTAAATCAGGTTTTAATTAAGTTTTTCTGGAAAAGCAGTTTGCGCCGAGACCCCTGGGGTTAAACTGATTCAAACCTCGCAGATCTACCCTCGGGCCACTATTCATTTGAGTCTCTGACTTTTCACTTAACCCCCTGGATTTCTCTTCCTCTCACCCGCAGTCCTTCCCTTAACTAAAACAGTAGCCGCGGAAGAGAAAGGATGGCGCGGCTTACCGGCGGCGATGGAGGCCCGGCGAGGTGGTCAGCGACGTTCGGGAGGTCGTGACGGTCACGCCGATGTGCGGGTCGTCGCCGGAGGTGGTCGGAGTCACCCTGGCCACGAACACAGGCGGCGGAGATCGTCGGCGACGCCTGCTCCGGCCAAACCACGGCGGTAGAGTTCAATCAATGGGCACGAGGAGCTTCACAGGGTGACACAGAGGCCATACGCGCAACGAATCGGGAAAAGGTGAAGGGGTTTACCCGGTCCACGTGCGCCGGCGGGTTCTTGAACTCCGGCGAGCGCGGTTTGGCTACTCCGGTGACGCAGGCCCTCGGTTCAAGCTTGAGCAAGGCTCACGGCTTCACCAGGAAGCTAACTGGGGGCTTGGATCGAACGGAGGGGGACTGGAGAGGGGTTGGCCACGGTGGTGGCTTTCGGTCGGCACTGGCGGGTCGCGGGGAGGTCGCCGGAGGCGATGGCTGGCTCGGGCAAGTCCGGCGAGGTACGGAGGAGGCACTGGGGAAAGCAACCGAGCGTTGGGGCGGGTTTTATAGGCGCGGACGCGGCCGGGGCGCCGGCTCGACCGTTTGGCGCGACGCGGGCACGCGGGGCGCGCGCGCGGGCGTGCTCTGGCGAGCTCAGAGCGCGTCGAACACGTGGCGCGTTGCTTCTGCCCGTGTTCTTCGCTCTGCTGAGCGGCCAGGCGTACGAATCTCGCCCTACCGCCTGTGGAAGATCTCTTCCCTGCACCTAGGGCTACCTAGTTCATGTAAGTTCCAAGAGGAGATGTGGTCTGGTTGAAGAGATATGGCAGCGCCAAGTCTTGTCTGTCTGCCCTGTGCAAACCGAGACAAAACCAATGCCAAGGCGTGTCAAACGGTTTTGGCTTGGGTTCAAACTTTTCCAGGGTATTCTAGGGTTCATTTGGCGCCACTTTGTTAATTGGGTCGACTGGTTTTGAAAAGGGGATCAAGGTGAACATGAGGGATCTTTGCTCAAGGGTTGGTTTTTGACTTAGACAAAATCTGCATTTTTCCCTTGTGTTCAACCTTTGGTGATCTTTTTAGGACTCTTCTGAAAACTTTTTGGGGGTACCTCCTTACTATTAATTGTGGGTTATTAAGTATATTACAACTTTTATATTTGACCCAAACCATGATCATGATGTTTACATGATCTTTTGATCATGGCTTCAATCAGGGTTATAATTGCCTATGGGGGTTTTGCTCTAAGGTTTTGGGAGATCCCTACTTAGATGTGCATTACAAGCTAGGGCATGATATCCAAGATAGTTTACACTTGATTAGGGCCTTGAATTCCAAGATTGAAGTACTTTGCCCACAAATCCTTATGTAATCATGGGTAAAAAGGGGGGTAACCCTGGGGTGGACACCCTGAGTAACACCTAGGGTGTTACAGCCCTCCCCCCTTAAAGGAATCTCGCCCCGAGATTTCAGGTGGAGTCCCTTGGAGGGATGCTTTGAAGGTGTGCTGGTGCTACTTCCCCTTATACTCAAGTTTTACCTTTATAACTGCTCTTCGAATGTCATCCTCTTTGCAACTTCAGAAGGAAGCCCTTCTTAAGTCAATTTCACAGCTTAGGCTATCCTTGTTATCTAAGTTTTTCTTATAATTGACTTCAAAGGGCAGGTGGGGGTGGGGTTTTGGGGTTACATACCGATTTCTTTGGGTAGAAAGTCGGGGAAGCGAGAGCGTAGAAACTCCTCCGTCTCCCATGTAGCTTGTTCTGTTGAATGATGACTCCACTGAACCTTGTACATTTTGATTGATCTTAACCGAGTTGACCTTTCCTTTTGATCCAATACCTTAACGGGGTACTCTTGGTAAGACAGGTCTGGTTCTATCTCAATGTCTGGTTCTGGTAGCACTTCAGTGGGTAGACGAACACATTTCCGCAGCTGAGATACATGGAACACATTGTGAACTGCTGCCATGCAGGGTGGCAATTCCAATTGGTAAGCTACGGGTCCACAACTTGCTTTGATCTTATAGGGTCCAATGTAGCGAGGGGCTAACTTGCCCTTGATCCCAAATCTCTGGACACCCTTGGTTGGCGATATCTTAAGATAGACATGATCTCCCACCTCAAACTGTAGAGGCTTCCGCCTCTTATCATGATAACTCTTTTGCCTGGCCTGAGCAGCTTCTAAGTTCTTCCTGATAACTCTGACCTTTTCCTCTGCTTCAAGTACCAAATCTGGCCCAAATATCTCCCTCTCTCCTGCTTGAGACCAGTTCAGCGGGGTCCTACATCTTCTCCCATATAAGGCCTCAAAAGGTGCCATCTTCAGACTGGACTGATAGCTGTTATTGTAGGAAAACTCTGCCAAGGAAAGACATTTATCCCAATCCTTTCCGTAGTGTAGTGCACATGCTCGCAACATATCTTCCAAAATCTGATTTACCCTTTCTGTCTGACCATCGGTTTGAGGGTGATAAGCTGAGCTTCGGATTACATGGGTTCCGAGGGCTTCTTGCAGTTTTTCCCAAAAGCGTGCCACAAACAGCGCTCCTCTATCAGATATAATGGTCCTTGGGATACCATGCAATCTTACTATCTGATCAACATAAATTTCTGCGTACTTCTCTGTCTTGTGGGTGGTGTGCACTGGCAAGAAATGAGCAGTCTTGGTCAATCTGTCCACAATAACCCATATAGAATCATGGTGCCTGGAGGTATTGGGCAATCCCACTATGAAGTCCATGCAAATGTCCTCCCATTTCCAAGATGGTATGGGAAGGGGTTGCAAAGGGCCTGCTGCCTTCAAGTGACTAGCTTTTACCCTCTGGCAAGTGTCACACTCGGAAATGTACTTGGCAATTTCCCTCTTCATTCTGGTCCACCAATACAAGGGTCTGAGATCATGGTACATCTTGTTGCTACCAGGGTGCATGGAGAACTTGGAAAGGTGAGCTTCATCCAGTATCTTCCTTCTGAGCTCTGGGTTCTTGGGAACCACCAGTCGATCTTCAAACCATAGAATTCCTTTGCTGTCCTGACGGAAACACTTGTATTTCTCTGCCTTCAGCTTGATCATTTCTTTGATAACCTGAACTCCCTTATCCCCAAACTGTGCCTGAGCTATTAGCTCTTGCAATGTGGGCTCCACTGCGATATATCTCACTTCACCGGGAAGGACAACTTCCAGGTTTAGCCTACACAGCTCATCACACAGGGTGGTGACTCTCGTATCCATGCTCATACAATTACATTGGGCCTTTCTGCTCAAGGCATCTGCCACAACATTGGCTTTGCCAGGATGGTAATGCACCTCCAAATCATAGTCCTTGATTAATTCCAACCATCTTCTCTGCCTCATGTTCAGATCTGCCTGAGTGAAAATGTACTTGAGGCTCTTGTGATCAGTGTAAATGTCACAGTGAGCTCCCATCAAGTAGTGCCTCCATATCTTGAGGGCATGAACTACTGCTGCCAACTCCAAATCATGTGTCGGGTAGTTCTGCTCATGGGGCCTGAGTGCTCGGGAAGCATAAGCAATTACTCTGTTCTCTTGCATCAAAACACATCCCAATCCGGTACCAGAAGCATCACAATAAACTTCAAATGGCTTGGTATTGTCGGGTTGGGCTAGCACTGGGGCTGTTGTCAATTGTTGCCTCAAGGTATGAAAAGCCTCTTCACACTTTTGGCTCCACTCAAATTTGACTCCCTTCTTCAACAGTTCAGTCATTGGCTTGGCAATTCTGGAGAAATCCGGAATAAATCGTCGGTAATATCCTGCTAATCCCAGAAAACTCCGAATCTGTCTCACTGTAGTCGGAGGTTTCCAGTCCATCACTTCCTGTACCTTTTCAGGGTCAACTGATATCCCATCCTGAGAAATTGTGTGACCCAAGAATTTTATCTCCTTCAACCAGAACTCACACTTGGACAACTTAGCATACAACCGATGGTCACGAAGTCTCTGAAGCACGATATGCAGATGTTTAGTGTGCTCAGCTTCATTCTTGGAATAAACCAGAATGTCATCAATGAAAACAACCACGAACTTGTCCAGCTCTGGCATGAATACTGAGTTCATCAAGTACATAAAATAAGCCGGGGCATTGGTTAGCCCAAAAGACATTACCAGAAACTCATAGAGCCCATATCTGGTAGAGAAAGCCGTCTTGGGAATATCACTGGCGCGGATCTTGATCTGATGGTAGCCTGAGCGAAGGTCTATCTTGGAGAATACCTTGGCTCCTACCAACTGATCAAACAAGACATCAATGCGGGGTAACGGGTACTTGTTCTTGATAGTCACCGCATTGAGAGGGCGGTAATCAACACACATCCTCAAACTCTCATCCTTTTTCTTCACAAATAAAGCTGGACATCCCCATGGTGAAGTACTTGGACGAATAAACCCCTTGTCCAACAATTCCTGCAATTGTTTCTTCATTTCTGCCAATTCCGCGGGAGGCATCCTATAAGGTCTCTTGGAGATAGGAGCAGTCCCGGGTTGCAATTCAATGGCAAACTCAATATCTCTGTCAGGTGGCATTCCTGGCAATTCATCCGAAAAAACATCGGGGTAGTCGCAGACTACCGGGATCTGCCTTACTGGGGATTCTGCCATAACAAAGGCACAAGACCGGGTATCACCCTGGTTGGGTAAATACAAAACAGTCTCGCTATAAGCAGGGGAATGGATTTCAATGGCTCTGGATGCAATATCCAATATTGCCTGATGTTTGGTCAACCAATCAGTTCCCAAGATGATATCCACACTATCCAGTCCCAAGATAAGAAGGTCAGTTTTAATTATCAAACTACCAAACTTTAGAGGCACCTTCATGCTGATTTGATTAGTGGCAATCCTGCCTCCTGGGGTTGAAATGGTAATAGCCCCGTTGGTGTGGTGAAAAGGCAACTGGCACTTGACACTAAATTTGGCACTAACAAAGCTATGCGAAGCACCAGAATCAAAAAGAACAATAGCAGGAAAATTTAAAACTGTAAAGATACCAGTCATGACGGGTGCTCCCTCTGGAATATCAACCATTGTAGTGAAGTTCAGCTTGCCCTGCCTCACTTGCACTTTCTGCCTCTTTCCTTGGTTCTGATTGACATTCTGCCCCTGCCTCTGCTGATTCTTGGGGCAATTCTTGGCATAATGCCCAGTGCTGCCACAAGTGAAACACCTGTTATCATTGGCCTGGCGGTACTGCTGCTGCTGATTGTTCCTCTGAGCTGGAAACTGGGCGCGGTTGGGTGCCTGCTGCTGCTGCTGCGGTGGCCTGATCACCCATCTCCCTTGCTGCTGCTGAGGTCCCCTGCTCTGTGAGTCAGACACAATCCTGAAACGCTGTGGCTGAGCCGAGGGTCCGGCCATAGGGGTCTTTCTCTTCTTCTCCGCCTGTCGAGCCAAGATGCAGTCCTCCTGGGAGATAGCCATGTTGACCAACTCATTGTAACTGTTGGCCCTGACGGTGTTGAGACGGTCACGGAGCTTGGTGCTGAGCCCCCTCCTGAACCTGTCTCGCTTCTTTTCATCCGTATCTGCATGGTATCCAGCATACTGGCACAAATCATTGAAGGCCTGGGCATATTGCAACACTGTCCTGCTGCCCTGAGTGAGTGCCAGAAACTCATTGAGTTTCCGGTCCATGATGCCCGCGGGGATATGGTGCCCTCTAAAAGCGGCCTTAAACTCCCTCCATTCCACTTCCCTGCCTTCTGGCTGCATGGCAAGAAAATGGTCCCACCAAGTCCTTGCGGGTCCGCGAAGCTGCTGGGTGGCGAACCTGACCTTGGTGACCTCTGAGCAAATTCCATGGAGCAGTGGGAATTTGGATTCTACCACCCTCAACCACACATCTGCATCAAGTGGGTCCTCCGCCCTGGTAAACAATGGTGGCTGAGTGCTGAGGAACTCCTGGAAGGTAGCAGCGACGGGGTGACGCTGATGGTCTCCACCATAATGCTGAGGTGGTGGCTGACGCTGAGCTAGCTGTCTCAGGATCTCATTCTGCTGGGCCATGAGCTCCTGCAGAGTGGGAGGCGGTGGCGGTGGAGGAACGTGCTCATTCTGACCACGGCGCGCTCTCCCAGCCATCTGAAAAATCACATAGTTGCTTAACAACACATCTCCAAGCTTAAGGTTCAAACATGGTAGGGGGGGTTAAAGCAATTTGATAGATTCCAAATAAAACAAAATGAAAACCTAATCCTTCCGTCCAAATTTAAACTGCCATTAAACATCCCCAAACCTCCAAAAGAGTTTTAACACTGTTACATCAATGATCCAAAAGACTCAACTCTACCTAGCCTAGTACCCTAAGGGTGCAAAAGCTAAGCTAGCGGCGAGGAGTCCAACTATCATCAACTTCTAGGATTAGCCTGGCATCTAGTGAGCGAACGAGGCAACGCTGGACTCGGGGGAAGGTGGTCTCCCTGAGCCAGCGGTGTCTACACTGGAAGCAGACTCGTCTCCTCCCTCGATGTCAACGTCCTCGTCAGCTTCCTCACCATGGATCTCATGGTGATGCATGTCCAGGTGCTCATTTGCTTCTGCCAACTGCTGCTGAGTGTTGAGGAGCTGATCTTCGAGAACCTCGATGGTGTTCTCCCGAGTGCCCACTAGCTCCTCCAACTCATGAATCTCATCAGACAGCTGCTCCACTTGCAAATCTTTTTCCACGAGCTCCTGGGACAAGTCCACCACGAGCTCCTCCCTGTTGTCCAGGGTGATCTTGGTGGCCTCCAGCAATGCCATCAGGTGAGACATTGCCTCCCCACGCATTACTTGCAGACGATACAGAGCGTTCATGCATCGTACTGACAAGTGAGCGGTGTGGCCTGGGTAGAGAGCCCAGATGTCCTTGGCATGCTCCACCCGATCCCTCCACATCGGGTCGTCCTCCTTTTCCGCGGGGAACAACCCCATGGGGTGGGTAGCCAGCTCCAGGGGATGGAATCCACAGAAGGTAGTCAGTCCATGCAGAGCGATAGCCTCAATGGTGTCCTCAGCCCGGTATCCATAGGACTCAGAGTCCAGTGAACGCCAGCCTGGCTGCAGGGGATGAGGCTCCAAAGTCATCCTCACCCTACAGCGAGGCACCCGGTGCTTCTCGAACTGCTGCACTGCGTACTGAGGGGGTGTCAGATATCCTGCCCCCTGAAGTACCTCCCACAAGATGCGGGGAAAACCCTCTCGTGCAAGTCCGTCAGTGTGGGTCAGTGCATTTCCGTCCTCGGAGGATCCGTGGGAAGTCATCTGTGCACGGTTAAGCGTAAGTAAAAGAAAAAGAATTACAAAAAGAACAAGAAAAATAAAACTCAGCCTGTCTCTAATTATAAGAAAAAGGCACTGGGGACCTAGTTGATTGTTACCTTGTTTTTATGTTTCTTTTACTCAGTTATCCATTTGCTTAATTATGAATGCATGCATGCTTGCCCTGAACGACCTCTCCAAAAGATAAAAAGGAATAGGGAAGGACTCCCATCCTTTTAAAAAGTGGCCTATAGGGCCTAGTCACTTAGCCACTTAGCTACCCTTCTATTATCCTAAGGCTTCACGTCCTAGGTCTATCCTGCTCGTCCTATAATCTATCCAACAGTGTTTCTATCAAATTTTACTTTAGAAAAGGGATAGCATTTATGTTTTATTGATTCCTCTGTGGTGGTACAAGCTACGATACCAGCTGTGGCGGAACTGCCCGAATTATTCCAACTTAAGTGCCTAAGCCCTGCCTTAGAGGCTAGACCACACTTAAATGGGAATAACCCGTCAATCCCTCGGATCTAGTCCGACACGGCCACTGACAGGATCAAGTACCACAATCTCACTCGATGGTGAGTCACAGAGCAAATACAATAAAGCATAAAACCATACATGGAAGAGTGTTAATTATTATTACATCACCATTGTCACCATCGGAGTTTTCGGAAAAGTAACCAGCATTGTTTTGAAGTGCAGCGGAAATAAACTAACGATAAATAAATGGAGGGATGGGGAAGCCTGTCCCATCACTCCTCATGCTCCTCCTCAGCCGAGGCAGGGTCCCACTCGACAGTCCAACCCGGTGGCAGGGTGGATGGCCAAGTCACTCCAGCAACCATGTCCTCCAGAGAACCTGTAAAATTATGCCACAAGCAAGGCTGAGTATACTAATACTCAGCTAGACTTACCCGGTGTGAGGAGTCTATACTCCTCTACCTCTAGACATGCAGCTGTTTGGCTGTGGGGTTTGGTTGCCAAAAGCACTAGCTGAGTTTCTAAATCAAGATTTTAACTTTGTCAAGATTAAGTGTGACTCTCTTAAGGCTAAAAGTGTACTATCTACTCATACATAGTAGCAAGCATTTTTAGCAATCAACATGTTGTATCATCTCATCACAGTTCCACTTGTTACTCAATGCAGTACAATGGATCAAGCAGTCTCATTAGCTGCGAGAAGCAGACGATTCGAATCGAGTTTTTATCCTTGCAAGGTAAACCTAAACACACGACATGTAGGGGCACTCCGTCCCCACACACATCAACCGTCCCCATCGATTCCCTGGCAACAGATCAGGTCTCACCGCCTTGGCGTACAATGCCTCACTGACCCCGACTGGCCGTCGTGCAGTGACCGCACTTGTACCCACCATAACCGGAATGGGAGACCTCGTCTCAGGTCGCGTGAGGGGGTATGTCTGCGGGCAGGTTCACTCAGGTACTAGGCTTACCGATTTACCATATTTCTCGGTATGTGTTTAGTACGTTCAAACGCTTGACACAGGTATCCGCACGTTAATCCTTATTTCCATTTTACTTCATAGACCACGTATCCCCATGGATCCGTGTCCACATACCAACACCAATATGATATGGAGGGTGGTTACAATCAATGTCCTGACCTCGCGCGAGTGCTAGAAAAATCACTCGACTTCTACCGAGATCCCTAATTAGCAAAGCAGCTACTCGACCTAGCATACTAGTATCCATCTCAAAAAGGATTCCTGAGATCATGCAACTAGGGTTTCAAACAATTCCTACACCTAAGTGCACAATCAATCCTACAATCATTAAGTGAAGTAAAATAGCATAAGTAATAGGTTATGCATAAAACCGGGGCTTGCCTTCCAAAGCAGTGGCAGGCAGGTCCTCTGGTGCAGGCTCTGGTGCTGGGTCTGGGGCAACCTCCTGGGCAGCTCCTTGCTCCGGCACGAGGACGTACTCTCCGTCAGCAAGATTACAGTCTATCGAAATGCAATGAACATGTATGTCATGATTATGCAAGATTTAAAAACATTAAGCCACAGAAATTAAGTCAAGAATTAACTTAGGGTTCCTTGGCTACGTGGGTCTTCTAGTGGTATACATAGACTTATTACCTTTTAGGTTTAGGTTTTCTTTTAGGATAACATATTGGATTTGTATTGCCTTTATGGATTTCAGTGGACAATTTATAAAGGTCTTAGGAGGACATTAAATTCCATCATCCATTTTCCTTTCCTTAATTTCCATCTAGAGGTTTCTAGTAGGGGTTTGAACTATGACAGTAGTTTAAAAATTTCCAAAAATTTTGTAAAAATTACAGTGGTTTGCCACTGGCTATTCTAGCTTGTTTTAAGAATTTGAGGCTTAAAGTACAAAAGCTAGCCCTTAAACAAAAATAACAATAGTTAGGCAAAATGGGCCACTTTACACTACAAGTCTTTTATTAAAGTGGGTTCTGACTTAAGGGTTATTTTTGCTGGCTTCTAGTAGTGATAAAAAGCTCTTGTACCAAAAAGGACAGAGAGCAACATGATGGTTAATTAATGATGGATTTTTAAAGTTTGGTGCAAAAAGGGTGATTAGAACTAACTTGTCATTTGAAAAATATCAAACAACAGATTTCAGATTTTTCTTAAGTTCTTATTATCAATACATTAGTTATCCTAAGGTTTGGGGAGGTTTCACCTTAGGGTTATTTTTGTAGGGTTTTTCTAAGTTATCCTTATTTTCTTCATTTAAAAGGTATCTTTCTTATCTTTTACTACAACAGGGTATGATACATTTTTCCAGTGAACTACATTGACTAAGTATCTCAACAAAAATAGGGGTGCCCTCTGGTTCATTATTTATATCACTTTTTCTATTTTCCTTAAACTTAAGCATATTATAGAATAAGGGGTTAAAACTAACTTAATGTAATGGACAGAGAGGTTTAACATTTTTAACTAGGTCAGTAGGTAGACAATAACTTCTCTAAATTTTTCTAACCTTAGTTAAATAGTACAACCATTTTTCTTGCTATTATTAAGCTTTTGGCCAAAACTGAAATTAAATCAGAACCTTATATTTTTCTCTAGTACTTATGGGGTTTTATATTTTTCTTAGACAGGTTATATTATTTAGAGTCTGGCAAAATTAGTTTGACCAAATTTGGATAAACCAAACAGAAGTTATGGGTTTTTAAAGTTTCTGTTTGAATTTAAATCAGGTTTTAATTAAGTTTTTCTGGAAAAGCAGTTTGCGCCGAGACCCCTGGGGTTAAACTGATTCAAACGTCGCAGATCTACCCTTGGGCCACTATTCATATGAGTCTCTGACTTTTCACTTAACCCCCTGGATTTCTCTTCCTCTCACCCGCAGTCCTTCCCTTAACTAAAACAGTAGCCGCGGAAGAGAAAGGATGGCGCGGCTTACCGGCGGCGAGGGAGGCCCGGCGAGGTGGTCAGCGACGTTCGGGAGGTCGTGACGGTCACGTCGATGTGCGGGTCGTCGCCGGAGGTGGTTGGAGTCACCCTGGCCACGAACACAGGCGGCGGAGATCGTCGGCGACGCCTGCTCCGGCCAAACCACGGCGGTAGAGTTCAATCAATGGGCACGAGGAGCTTCACGGGGTGACACAGAGGCCATACACGCAACGAATCGGGAAAAGGTGAAGGGGTTTACCCGGTCCACGTGCGCCGGCGGGTTCTTGAACTCCGGCGAGCGCGGTTTGGCTACTCCGGTGACGCAGGCCCTCGGTTCAAGCTTGAGCAAGGCTCACGGCTTCACCAGGAAGCTAACTGGGGGCTTGGATCGAACGGAGGGGGACTGGAGAGGGGTTGGCCACGGTGGTGGCTTTCGGTCGGCACTGGCGGGTCGCGGGGAGGTTGCCGGAGGCGATGGCTGGCTCGGGCAAGTCCGGCGAGGTACGGAGGAGGCACTGGGGAAAGCAACCGAGCGCTGGGGCGGGTTTTATAGGCGCGGACGCGGCCGGGGCGCCGGCTCGACCGTTTGGCGCGACGCGGGCACGCGGGGTGCGCGCGCGGGCGTGCTCTGGCGAGCTCAGAGCGCGTCGAACACGTGGCGCGTTGCTTCTGCCCGTGTTCTTCGCTCTGCTGAGCGGCCAGGCGTACGAATCTCGCCCTACCGCCTGTGGAAGATCTCTTCCCTGCACCTAGGGCTACCTAGTTCATGTAAGTTCCAAGAGGAGATGTGGTCTGGTTGAAGAGATATGGCAGCGCCAAGTCTTGTCTGTCTGCCCTGTGCAAACCGAGACAAAACCAATGCCAAGGCGTGTCAAACGGTTTTGGCTTGGGTTCAAACTTTTCCAGGGTATTCTAGGGTTCATTTGGCGCCACTTTGTTAATTGGGTCGACTGGTTTTGAAAAGGGGATCAAGGTGAACATGAGGGATCTTTGCTCAAGGGTTGGTTTTTGACTTAGACAAAATCTGCATTTTTCCCTTGTGTTCAACCTGTGGTGATCTTTTTAGGACTCTTCTGAAAACTTTTTGGGGGTACCTCCTTACTATTAATTGTGGGTTATTAAGTATATTACAACTTTTATATTTGACCCAAACCATGATCATGATGTTTACATGATCTTTTGATCATGGCTTCAATCAGGGTTATAATTGCCTATGGGGGTTTTGCTCTAAGGTTTTGGGAGATCCCTACTTAGATGTGCATTACAAGCTAGGGCACGATATCCAAGATAGTCTACACTTGATTAGGGCCTTGAATTCCAAGATTGAAGTACTTTGCCCACAAATCCTTATGTAATCATGGGTAAAAAGGGGGGTAACCTGGGGTGGACACCCTGAGTAACACCTAGGGTGTTACACTTGTTTGCACCCCGACACCCGTTTTCGGAATAGGTGACGTGCTGCAACGAAATTGCGCGAAACCACCCCAAACATGAGTTTTGGACCTAAAGTAGTGGATTGGGCATGTTCGTTGCGAAAAACGAAGAAATGGTTCCGGTGGCAAAAACTCGTGCTTTGTATGCACTGCGACACCCGTTTTCGGAATGAGTGACGTGCAGCAACGAAATTGCGTCAAACCACCCTAAACATGAGTTTTGGACCTAAAGTAGTGGATTGGGCATTTTTGTTGCAAAAAATGAAGAAATGGTTCCGGTGGCGAAAACTCGTGCTTGTATGCACCCCCGACACCCGTTTTCGGAATGGGTGACGTGCGGCAACGAAATTGCGCGAAACCACACCAAACATGTGTTTTGGACCCAAAGTAGTGGATTGGCCATGTTCGTTGCGAAAAACGAAGAAATGGTTCCAGTGGCAAAAACTCGTGCTTTGTATGCACCCCGACACCCATTTTCGGAATGGGTGACGTGCGACAACGAAATTGCGCGAAACCACCCCAAACATGTGTTTTGGACCTAAAGTAGTGGATTGGGCTTGTTCGTTGCGAAAAACGAAGAAATGGTTCCGGTTCCGGTGGCAAAAACTCGTGCTTGTATGCACCCCGACACCCGTTTTCGGAATAGGTGACGTGCGGCAACGAAATTGCGCGGAACCACCCCAAACATGTGTTTTGGACCTAAAGTAGTGGATCGGGCATGTTCGTTGCGAAAAACAGAGAAATGGTTCCGGTGCCAAAAACTCGTGCTTTGTATGCACTTCGACACCCGTTTTCGGAATGAGTGACGCGCGGCAACGAAATTGCGCGAAACCACCCCAAACATGTGTTTTGGACCTAAAGTAGTGGATTGGGCATGTTCGTTGCGAAAAACGAAGAAATTGATCTGGTGGCCAAAACTCGTGCTTTGTATGCACCGCGACACCCATTTCGCAATGGGTGACGTGCGACAACGAAATTGCGCGAAACCACCCAAAACATGAGTTTTGGACATAAATTAGTCGATTGGGCATGTTCGTTGCGAAAAACGAAGAAATGGTTCCGGTGGCAAAAACTCGTGCTTGTATGCACCCCGACACCCGTTTTCGGAATGGGTGACGTGTGGCAACGAAATTGCGCGAAAATACCCCAAACATGAGTTTTGGACTTAAAGTAGTGGATTGGGCATGTTCATTGCGAAAAACAAAGTAATGGTTCCAGTGGCAAAAACTCGTGCTTTGTATGCACCCCGACACCCATTTTTGGAATGGGTGACGTGCGGCAACGAAATTGCGTGAAACCACCCCAAACATATGTTTTGGACCTAAAGTAGTGGATTGATCATGTTCGTTGCGAAAAACGAAGAAATGGTTCCGGTGGCAAAAACTCGTGCTTGTATGCACCCCGACACCCGTTATCGGAATGGGTGACGTGTGGCAACGAAATTGCGCGAAACCACCCCAAACATGAGTTTTGGACTTAAAGTAGTGGATTGGGCATGTTCGTTGCAAAAAACGAAGAAATGGTTCCAGCGGCAAAAACTCGTGCTTTGAATGCAACCCAACACCCATTTTCGGAACGGGTGACGTGCGTCAATGAAATTGCGCGAAGCCACCCCAAACATGAGTTTTGGAACTAAATTAGTGGATTGGGCATGTTCGTTGCGAAAAACGAAGAAACGGTTCCGGTGGCAAAAACTCATGCTTATATGCACCCCGACACCCGTTTTCGGAATTGGTGACGTGCGGCAACTAAATTGCGCGAAACCACCCCAAACATGAGTTTTGGACCTAAAGTAGTCGATTGGGAATGTTCGTTGCGAAAAACGAAGAAATGGTTCAGGTGGCAAAAACTCGTGCTTGTATGCACCCCCGACACCCGTTTTCGGAATAGGTGACGTGCGGCAACGAAATTGCGCGAAACCACCCCAAACATGTGTTTTGGACCTAAAGTAGTGGATTGGGCATGTTCGTTGCGAAAAACAGAGAAATGGTTCCGGTGGCAAAAACTCGTGCTTTGTATGCACTGCGACACCCGTTTTCGGAATGAGTGACGCGCGGCAACGAAATTGCGCGAAACCACCCCAAACATGTGTTTTGGACCTAAAGTAGTGGATTGGGCATGTTCGTTGCGAAAAACGAAGAAATTGATCTGGTGGCAAAAACTCGTGCTTTGTATGCACCCCGACACCCATTTCGCAATGGGTGACGTGCGACAACGAAATTGCGCGAAACCACCCCAAACATGAGTTTTGGACATAAATTAGTCGATTAGGCATGTTTGTTGCGAAAAACGAAGACATGGTTCCGGTGGCAAAAACTCGTGCTTGTATGCACCCCGACACCCGTTTTCGGAATGGGTGACGTGTGGCAACGAAATTGCGCGAAAATACCCCAAACATGAGTTTTGGACTTAAAGTAGTAGATTGGGCATGTTCGTTGCGAAAAACGAAGTAATGGTTCCAGTGGCAAAAACTCGTGCTTTGTATGCACCCCGACACCCATTTTTGGAATGGGTGACGTGCGGCAACGAAATTGCGTGAAACCACCCCAAACATGTGTTTTTGACCTAAAGTAGTGGATTGGGCATGTTCGTTGCGAAAAATGAAGAAATGGTTCCGGTGGCAAAAACACATGCTTGTATGCACCCCGACACCCGTTATCGGAATGGGTGACGTGTGGCAACGAAATTGCGCGAAACCACCCCAAACATGAGTTTTGGACTTAAAGTAGTGGATTGGGCATGTTCGTTGCGAAAAACGAAGAAATGGTTCCAGTAGCAAAAACTCGTGCTTTGAATGCAACCCAACACCCATTTTCGGAATGGGTGACGTGCGTCAACGAAATTGCGCGAAACCACCCCAAACATGAGTTTTGGACCTAAAGTAGTGGACTGGGCATGTTCTTTGAGAAAAACAAAGAAATGGTTCCGGTGGCAAAAACTCGTGCTTTGTATGCACCCCGACACCCGTTTTCGGAATGGGTGTCGTGCGGCAACGAAATTGTGTGAAACCACCCCAAATATGAGTTTTGGACCTAAAGTAGTGGATTGGGCATGATCGTTGCGAAAAACGAAGAAATGGTTCCGGTGGCAAAAACTCATGCTTTGTATGCAGCCCGACACCCGTTTTTGGAATGGTGACATGCGGCAATGAAATTGCGCGATACGACCCCAAACATGTGTTTTAGACCTAAAGTAGTGGATTGGCCATGTTCGTAGCGAAAAACGAAGAAATGGTTCCGGTGGCAAAAACTCGTGCTTTGTATGCACCGCGACACCCGTTTTCGAAATGAGTGACGTGCGGCAACGAAATTGCGCGAAACCACCCCAAACATGGGTTTTGGACAGGATTGGGCATGTTCGTTGCGAAAAACGAAGAAATCGTTCCGGTGTTAAAAACTCGTGCTTGTATGCACCCCGACACCCGTTTTCGTAATGGGTGACGTGTGGCAACGAAATTGCGCGAAACCACCCCAAACATGAGTTTTGGACCTAAAGTAGTGGATTGGGAATGTTCGTTGCGAAAAACGAAGAAATGGTTCAGGTGGCAAAAACTCGTGCTTGTATGCACCCCGACACCCGTTTTCGGAATAGGTGACGTGCGGCAACGAAATTGCGCGAAACCACCCCAAACATGTGTTTTGGACCAAAAGTAGTGGATTGGGCATGTTCGTTGCGAAAAACGGAGAAATGGTTCCGGTGGCAAAAACTCGTACTTTGTATGCACTGCGACACCCATTTTCAGAATGAGTGACGTGTAGCAACGAAATTGCGTGAAACCACCCCAAACATGAGTTTTGGACCTAAACTAGTGGATTGGGCATGTTCGTTGCGAAAAATGAAGAAATGGTTCCGGTGGCGAAAACTCGTGCTTGTATGCACCCCCGACACCCGTTTTCGGAATGGGTGACGTGCGGCAACGAAATTGCGCGAAACCACCCCAAACATGTGTTTTGGACCTAAAGTAGTGGATTGGGCATGTTCGTTGCGAAAAACGAAGAAATTGATCCGGTGGCAAAAACTCGTGCTTTATATGCACCCCGACACCCATTTCGCAATGGCTGACGTGCGACAACGAAATTGCGCGAAACCACCCCAAACATGAGTTTTGGACATAAATTAGTGGATTGGGCATGTTCGTTGCGAAAAACGAAGAAATGGTTCCGGTGGCAAAAACTCATGCTTGTATGCACCCCGACACCCGTTTTCGGAATGGGTGACGTGTGGCAACGAAATTGAGCGAAACCACCCCAAACATGAGTTTTGGACTTAAAGTAGTGGATTGGGCATGTTCGTTGCGAAAAACGAAGAAATGGTTCCAGTGGCAAAAACTCGTGCTTTGTATGCACCCCGACACCCATTTTCGGAATGGGTGACGTGCGGCAACGAAATTGCGTGAAACCACCCCAAACATGTGTTTTGGACATAAAGTAGTGGATTGGGCATGTTCGTTGCGAAAAACGAAGAAATGGTTCTGGTGGCAAAAACTTGTGCTTGTATGCACCCCGACACCCGTTATCGGAATGGGTGACGTGTGGCAACGAAATTGCGCGAAACCACCCCAAACATGAGTTTTGGACTTAAAGTAGTGGATTGGGCATGTTCGTTGCGATAAACAAAGAAATGGTTCCAGTGGCAAAAACTCGTGTTTTGAATGCAACCCAACACCCATTTTCGGAATGGGTGACGTGCGTCAACGAAATTGCGCGAAACCACCCCAAACATGAGTTTTGGACCTAAAGTAGTGGACTGGGCATGTTTGTTGCGAAAAACGAAGAAATGGTTCTGGTGGCAAAAACTCGTGCTTTGTATGCACCCCGACACCCGTTTTCGGAATGGGTGACGTGCGGCAAAGAAATTGTGTGAAACCACCCCAAATATGAGTTTTGGACCTAAAGTAGTGGATTGGGCATGTTCGTTGCGAAAAACGAAGAAATGGTTCCGGTGGCAAAAACTCATGCTTTGTATGCACCCCGACACCCGTTTTCGGAATGGGTGACGTGCGGCAATGAAATTGCACGAAACGACCCCAAACATGTGTTTTGGCCCTAAAGTAGTGGATTGGCCATGTTCGTTGCGAAAAACGAAGAAATGGTTCCGGTGGCAAAAACTCGTGCGTTGTATGCACCGCGACACCCGTTTTCGGAATGAGTGACGTGCGGCAACGAAACTGCGCGAAACCACCCCAAACATGGGTTTTGGACAGGATTGGGCATGTTCGTTGCGAAAAACGAAGAAATGGTTCCGGTGTTAAAAACTCGTGCTTGTATGCACCCCGACACCCGTTTTCGTAATGGGTGACGTGTGACAACGAAATTGCGCGAAACCACCCCAAACATGAGTTTTGGACCTAAATTAGTGGATTGGGCATGTTCGTTGCGAAAAACGAAGAAATGGTTCCGGCGGCAAAAACTCGTGCTTGTATGCACCCCGACACCCGTTTTCGGAATGGGTGACGTGCGAAAACGAAATTGCGCGAAACCACCCCAAACATGAGTTTTGGACCTAAATTAGTGGATTGGGCATGTTCGTTGCGAAAAACGAAGAAATGGTTCCGGTGGCAAAAACTCGTGCTTGTATGCACCCCGACACCCGTTTTCGGAATGGGTGTCGTGCGGCAACGAAATTGTGTGAAACCACCCCAAATATGAGTTTTGGACCTAAAGTAGTGGATTGGGCATGATCGTTGCGAAAAACGAAGAAATGGTTCCGGTGGCAAAAACTCATGCTTTGTATGCAGCCCGACACCCGTTTTTGGAATGGGTGACATGCGGCAATGAAATTGCGCGAAACGACCCCAAACATGTGTTTTAGACCTAAAGTAGTGGATTGGCCATGTTCGTAGCGAAAAACGAAGAAATGGTTCCGGTGGCAAAAACTCGTGCTTTGTATGCACCGCGACACCCGTTTTCGAAATGAGTGACGTGCGGCAACGAAATTGCGCGAAACCACCCCAAACATGGGTTTTGGACAGGATTGGGCATGTTCGTTGCGAAAAACGAAGAAATCGTTCCGGTGTTAAAAACTCGTGCTTGTATGCACCCCGACACCCGTTTTCGTAATGGGTGACGTGTGGCAACGAAATTGCGCGAAACCACCCCAAACATGAGTTTTGGACCTAAAGTAGTGGATTGGGAATGTTCGTTGCGAAAAACGAAGAAATGGTTCAGGTGGCAAAAACTCGTGCTTGTATGCACCCCGACACCCGTTTTCGGAATAGGTGACGTGCGGCAACGAAATTGCGCGAAACCACCCCAAACATGTGTTTTGGACCAAAAGTAGTGGATTGGGCATGTTCGTTGCGAAAAACGGAGAAATGGTTCCGGTGGCAAAAACTCGTGCTTTGTATGCACTGCGACACCCATTTTCAGAATAAGTGACGTGCAGCAACGAAATTGCGTGAAACCACCCCAAACATGAGTTTTGGACCTAAACTAGTGGATTGGGCATGTTCGTTGCGAAAAATGAAGAAATGGTTCCGGTGGCGAAAACTCGTGCTTGTATGCACCCCCGACACCCGTTTTCGGAATGGGTGACGTGCGGCAACGAAATTGCGCGAAACCACCCCAAACATGTGTTTTGGACCTAAAGTAGTGGATTGGGCATGTTCGTTGCGAAAAACGAAGAAATTGATCCGGTGGCAAAAACTCGTGCTTTATATGCACCCCGACACCCATTTCGCAATGGCTGACGTGCGACAACGAAATTGCGCGAAACCACCCCAAACATGAGTTTTGGACATAAATTAGTGGATTGGGCATGTTCGTTGCGAAAAACGAAGAAATGGTTCCGGTGGCAAAAACTCATGCTTGTATGCACCCCGACACCCGTTTTCCGAATTGGTGACGTGTGGCAACGAAATTGAGCGAAACCACCCCAAACATGAGTTTTGGACTTAAAGTAGTGGATTGGGCATGTTCGTTGCGAAAAACGAAGAAATGGTTCCAGTGGCAAAAACTCGTGCTTTGTATGCACCCCGACACCCATTTTCGGTATGGGTGACGTGCGGCAACGAAATTGCGTGAAACCACCCCAAACATGTGTTTTGGACATAAAGTAGTGGATTGGGCATGTTTGATGTAGCTGAGGTGCCCGATCTTTCGGCGAGTAGAGATAATTCCGATTTGGTGGAAGATGACCCTTGCGATCCGACTACGACGAGCAAGCCCGAGGCGCCAATGCAATCGCTGAACCAACTCCCTGTGGTTACCGACCTTGCTGATGCGAGATCGGCCTGATCACGAAGATCGTTTCCTGTGCGCAATCGAAGAACGAACAAGAAAAAGATGCGAGCAATCTAATCTATTACTCGAGGCTGGAGTTCTGAATACACGAAGACAGCGCAGATTTGCGCGTGCTCGAGAGTAGCTAAAGCTAGATCTAAAACAAAACTCGGAAAATAAAGGAGGCGCAGCTCCTGTATAAATAGAGAGGGGGCGCAGCCCCTAGGGGCGGCCAACCCTAGGTCGTCCATTATGGGCCGCAATTGGGCTGGTCGTCTATTCTTCTGGGCCTTCGTTCTTTAACAACATGATGTAGTTCAATTCTCTTGCACGGGCCCGAGTCACTGGCCCAGGTGGAAGGGGTGGCGCCTGGGCTGGAGAAGGTGCTGCTGGTGTAGATGTGCTCGTGTTGGTGTTGATGTCCTCATCATCCTCCCCTTCTTGAACTGAAGTCGTCCTCGACGGCAACTCCTCGTCTTCTCCCGCATATGGTTTCAAATCTGCAACATTAAAACTAGTGGAAACACCAAACTCCGCAGGCAGGTCAAGGGTATAAGCATTATCATTAATCTTGGTTAGTATCTTAAAAGGACCAGCAGCACGAGGCATCAATTTAGAACGACGCAAAGTAGGAAAACGATCCTTTCTCAAATGCAACCAAACCATATCACCAGGTTCAAAAGTAACTAGTTTCCGGCCCTTACTACCAGTAATCTGATATTTAGCATTAGCAGCAGCAATGTTTTGTTGAGTTTGTTCATGGAGATTAATCATTTGTTCAACATGTGCAAGAGCATCTATGTGTGGGGCGTCCGCAGCATCAAGCGAAAACAAAGCAATAGGCGCCCTAGGAATGTAACCATAAACAATTTGAAAAGGGCACATCTTTGTAGAAGAATGGGTTGCATGATTATAAGCAAACTCAACATGAGGCAAGCAATCCTCCCAACGTTTCAAATTTTTGTCTAAAACAGCCCTAAGCATGGTAGACAAAGTTCGATTAACTACCTCAGTTTGACCATCAGTCTGAGGGTGACAAGTGGTGCTAAACAGCAATTTAGTTCCCAATTTATTCCACAGAGATCTCCAAAAATGACTCAGAAACTTAGCATCACGATCCGAGACTATTGTATTGGGAATACCGTGCAAACGAATAATCTCTCTAAAAAACAATTTAGCAACATTGCTAGCATCATCAGTCTTATGACAAGGTATGAAATGAGCCATTTTGGAGAATCGATCAACAACCACAAAAATGCTATCCCTCCCCTTCTTAGTTCTAGGCAATCCCAAAACAAAATCCATCGAAATATCAATCCAAGGGGAAGTAGGAACAGGCAAAGGCATATACAAACCATGGTTGTTCAACCGTGACTTAGCTTTCTGACAAGTAGTGCAGCGTGCAACAAGGCGCTCAACATCAGCGCGCATCCGAGGCCAAAAGAAGTGGGCAGCCAACACCTCATGTGTCTTGTAGACGCCAAAGTGCCCCATGAGACCGCCTCCATGTGCTTCCTGTAACAACAAAAGACGAACCGAGCTAGCTGGAACACACAGCTTGTTAGCGCGAAATAGGAACCCATCCTGTATGTGAAATTTGCCCCATGGTTTCCCATTAATACAATGGCCGAAAGCATCTTTAAAATCAGCATCATCAACATATTGATCTTTCACAGTGTGCAAACCAAAGATTTTAAAATCTAACTGTGACAGCATGGTATAGCGACGAGACAAAGCATCAGCAATAACATTGTCCTTCCCGTTCTTGTGTTTAATAATGTAAGGAAAGGACTCAATGAATTCTACCCATTTAGCATGACGACGGTTCAGATTTGTTTGGGTACGAATATGTTTTAAAGCCTCATGATCAGAATGAATTATAAACTCACGATGCCAAAGATAGTGCTGCCATGTATGCAAAGTGCGCACTAAAGCGTAAAGCTCCTTATCATAAGTAGAATATTTCAGACTAGCACCGCTTAATTTTTCACTAAAATAAGCAACTGGTTTTCCTTCTTGTAACAAAACAGCACCTAGCCCAATACCGCTAGCATCGCATTCAAGCTCAAACACTTTATTAAAATCAGGCAATTGCAATAGGGGAGCTTGGGTTAACTTATCTTTCAAAGTGTTGAACGCTTCCTCCTGGGAATCACTCCAAGCAAATGGAACATCTTTCTTTGTAAGCTCATGTAGAGGCGCTGCAATGGAGCTAAAATCACGAACAAATCGGCGGTAGAAACCGGCAAGTCCAAGAAAGCTCCGAATTTGTGTGACCGTCGTCGGTGTAGGCCACTCCCGAATGGCAGCAATCTTGCTGCTATCCACCTCAATGCCCTGTGGAGTAACAACATAACCAAGAAACGAGACACGTCGTGTACAAAAGATGCATTTTTCCATGTTAGCAAATAACTGGGCAACACGCAATGCATCAAAAACAGCACTTAAATGTTCCAAATGCTCTTTCTTAGATTTGCTGTAAATAAGAATATCATCAAAATAAACAACCACAAACAATCCTATGAAGGGCCTTAGAACTTCATTCATCACTCGCATAAAAGTGCTGGGAGCATTAGTCAATCCAAACGGCATAACCAACCATTCATATAAACCAAATTTCGTTTTAAAAGCCGTTTTCCATTCATCACCCAGTTTCATTCTAATCTGGTGGTAACCACTACGCAAATCAATCTTAGTGAAAATAATGGCACCACTAAGCTCATCTAGCATATCATCAAGGCGTGGTATAGGATATCGATAACGAATAGTGATGTTATTAATAGCACGACAGTCTACACACATACGCCACGACCCATCTTTCTTGGGAACAAGTAACACAGGAACAGAGCAAGGGCTAAGAGACTCACGAATGTATCCCTTGTCAAGCAACGCCTGTACCTGGCGCTGAATCTCCTTCGTCTCATCCGGATTTGTACGGTACGGTGCGCGGTTCGGAAGCTGTGCGCCGGGAATGAGGTCGATCTGGTGCTCAATGCCACGAAGTGGTGGGAGACCCAGTGGTAAGTCTTTGGGAAAGACATCAGCGTACTCCTGCAAAAGGTTAGCAACCATAGGGGGAATAGCCAAAGATGGTGCATCATCAAGTGAAATGAGGACACTAGAGCATATAAGTGCATAGCATGGCAAATGAGCACCGTGTAGATCATCAAAATCAGCACGTGTAGCAAGTAAAACAGGAGCCTTCAACTTGATTTCAGAAGGAACAGAGGGCGATGGATCAAGTTGTTTAGCAGTTATAGCAGCTCGGGCAAGATCATCTTTAACAATTTGTTCAGGTGTCATTGGATGTATAATTATTTTCTGACCCTTAAAAATGAAAGAATAATGATTCGAACGACCATGATGCAAGCTATCAGTATCATATTGCCAAGGTCGACCAAGTAACAAAGAGCATGCTTCCATGGGAATAACATCACAATCAACAAAATCAGAATAAGCACCCATGGAGAAAGGAACGCGCACGGAACGTGTGATTTTTATTTTACCACCATCATTAAGCCATTGAATGTGATATGGGTTTGGATGCTTACGAGTGGGTAACGATAACTTTTCGACCAGCTTGGTACTTGCCAAATTGTTGCAACTGCCGCTGTCGATAATGATGCGAATTGACCGCTCCTGCACAACACCCTTTGTATGGAACAGAGTGTGTCGCTGATTCTTCTCGGGCAAAGCGACCTGTGTACTAAGAACACGCTGCACAACAAGACTTTCATACCTATCAGCGTCGTCCGGATTGACATGTACCTCCGCCTTAGCTGCATGGTCAGTGGCAAGTAGTGCATGTTCAATTTCTTCAGAATCACTAGCGGAAGAGTACTCACCATCGTCACGAATGAGCAAAGTGCGCTTGTTTGGGCAGTCCCGAATCACATGGCCAAATCCTCTACAGCGATGACACTGAATATCTCGTGTACGACCTGTGGGTGGGGCAGTGCTGGCTGGTTTGGTCGTCTTCTCGCGTGGAGTAGTGGTGGACGTGGATGGCGCAGGGGGAACTGGTGTTGAGGTGGATGTCGAGCTTCGTCCTGCAAAGGGGTTAGAATATGGCTTCGAGCGGCGTCCCTGCACTTCACGTTCAGCTTTGCAAGCATATTCAAATAAAGTAGTCATATCATAATATTCCTTATAATCAAGTATATCTTGGATTTCGCGGTTTAAACCACCACGAAAACGTGCCATAGCAGCGTCGTTGTCCTCCAATATCCCACAACGAATCATACCTTTTTGTAACTCCTGGAAATAGTCCTCAACAGATTGAGAACCTTGCTGAAAACGCTGCATTTTATTAAGCAAATCACGAGCATAATACGAAGGCACAAATCGATGTCGCATCGCAGCTTTCAACTGATCCCAAGTGGTTGGAATGGTAGTGGGATGTTTTATTTTAAACTCACGCCACCAAATTAAAGCAAAATCAGTAAATTCACTAATAGCAGCTTTAACCTGAGAATGTGCAGCAATATCATGGCATGAAAATTTTTGTTCAACCTCTAACTCCCAATCAAGATATGCAGCAGGATCATATTTGCCATTAAAAGGTGGAATTTTAAATTTAATCTTAGAAAATAAGTCATTAGGGGGATGACGAACCACACGGCGTGCACGACCACGGCGATCTCCATCGTCCCACTCAGTGTCACCGCCGTAGTCCTGCTCCATCTTTGTGGTCAACGCATCAAGGCGTGCCAGGATGGTGTCGAGTGTGGTGCGAGTCGCCGTTTGAGCAAGGTCAAGCTGGTTGAAACGCTCGGTCGTCGAAGTGACCGTTGAATCAAGCCGTTCATGCATCGTCCTAATGTCATCAGCAAGTCCATCAACTTGTCCCTTTACTTCCAGCAACTGGGCATCCACCGTGTCATGTGCTCCTGCCATAGTTAGCGCAAACACCAAAACACCAAAAAAAAACGACAAAAACAGGGGTGTACTGCTCACAAGGCGCTTACACTAGTGCTGTTATCAAATTCTTATCCGTTCTTACCAAGCCACAGTGGTGAACTGCAACCAACAGGTGGAACCGGTGAAAGATTGGATGAGCGATTGCCTGGAGAAACAGAAACCTACTCGTCGTAGAAATATGTGGAGTTCTGGGTAGGCTGCACTCAAGTCAAGGATTAGCACGACCAAACAATAATGCAAAGTTGAATTATAGTGCAAAACACGAAACTATATTGCTGGCCACAAGTGCAAAGGACGGATGGAACTAGCAGAATGGCAGTACCGTAAATATTGTACTAGCGAGGCCACTAGTAGGAATCACAAGTGATTTTGTTTTTCTTTTTTGTATGATTTTTTTGATATTTTTCTCAGCACAAGAAGCAACAAAATAGGAGCTACACGAAGTTTCACCTAGAACAGAGTTCAGATGTGGTCTACAGAAAATGAGGAAGTTCTCTGAAAAGCGTGCGAGAACTTTGATGAATTTTTTTCTTTATCTTCCTGAATTTTTTTGACAATTTTGTCGAAACCCAAACAGACCAAAGGTCAGTTTGGCCGGCCTCAGAATGGTGTCAACTAGCTCCTGTAAAAATTTCAGATTTTTCGGACACCCGAGCGAAAAGTTATGCCCGGTTTAAGGAAGGTAGCTCAAGTTATGTTTTCAAACGACCGGGATGAAACAACCGTATCCTATCTCCTTCGTTGTTTTTTTTTGTTTCTGTTTTTTTTTTTTTTGACGTAACCGAAGGAGAAAAACAAGGAAACGATGTTGACTCGGTTTTTTTTTTTCTGTTTTTTTTGTAACCGAAGGAGAAAAACAAGGAAACGGCCGTTGACTCGGTTTGTTTTTTCTGTTTTTTTTGACGTAACCGAAGGAGAAAAACAAGGAAACAATGTTGACTCGGTTTGTGGCGTGATCAAAGGGGAGATGGTGGCGGCGCTAGGATTTGAATGGTGGAAGAACACAATGCAACCAGCAACAAATGACGCGAAAGCACACAAATTCAACAATGCAGATTATTGAAAGAAAGTGCGAGGCTCAAAAGGGTGCTGGGATAAGGTCTAACCTGAATGGTTATGTGGTTTTGTGGACTGTAGGAAAAAAAACACTCGATAAACTCACCGATCAACCTGGAAATCTGATACCAATTGATGTAGCTGAGGTGCCCGATCTTTCGGCGAGTAGAGATAATTCCGATTTGGTGGAAGATGACCCTTGCGATCCGACTACGACGAGCAAGCCCGAGGCGCCAATGCAATCGCTGAACCAACTCCCTGTGGTTACCGACCTTGCTGATGCGAGATCGGCCTGATCACGAAGATCGTTTCCTGTGCGCAATCGAAGAACGAACAAGAAAAAGATGCGAGCAATCTAATCTATTACTCGAGGGTGGAGTTCTGAATACACGAAGACAGCGCAGATTTGCGCGTGCTCGAGAGTAGCTAAAGCTAGATCTAAAACAAAACTCGGAAAATAAAGGAGGCGCAGCTCCTATATAAATAGAGAGGGGGCGCAGCCCCTAGGGGCGGCCAACCCTAGGTCGTCCATTATGGGCCGCAATTGGGCTGGTCGTCTATTCTTCTGGGCCTTCGTTCTTTAACAACATGATGTAGTTCAATTCTCTTGCACGGGCCCGAGTCACTGGCCCAGGTGGAAGGGGTGGCGCCTGGGCTGGAGAAGGTGCTGCTGGTGTAGATGTGCTCGTGTTGGTGTTGATGTCCTCATCAATGTTCGTTGCGAAAAACGAAGAAATGGTTCTGGTGGCAAAAACTTGTGCTTGTATGCACCCCGACACCCGTTATCGGAATGGGTGACGTGTGGCAACGAAATTGCGCGAAACCACCCCAAACATGAGTTTTGGACTTAAAGTAGTGGATTGGGCATGTTCGTTGCGATAAACAAAGAAATGGTTCCAGTGGCAAAAACTCGTGTTTTGAATGCAACCCAACACCCATTTTCGGAATGGGTGACGTGCGTCGACGAAATTGCGCGAAACCACCCCAAACATGAGTTTTGGACCTAAAGTAGTGGACTGGGCATGTTTGTTGCGAAAAACGAAGAAATGGTTCTGGTGGCAAAAACTCGTGCTTTGTATGCACCCCGACACCCGTTTTCGGAATGGGTGACGTGCGGCAAAGAAATTGTGTGAAACCACCCCAAATATGAGTTTTGGACCTAAAGTAGTGGATTGGGCATGTTCGTTGCGAAAAACGAAGAAATGGTTCCGGTGGCAAAAACTCATGCTTTGTATGCACCCCGACACCCGTTTTCGGAATGGGTGACGTGCGGCAATGAAATTGCGCGAAACGACCCCAAACATGTGTTTTGGACCTAAAGTAGTGGATTGGCCATGTTCGTTGCGAAAAACGAAGAAATGGTTCCGGTGGCAAAAACTCGTGCTTTGTATGCACCGCGACACCCGTTTTCGGAATGAGTGACGTGCGGCAACGAAATTGCGCGAAACCACCCCAAACATGGGTTTTGGACAGGATTGGGCATGTTCGTTGCGAAAAACGAAGAAATGGTTCCGGTGTTAAAAACTCGTGCTTGTATGCACCCCGACACCCGTTTTCGTAATGGGTGACGTGTGACAACGAAATTGCGCGAAACCACCCCAAACATGAGTTTTGGACCTAAATTAGTGGATTGGGCATGTTCGTTGCGAAAAACGAAGAAATGGTTCCGGCGGCAAAACCTCGTGCTTGTATGCACCCCGACACCCGTTTTCGGAATGGGTGACGTGCGAAAACGAAATTGCGCGAAACCACCCCAAACATGAGTTTTGGACCTAAATTAGTGGATTGGGCATGTTCGTTGCGAAAAACGAAGAAATGGTTCCGGTGGCAAAAACTCGTGCTTGTATGCACCCCGACACCCGTTTTCGGAATGGGTGACGTGCGGCAACGAAATTGGGCGAAACCACCCCAAACATGACTTTTGGATCTAAAGTAGTGGATTGGGAATGTTCGTTGCGAAAAAAGAAGAAATGGTTCAGGTGGCAAAAACTCGTGCTTGTATGCACCCCGACACCCGTTTTCGGAATAGGTGACGTGCGGCGACGAAATTGCGCGAAACCACCCCAAACATGTGTTTTGGACCTAAAGTAGTGGATTGGGCATGTTCGTTGCGAAAAACGGAGAAATGGTTCCGGTGGCAAAAACTCGTGCTTTGTATGCACTGCGACACCCGTTTTCGGAATAGGTGACGTGCGGCAACGAAATTGCGTGAAACCACCCCAAACATGAGTTTTGGACCTAAAGTAGTGGATTGGGCATGTTCGTTGCGAAAAATGAAGAAATGGTTCCGGTGGCGAAAACTCGTGCTTGTATGCACCCCCGACACCCGTTTTCGAAATGGGTGACGTGCGGCAACGAAATTGCGCGAAACCACCCCAAACATGTGTTTTGGATCTAAAGTAGTGGATTAGGCATGTTCGTTGCGAAAAACGAAGAAATTGATCCGGTGGCAAAAACTCGTGCTTTGTATGCACCCCGACACCCATTTCGCAATGGGTGATGTGCGACAACGAAATTGCGCGAAACCAACCCAAACATGAGTTTTGGACATAAATTAGTGGATTGGGCATGTTCGTTGCGAAAAACGAAGAAATGGTTCCGGTGGCAAAAACTCGTGCTTGTATGCACCCGACACCCGTTTTCGGAATGGGTGACGTGTGGCAACAAAATTGCTCGAAACCACCCCAAACATGAGTTTTGGACCTAAATTAGTGGATTGGGCACGTTCGTTGCGAAAAACGAAGAAATGGTTCCGGTTGCAAAAACTCGTGCTTTGTATGCACCGCGACACCTGTTTTCGGAATGGGTGACGTGCGACAACGAAATTGCGCGAAACCACCCCAAACATGAGTTTTGGACCTAAATTACTGGATTGGGCATGTTCGTTGCGAAAAACGAAGAAATGGTTCCGGTGGCAAAAACTCGTGCTTTATATGCACCCCGACACCCATTTCGCAATGGCTGACGTGCGACAACAAAATTGCGCGAAACCACCCCAAACATGAGTTTTGGACATAAATTAGTGGATTGGGCTTGTTCGTTGCGAAAAACGAAGAAATGGTTCCGGTGGCAAAAACTCATGCTTGTATGCACCCCGACACCCGTTTTCGGAATGGGTGACGTGTGGCAACGAAATTGAGCGAAACCACCCCAAACATGAGTTTTGGACTTAAAGTAGTGGATTGGGCATGTTCGTTGTGAAAAACGAAGAAATGGTTCCAGTGGCAAAAACTCGTGCTTTGTATGCACCCCGACACCCATTTTCGGAATGGGTGACGTGCGGCAACGAAATTGCGTGAAACCACCCCAAACATGTGTTTTGGACATAAAGTAGTGGATTGGGCATGTTCGTTGCGAAAAACGAAGAAATGGTTCTGTTGGAAAAAACTTGTGCTTGTATGCACCCCGACACCCGTTATCGGAATGGGTGACGTGTGGCAACGAAATTGCGCGAAACCACCCCAAACATGAGTTTTGGACTTAAAGTAGTGGATTGGGCATGTTCGTTGCGATAAACAAAGAAATGGTTCCAGTGGCAAAAACTCGTGTTTTGAATGCAACCCAACACCCATTTTCGGAATGGGTGACGTGCGTCAACGAAATTGCGCGAAACCACCCCAAACATGAGTTTTGGACCTAAAGTAGTGGACTGGGCATGTTTGTTGCGAAAAACGAAGAAATGGTTCTGGTGGCAAAAACTCGTGCTTTGTATGCACCCCGACACCCGTTTTCGGAATGGGTGACGTGCGGCAAAGAAATTGTGTGAAACCACCCCAAATATGAGTTTTGGACCTAAAGTAGTGGATTGGGCATGTTCGTTGCGAAAAAAGAGAAATGGTTCCGGTGGCAAAAACTCATGCTTTGTATGCACCCCGACACCCGTTTTCGGAATGGGTGACGTGCGGCAATGAAATTGCGCGAAACGACCCCAAACATGTGTTTTGGACCTAAAGTAGTGGATTGGCCATGTTCGTTGCGAAAAACAAAGAAATGGTTCCGGTGGCAAAAACTCGTGCTTTGTATGCACCGCGACACCCGTTTTCGGAATGAGTGACGTGCGGCAACGAAATTGCGCGAAACCACCCCAAACATGGGTTTTGGACAGGATTGGGCATGTTCGTTGCGAAAAACGAAGAAATGGTTCCGGTGTTAAAAACTCGTGCTTGTATGCACCCCGACACCCGTTTTCGTAATGGGTGACGTGTGACAACGAAATTGCGCGAAACCACCCCAAACATGAGTTTTGGACCTAAATTAGTGGATTGGGCATGTTCGTTGCGAAAAACGAAGAAATGGTTCCGGCGGCAAAAACTCGTGCTTGTATGCACCCCGACACCCGTTTTCGGAATGGGTGACGTGCGAAAACGAAATTGCGCGAAACCACCCCAAACATGAGTTTTGGACCTAAATTAGTGGATTGGGCATGTTCGTTGTGAAAAACGAAGAAATGGTTCCGGTGGCAAAAACTCGTGCTTGTATGCACCCCGACACCCGTTTTCGGAATGGGTGACGTGCGGCAACGAAATTGGGCGAAACCACCCCAAACATGACTTTTGGATCTAAAGTAGTGGATTGGGAATGTTCGTTGCGAAAAAAGAAGAAATGGTTCAGGTGGCAAAAACTCGTGCTTGTATGCACCCCGACACCTGTTTTCGGAATAGGTGACGTGCGGCGACGAAATTGCGCGAAACCACCCCAAACATGTGTTTTGGACCTAAAGTAGTGGATTGGGCATGTTCGTTGCGAAAAACGGAGAAATGGTTCCGGTGGCAAAAACTCGTGCTTTGTATGCACTGCGACACCCGTTTTCGGAATAGGTGACGTGCGACAACGAAATTGCGTGAAACCACCCCAAACATGAGTTTTGGACCTAAAGTAGTGGATTGGGCATGTTCGTTGCGAAAAATGAAGAAATGGTTCCGGTGGCGAAAACTCGTGCTTGTATGCACCCCCGACACCCGTTTTCGAAATGGGTGACGTGCGGCAACGAAATTGTGCGAAACCACCCCAAACATGTGTTTTGGATCTAAAGTAGTGGATGAGGCATGTTCGTTGCGAAAAACGAAGAAATTGATCCGGTGGCAAAAACTCGTGCTTTGTATGCACCCCGACACCCATTTCGCAATGGGTGATGTGCGACAACGAAATTGCGCGAAACCAACCCAAACATGAGTTTTGGACATAAATTAGTGGATTGGGCATGTTCGTTGCGAAAAACGAAGAAATGGTTCCGGTGGCAAAAACTCGTGCTTGTATGCACCCCGACACCCGTTTTCGGAATGGGTGACGTGTGGCAACAAAATTGCTCGAAACCACCCCAAACATGAGTTTTGGACCTAAATTAGTCGATTGGGCACGTTCGTTGCGAAAAACGAAGAAATGGTTCCGGTGGCAAAAACTCGTGCTTTGTATGCACCGCGACACCTGTTTTCGGAATGGGTGACGTGCGACAACGAAATTGCGCGAAACCACCCCAAACATGAGTTTTGGACCTAAATTACTGGATTGGGCATGTTCGTTGCGAAAAACGAAGAAATGGTTCCGGTGGCAAAAACTCGTGCTTGTATGCACCCATTTTCGGAATGGGTGACGTGCGGCAACGAAATTGCGCGAAACCACCCCAAACATGAGTTTTGGACTTAAAGTAGTGGATTGGGCATGTTCGTTGCGAAAAACGAAGAAATGGTTCCAGTGGAAAAAACTCGTGCTTTGTATGCACCCCGACACCCATTTTCGGAATGGGTGACGTGTGGCAACGAAATTGCGTGAAACCACCCCAAACATGTGTTTTGGACATAAAGTAGTGGATTGGGCATGTTCGTTGCGAAAAACGAAGAAATGGTTACGGTGGCAAAAACTCGTGCTTGTATGCACTCCGACACCCGTTATCGGAATGGGTGACGTGTGGCAACGAAATTGCGCGAAACCACCCCAAACATGAGTTTTGGACTTAAAGTAGTGGATTGGGCATGTTCGTTGCGAAAAACGAAGAAATGGTTCCAGTGGCAAAAACTCGTGCTTTGTATGCACCCCGACACCCATTTTCGGAATGGGTGACGTGCGGCAACGAAATTGCGTGAAACCACCCCAAACATGTGTTTTGGACATAAAGTAGTGGATTGGGCATGTTCGTTGCGAAAAACGAAGAAATGGTTCTGGTGGCAAAAACTTGTGCTTGTATGCACCCTGACACCCGTTATCGGAATGGGTGATGTGTGGCAACGAAATTGCGCGAAACCACCCCAAACATGAGTTTTGGACTTAAAGTAGTGGATTGGGCATGTTCGTTGCGATAAACAAAGAAATGGTTCCAGTAGCAAAAACTCGTGTTTTGAATGCAACCCAACACCCATTTTCGGAATGGGTGACGTGCGTCAACGAAATTGCGCGAAACCACCCCAAACATGAGTTTTGAACCTAAAGTAGTGGACTGGGCATGTTTGTTGCGAAAAACGAAGAAATGGTTCTGGTGGCAAAAACTCGTGCTTTGTATGCACCCCGACACCCGTTTTCGGAATGGGTGACGTGCGGCAAAGAAATTGTGTGAAACCACCCCAAATATGAGTTTTGGACCTAAAGTAGTGGATTGGGCATGTTCGTTGCGAAAAACGAAGAAATGGTTCCGGTGGCAAAAACTCATGCTTTGTATGCACCCCGACACCCGTTTTCGGAATGGGTGACGTGCGGCAATGAAATTGCGCGAAACGACCCCAAACATGTGTTTTGGACCTAAAGTAGTGGATTGGCCATGTTCGTTGCGAAAAACGAAGAAATGGTTCCGGTGGCAAAAACTCGTGCTTTGTATGCACCGCGACACCCGTTTTCGGAATGAGTGACGTGCGGCAACGAAATTGCGCGAAACCACCCCAAACATGGGTTTTGGACAGGATTGGGCATGTTCATTGCGAAAAACGAAGAAATGGTTCCGGTGTTAAAAACTCGTGCTTGTATGCACCCCGACACCCGTTTTCGTAATGGGTGACGTGTGACAACGAAATTGCGCGAAACCACCCCAAACATGAGTTTTGGACCTAAATTAGTGGATTGGGCATGTTCGTTGCGAAAAACGAAGAAATGGTTCCGGCGGCAAAAACTCGTGCTTGTATGCACCCCGACACCCGTTTTCGGAATGGGTGACGTGCGAAAACGAAATTGCGCGAAACCACCCCAAACATGAGTTTTGGACCTAAATTAGTGGATTGGGCATGTTCGTTGCGAAAAACGAAGAAATGGTTCCGGTGGCAAAAACTCGTGCTTGTATGCACCCCGACACCCGTTTTCGGAATGGGTGACGTGCGGCAACGAAATTGGGCGAAACCACCCCAAACATGACTTTTGGATCTAAAGTAGTGGATTGGGAATGTTCGTTGCGAAAAAAGAAGAAATGGTTCAGGTGGCAAAAACTCGTGCTTGTATGCACCCCGACACCCATTTTCGGAATAGGTGACGTGCGGCGACGAAATTGCGCGAAACCACCCCAAACATGTGTTTTGGACCTAAAGTAGTAGATTGGGCATGTTCGTTGCGAAAAACGGAGAAATGGTTCCGGTGGCAAAAACTCGTGCTTTGTATGCACTGCGACACCCGTTTTCGGAATAGGTGACGTGCGGCAACGAAATTGCGTGAAACCACCCCAAACATGAGTTTTGGACCTAAAGTAGTGGATTGGGCATGTTCGTTGCGAAAAATGAAGAAATGGTTCCGGTGGCGAAAACTCGTGCTTGTATGCACCCCCGACACCCGTTTTCGAAATGGGTGACGTGCGGCAACGAAATTGCGCGAAACCACCCCAAACATGTGTTTTGGATCTAAAGTAGTGGATTAGGCATGTTCGTTGCGAAAAACGAAGAAATTGATCCGGTGGCAAAAACTCGTGCTTTGTATGCACCCCGACACCCATTTCGCAATGGGTGACGTGCGACAACGAAATTGCACGAAACCAACCCAAACATGAGTTTTGGACATAAATTAGTGGATTGGGCATGTTCGTTGCGAAAAACGAAGAAATGGTTCCGGTGGCAAAAACTCGTGCTTGTATGCACCCCGACACCCGTTTTCGGAATGGGTGACGTGTGGCAACAAAATTGCTCGAAACCACCCCAAACATGAGTTTTGGACCTAAATTAGTGGATTGGGCACGTTCGTTGCGAAAAACGAAGAAATGGTTCCGGTGGCAAAAACTCGTGTATGCACCGCGACACCTGTTTTCGGAATGGGTGACGTGCGACAACGAAATTGCGCGAAACCACCCCAAACATGAGTTTTGGACCTAAATTACTGGATTGGGCATGTTCGTTGCGAAAAACGAAGAAATGGTTCCGGTGGCAAAAACTCGTGCTTGTATGCACCCATTTTCGGAATGGGTGACGTGCGGCAACGAAATTGCGCGAAACCACCCCAAACATGAGTTTTGGACTTAAAGTAGTGGATTGGGCATGTTCGTTGCGAAAAACGAAGAAATGGTTCCAGTGGCAAAAACTCGTGCTTTGTATGCACCCCGACACCCATTTTCGGAATGGGTGACGTGCGGCAATGAAATTGCGTGAAACCACCCCAAACATGTGTTTTGGACATAAAGTAGTGGATTGGGCATGTTCGTTGCGAAAAACGAAGAAATGGTTACGGTGGCAAAAACTCGTGCTTGTATGCACTCCGACACCCGTTATCGGAATGGGTGACGTGTGGCAAGGAAATTGCGCGAAACCACCCCAAACATGAGTTTTGGACTTAAAGTAGTGGATTGGGCATGTTCGTTGCGAAAAACGAAGAAATGGTTCCAGTGGCAAAAACTCATGTTTTGAATGCAACACAACACCCATTTTCGGAATGGGTGACGAGCGTCAATGAAATTGCGCGAAACCACCCCAAACATGAGTTTTGGACCTAAAGTAGTGGACTGGGCATGTTCGTTGTGAAAAACGAAGAAAATGGTTATGGTGGCAAAAACTCGTGCTTTGTATGCACCCCGACACCCGTTTTCGGAATGGGTGACGCGCGGCAACGAAATTGTGTGAAACCACCCCAAATATGAGTTTTGGACCTAAAGTAGTGGATTGGGCATGTTCGTTGCGAAAAACGAAGAAATGGTTCCGGTGGCAAAAACTCATGCTTTGTATGCACCCCGACACCCGTTTTCGGAATGGGTGACGTGCGGCAATGAAATTGCGCGAAACGACCCCAAACATGTGTTTTGGACCTAAAGTAGTGGATTGGCCATGTTCGTTGCGAAAAACGAAGAAATGGTTCTTGTGGCAAAAACTCATGCTTTGTATGCACCGCGACACCCGTTTACAGAATGAGTGACGTGCGACAACGAAATTGCGCGAAACCACCCCAAACATGGGTTTTGGACAGGATTGGGCATGTTCGTTGCGAAAAACGAAGAAATGGTTCCGGTGGCAAAAACTCGTGCTTGTATGCACCCCGACACCCGTTTTCGTAATGGGTGACGTGTGACAACGAAATTGCGCGAAACCACCCCAAACATGAGTTTTGGACCTAAATTAGTGGATTGGGCATGTTCGTTGCGAAAAACGAAGAAATGGTTCCGGCGGCAAAAACTCGAGCTTGTATGCACCCCGACACCCGTTTTCGGAACGGGTGACGTGCGACAACGAAATTGCGCGAAACCACCCCAAACATGAGTTTTGGACCTAAATTAGTGGATTGGGCATGTTCGTTGCGAAAAACGAAGAAATGGTTCAGGTGGCAAAAACTCGTGCTTTGTATGCACCCCGACACCCGTTTTCGGAATGGGTGACGCGCGGCAACGAAATTGTGTGAAACCACCCCAAATATGAGTTTTGGACCTAAAGTAGTGGATTGGGCATGTTCGTTGCGAAAAACGAAGAAATGGTTCCGGTGGCAAAAACTCATGCTTTGTATGCACCCCGACACCCGTTTTCGGAATGGGTGACGTGCGGCAATGAAATTGCGCGAAACGACCCCAAACATGTGTTTTGGACCTAAAGTAGTGGATTGGCCATGTTCGTTGCGAAAAACGAAGAAATGGTTCTTGTGGCAAAAACTCATGCTTTGTATGCACCGCGACACCCGTTTACAGAATGAGTGACGTGCGACAACGAAATTGCGCGAAACCACCCCAAACATGGGTTTTGGACAGGATTGGGCATGTTCGTTGCGAAAAACGAAGAAATGGTTCCGGTGGCAAAAACTCGTGCTTGTATGCACCCCGACACCCGTTTTCGTAATGGGTGACGTGTGGCAACGAAATTGCGCGAAACCACCCCAAACATGAGTTTTGGACCTAAATTAGTGGATTGGGCATGTTCGTTGCGAAAAACGAAGAAATGGTTCCGGCGGCAAAAACTCGAGCTTGTATGCACCCCGACACCCGTTTTCGGAACGGGTGACGTGCGACAACGAAATTGCGCGAAACCATCCCAAACATGAGTTTTGGACCTAAATTAGTGGATTGGGCATGTTCGTTGCGAAAAACGAAGAAATGGTTCAGGTGGCAAAAACTCGTGCTTGTATGCACCCCGACACCCGTTTTCGGAATGGGTGACGTGCGGCAACGAAATTGCGCGAAACCACCCCAAACATGACTTTTGGACCTAAAGTAGTGGATTGGGAATGTTCGTTGCGAAAAACGAAGAAATGGTTCAGGTGGCAAAAACTCGTGCTTCTATGCAGCCCGACACCCGTTTTCGGAATAGGTGACGTGCGGCGACGAAATTGCGCGAAACCACCCCAAACATGTGTTTTGGACCTAAAGTAGTGGATTGGGCATGTTCGTTGCGAAAAACAGAGAAATGGTTCCGGTGGCAAAAGCTCGTGCTTTGTATGCACTGCGACACCCGTTTTCGGAATAGGTGACGTGCGGCAACGAAATTGCGTGAAACCACCCCAAACATGAGTTTTGGACCTAAAGTAGTGGATTGAGCATGTTCGTTGCGAAAAATGAAGAAATGGTTCCGGTGGCGAAAACTCGTGCTTGTATGCACCCCCCGACACCCGTTTTCGGAATGGGTGACGTGCGGCAACGAAATTGCGCGAAACCACCCCAAACATGTGTTTTGGACCTAAAGTAGTGGATTGGGCATGTTCGTTGCGAAAAACGAAGAAATTGATCTGGTGGCAAAAACTCGTGCTTTGTATGCACCCCGACACCCAATTCGCAATGGGTGACGTGCGACAACGAAATTGCGCGAAACCACCCCAAACATGAGTTTTGGACATAAATTAGTGGATTGGGCATGTTCATTGCGAAAAACGAAGAAATGGTTCCGGTGGCAAAAACTCGTGCTTGTATGCACCCCGACACCCGTTTTCGGAATGGGTGACGTGTGGCAACGAAATTGCGCGAAACCACCCCAAACATGAGTTTTGGACTTAAAGTAGTGGATTGGGCATGTTCGTTGCGAAAAACGAAGAAATGGTTCCAGTGGCAAAAACTCGTGCTTTGTATGCACCCCGACACCCATTTTCGGAATGGGTGACGTGCGGCAACGAAATTGCGTGAAACCACCCCAAACATGTGTTTTGGACCTAAAGTAGTGGATTGGGCATGTTCGTTGCGAAAAACGAAGAAATGGTTCCGGTGGCAAAAACTCGTGCTTGTATGCACCCCGACACCCGTTATCGGAATGGGTGACGTGTGGCAACGAAATTGCGCGAAACCACCCCCAACATGAGTTTTGGACTTAAAGTAGTGGATTGGGCATGTTCGTTGCGAAAAACGAAGAAATGGTTCCAGTGGCAAAAACTCGTGCTTTGAACCCATTTTCGGAATGGGTGACGTGCGTCAACGAAATTGCGCGAAACCACCCCAAACATGAGTTTTGGACCTAAAGTAGTGGACTGGGCATGTTCGGTTCGAAAAACGAAGAAATGGTTCCGGTGGCAAAAACTCGTGCTTTGTATGCACCCCGACACCCGTTTTCGGAATGGGTGACGTGCGGCAACGAAATTGTGTGAAACCACCCCAAATATGAGTTTTGGACCTAAAGTAGTGGATTGGGCATGTTCGTTGCGAAAAACGAAGAAATGATTTCGGTGACAAAAACTCATGCTTTGTATGCACCCCGACACCCGTTTTCGGAATGGGTGACGTGCGGCAATGAAATTGCGCGAAACGACCCCAAACATGTGTTTTGGACCTAAAGTAGTGGATTGGGCATGTTCGTTGCGAAAAACGAAGAAATGGTTCCGGTGGCAAAAACTTGTGCTTTGTATGCACCGCGACACCCGTTTTCGGAATGAGTGACGTGCGGCAACGAAATTGCGCGAAACCACCCCAAACATGGGTTTTGGACAGGATTGGGCATGTTCGTGGCGAAAAACGAAGAAATGGTTCCGGTGTTAAAAACTCGTGCTTGTATGCACCACGACACCCGTTTTCGGAATAGGTGACGTGCGGCAACGAAATTGCGTGAAACCACCCCAAACAAGAGTTTTGGATCTAAAGTAGTGGATTGGGCATGTTCGTTGCGAAAAATGAAGAAATGGTTCCGGTGGCGAAAACTCGTGCTTGTATGCACCCCCCGACACCCGTTTTCGGAATGGGTGACGTGCGGCAACAAAATTGCGCGAAACCACCCCAAACATGTGTTTTGGACCTAAAGTAGTGGATTGGGCATGTTCGTTGCGAAAAACGAAGAAATTGATCCGGTGGCAAAAACTCGTGCTTTGTATGCACCCCAACACCCATTTCGCAATGGGTGACGTGCGACAACGAAATTGCGCGAAACCACCCCAAACATGAGTTTCGGACATAAATTAGTCGATTGGGCATCTTTGTTGCGAAAAACGAAGAAATGGTTCCGGTGGCAAAAACTCGTGCTTGTATGCACCCCGACATCCGTTTTCGTAATGGGTGACGTGTGGCAACGAAATTGCGCGAAACAACCCCAAACATGACTTTTGGACTTAAAGTAGTGGATTGGGCATGTTCGTTGCGAAAAACGAAGAAGTGGTTCCAGTAGCAAAAACTCGTGCTTTGTATGCACCCCGACACCCATTTTCGGAATGGGTGACGTGCGGCAACGAAATTGCGTGAAACCACCCCAAACATTTGTTTTGGACCTAAAGTAGTGGATTGGGCATGTTAGTTGCGAAAAACGAAGAAATGGTTTCGCTGGCAAAAACTCGTGCTTGTATGCACCCCGACACCCGTTTTCGGAATGGGTGACGTGTGGCAACGAAATTGCGCGAAACCACCCCGAACATGAGTTTTGGACTTAAAGCAGTGGATTGGGCATGTTCGTTGCGAAAAACGAAGAAATGGTTCCAGTGGCAAAAACTCGTGCTTTGAATGCAACCCAACACCCATTTTCGGAATGGGTGACGTGCGTCAACGAAATTGCGCGAAACCACCCCAAACATGAGTTTTGTACCTAAAGTAGTGGACTGGGCATGTTCGTTGCGAAAAACGAAGAAATGGTTTCGGTGGCAAAAACTCGTGCTTTGTATGCACACCGACACCCGTTTTCGGAATGGGTGACGTGCGGCAACGAAATTGTGTGAAACCACCCCAAATATGAGTTTTGGACCTAAAGTAGTGGATTGGGCATGTTCGTTGCGAAAAATGAAGAAATGGTTCCGGTGGCAAAAACTCACGCTTTGTATGCACCCCGACACCCTTTTTCGGAATGGGTGACGTGCGGCAATGAAATTGCGCGAAACGACCCCAAACATGTGATTTGGACCTAAAGTAGTGGATTGGGCATGTTCGTTGCGAAAAACGAAGAAATGGTTCCGGTGGCAAAAACTCGTGCTTTGTATGCACCGCGACACCCGTTTTCGGAATGAGTGACGTGCGGCAACGAAATTGCGCGAAACAACCTCAAACATGGGTTTTGTACAGGATTGGGCATGTTCATTGCGAAAAACGAAGAAATGGTTCCGGTGTTAAAAACTCGTGCTTGTATGCACCCCGACACCCGTTTTCGGAATAGGTGACGTGCGACAACGAAATTGCGTGAAACCACCCCAAACATGAGTTTTGGACCTAACGTAGTGGATTGGGCATGTTCGTTGCGAAAAATGAAGAAATGGTTCCGGTGGCGAAAACTCGTGCTTGTATGCACCCCCCCCCCCCGACACCCGTTTTCGGAATGGGCGACGGGCGACGTGCGGCAACGAAATTGCGCGAAACCACCCCAAACATGTGTTCTGGACCTAAAGTAGTGGATTGGTCATGTTCGTTGCGAAAAACGAAGAAATAAATCTAGTGGCAAAAACTCGTGCTTTGTATGCACCCCGACACCCATTTCGCAATGGGTGACGTGCGACAACGAAATTGCGCAAAACCACCCCAAACATGAGTTTTGGACATAAAGTAGTGGATTGGGCATGTTCATTGCGAAAACAAAGAAATTGTTCCGGTGGCAAAAACTCGTGCTTGTATACACCCCGACACCCGTTATCGGAATGGGTGACGTGTGGCAACGAAATTGCGCGAAACCACCCCAAACATGAGTTTTGGACTTAAAGTAGTGGATTGGGCATGTTCGTTGCGAAAAACGAAGAAATGGTTCCAGTGGCAAAAACTCGTGCTTTGAATGCAACCCAACAGCCATTTTCGGAATGGGTGACGTGCGTCAACGAAATTGCGCGAAACCACCCCAAACATGGGTTTTGGACCTAAAGTAGTGGACTGGGCATGTTCGTTGCGAAAAACGAAGAAATGGTTCCGGTGGCAAAAACTCGTGCTTTGTATGCACCCCGACACCCGTTTTCGGAATGGGTGACGTGCCACAACGAAATTGTGTGAAACCACCCCAAATATGAGTTTTGGACCTAAAGTAGTGGATTGGGCATGTTCGTTGCGAAAAACGAAGAAATGGTTCCCGTGGCAAAAACTTATGCTTTGTATGCACCCCGACACCCGTTTTCGGAATGGGTGACGTGCGGCAATGAAATTGCGCGAAACGACCCCAAACATGTGTTTTGGACCTAAAGTAGTGGATTGGGCATGTTCGTTGCGGAAAACGAAGAAATGGTTCCGGTGGCAAAAACTCGTGCTTTGTATGCTCCGCGACACCCGTTTTCGGAATGAGTGACGTGCGGCAACAAAATTGCGCGAAACCACCCCAAACAGGGGTTTTGGACAGGATTGGGCATGTTCGTTGCGAAAAACGAAGAAATGGTTCCGCTGTTAAAAACTCGTGCTTGTATGCACCCCGACACCCGTTTTCGGAATGGGTGACGTGTGGCAACGAAATTGCGCGAAACCACCCTAAACATGATATTTGGACCTAAATTAGTGGGTTGGGCATGTTCGTTGCGAAAAACGAAGAAATGGTTCCGGTGGCAAAAACTCGTGCTTGTATGCACCCCGACACCCGTTTTCGGAATGGGTGACGTGCGACAACGAAATTGCGTGAAACCACCCCAAACATGAGTTTTGGACCCAAATTAGTGGATTGGGCATGTTCGTTGCGAAAAACGAAGAAATGGTTCCGGTGGCAAAAACTCGTGCTTGTATGCACCCCGACACCCGTTTTCGGAATGGGTGACATGCGGCAACGAAATTGCGCGAAACCACCCCAAACATGAGTTTTGGACCTAAAGTAGTGGATTGGGAATGTTCGTTGCGAAAAACAAAGAAATGGTTCAGGTGGCAAAAACTCGTGCTTGTATGCAACCCGACACCCGTTTTCGGAATAGGTGACGTGTGGCAACGAAATTGCGCGAAACCACCCCAAACATGTGTTTTGGACCTAAAGTAGTGGATTGGGCATGTTCATTGCGAAAAACGGAGAAATGGTTCCGGTGGCAAAAACTCGTGCTTTGTATCCACTGCGACACCCGTTTTTGGAATGAGTGACGTGCGGCAACGAAATTGCGTGAAACCACCCCAAACATGAGTTTTGGAACTAAAGTAGTGGATTGGGCATGTTCGTTGCGAAAAATGAAGAAATGGTTCCGGTGGCGAAAACTCGTGCTTGTATGCACCCCCGACACCCGTTTTCAGAATGGGTGACGTGCGACAACGAAATTGCGCGAATGTTGGGGCGAAGGCAAAGGCGCCACCCTTCGCTCGAAGCCTTCGCTGCAGCAGCTGAACTGACAGAAACAAAACAGGCGGGGATACCCTTCACTCCTTCCGTTCCAGGCGAAGACTGGCGACGAAGGGCATCCCACGGCGCGGCCTCGCCCAGCTTGGAGGCCCACGTACAATCTGGCCCGTCATAACGGGCCCCGCTCGGCCGCCCTGTGTTACAGGCCTATGTTGTAAAAGCATTTCTGTAATTACGGTCTGTAACCCCGCTTTATGGGAATATTCTTGGGATAACCTAGGTACCTGAGGGCACATGCGTCCTTAGGTCGAGGTGCTGCGCGCCCAGGTACCTATAAATACCCCTGTACAGTGCCCGTGAGAGGCCAGATTAACAGAGCTTTTGCCATCACACGCGAGAGCCCTGTCGTCATCACCGTTCTCCTGTGTTGGATTCCCTTGCGGTTGAGAGCAAGTCCCAACATTTGGCGCCCACCGTTCGTGCTACGAGAAAAACCACCCGCGATGGCACCCAAGAGAGCTAACCCGAAGGCTGACGAGGCTGCGAAGGCAGCACTGCTCGCCGCAAGAAAGGGCAAGGCCCTCGCCCTCACCCAATCCACCCACCAAGAGGCCACTGAAGACGACACCCTCCGCACCTGCGACCCTGAGGGACAACCGCAGCCACCCTCAGGCTTCGCACCACCAGAAGGCACGGACCTCGCCGAGGACGGTGAGGTCCTCGGCGTCTCGACAGAAGAACAGCTACAGCTGCGCGCCCTGCGCCTCAAGACCCGCAATCTCCAGAGGCAGAAGGAGATACTGGAGGCCAAGCGCCAACGCGTGTCCGCACTAGCCAAAGTGCGGCAAATGATACGCGACGAAGAGCACAAGGCCTAGGAACTCGAGCGGGAGATTGCGCTGATGCAGCGCGAAGGCCACATCGGCCTGCAGCACGAGTCACCCCTCCAGCAGCGCGCACACGACGACGACACGCGCGAAGGCCACCCCGGCCTGCAGCATGAACCACCCCTGTAACACCGCGCGCAGCCAGAGGACCCGCGTTTCCCTCAACGCGACCACACCTTCCCGCACGCCGCGCCATTCCAGGGGGTCAACTATCTCGATGAGCGAAGTCCCCTGGCGCCTCACCTGCAAGTAATGCCGTGGCCAGCTAACTTCCGCGCAGGGACCTATCCCAAGTACAACGGCAGCACCGACCCGGCTCAATACATAATGAGTTACCAGGTCGCCGTCGCATCGTCCGGGGGGGACGACGCCACAATGGCGAAGTCTTTCATCATCGCCCTCGAGGGCCCCGCACTCACCTGGTTCACCAGGTTGCCTCCGCTGTCCATCGATTCCTGGAGAAGTCTCCGGGACAAGTTCCTGCTCAACTTCCAAGGGTACCGCCCAGACACCGACGCCCTGGCCGAGCTCTCGCTCTGCAAGCAGCTAGAGAAGGAGACCCTGAGGGAATATTACCGCAAATTCCTGACACTCAAGTCACAGCTACCCTCAGTCGACGACCAGATTGCCATCCACTATGCTATCAGTGGTCTTCGCGCCGGCGTACTTTACAGCCACTGCATCAGAGATCCGCCAAAGAACCTCCAAGAGTTATATCAGCTGTTTGAAAAGTACGCCAGATCCGAAGACCTCCACCAGCGCAAGATTGAGTCCCAGCGGAAGCCAAAAGATGCTCCACAGTCCAGCCGCACGTGGACAAGGACTCCGCAGCCAGACTCCGGTCGAGACGGAGGCCGCGGTCAGCAGCAGGTGCACAACATCGCCAACCAGCATCCCGCTGCCGACCCCCCTCGTCGCCAGGACTATCCCCCCCAGGGCCGCGGAAACGGCACTCGTGGCAGGGGCCGAGGGCGTGCGCAGCAGCCGCGCCGATTCTACTGCCTTTTCCATGGCGAATACTGCGCCCACCCAACCAAAGACTGCCTCGAAACAAAGGCTACCAGAGACAGAATAGCACGAGCGCAGCCAGCCGACAACCCCAGAATTGTCGCGCACAATTACCAGCAGCCCCCTCCGCCATATATCCACGCTCCTGCCCCGCATCCACCGCACCACGCTTACCAACACCATCAGGAAGTACAAATCGTACCTCCTCCACCCCCACCACCACACCAACAACACCAAAACATCCCTCATGCCCCAAAGCAGGAAGACTTCGCCGATCAACCATATCGCGGAGTCATCCACATGATAACTGGGGGGTCCAGCACCGACTTCGACACCAAGCGGCAGAAGCGGGACCACTACCGCAGCATCAACCATGTCGCCGTCACGGGCCCAGTTGTGCAGACAAAGTGGTCCCATATACCGCTAACCTTCGACGCACGGGACGTCGACTTGCGCAGCGCCCCCATTGCGACGCCATGGTCATCAATTGCAGCGTGGCAGGCTGGGACCTGCACAAGGTCCTCGTTGACAACGGCAGCCAGGCGGACATCATCTTCCTCCACGCCTTCGATCGCATGGGCATAAGCCATAGCCTGCTTAAGCCTTCGGACAACCCGTTGTACGGCTTCGGCGGCAAAGGCACCTTCCCCGTCGGCAAAATAGAGCTGCCTCTCTCCTTCGGTGTAGCACCCAATGCCCGAAGCGAGCAAATAACCTTTGACATTGTGGATATGGTGTACCCTTACAATGCCATCATGGGCCGGGGCTCCATTAATAAGTTCGAAGCAGCCATTCACGGACTGTATCTATGTATGAAGATACCAGGTCCGTTAGGCGTTATCACAGTCTTCGGCAATCAACAGACTGCGCGTAACATAGAGCGGGACTTCGTGCCCGGTCAAAGAAACGTGCACTGCCTCACGGCCCAACGCGAAGCCCCCGCGCCTGCCAGCCCAACCAATAAGCAACATGACAAGGCGCAGCTGCAGAGCCACGACGGCACCAAGACTGTCCCCCTCGACCAGGCCACGCCCAGGCAGACAGTCACTATCAGCGAAGACCTTACTTCACATGAAGAAGAAAAGCTCCTCTGCTGCCTGTCCAAGAATAAAGATGTCTTCGCCTGGTCGGCCCTCGATCTGGTCGGGGTCAGCCGTTCAATAATTGAGCATTGTCTGGGAATCGACCCTTCGGTACGGCCAAAAAAGCAGCGGCTCCGCAAGATGTCCGACGAAAAGACGGAGGCCGCCAAGGCAGAGGTGCACCGCCTCCTGGAGGCCAAATTCATCGAGCCGGTGGCTTACCCCACATGGCTCTCCAATGTCGTAATGGTGCAGAAAAAGAGCGGGAAGTGGCGAATGTGCATCGACTTCACCAGTCTCAATAAAGCCTGCCCAAAGGACAATTTCCCGTTGCCACGGATCGACAAAATAGTCGATAGCGCGGCCGGATGCGAGGTCATGTCCCTCCTCGATTGCTTCTCCGGTTACCACCAGATATACATGAAGGAAGAAGACAAGGCTAGCACCAGCTTCATAACACCCTTCGGCACATATTGCTTCATCAGAATGCCGGAGGGACTCAAGAACGCCGGGTCCACCTTCTCCAGGCTCACTAAAACAGTGCTCGAGGGGCAGGTTGGCAGAAATATATTCACATATGTAGACGACATTGTCGTCGCCAGCAAGAGCAAGGAGGACCACCTCGCCGACCTCGCCGAAACATTCGCGAATATGCGGGACGCACAACTCCGCCTAAACCCGGAAAAGTGTGTCTTCGGCGTTCGCCAGGGCAAAATATTGGGCTATCTGGTATCACACCGCGGCATCGAGGCCAACCCAACCAAGATTCAGGCTATCTTGGACATGACGCCTCCGCAGTCCGTCAGGGACGTCCAGCGCCTGACAGGCAGATTGGCCGCTCTCAACAGATTCATATCCAGGTCCGCCGAGCGAAGTCTCCCCTTCCTCAAGACACTCCGTGGCGCAAAAGACTTCGCTTGGGGACCAGAGCAGGCGGCGGCCTTCGCCTCATTAAAGCAGTACCTGACAGAGTTGGCCGTCCTTACCAGCCCCGACCCCTCGCTCCCCTTGCTGCTCTACGTCGCGGCCTCGCCACATGCGGTCAGCGCGGCCCTAGTACAGGAGCAGACTGTCGAGGGCGTGGTTCGGTAGTGCCCCGTGTATTATGTCTCTGAAGTGCTGACACCGTCCAAGTGCAACATGACAGAGCTGGAGAAGATTGCCTACGCAGTCGTCATGTCGTCGCGCAAACTGCGCCATTACTTCGAAGCATTCAAGGTCCGAGTCACCTCAAACAGGGGGCTCGGCGAATTATTCAGAAACCCGGAGGCGTCGGTGAGGATTGCCAAGTGGGCGGCCGAACTCTCCGGCTACCACATCTGCTTCGAGCCCAGGACAGCTATTAAGTCTCAAGTCCTGGCAGACTTCGTCGTCGACTGGACTGGGCCAACTACACAGCCGGATCCGTCCGCAGAGAAGACTTGGACGATCCATTGCGACGGCGCATGGTGCCATGCGGGGGCAGGCGTCGTTGCGAAAAATGAAGAAATGGTTCCAGTGGCAAAAACTCGTGCTTTATATGCACCCCAACACCCATTTTCGGATTGGGTGACGCGCGACAACGAAATTGCGCGAAACCACCCCAAACATGTGTTTTGGACATAAAGTTGTGGATTGGGCATGTTCGTTGCGAAAAAACGAAGAAATGGTTCCGGTGGCAAAAACTCGTGCTTGTATGCACCCCGACACCCGTTATCGGAATGGGTGACGTGTGGCAACGAAATTGCGCGAAACCACCCCAAACATGAGTTTTGGACTTAAAGTAGTGGATTGGGCATGTTCGTTGCGAAAAACGAAGAAATGGTTCCAGTGGCAAAAACTCGTGCTTTGAATGCAACCCAACACCCATTTTCGGAATGGGTGAGTGCGTAAACGAAATTGCGCGAAACCACCCCAAACATTAGTTTTGGACCTAAAGTAGTGGATTGGGCATGTTCGTTGCGAAAAACGAAGAAATGGTTCCGGTGGCAAAAACTCATGCTTTGTATGCACCCCGACACCCGTTTTCGGAATGGGTGACGCGCGGCAACGAAATTGTGTGAAACCACCCCAAATATGAGTTTTGGACCTAAAGTTGTGGATTGGGCATGTTCGTTGCGAAAAACGAAGAAATGGTTCCGGTGGCAAAAACTCATGCTTTGTATGCACCCCGACACCCGTTTTCGGAATGGGTGACGTGCGGCAATAAAATTGCGCGAAACGACCCCAAACATGTGTTTTGGAACTAAAGTAGTGGATTGGGCATGTTCGTTGCGAAAAACGAAGAAATGGTTCCGGTGGCAAAAAGTCGTGCTTGTATGCACCCCGACACCCGTTATCGGAATAGGTGACGTGCTGCAACGAAATTGCGCTAAACCACCCCAAACATGAGTTTTGGACTTAAAGTAGTGGATTGGGCATGTTCGTTGCGAAAAACAAAGAAATGGTTCCAGTGGCAAAAACTCGTGCTTTGAATGCAACCCAACACCCATTTTCGGAATGGGTGACGTGCGTCAACGAAATTGCGCGAAACCACCCCAAACATGGGTTTTGGACCTAAAGTAGTGGACTGGGCATGTTCGTTGCGAAAAACGAAGAAATGGTTCCGGTGGCAAAAACTCGTGCTTTGTATGCACCCCGACACCCGTTTTCGGAATGGGTGACGTGCCGCAACGAAATTTTGTGAAACCACCCCAAATATGAGTTTTGGACCTAAAGTAGTGGATTGGGCATGTTCGTTGCGAAAAACGAAGAAATGGTTCCGGTGGCAAAAACTCATGCTTTGTATGCACCCCGACACCCGTTTTCGGAATGGGTGACGTGCGGCAATGAAATTGCGCGAAACGACCCCAAACATGTGTTTTGGACCTAAAGTAGTGGATTGGGCATGTTCGTTGCGAAAAACGAAGAAATGGTTCCGGTGGCAAAAACTCGTGCTTTGTATGCACTGCGACACCCGTTTTCGGAATGAGTGACGTGCGGCAACAAAATTGCGCGAAACCACCCCAAACATGGGTTTTGGACAGGATTGGGCATGTTCGTTGCGAAAAACGAAGAAATGGTTCCGGTGTTAAAAACTCGTGCTTGTATGCACCCCGACACCCGTTTTCAAAATGGGTGACGTGTGGCAACGAAATTGCGCGAAACCACACCAAACATGATTTTTGGACCTAAATTAGTGGATTAGGCATGTTCGTTGCGAAAAACGAAGAAATGGTTCCGGTGGCAAAAACTCGTGCTTGTATGCACCCCGACACCCGTTTTCAGAATGTGTGACGTGCGACAACGAAATTGCGTGAAACCACCCCAAACATGAGTTTTGGACCTAAATTAGTGGATTGGGCATGTTCGTTGCGAAAAACGAAGAAATGGTTCCGGTGGCAAAAACTCGTGCTTGTATGCACCCCGACACCCGTTTTCGGAATGGGTGACATGCGGCAACGAAATTGCGCGAAACCACCCCAAACATGAGTTTTGGACCTAAAGTAGTGGATTGGGAATGTTCGTTGCGAAAAACGAAGAAATGGTTCAGGTGGCAAAAACTCGTGTTTGTATGCACCCCGACACCCGTTTTCGGAATAGGTGACGTGCGGCAACGAAATTGCGCGAAACCACCCCAAACATGTGTTTTGGACCTAAAGTAGTGGATTGGGCAAGTTCATTGCAAAAAACAGAGAAATGGTTCCGGTGGCAAAAACTCGTGCTTTGTATACACTGCGACACACGTTTTCGAAATGAGTGACGTGCCGCAACGAAATTGCGTGAAACCACCCCAAACATGAGTTTTGGACCTAAAGTAGTGGATTGGGCATGTTCGTTGCGAAAAATGAAGAAATGGTTCCGGTGGCGAAAACTCGTGCTTGTATGCACCCCCGACGCCCGTTTTCGGAATGGGTGACGTGCGACAACGAAATTGCGCGAAACCACCCCAAACATGTGTTTTGGACCTAAAGTAGTGGATTGGGCATGTTTGTTGCGAAAAACGAAGAAATTGATCCGGTGGCAAAAACTCGTGCTTTGTATGCACCCCGACACCCATTTCGCAATGGGTAACGTGCGACAACGAAATTGCGCGAAACCACCCCAAACATGAGTTTTGGACTTAAAGTAGTGGATTGGGCATGTTCGTTGCGAAAAATGAAGAAATGGTTCCAGTGGCAAAAACTCGTGCTTTGTATGCACCCCAACACCCATTTTCGGAATGGGTGACGTGCGGCAACGGAATTGCGCGAAACCACCCCAAACATGTGTTTTGGACATAAAGTAGTGGATTGGGCATGTTCGTTGCGAAAAAACGAAGAAATGGTTCCGGTGGCAAAAACTCGTGCTTGTATGCACCCCGACACCCGTTATCGGAATGGGTGACATGTGGCAACGAAATTGCGCGAAACCACCCCAAACATGAGTTTTGGACTTAAAGTAGTGGATTGGGCATGTTCGTTGCGAAAAACGAAGAAATGGCTCCAGTGGCAAAAACTCGTGCTTTGAATGCAACCCAACACCCATTTTCGGAATGGGTGACGTGCGTCAACGAAATTGCGCGAAACCACCCCAAACATTAGTTTTGGACCTAAAGTAGTGGATTGGGCATGTTCGTTGCAAAAAACGAAGAAATGGTTCCGGTGGCAAAAACTCAAGCTTTGTATGCACCCTAACACCCGTTTTCGGAATGGGTGACGTGCGGCAACGAAATTGTGTGAAACCACCCCAAATATGAGTTTTGGACCTAAAGTAGTGGATTGGGCATGTTCGTTGCGAAAAACGAAGAAATGGTTCCGGTGGCAAAAACTCATGCTTTGTATGCACCCCGACACCCGTTTTCGGAATGGGTGACGTGCGGCAATAAAATTGCGTGAAACGACCCCAAACATGTGTTTTGGAGCTAAAGTAGTGGATTGGGCATGTTCGTTGCGAAAAACGAAGAAATGGTTCCGGTGGCAAAAACTCGTGCTTTGTATGCACCGCGACACCCGTTTCTGAATGAGTGACGTGCGGCAACGAAATTGCGCGAAACCACCCCAAACATGAGTTTTGGACAGGATTGGGCGTGTTCGTTGCGAAAAACGAAGAAATGGTTCCGGTGTTAAAAACTCGTGCTTGTATGCACCCCGACACCCATTTTCGGAATGGGTGACGTGTGGCAACGAAATTGCGCGAAACCACCCCAAACATGATTTTTGGACCTAAATTAGTGGATTGGGCATGTTCGTTGCGAAAAAACGAAGAAATGGTTCTGGTGGCAAAAACTCGTGCTTGTATGCACCCCGACACCCGTTTTCGGAATGGGTGACGTGCGACAATGAAATTACGCGAAACCACCCCAAACATGAGTTTTGGACCTAAATTAGTGGATTGGGCATGTTCGTTGCGAAAAACGAAGAAATGGTTCCGGTGGCAAAAACTCGTGCTTGTATGCACCCCGACACCCGTTTTCGGAATGGGTAACGTGCGGCAACAAAATTGCGTGAAACCACCCCAAACATGAGTTTTGGACCTAAAGTAGTGGATTGGGGAATGTTCGTTGCGAAAAACGAAGAAATAGTTCCGGTGGCAAAAACTCGTGCTTGTATGCACCCCGACACCTGTTTTCGGAATGGGTGACGTGCGGTAACGAAATTGCGCGAAACCACCCCAAACATGTGTTTTGGACCTAAAGTAGTGGATTGGCCATGTTCGTTGCGAAAAACGAAGAAATGGTTCCGGTGGCAAAAACTCGTGCTTTGTATGCACTGCGACACCCGTTTTCGGAATGAGTGACGCGCCGGAACGAAATTGTGTGAAACCACCCCAAACATGAGTTTTGGACCTAAAGTAGTGGATTGGGCATGTTCGTTGCGAAAAATGAAGAAATGGTTCTGGTGGCAAAAAAACTCGTGCTTGTATGCACCCCGACACCCGTTTTCGGAATGGGTGACGTGCGGCAACGAAATTATGTGAAACCACCACAAATATGAGTTTTGGACCTAAAGTAGTGGATTGGGCATGTTCGTTGCGAAAAACGAAGAAATGGTTCCGGTGGCAAAAACTCATGCTTTGTATGCACCCCGACACCCGTTTTCGGAATGGGTGACGTGCGGCAATAAAATTGCGCGAAACGACCCCAAACATGTGTTTTGGACCTAAAGTAGTGGATTGGGCATGTTTGTTGCGAAAAAACGAAGAAATGGTTCCGGTGGCAAAAACTCGTGCTTTGTATGCACCGCGACACCCGTTTCTGAATGAGTGACGTGCGGCAACGAAATTGCGCGAAACCACCCCAAACATGAGTTTTGGACAGGATTGGGCGTGTTCGTTGCGAAAAACGAAGAAATGGTTCCGGCGTTAAAAACTCGTGCTTGTATGCACCCCGACACCCATTTTCGGAATGGGTGACGTGTGGCAACGAAATTGCGCGAAACCACCCCAAACATGCTTTTTGGACCTAAATTAGTGGATTGGGCATGTTTGTTGCGAAAAACGAAGAAATGGTTCCGGTGGCAAAAACTCGTGCTTGTATGCACCCCGACACCCGTTTTCGGAATGGGTGACGTGCGACAACGAAATTACGCGAAACCACCGCAAACATGAGTTTTGGACCAAAATTAGTGGATTGGGCATGTTCGTTGCGAAAAACGAAGAAATGGTTTCGGTGGCAAAAACTGGTGCTTGTATGCACCCCGACACCCGTTTTCGGAATGGGTGACGTGCGGCAACAAAATTGCGCGAAACCACCCCAAACATGAGTTTTGGACCTAAAGTAGTGGATTGGGAATGTTCGTTGCGAAAAACGAAGAAATAGTTCCGGTGGCAAAAACTCGTGCTTGTATGCACCCCGACACCTGTTTTCGGAATGGGTGACGTGCGGCAACGAAATTGCGCGAAACCACCCCAAACATGTGTTTTGGACCTAAATTAGTGGATTGGCCATGTTCGTTGTGAAAAACGAAGAAATGGTTCCGGTGGCAAAAACTCGTGCTTTGTATGCACTGCGACACCCGTTTGAGGAATGAGTGACGCGCCGGAACGAAATTGTGTGAAACCACCCCAAACATGAGTTTTGGACCTAAAGTAGTGGATTGGGCATGTTCGTTGCGAAAAATGAAGAAATGGTTCTGGTGGCAAAAAAACTCGTGCTTGTATGCACCCCGACACCCGTTTTCGGAATGGGTGACGTGCAGCAACGAAATTGTGTGAAACCACCCAAATATGAGTTTTGGACCTAAAGTAATGGATTGTGCATGTTCGTTGCGAAAAACGAAGAAATGGTTCTGGTGGCAAAAACTCATGCTTTGTATGCACCCCGACACCCGTTTTCGGAATGGGTGACGTGCGGCAATAAAATTGCGCGAAACGACCCCAAACATGTGTTTTGGACCTAAAGTAGTGGATTGGGCATGTTCGTTGCAAAAAACGAAGAAATGGCTCCGGTGGCAAAAACTCGTGCTTTGTATGCACCGCGACACCCGTTTCTGAATGAGTGACGTGCGGCAACGAAATTGCGCGAAACCACCCCAAACATGAGTTTTGGACAGGATTGGGCGTGTTCGTTGCGAAAAAACGAAGAAATGGTTCCGGTGTTAAATACTCGTGCTTGTATGCACCCCGACACCCATTTTCGGAATGGGTGACGTGTGGCAACGAAATTGCGCGAAACCACCCCAAACATGCTTTTTGGACCTAAATTAGTGGATTGGGCATGTTCGTTGCGAAAAACGAAGAAATGGTTCCGGTGGCAAAAACTCGTGCTTGTATGCAACCCGACACTCATTTTCGGAATGGGTGACGTGCGACAACGAAATTACGCGAAACCACCCCAAACATGAGTTTTGGACCTAAATTAGTGGATTGAGCATGTTCGTTGCGAAAAACGAAGAAATGGTTCCGGTGGAAAAAACTCGTGCTTTTATGCACCCCGACACCCGTTTTCGGAATGGGTGAGGTGCGGCAACAAAATTGCGCGAAACCACCCCAAACATGAGTTTTGGACCTAAAGTAGTGGATTGGGAATGTTCGTTGCGAAAAACGAAGAAATAGTTCCGGTGGCAAAAACTCGTGCTTGTATGCACCCCGACACCCGTTTTCAGAATGGGTGACGTGCGGCAACGAAATTGCGCGAAACCACCCCAAACATGTGTTTTGGACCTAAAGTAGTGGATTGGCCATGTTCGTTGCGAAAAACGAAGAAATGGTTACGGTGGCAAAAACTCGTGCTTTGTATGCACTGCGACACCCGTTTTCGGAATGAGTGACGCGCCAGAACGAAATTGTGTGAAACCACCCCAAACATGAGTTTTGGACCTAAAGTAGTGGATTGGGCATGTTCGTTGCGAAAAATAAAGAAATGGTTCCGGTGGCAAAAAAACTCGTGCTTGTATGCACCCGCGACACCCGTTTTCGGAATGGGTGACGTGCGGCAATAAAATTGCGCGAGACGCCCCCAAACATGTGTTTTGGACCTAAAGTAGTGGATTGGGCATGTTTGTTGCGAAAAACAAAGAAATGGTTCCGGTGGCAAAAACTCGTGCTTTGTATGCACCGCGACACCCGTTTCTGAATGAGTGACGTGCGGCAACGAAATTGCGCGAAACCACCCCAAACATGAGTTTTGGACAGGATTGGGCGTGTTCGTTGAGAAAAACGAAGAAATGGTTCCGGTGTTAAAAACTCGTGCTTGTATGCACCCCGACACCCATTTTCGGAATGGGTGACGCGTGGCAACGAAATTGCGCGAAACCACCCCAAACATGATTTTTGGACCTAAATTAGAGGATTGGGCATGTTCGTTGCGAAAAACGAAGAAATGGTTCCGGTGGCAAAAACTCGTGCTTGTATGCACCCCGACACCCGTTTTCGGAATGGGTGACGTGCGATAACGAAATTACGCGAAACCACCCCAAACATGAGTTTTGGACCTAAATTAGTGGATTGGGCATGTTCGTTGCGAAAAACGAAGAAATGGTTCCGGTGGCAAAAACTCGTGCTTGTATGCACCCCGACACCCATTTTCGGAATGGGTGACGTGCGACAACGAAATTACGCGAAACCACCCCAAACATGAGTTTTGGACCTAAATTAGTGGATTGAGCATGTTCGTTGCGAAAAACGAAGAAATGGTTCCGGTGGAAAAAACTCGTGCTTGTATGCACCCCGACACCCGTTTTCGGAATGGGTGAGGTGCGGCAACAAAATTGCGCGAAACCACCCCAAACATGAGTTTTAGACCTAAAGTAGTGGATTGGGAATGTTCGTTGCGAAAAACGAAGAAATAGTTCCGGTGGCAAAAACTCGTGCTTGTATGCACCCCGACACCCGTTTTCGGAATGGGTGACGTGCGGCAACGAAATTGCGCGAAACCACCCCAAACATGTGTTTTGGACCTAAAGTAGTGGATTGGCCATGTTCGTTGCGAAAAACGAAGAAATGGTTCCGGTGGCAAAAACTCGTGCTTTGTATGCACTGCGACACCCGTTTTCGGAATGAGTGACGCGCCAGAACGAAATTGTGTGAAACCACCCCAAACATGAGTTTTGGACCTAAAGTAGTGGATTGGGCATGTTCGGTGCGAAAAATAAAGAAATGGTTCCGGTGGCAAAAAAACTCGTGCTTGTATGCACCAGCGACACCCGTTTTCGGAATGGGTGACGTGCGGCAATAAAATTGCGCGAGGCGACCCCAAACATGTGTTTTGGACCTAAAGTAGTGGATTGGGCATGTTCGTTGCGAAAAACAAAGAAATGGTTCCGGTGGCAAAAACTCGTGCTTTGTATGCACCGCGACACCCGTTTCTGAATGAGTGACGTGCGGCAACCAAATTGCGCGAAACCACCCCAAACATGAGTTTTGGACAGGATTGGGCGTGTTCGTTGAGAAAAACGAAGAAATGGTTCCGGTGTTAAAAACTCGTGCTTGTATGCACCCCGACACCCATTTTCGGAATGGGTGACGCGTGGCAACGAAATTGCGCGAAACCACCCCAAACATGATTTTTGGACCTAAATTAGTGGATTGGGCATGTTCGTTGCGAAAAACGAAGAAATGGTTCCGGTGGCAAAAACTCGTGCTTGTATGCACCCCGACACCCGTTTTCGGAATGGGTGACGTGCGATAACGAAATTACACGAAACCACCCCAAACATGAGTTTTGGACCTAAATTAGTGGATTGGGCATGTTCGTTGCGAAAAACGAAGAAATGGTTCCGGTGGCAAAAACTCGTGCTTGTATGCACCCCGACACCCGTTTTCGGAATGGGTGACGTGCGGCAACAAAATTGCGTGAAACCACCCCAAACATGAGTTTTGGACCTAAAGTAGTAGATTGGGAATGTTCGTTGCGAAAAACGAAGAAATAGCAAAAACTCGTGCTTGTATGCACCCCGACACCCGTTTTCGGAATGTGTGACGTGCGGCAACGAAATTGCACAAAACCACCCCAAACATGTGTTTTGGACCTAAAGTAGTGGATTGGCCATGTTCGTTGCGAAAAAGGAAGAAATGGTTCCGGTGGCAAAAACTCGTGCTTTGTATGCACCGCGACACCCGTTTCTGAATTAGTGACGTGCGGCAACAAAATTGCGCGAAACCACCCCAAACATGAGTTTTGGACAGGATTGGGCGTGTTCGTTGCGAAAAACGAAGAAATGGTTCCGGTGTTAAAACCTCGTGCTTGTATGCACCCCGACACCCATTTTCGGAATGGGTGACGTGTGGCAACGAAATTGCGCGAAACCACCCCAAACATGATTTTTGGACCTAAATTAGTGGATTGGGCATGTTCGTTGCGAAAAACGAAGAAATGGTTCCGGTGGCAAAAACTCGTGCTTGTATGCACCCCGACACCCGTTTTCGGAATGGGTGACATGCGACAACGAAATTACGCGAAACCACCCCAAACATGAGTTTTGGACCTAAATTAGTGGATTGGGCATGTTCGTTGCGAAAAACGAAGAAATGGTTCCGGTTGCAAAAACTCGTGCTTGTATGCACCCCGACACCCGTTTTCGGAATGGGTGACGTGCGGCAACAAAATTGCACGAAACCACCCCAAACATGAGTTTTGGACCTAAAGTAGTAGATTGGGAATGTTCATTGCGAAAAACGAAGAAATAGTTCCGGTGGCAAAAACTCGTGCTTGTATGCACCCCGACACCCGTTTTCGGAATGGGTGACGTGCGGCAACAAAATTGCGCGAAGCCACCCCAAACATGTGTTTTGGACCTAAAGTAGTGGAATGGCCATGTTCGTTGCGAAAAACGAAGAAATGGTTCCGGTGGCAAAAACTCGTGCTTTGTATGCACTGCGACACCCGTTTTCGGAATGAGTGACGCGGCGGAACGAAATTGTGTGAAACCACCCCAAACATGAGTTTTGGACCTAAAGTAGTGGATTGGGCATGTTCGTTGCGAAAAATGAAGAAATGGTTCCGGTGGCAAAAAAACTCGTGCTTGTATGCACCCCCGACACCCGTTTTCGGAATGGGTGACGTGCGACAACGAAATTTTGTGAAACCACCCCAAATATGAGTTTTGGACCTAAAGTAGTGGATTGGGCATGTTCGTTGCGAAAAACGAAGAAATGGTTCCGGTGGCAAAAACTCATGCTTTGTATGCACCCCGACACCCGTTTTCGGAATGGGTGATGTACGACAATGAAATTGCGCGAAACGACCCCAAACATGTGTTTTGCACCTAAAGTAGTGGATTGGGCATGTTCGTTGCGAAAAACGGAGAAATGGTTCCGGTGGCAAAAACTCGTGCTTTGTATGCACCGCGACACCCGTTCTCGGAATGAGTGACGTGCGGCAACGAAATTGCGCGAAACCACCCCAAACATGAGTTTTGGACAGGATTGGGCATGTTCGTTGAGAAAAACGAAGAAATGGTTCCGGTGTTAAAAACTCGTGCTTGTATGCACCCCGACACCCGTTTTCGGAATGGGTGACGTGTGGAAACGAAATTGCGCGAAACCACCCCAAACATGAGTTTTGGACCTAAATTAGTGGATTGGGCATGTTCGTTGCAAAAAACGAAGACATGGTTCCGGTGGCAAAAACTCGTGCTTGTATGCACCCCGACACCCGTTTTAGGAATGGGTGACGTGCTACAACGAAATTGCACGAAACCACCCCAAACATGTATTTTGGACCTAAAGTAGTGGATTGGGCATGTTCGTTGCGAAAAACGAAGAAATGGTTCCGGTGGCAAAAACTCGTGCTTGTATGCACCCCGACACCCGTTTTCGGAAATGGGTGACGTGCGGCAACAAAATTGCGTGAAACCACCCCAAACATGAGTTTTGGACCTAAAGTAGTGGATTGGGAATGTTCGTTGCGAAAAACGAAAAAATAGTTCCGGTGGCAAAAACTCGTGCTTGTATGCACCCCGACACCCGTTTTCGGAATGGGTGACGTGCGGCAACGAAACTGCGCGAAACCACCCCAAACATGTGTTTTGGACCTAAAGTAGTGGATTGGCCATGTTCGTTGCGAAAAACGAAGAAATGGTTCCGGTGGCAAAAACTCGTGCTTTGTATGCACTGCGACACCCGTTTTCGGAATGAGTGACGCGCCGGAACGAAATTGTGTGAAACCACCCCAAACATGAGTTTTGGACCTAAAGTAGTGGATTGGGCATGTTCGTTGCGAAAAATGAAGAAATGGTTCTGGTGGCAAAAAAAACTCGTGCTTGTATGCACCCCAACACCTGTTTTCGGAATGGGTGACGTGCGGAAACGAAATTGTGTGAAACCACCACAAATATGAGTTTTGGACCTAAAGTTGTGGATTGGGCATGTTCGTTGCGAAAAACGAAGAAATGGTTCCGGTGGCAAAAACTCATGCTTTGTATGCACCCCGACACCCGTTTTCGGAATGGGTGACGTGCGGCAATAAAATTGCGCGAAACGACCCCAAACATGTGTTTTGGACCTAAAGTAGTGGATTGGGCATGTTCGTTGCGAAAAACGAAGAAATGGTTCCGGTGGCAAAAACTCGTGCTTTGTATGCATCGCGACACCCGTTTCTGAATGTGTGACGTGCGGCAACGAAATTGCGCGAAACCACCCCAAACATGAGTTTTGGACAGGATTGGGCGTGTTCGTTGCTAAAAACGAAGAAATGGTTCCGGCGTTAAAAACTCGTGCTTGTATGCACCCCGACACCCATTTTCGGAATGGGTGACGTGTGGCAACGAAATTGCGCGAAACCACCCCAAACATGCTTTTTGGACCTAAATTAGTGGATTGGGCATGTTCGTTGCGAAAAACGAAGAAATGGTTCCGGTGGCAAAAACTCGTGCTTGTATGCACCCCGACACCCGTTTTCGGAATGGGTGACGTGCGACAACGAAATTACGCGAAACCACCCCAAACATGAGTTTTGGACCTAAATTAGTGGATTGGGCATGTTCGTTGCGAAAAACGAAGAAATGGTTTCAGTGGCAAAAACTGGTGCTTGGATGCACCCCGACACCCGTTTTCGGAATGGGTGACGTGCGGCAACAAAATTGCGCGAAACCACCCCAAACATGAGTTTTGGACCTAAAGTAGTGGATTGGGAATGTTCGTTGCGAAAAAACGAAGAAATAGTTCCGGTGGCAAAAACTCGTGCTTGTATGCACCCCGACACCTGTTTTCGGAATGGGTGACGTGCGGCAACGAAATTGCGCGAAACCACCCCAAACATGTGTTTTGGACCTAAAGTAGTGGATTGGCCATGTTCGTTGTGAAAAACGAAGAAATGGTTCCGGTGGCAAAAACTCGTGCTTTGTATGCACTGCGACACCCGTTTGAGGAATGAGTGACGCGCCGGAACGAAATTGTGTGAAACCACCCCAAACATGAGTTTTGGACCTAAAGTAGTGGATTGGGCATGTTCGTTGCGAAAATGAAGAAATGGTTCTGGTGGCAAAAAAACTCGTGCTTGTATGCACCCCGACACCCGTTTTCGGAATGGGTGACGTGCAGCAACGAAATTGTGTGAAACCACCCCAAATATGAGTTTTGGACCTAAAGTAATGGATTGGGCATGTTCGTTGCGAAAAACGAAGAAATGGTTCCGGTGGCAAAAACTCATGGTATGCACCCTGACACCCGTTTTCGGAATGGGTAACGTGCGGCAATGAAATTGCGCGAAACGACCCCAAACATGTGTTTTGGACCTAAAGTAGTGGATTGGGCATGTTCGTTGCGAAAAACGAAGAAATGGTTCCGGTGGCAAAAACTCGTGCTTTGTATGCACCGCGACACCCGTTTCGGAATGAGTGACGTGCGGCAACGAAATTGCGTGAAACCACCCCAAACATGAGTTTTGGACAGGATTGGGCGTGTTCGTTGCGAAAAACGAAGAAATGGTTCCGGTGTTAAATACTCGTGCTTGTATGCACCCCGACACCCATTTTCGGAATGGGTGACGTGTGGCAACGAAATTGCGCGAAACCACCCCAAACATGAGTTTTGGACCTAAATTAGTGGATTGGGCATGTTCGTTGCGAAAAACGAAGAAATGGTTCCGGTGGCAAAAACTCGTGCTTGTATGCACCCCGACACCCATTTTCGGAATGGGTGACGTGCGACAACGAAATTACGCGAAACCACCCCAAACATGAGTTTTGGACCTAAATTAGTGGATTGAGCATGTTCGTTGCGAAAAACGAAGAAATGGTTCCGGTGGCAAAAACTCGTGCTTGTATGCACCCCGACACCCGTTTTCGGAATGGGTGAGGTGCGGCAACAAAATTGCGCGAAACCACCCCAAACATGAGTTTTGGACCTAAAGTAGTGGATTGGGAATGTTCGTTGCGAAAAACGAAGAAATAGTTCCGGTGGCAAAAACTCGTGCTTGTATGCACCCCGACACCCGTTTTCGGAATGGGTGACGTGCGGCAACGAAATTGCGCGAAACCACCCCAAACAAGTGTTTTGGACCTAAAGTAGTGGATTGGCCATGTTCGTTGCGAAAAACGAAGAAATGGTTCCGGTGGCAAAAACTCGTGCTTTGTATGCACTGCGACACCCGTTTTCGGAATGAGTGACGCGCCAGAACGAAATTGTGTGAAACCACCCCTGATGTAGCTGAGGTGCCCGATCTTTCGGCGAGTAGAGATAATTCCGATTTGGCGGAAGTTGACCCTTGCGATCCGACTACGACGAGCAAGCCCGAGGCGCCAATGCAATCGCTGAACCAACTCCCTGTGGTTACCGACCTTGCTGATGCGAGATCGGCCTGATCACGAAGATCGTTTCCTGTGCGCAGTCGAAGAACGAACAAGAAAAAGATGCGAGCAATCTAATCTATTACTCAAGGGTGGAGTTCTGAATACACGAAGACAGCGCAGATTTGCGCGTGTTCGAGAGTAGCTAAAGCTAATGTAAAACAAAACTCGGAAAATAAAGGAGGCGCAGCTCCTGTATAAATAGAGAGGGGGCGCAGCCCCTAGGGGCGGCCAACCCTAGGTCGTCCATTATGCGCCACAATTGGGCTGGTCGTCTATTCTTCTGGGCCTTCGTTCTTTAACAACATGATGTAGTTCAATTCTCTTGCACGGGCCTGAGTCACTGGCCCAGGTGGAAGGGGTGGCGCCTGGACTGGGAAAGATGGTGCCTGGGCTGGAGAAGGTGCTGCTGGTGTAGATGTGCTCGTGTTGGTGTTGATGTCCTCATCATCCTCCCCTTCTTGAACTGAAGTCGTCCTCGACGACAACTCCTCATCTTCTCCCGCATACGGTTTCAAATCTGCAACATTAAAACTAGTGGAAACACCAAACTCCGCATGCAGGTCAGGGATATAAGCATTATCATTAATCTTGGTTAGTACCTTAAAAGGACCAGCAGCACGAGGCATCAATTTAGAACGGCGCAAAGTAGGAAAACGATCCTTTCTCAAATGCAACCAAACCATATCACCAGGTTCAAAAGTAACTAGTTTTCGGCCTTTACTACCAGTAATCTGATATTTAGCATTAGCAGCAGCAATGTTTTGTTGAGTTTGTTCATGGAGATTAATCATTTGTTCAACATGTGCAAGAGCATCTATGTGTGGGGCGTCCGTAGCATCAAGCGAAAACAAAGCAATAGGCGCCCTAGGAATGTAACCATAAACAATTTGAAAAGGGCACATCTTTGTAGAAGAATGTGTTGCATGATTATAAGCAAACTCAACATGAGGTAAGCAATCCTCCCAACGTTTCAAATTTTTGTCTAAAACAGCCCTAAGCATGGTAGACAAAGTTCGATTAACTACCTCAGTTTGACCATCAGTCTGAGGGTGACAAGTGGTGCTAAACAGCAATTTAGTTCCTAATTTATTCCACAGAGATCTCCAAAAATGACTCAGAAACTTGGCATCACGATCCGAGACTATTGTATTGGGAATACCGTGCAAACGAATAATCTCTCTAAAAAACAATTCAGCAACATTGCTAGCATCATCAGTCTTATGACAAGGTATGAAATGAGCCATTTTAGAGAATCGATCAACAACCACAAAAATGCTATCCCTCCCCTTCTTAGTTCTAGGCAATCCCAAAACAAAATCCATCGAAATATCAATCCAAGGGGAAGTAGGAACAGGCAAAGGCATATACAAACCATGGTTGTTCAACCGTGACTTAGCTTTCTGACAAGTAGTGCAGCGTGCAACAAGGCGCTCAACATCAGCGCGCATCCGAGGCCAAAAGAAGTGGGCAGCCAACACCTCATGTGTCTTGTAGACGCCAAAGTGCCCCATGAGACCGCCTCCATGTGCTTCCTGTAACAACAAAAGACGAACCGAGCTAGCTGGAACACACAGCTTGTTAGCGCGAAACAGGAACCCATCCTGTATGTGAAATTTGCCCCATGGTTTCCCATTAATACAATAGCCGAAAGCATCTTTAAAATCAGCATCGTCAACATATTGATCTTTTACAGTGTGCAAACCAAAGATTTTAAAATCTAACTGTGACAACATGGTATAGCGACGAGACAAAGCATCAGCAATAACATTGTCCTTCCCGTTCTTGTGTTTAATAATGTAAGGAAAAGACTCAATGAATTCTACCCATTTAGCATGACGACGGTTCAGATTTGTTTGGGTACGAATATGTTTTAAAGCCTCATGATCAGAATGAATTATGAACTCACGATGCCAAAGATAGTGCTGCCATGTATGTAAAGTGCGCACTAACGCGTAAAGCTCCTTATCATAAGTAGAATATTTCAGACTAGCACCGCTTAATTTTTCACTAAAATAAGCAACTGGTTTTCCTTCTTGTAATAAAACAGCACCTAGCCCAATACCGCTAGCATCGCATTCAAGCTCAAATACTTTATTAAAATCAGGCAATTGCAATAGGGGAGCTTGGGTTAACTTATCTTTCAAAGTGCTGAACGCTTCCTCCTGCGAATCACTCCAAGCAAACGACACATCTTTCTTTGTAAGCTCATGTAGAGGCGCTGCAATGGAGCTAAAATCACGAACAAATCTGCGGTAGAAACCGGCAAGTCCAAGAAAGCTCCGAATTTGTGTGACCGTCGTCGGTGTAGGCCACTCCCGAATGGCAGCAATCTTGCTGCTATCCACCTCAATGCCCTGTGGAGTAACAACATAACCAAGAAACGAGACACGTCGTGTGCAAAAGATGCATTTTTCCATGTTAGCGAATAACTGGGCGGCACGCAATGCATCAAAAACAGCACTTAAATGTTCCAAATGCTCTTTCTTAGATTTGCTGTAAATAAGGATATCATCGAAATAAACAACCACAAACAATCCTATGAAGGGCCTCAGAACTTCATTCATCACTCGCATAAAAGTGCTGGGAGCATTAGTCAATCCAAACGGCATAACCAACCATTCATATAAACCAAATTTCGTTTTGAAGGCTGTTTTCCATTCATCACCCAGTTTCATTCTAATCTGGTGGTAACCACTACGCAAATCAATCTTAGTGAAAATAATGGCACCACTAAGCTCATCTAGCATATCGTCAAGGCGTGGTATAGGATAGCGATAACGAATAGTGATGTTATTAATAGCACGACAGTCTACACACATACGCCATGACCCATCTTTCTTGGGAACAAGTAACACAGGAACAGAGCAAGGGCTAAGAGACTCACGAATGTATCCTTTGTCAAGCAACGCCTGTACCTGGCGCTGAATCTCCTTCGTCTCATCCGGATTTGTACGGTATGGTGCGCAGTTCGGAAGCTGTGCGCCGGGAATGAGGTCGATCTGGTGCTCAATGCCACGAAGCGGTGGGAGACCCGGTGGTAAGTCTTTGGGAAAGACATCAGCGTACTCCTGCAAAAGGTTAGCAACCATAGGGGGAATAGCCAAAGATGGTGCATCATCAAGTGAAATGAGGACACTAGAGCATACAAGTGCATAGCATGGCAAATGAGCACCGTGTAGATCATCAAAATCAGCACGTGTAGCAAGTAAAACAGGAGCCTTCAACTTAATTTCAGAAGGAACAGAGGGCGATGGATCAAGTTGTTTAGCAGTTATAGCAGCTCGGGCAAGATCATCTTTAACAATTTGTTCAGGTGTCATTGGATGTATAATTATTTTCTGACCCTTAAAAATGAAAGAATAATGATTCGAACGACCATGATGCAAGCTATCAGTATCATATTGCCAAGGTCGACCAAGTAACAAAGAGCATGCTTCCATGGGAATAACATCACAATCAACAAAATCAGAATAAGCACCCATGGAGAAAGGAACTCGCACGGAACGCGTGATTTTTATTTTACCACCATCATTAAGCCATTGAATGTGATATGGGTTTGGATGCTTACGAGTGGGTAACGACAACTTTTCGACCAGCATGGTACTCGCCAAATTGTTGCAACTGCCGCTGTCGATAATGATGCGAATTGACCGCTTCTGCACAACACCCTTTGTATGGAACAGAGTGTGTCGCTGATTCTTCTCGGGCAAAGCGACCTGTGTACTGAGAACACGCTGCACAACAAGACTTTCATACCTATCAGCGTCGCCCGGGTTGACATGTACCTCCGCCTTAGCTGCATGGTCAGTGGCAAGTAGTGCATGTTCAATTTCTTCAGAATCACTAGCGGAAGAGTACTCACCATCGTCACGAATGAGTAAAGTGCGCTTGTTTGGGCAGTCCCGAATCACATGGCCAAATCCTCTACAGCGATGACACTGAATATCCCGTGTACGACCTGTGGGTGGGGCAGTGCTGGCTGGTTTGGTCGTCTTCTCGCGTGGAGTAGTGGTGGACGTGGATGGCGCAGGGGGAACTGGTGCTGAGGTGGATGTCGAGCTTCGTCCCGCAAAAGGGTTAGAATATGGCTTCGAGCGGCGTCCCTGCACTTCACGTTCAGCTTTGCAAGCATATTCAAATAAAGTAGTCATATCATAATATTCCTTATAATCAAGTATATCTTGGATTTCGCGGTTTAAACCACCACGAAAACGTGCCATAACAGCGTCGTTGTCCTCCAATATCCCACAACGAATCATACCTTTTTGTAACTCCTGGAAATAGTCCTCAACAGATTGAGAACCTTGCTGAAAACGCTGCATTTTATTAAGCAAATCACGAGCATAATACGAAGGCACAAATCGATGTCGCATCGCAGCTTTCAACTGATCCCAAGTGGTTGGAATGGTAGTGGGATGTTTTATTTTAAACTCACGCCACCAAATTAAAGCAAAATCAGTAAATTCACTAATAGCAGCTTTAACCTGAGAATGTGCAGCAATATCATGGCATGAAAATTTTTGTTCAACCTCTAACTCCCAATCAAGATATGCAGCAGGATCATATTTGCCATTAAAAGGTGGAATTTTAAATTTAATCTTAGAAAATAAGTCATTAGGGGGATGACGAACCACACGGCGTGCACGACCACGGCGATCTCCATCTTCCCACTCAGTGTCACCGCCGTAGTCCTGCTCCATCTTTGTGGTCAACGCATCAAGGCGTGCCAGGATGGTGTCGAGTGTGGTGCGAGTCGCCGTTTGAGCAAGGTCAAGCTGGTTGAAACGCTCGGTCGTCGAAGTGACCGTTGAATCAAGCCGTTCATGCATCGTCCTAATGTCATCAGCAAGTCCATCAACTTGTCCCTTTACTTCCAGCAACTGGGCATCCACCGTGTCATGTGCTCCTGCCATAGTTAGCGCAAACACCAAAACACCAAAAAAAAAACGACAAAAACAGGGGTGTACTGCTCACAAGGCGCTTACACTAGTGCTGTTATCAAATTCTTATCCGTTCTTACCAAGCCACAGTGGTGAACTGCAACCAACAGGTGGAACCGGTGAAAGATTGGATGAGCGATTGCCTGGAGAAACAGAAACCTACTCGTCGTAGAAATATGTGGAGTTCTGGGTAGGCTGCACTCAAGTCAAGGATTAGCACGACCAAACAATAATGCAAAGTTGAATTATAGTGCAAAACAGGAAACTATATTGCTGGCCACAAGTGCAAAGGACGGATGGAACTAGCAGAATGGCAGTACCGTAAATATTGTACTAGCGAGGCCACTAGTAGGAATCACAAGTGATTTTGTTTTTCTTTTTTGTATGATTTTTTTGATATTTTTCTCAGCACAAGAAGCAACAAAATAGGAGCTACACGAAGTCTCACCTAAAACAGAGTTCAAATGTGGTCTACAGAAAATCAGGAAGTTCTCTCAAAAGCGTGCGAGAACTTTGACGGATTTTTTTCTTTATCTTCCTGAATTTTTTTGACAATTTTGTCGAACCCAAACAGACCGAAGTCGGTCTGGCCGGCCTCAGAATGGTGTCAACTAGCTCCTGTAAAAATTTCAGATTTTTCGGACACCCGAGCGAAAAGTTATGCCCGGTTTAAGGAAGGTAGCTCAAGTTATGTTTTCAAACGACCGGGATGAAACAACCGTATCCTTTCTCCTTCGTTGTTTTTTTTTGTTTCTGTTTTTTTTGACGTAACCGAAGGAGAAAAACAAGGAAATGATGTTGACTCGGTTTTTTTTTTCTGTTTTTTTTTCGTAACCGAAGGAGAAAAACAAGGAAACGGCCGTTGACTCGGTTTGTTTTTTCTGTTTTTTTTTGACGTAACCGAAGGAGAAAAACAAGGAAACAATGTTGACTCGGTTTGTGGCGTGATCAAAGGGGAGATGGTGGCGGCGCTAGGATTTGAATGGTGGAAGAACACAATGCAACCAGCAACAAATGACGCGAAAGCACACAAATTCAACAATGCAGATTATTGAAAGAAAGTGCGAGGCTCAAAAGGGTGCTGGGATAAGGTCTAACCTGAATTTTTATGTGGTTTTGTGGACTGTAGAAAAAAAAACACTCGATAAACTCACCGATCAACCTGGAAATCTGATACCAATTGATGTAGCTGAGGTGCCCGATCTTTCGGCGAGTAGAGATAATTCCGATTTGGCGGAAGTTGACCCTTGCGATCCGACTACGACGAGCAAGCCCGAAGCGCCAATGCAATCGCTGAACCAACTCCCTGTGGTTACCGACCTTGCTGATGCGAGATCGGCCTGATCACGAAGATCGTTTCCTGTGCGCAATCGAAGAACGAACAAGAAAAAGATGCGAGCAATCTAATCTATTACTCGAGGGTGGAGTTCTGAATACACGAAGACAGCGCAGATTTGCGCGTGTTCGAGAGTAGCTAAAGCTAATGTAAAACAAAACTCGGAAAATAAAGGAGGCGCAGCTCCTGTATAAATAGAGAGGGGGCGCAGCCCCTAGGGGCGGCCAACCCTAGGTCGTCCATTATGGGCCGCAATTGGGCTGGTCGTCTATTCTTCTGGGCCTTCGTTCTTTAACAACATGATGTAGTTCAATTCTCTTGCACGGGCCCGAGTCACTGGCCCAGGTGGAAGGGGTGGCGCCTGGACTGGGAAAGATGGTGCCTGGGCTGGAGAAGGTGCTGCTGGTGTAGATGTGCTCGTGTTGGTGTTGATGTCCTCATCAACCCCAAACATGAGTTTTGGACCAAAAGTAGTGGATTGGGCATGTTCGTTGCGAAAAATGAAGAAATGGTTCCGGTGCAAAAAAAACTCGTGCTTGTATGCACCCGCGACACCCGTTTTCGGAATGGGTGACGTGCGGCAATAAAATTGCGCAAGACGACCCCAAACATGTGTTTTGGACCTAAAATAGTGGATTGGGCATGTTCGTTGCGAAAAACAAAGAAATGGTTCTGGTGGCAAAAACTCGTGCTTTGTATGCACCGCGACACCCGTTTCTGAATGAGTGACGTGCGGCAATGAAATTGCGCGAAACCACCCCAAACATGAGTTTTGGATTGGATTGGGCGTGTTCGTTGAGAAAAACGAAGAAATGGTTCCGGTGTTAAAACTCGTGCTTGTATGCACCCCGACACCCATTTTCGGAATGGGTGACGCGTGGCAACGAAATTGCGCGAAACCACCCCAAACATGATTTTTGGACCTAAATTAGTGGATTGGGCATGTTCGTTGCGAAAAACGAAGAAATGGTTCCGGTGGCAAAAACTCGTGCTTGTATGCACCCCGACACCCGTTTTCGGAATGGGTGACGTGCGATAACGAAATTACGCGAAACCACCCCAAACATGAGTTTTGGACCTAAATTAGTGGATTGGGCATGTTCGTTGCGAAAAACGAAGAAATGGTTCCGGTGGCAAAAATTCGTCCTTGTATGCACCCCGACACCCGTTTTCGGAATGGGTGACGTGCGGCAACAAAATTGCGTGAAACCACCCCAAACATGAGTTTTGGACCTAAAGTAGTAGATTGGGAATGTTCGTTGCGAAAAACAAAGAAATAGCATTAACTCGTGCTTGTATGCACCCCGACACCCGTTTTCGGAATGGGTGACGTGCGGCAACGAAATTGCGCGAAACCACCCCAAACATGTGTTTTGGACCTAAAGTAGTGGATTGGCCATGTTCATTGCGAAAAAGGAAGAAATGGTTCCGGTGGCAAAAATTCGTGCTTTGTATGCACCGCGACACCCGTTTCTGAATTAGTGACGTGCGGCAACGAAATTGCGCGAAACCACCCCAAACATGAGTTTTGGACAGGATTGGGCGTGTTCGTTGCGAAAAACGAAGAAATGGTTCTGGTGTTAAAAACTCGTGCTTGTATGCACCCTGACACCCATTTTCGGAATGGGTGACGTGTGGCAACGAAATTGCGCGAAACCACCCCAAACATGATTTTTGGACCTAAATTAGTGGATTGGGCATGTTCGTTGCGAAAAACGAAGAAATGGTTCCGGTGGCAAAAACTCGTGCTTGTATGCACCCCGACACCCGTTTTCGGAATGGGTGACATGCGACAACGAAACTACGCGAAACCACCCCAAACATGAGTTTTGGACCTAAATTAGTGGATTGGGCATGTTCGTTGCGAAAAACGAAGAAATGGTTCCGGTTGCAAAAACTCGTGCTTGTATGCACCCCGACACCCGTTTTCGGAACGGGTGACGTGCGGCAACAAAATTGCACGAAACCACCCCAAACTTGAGTTTTGGACCTAAAGTAGTAGATTGGGAATGTTCGTTGCGAAAAAACGAAGAAATAGTTCCGGTGGCAAAAACTCGTGCTTGTATGCACCCCGACACCCGTTTTCGGAATGGGTGACGTGCGGCAACGAAATTGCGCGAAGCCACCCCAAACATGTGTTTGGGACCTAAAGTAGTGGATTGGCCATGTTCGTTGCGAAAAACGAAGAAATGGTTCCGGTGGCAAAAACTCGTGCTTTGTATGCACTGCGACACCCGTTTTCGGAATGAGTGACGCGGCGAAACGAAATTGTGTGAAACCACCCCAAACATGAGTTTTGGACCTAAAGTAGTGGATTGGGCATGTTCGTTGCGAAAAATGAAGAAATGGTTCCGGTGGCAAAAAAACTCGTGCTTGTATGCACCCCGACACCCGTTTTCGGAATGGGTGACGTGCGACAACGAAATTTTGTGAAACCACCCCAAATATGAGTTTTGGACCTAAAGTAGTGGATTGGGCATGTTCGTTGCGAAAAACAAAGAAATGGTTCCGGTGGCAAAAACTCATGCTTTGTATGCACCCCGACACCCGTTTTCGGAATGGGTGACGTACGACAATGAAATTGCGCGAAACGACCCCAAACATGTGTTTTGCACCTAAAGTAGTGGATTGGGCATGTTCGTTGCGAAAAACGGAGAAATGGTTCCGGTGGCAAAAACTCGTGCTTTGTATGCACCGCGACACCCGTTCTCGGAATGAGTGACGTGCGGCAACGAAATTGCGCGAAACCACCCCAAACATGAGTTTTGGACAGGATTGGGCATGTTCGTTGCGAAAAACGAAGAAATGGTTCCGGTGTTAAAAACTCGTGCTTGTATGCACCCCGACACCCGTTTTCAGAATGGGTGACGTGTGGAAATGAAATTGCGCAAAACCACCCCAAACATGAGTTTTGGACCTAAATTAGTGGATTGGGCATGTTCGTTGCAAAAAACGAAGACATGGTTCCGGTGGCAAAAACTCGTGCTTGTATGCACCCCGACACCCGTTTAGGAATGGGTGACGTGCTACAACGAAATTGCACGAAACCACCCCAAACATGTATTTTGGACCTAAAGTAGTGGATTGGGCATGTTCGTTGCGAAAAACGAAGAAATGGTTCCGGTGGCAAAAACTCGTGCTTGTATGCACCCCGACACCCGTTTTCGGAAATGGGTGACGTGCGGCAACGAAATTGCGCGAAACCACCCCAAACATGTGTTTTGGACCTAAAGTAGTGGATTGGCCATGTTCGTTGCGAAAAAGGAAGAAATGGTTCCGGTGGCAAAAACTCGTGCTTTGTATGCACTGCGACACCCGTTTTCGGAATGAGTGACGCGGCGGAACGAAATTGTGTGAAACCACCCCAAACATGAGTTTTGGACCTAAAGTAGTGGATTGGGCATGTTCGTTGCGAAAAATGAAGAAATGGTTCCGGTGGCAAAAAAACTCGTGCTTGTATGCACCCCCGACACCCGTTTTCGGAATGGGTGACGTGCGGCAACGAAATTTTGCGAAACCATCCCAAATATGAGTTTTGGACCTAAAGTAGTGGATTGGGCATGTTCGTTGCGAAAAACGAAGAAATGGTTCCGGTGGCAAAAACTCATGCTTTGTATGCACCCCCGACACCCGTTTTCGGAATGGGTGACGTGCGGCAATGAAAGTGCGCGAAACGACTCCAAACATGTGTTTTGGACCTAAAGTAGTGGATTGGGCATGTTCGTTGCGAAAAATGAAGAAATGGTTCCGGTGGCAAAAACTCGTGCTTTGTATGCACCGCGACACCCGTTCTCGGAATGAGTGATGTGCGGCAACGAAATTGCGCGAAACCACTCCAAACATGAGTTTTGGACAGGATTGGGCATGTTCGTTGCGAAAAACGAAGAAATGGTTCCGGTGTTAAAAACTCGTGCTTGTATGCACCCCGACACCCGTTTTCGGAATGGGTGACGTGTGGAAACGAAATTGCGCGAAACCACCCCAAACATGAGTTTTGGACCTAAATTAGTGGATTAGGCATGTTCGTTGCAAAAAACGAAGAAATGGTTCCGGTGTTAAAAACTCGTGCTTGTATGCACCCCGACACCCGTTTTAGGAATGGGTGACGTGCGACAACGAAATTGCGCGAAACCACCCCAAACATGATTTTTGGACCTAAATTAGTGGATTGGGCATGTTCGTTGCGAAAAACGAAGAAATGGTTCCGGTGGCAAAAACTCGTGCTTGTATGCACCCCGACACCCGTTTTCGGAATGGGTGACGTGCGACAACGAAATTACGCGAAACCACCCCAAACATGAGTTTTGGACCTAAATTAGTGGATTGCGCATGTTCGTTGCGAAAAACGAAGAAATGGTTCCGGTGGCAAAAACTCGTGCTTGTATGCACCCCGACACCCGTTTTCGGAAAGGGTGACGTGCGGCAACAAAATTGCGCGAAACCACCCCAAACATGAGTTTTGCACCTAAAGTAGTGGATTGGGAATGTTCGTTGCGAAAAACGAAGAAATAGTTCCAGTGGCAAAAACTCGTGCTTGTATCACCCCGACACCCGTTTTCGGAATGGGTGACGTGCGGCAACGAAATTGCGCGAAACCACCCCAAACATGTGTTTTGGACCTAAAGTAGTGGATTGGCCATGTTCGTTGCGAAAAACGAAGAAATGGTTCCGGTGGCAAAAACTCGTGCTTTGTATGCACTGCGACACCCGTTTACGGAATGAGTGACGCGGCGGAACGAAATTGTGTGAAACCACCCCAAACATGAGTTTTGGACCTAAAGTAGTGGATTGGGCATGTTCGTTGCGAAAAATGAAGAAATGGTTCTGGTGGCAAAAAAACTCGTGCTTGTATGCACCCCGACACCCGTTTTCGGAATGGGTGATGATGTAGCTGAGGTGCCCGATCTTTCGGCGAGTAGAGATAATTCCGATTTGGTGGAAGATGACCCTTGCGATCCGACTACGACGAGCAAGCCCGAGGCGCCAATGCAATCGCTGAACCAACTCCCTGTGGTTACCGACCTTGCTGATGCGAGATCGGCCTGATCACGAAGATCGTTTCCTGTGCGCAATCGAAGAACGAACAAGAAAAAGATGCGAGCAATCTAATCTATTACTCGAGGGTGGAGTTCTGAATACACGAAGACAGCGCAGATTTGCGCGTGCTCGAGAGTAGCTAAAGCTAGATCTAAAACAAAACTCGGAAAATAAAGGAGGCGCAGCTCCTGTATAAATAGAGAGGGGGCGCAGCCCCTAGGGGCGGCCAACCCTAGGTCGTCCATTATGGGCCGCAATTGGGCTGGTCGTCTATTCTTCTGGGCCTTCGTTCTTTAACAACATGATGTAGTTCAATTCTCTTGCACGGGCCCGAGTCACTGGCCCAGGTGGAAGGGGTGGCGCCTGGGCTGGAGAAGGTGCTGCTGGTGTAGATGTGATCGTGTTGGTGTTGATGTCCTCATCATCCTCCCCTTCTTGAACTGAAGTCGTCCTCGACGGCAACTCCTCGTCTTCTCCCGCATATGGTTTCAAATCTGCAACATTAAAACTAGTGGAAACACCAAACTCCGCAGGCAGGTCAAGGGTATAAGCATTATCATTAATCTTGGTTAGTATCTTAAAAGGACCAGCAGCACGAGGCATCAATTTAGAACGACGCAAAGTAGGAAAACGATCCTTTCTCAAATGCAACCAAACCATATCACCAGGTTCAAAAGTAACTAGTTTCCGGCCCTTACTACCAGTAATCTGATATTTAGCATTAGCAGCAGCAATGTTTTGTTGAGTTTGTTCATGGAGATTAATCATTTGTTCAACATGTGCAAGAGCATCTATGTGTGGGGCGTCCGCAGCATCAAGCGAAAACAAAGCAATAGGCGCCCTAGGAATGTAACCATAAACAATTTGAAAAGGGCACATCTTTGTAGAAGAATGGGTTGCATGATTATAAGCAAACTCAACATGAGGCAAGCAATCCTCCCAACGTTTCAAATTTTTGTCTAAAACAGCCCTAAGCATGGTAGACAAAGTTCGATTAACTACCTCAGTTTGACCATCAGTCTGAGGGTGACAAGTGGTGCTAAACAGCAATTTAGTTCCCAATTTATTCCACAGAGATCTCCAAAAATGACTCAGAAACTTAGCATCACGATCCGAGACTATTGTATTGGGAATACCGTGCAAACGAATAATCTCTCTAAAAAACAATTCAGCAACATTGCTAGCATCATCAGTCTTATGACAAGGTATGAAATGAGCCATTTTGGAGAATCGATCAACAACCACAAAAATGCTATCCCTCCCCTTCTTAGTTCTAGGCAATCCCAAAACAAAATCCATCGAAATATCAATCCAAGGGGAAGTAGGAACAGGCAAAGGCATATACAAACCATGGCTGTTCAACCGTGACTTAGCTTTCTGACAAGTAGTGCAGCGTGCAACAAGGCGCTCAACATCAGCGCGCATCCGAGGCCAAAAGAAGTGGGCAGCCAACACCTCATGTGTCTTGTAGACGCCAAAGTGCCCCATGAGACCGCCTCCATGTGCTTCCTGTAACAACAAAAGACGAACCGAGCTAGCTGGAACACACAGCTTGTTAGCGCGAAACAGGAACCCATCCTGTATGTGAAATTTGCCCCATGGTTTCCCATTAATACAATGGCCGAAAGCATCTTTAAAATCAGCATCATCAACATATTGATCTTTCACAGTGTGCAAACCAAAGATTTTAAAATCCAACTGTGACAGCATGGTATAGCGACGAGACAAAGCATCAGCAATAACATTGTCCTTCCCGTTCTTGTGTTTAATAATGTAAGGAAAGGACTCAATGAATTCTACCCATTTAGCATGACGACGGTTCAGATTTGTTTGGGTACGAATATGTTTTAAAGCCTCATGATCAGAATGGATTATAAACTCACGATGCCAAAGATAGTGCTGCCATGTATGCAAAGTGCGCACTAAAGCGTAAAGCTCCTTATCATAAGTAGAATATTTCAGACTAGCACCGCTTAATTTTTCACTAAAATAAGCAACTGGTTTTCCTTCTTGTAACAAAACAGCACCTAGCCCAATACCGCTAGCATCGCATTCAAGCTCAAACACTTTATTAAAATCAGGCAATTGCAATAGGGGAGCTTGGGTTAACTTATCTTTCAAAGTGTTGAACGCTTCCTCCTGGGAATCACTCCAAGCAAATGGAACATCTTTCTTTGTAAGCTCATGTAGAGGCGCTGCAATGGAGCTAAAATCACGAACAAATCTGCGGTAGAAACCGGCAAGTCCAAGAAAGCTCCGAATTTGTGTGACCGTCGTCGGTGTAGGCCACTCCCGAATGGCAGCAATCTTGCTGCTATCCACCTCAATGCCCTGTGGAGTAACAACATAACCAAGAAACGAGACACGTCGTGTACAAAAGATGCATTTTTCCATGTTAGCAAATAACTGGGCAGCACGCAATGCATCAAAAACAGCACTTAAATGTTCCAAATGCTCTTTCTTAGATTTGCTGTAAATAAGAATATCATCAAAATAAACAACCACAAACAATCCTATGAAGGGCCTTAGAACTTCATTCATCACTCGCATAAAAGTGCTGGGAGCATTAGTCAATCCAAACGGCATAACCAACCATTCATATAAACCAAATTTCGTTTTAAAAGCCGTTTTCCATTCATCACCCAGTTTCATTCTAATCTGGTGGTAACCACTACGCAAATCAATCTTAGTGAAAATAATGGCACCACTAAGCTCATCTAGCATATCATCAAGGCGTGGTATAGGATATCGATAACGAATAGTGATGTTATTAATAGCACGACAGTCTACACACATACGCCATGACCCATCTTTCTTGGGAACAAGTAACACAGGAACAGAGCAAGGGCTAAGAGACTCACGAATGTATCCCTTGTCAAGCAACGCCTGTACCTGGCGCTGAATCTCCTTCGTCTCATCCGGATTTGTACGGTACGGTGCGCGGTTCGGAAGCTGTGCGCCGGGAATGAGGTCGATCTGGTGCTCAATGCCACGAAGTGGTGGGAGACCCGGTGGTAAGTCTTTGGGAAAGACATCAGCGTACTCCTGCAAAAGGTTAGCAACCATAGGGGGAATAGCCAAAGATGGTGCATCATCAAGTGAAATGAGGACACTAGAGCATATAAGTGCATAGCATGGCAAATGAGCACCGTGTAGATCATCAAAATCAGCACGTGTAGCAAGTAAAACAGGAGCCTTCAACTTGATTTCAGAAGGAACAGAGGGCGATGGATCAAGTTGTTTAGCAGTTATAGCAGCTCGGGCAAGATCATCTTTAACAATTTGTTCAGGTGTCATTGGATGTATAATTATTTTCTGACCCTTAAAAATGAAAGAATAATGATTCGAACGACCATGATGCAAGCTATCAGTATCATATTGCCAAGGTCGACCAAGTAACAAAGAGCATGCTTCCATGGGAATAACATCACAATCAACAAAATCAGAATAAGCACCCATGGAGAAAGGAACGTGCACGGAACGTGTGATTTTTATTTTACCACCATCATTAAGCCATTGAATGTGATATGGGTTTGGATGCTTACGAGTGGGTAACGATAACTTTTCGACCAGCTTGGTACTCGCCAAATTGTTGCAACTGCCGCTGTCGATAATGATGCGAATTGACCGCTCCTGCACAACACCCTTTGTATGGAACAGAGTGTGTCGCTGATTCTTCTCGGGCAAAGCGACCTGTGTACTGAGAACACGCTGCACAACAAGACTTTCATACCTATCAGCGTCGTCCGGGTTGACATGTACCTCCGCCTTAGCTGCATGGTCAGTGGCAAGTAGTGCATGTTCAATTTCTTCAGAATCACTAGCGGAAGAGTACTCACCATCGTCACGAATGAGCAAAGTGCGCTTGTTTGGGCAGTCCCGAATCACATGGCCAAATCCTCTACAGCGATGACACTGAATATCTCGTGTACGACCTGTGGGTGGGGCAGTGCTGGCTGGTTTGGTCGTCTTCTCGCGTGGAGTAGTGGTGGACGTGGATGGCGCAGGGGGAACTGGTGCTGAGGTGGATGTCGAGCTTCGTCCTGCAAAGGGGTTAGAATATGGCTTCGAGCGGCGTCCCTGCACTTCACGTTCAGCTTTGCAAGCATATTCAAATAAAGTAGTCATATCATAATATTCCTTATAATCAAGTATATCTTGGATTTCGCGGTTTAAACCACCACGAAAACGTGCCATAGCAGCGTCGTTGTCCTCTAATATGCCACAACGAATCATACCTTTTTGTAACTCCTGGAAATAGTCCTCAACAGATTGAGAACCTTGCTGAAAACGCTGCATTTTATTAAGCAAATCACGAGCATAATACGAAGGCACAAATCGATGTCGCATCGCAGCTTTCAACTGATCCCAAGTGGTTGGAATAGTAGTGGGATGTTTTATTTTAAACTCACGCCACCAAATTAAAGCAAAATCAGTAAATTCACTAATAGCAGCTTTAACCTGAGAATGTGCAGCAATATCATGGCATGAAAATTTTTGTTCAACCTCTAACTCCCAATCAAGATATGCAGCAGGATCATATTTGCCATTAAAAGGTGGAATTTTAAATTTAATCTTAGAAAATAAGTCATTAGGGGGATGACGAACCACACGGCGTGCACGACCACGGCGATCTCCATCTTCCCACTCAGTGTCGCCGCCGTAGTCCTGCTCCATCTTTGTGGTCAACGCATCAAGGCGTGCCAGGATGGTGTCGAGTGTGGTGCGAGTCGCCGTTTGAGCAAGGTCAAGCTGGTTGAAACGCTCGGTCGTCGAAGTGACCGTTGAATCAAGCCGTTCATGCATCGTCCTAATGTCATCAGCAAGTCCATCAACTTGTCCCTTTACTTCCAGCAACTGGGCATCCACCGTGTCATGTGCTCCTGCCATAGTTAGCGCAAACACCAAAATACCAAAAAAAAACGACAAAAACAGGGGTGTACTGCTCACAAGGCGCTTACACTAGTGCTGTTATCAAATTCTTATCCGTTCTTACCAAGCCACAGTGGTGAACTGCAACCAACAGGTGGAACCGGTGAAAGATTGGATGAGCGATTGCCTGGAGAAACAGAAACCTACTCGTCGTAGAAATATGTGGAGTTCTGGGTAGGCTGCACTCAAGTCAAGGATTAGCACGACCAAACAATAATGCAAAGTTGAATTATAGTGCAAAACACGAAACTATATTGCTGGCCACAAGTGCAAAGGACGGATGGAACTAGCAAAATGGCAGTACCGTAAATATTGTACTAGCGAGGCCACTAGTAGGAATCACAAGTGATTTTGTTTTTCTTTTTTGTATGATTTTTTGATATTTTTCTCAGCACAAGAAGCAACAAAATAGGAGCTACACGAAGTTTCACCTAGAACAGAGTTCAGATGTGGTCTACAGAAAATGAGGAAGTTCTCTGAAAAGCGTGCGAGAACTTTGATGAATTTTTTTCTTTATCTTCCTGAATTTTTTTGACAATTTTGTCGAAACCCAAACAGACCATAGGTCAGTTTGGCCGGCCTCAGAATCGTGTCAACTAGCTCCTGTAAAAATTTCAGATTTTTCGGACACCCGAGCGAAAAGTTATGCCCGGTTTAAGGAAGGTAGCTCAAGTTATGTTTTCAAACGACCGGAATGAAACAACCGTATCCTATCTCCTTCGTTGTTTTTTTTTGTTTCTGTTTTTTTTGACGTAACCGAAGGAGAAAAACAAGGAAACGATGTTGACTCGGTTTTTTTTTTCTGTTTTTTTTTCGTAACCGAAGGAGAAAAACAAGGAAACGGCCGTTGACTCGGTTTGTTTTTTCTGTTTTTTTTTGACGTAACCGAAGGAGAAAAACAAGGAAACAATGTTGACTCGGTTTGTGGCGTGATCAAAGGGGAGATGGTGGCGGCGCTAGGATTTGAATGGTGGAAGAACACAATGCAACCAGCAACAAATGACGCGAAAGCACACAAATTCAACAATGCAGATTATTGAAAGAAAGTGCGAGGCTCAAAATGGTGCTGGGATAAGGTCTAACCTGAATTTTTATGTGGTTTTGTGGACTGTAGGAAAAAAAACACTCGATAAACTCACCGATCAACCTGGAAATCTGATACCAATTGATGTAGCTGAGGTGCCCGATCTTTCGGCGAGTAGAGATAATTCCGATTTGGTGGAAGATGACCCTTGCGATCCGACTACGACGAGCAAGCCCGAGGCGCCAATGCAATCGCTGAACCAACTCCCTGTGGTTACCGACCTTGCTGATGCGAGATCGGCCTGATCACGAAGATCGTTTCCTGTGCGCAATCGAAGAACGAACAAGAAAAAGATGCGAGCAATCTAATCTATTACTCGAGGGTGGAGTTCTGAATACACGAAGACAGCGCAGATTTGCGCGTGCTCGAAAGTAGCTAAAGCTAGATCTAAAACAAAACTCGGAAAATAAAGGAGGCGCAGCTCCTGTATAAATAGAGAGGGGGCGCAGCCCCTAGGGGCGGCCAACCCTAGGTCGTCCATTATGGGCCGCAATTGGGCTGGTCGTCTATTCTTCTGGGCCTTCGTTCTTTAACAACATGATGTAGTTCAATTCTCTTGCACGGGCCCGAGTCACTGGCCCAGGTGGAAGGGGTGGCGCCTGGGCTGGAGAAGGTGCTGCTGGTGTAGATGTGCTCGTGTTGGTGTTGATGTCCTCATCAGGTGACGTGCGGCAACGAAATTGTGTGAAACCACCCCAAATATGAGTTTTGGACCTAAAGTAGTGGATCGGGCATGTTCGTTGCAAAAAACGAAGAAATGGTTCCGGTGGCAAAAACTCAAGCTTTGTATGCACCCCCGACACCCGTTTTCGGAATGGGTGACGTGCGGCAATAAAATTGCGCGAAACGACCTCAAACATGTGTTTTGGACCTAAAATAGTGGATTGGGCATGTTCGTTGCGAAAAACGAAGAAATGGTTCCGGTGGCAAAAACTCGTGCTTTGTATGCACCACGACACCCGTTTCTGAATGAGTGACTTGCGGCAACGAAATTGCGCGAAACCACCCCAAACATGAGTTTTGGACAGGATTGGGCGTGTTCGTTGCGAAAAACGAAGAAATGGTTCCGGTGTTAAAAACTCGTGCTTGTATGCATCCCGACACCTATTTTCGGAATGGGTGACGTGTGGCAACGAAATTGCGCGAAACCACCCCAAACATGCTTTTTGGACCAAAATTAGTGGATTGGGCATGTTCGTTGCGAAAAACGAAGAAATGGTTCCGGTGGCAAAAACTCGTGCTTGTATGCACCCCGACACCCGTTTTCGGAATGGGTGACGTGCGACAACGAAATTACGCGAAACCACACCAAACATGAGTTTTGGACCTAAATTAGTGGATTGGGCTTGTTCGTTGCGAAAAACAAAGAAATGGTTCCGGTGGCAAAAACTCGTGCTTGTATCCACCCCGACACCCGTTTTCGGAATGGGTGAGGTGCGGCAACAAAATTGCGCGAAACCACCCTAAACATGAGTTTTGGACCTAAAGTAGTGGATTGCGAATGTTCGTTGCGAAAAACGAAGAAATAGTTGGGCATGTTCGTTGCGAAAAACTCGTGCTTGTATGCACCCCGACACCCGTTTTCGGAATGGGTGACGTGCGGCAACGAAATTGCGCGAAACCACCCCAAACATGTGTTTTGGACCTAAAGTAGTGGATTGGTCATGTTCGTTGCGAAAAACGAAGAAATGGTTCCAGTGGCAAAAACTCGTGTTTTGTATGCACTGCGACACCCGTTTTCGGAATGAGTGACGCGGCGGAACGAAATTGTGTGAAACCACCCCAAACATGAGTTTTGGACCTAAAGTAGTGGATTGGGCATGTTCGTTGCGAAAAATGAAGAAATGGTTCCGGTGGCAAAAAAAACTCGTGCTTGTATGCACCCCCGACACCCGTTTTCGGAATGGGTGACGTGCAGCAACGAAATTTTGCGAAACCACCCCAAACATAAGTTTTGGACCTAAAGTAGTGGATTGGGCATGTTCGTTGCGAAAAACGAAGAAATGGTTCCGGTGGCAAAAACTCATGCTTTGTATGCACCCCCGACACCCGTTTTCGGAATGGGTGACGTGCGGCAATGAAATTGCGCGAAACGACCCCAAACATGTGTTTTGGACCTAAAGTAGTGGATTGGGCATGTTCGTTGCGAAAAATGAAGAAATGGTTCCGGTGGCAAAAACTCGTGCTTTGTATGCACCGCGACACCCGTTCTCGGAATGAGTGATGTGCGGCAACGAAATTGCGCGAAACCACCCCAAACATGAGTTTTGGACAGGATTGGGCATGTTCGTTGCGAAAAACGAAGAAATGGTTCCGGTGTTAAAAACTCGTGCTTGTATGCACCCCGACACCCGTTTTCGGAATGGGTGACGTGTGGAAACGAAATTGCGCGAAACCACCCCAAACATGAGTTTTGGACCTAAATTAGTGGATTGGGCATGTTCGTTGCAAAAAACGAAGAAATGGTTCCGGTGTTAAAAACTCGTGCTTGTATGCACCCCGACACCCGTTTTAGGAATGGGTGACGTGCGACAACGAAATTGCGCGAAACCACCCCAAACATGATTTTTGGACCTAAATTAGTGGATTGGGCATGTTCGTTGCGAAAAACGAAGAAATGGTTCTGGTGGCAAAAACTCGTGCTTGTATGTGTTTTCGGAATGGGTGACGTGCGACAACGAAATTACGCGAAACCACCCCAAACATGAGTTTTGGACCTAAAATAGTGGATTGCGCATGTTCGTTACGAAAAACGAAGAAATGGTTCCGGTGGCAAAAACTCGTGCTTGTATGCACCCCGACACTCGTTTTCGGAATGGGTGACGTCCGGCAACAAAATTGCGCGAAACCACCCCAAACATGAGTTTTGCACCTAAAGTAGTGGATTGGGAATGTTCGTTGCGAAAAACGAAGAAATAGTTCCAGTGGCAAAAACTCGTGCTTGTATGCACCCCGACACCCGTTTTCGAAATGGGTGACGTGCGGCAACGAAATTGCGCGAAACCACCAAAAACATGTGTTTTGGACCTAAAGTAGTGGATTGGCCATGTTCGTTGCGAAAAACGAAGAAATGGTTCCGGTGGCAAAAACTCGTGCTTTGTATGCACTGCGACACCCGTTTTCGGAATGAGTGACGCGGCGGAACGAAATTGTGTGAAACCACCCCAAACATGAGTTTTGGACCTAAAGTAGTGGATTGGGCATGTTCGTTGCGAAAAATAAAGAAATGGTTCTGGTGGCAAAAAAACTCGTGCTTGTATGCACCCCGACACCCGTTTTCGGAATGGGTGACGTGCGGCAACGAAATTGTGTGAAACCACCCCAAATATGAGTTTTGGACCTAAAGTAGTGGATTGGGCATGTTCGTTGCGAAAAACGAAGAAATGGTTCCGGTGGCAAAAACTCATGCTTTGTATGCACCCCGACACCCGTTTTCGGAATGGGTGACGTGCGGCAATAAAATTGCGCGAAACGACCTCAAACATGTGTTTTGGACCTAAAGTAGTGGATTGGGCATGTTCGTTGCGAAAAACAAAGAAATGGTTCCGGTGGCAAAAACTCGTGCTTTGTATGCACCGCGACACCCGTTTCTGAATGAGTGACTTGCGGCAACGAAATTGCGCGAAACCACCCCAAACATGAGTTTTGGACAGGATTGGGCGTGTTCGTTGCGAAAAATGAAGAAATGGTTCCGGTGTTAAAAACTCGTGCTTGTATGCACCCCGACACCCATTTTCGGAATGGGTGACGTGTGGCAACGAAATTGCGCGAAACCACCCCAAACATGCTTTTGGACCAAAATTAGTGGATTGGGCATGTTCGTTGCGAAAAACGAAGAAATGGTTCCGGTGGCAAAAACTCGTGCTTGTATGCACCCCGACACCCGTTTTCGGAATGGGTGACGTGCGACAACGAAATTACGTGAAACCACCCCAAACATGAGTTTTGGACCTAAATTAGTGGATTGGGCATGTTCGTTGCGAAAAACGAAGAAATGGTTCCGGTGGCAAAAACTCGTGCTTGTATCCACCCCGACACCCGTTTTCGGAACGGGTGAGGTGCGGCAACAAAATTGCGCGAAACCACCCTAAACATGAGTTTTGGACCTAAAGTAGTGGATTGGGAATGTTCGTTGCGAAAAACGAAGAAATAGTTCCGGTGGCAAAAACTCGTGCTTGTATGCACCCCGACACCCGTTTTCGGAATGGGTGACGTGCGGCAACGAAATTGCGCGAAACCACCCCAAACATGTGTTTTGGACCTAAAGTAGTGGATTGGCCATGTTCGTTGCGAAAAACGAAGAAATGGTTCCGGTGGCAAAAACTCGTGCTTTGTATGCACTGCGACACCCGTTTTCGGAATGAGTGACGCGCCAGAACGAAATTGTGTGAAACCACCCCAAACATGAGTTTTGGACCTAAAGTAGTGGATTGGGCATGTTCGTTGCGAAAAATGAAGAAATGGTTCCGGTGGCAAAAAAACTCGTGCTTGTATGCACCCGCGACACCCGTTTTCGGAATGGGTGACGTGCGGCAATAAAATTGCGCGAGACGACCCCAAACATGTGTTTTGGACCTAAAGTAGTGGATTGGGCATGTTCATTGCGAAAAACGAAGAAATGGTTCCTGTGGCAAAAACTCGTGCTTTGTATGCACCGCGACACCCGTTTCTGAATGAGTGACGTGCGGCAACGAAATTGCGCGAAACCACCCCAAACATGAGTTTTGGACAGGATTGGGCGTGTTCGTTGCGAAAAACGAAGAAATGGTTCCGGTGTTAAAAACTCGTGCTTGTATGCACCCCGACACACATTTTCGGAATGGGTGACGCGTGGCAACGAAATTGCGCGAAACCACCCCAAACATGATTTTTGGACCTAAATTAGTGGATTGGGCATGTTCGTTGTGAAAAACGAAGAAATGGTTCCGGTGGCAAAAACTCGTGCTTGTATGCACCCCGACACCCGTTTTCGGAATGGGTGACATGCGACAACGAAATTACGCGAAACCACCCCAAACATGAGTTTTGGACCTAAATTAGTGGATTGCGCATGTTCGTTGCGAAAAACGAAGAAATGGTTCCGGTGGCAAAAACTCGTGCTTGTATGCACCCCGACACCCGTTTTCGGAATGGGTGACGTGCGGCAACAAAATTGCGCGAAACCACCCCAAATATGAGTTTTGGACCTAAAGTAGTGGATTGGGCATGTTCGTTGCGAAAAACGAAGAAATGGTTCCGGTGGCAAAAACTCATGCCTTGTATGCACCCCGACACCCGTTTTCGGAATGGGTGACGTGCGGCAATGAAATTGCGCGAAACGACCCCAAACATGTGTTTTGGACCTAAAGTAGTGGATTGGGCATGTTCGTTGCGAAAAACGAAGAAATGGTTCCGGTGGCAAAAACTCGTGCTTTGTATGCACCGCGACACCCGTTCTCGGAATGAGTGACGTGCGGCAACGAAATTGCGCGAAACCACCCCAAACATGAGTTTTGGACAGGATTGGGCATGTTCGTTGCGAAAAACGAAGAAATGGTTCCGGTGTTAAAAACTCGTGCTTGTATGCACCCCAACACCTGTTTTCGGAATGGGTGACGTGTGGATACGAAATTGCGCGAAACCACCCCAAACATGAGTTTTGGACCTAAATTAGTGGATTGGGCATGTTCGTTGCAAAAAACGAAGACATGGTTCCGGTGGCAAAAACTCGTGCTTGTATGCACCCCGACACCCGTTTTAGAAATGGGTGACGTGCTACAACAAAATTACGCGAAACCACCCCAAACATGTATTTTGGACCTAAAGTAGTGGATTGGGCATGTTCGTTGCGAAAAACGAAGAAATGGTTCCGGTGGCAAAAACTCGTGCTTATATGCACCCCGACACCCGTTTTCGGATATGGGTGACGTGCGGCAACAAAATTGCGCGAAACCACCCCAAACATGAGTTTTGGACCTAAAGTAGTGGATTGGGAATGTTCGTTGCGAAAAACGAAGAAATAGTTCCGGTGGCAAAAACTCGTGCTTGTATGCACCCCGACACCCGTTTTCGGAATGGGTGACGTGCGGCAACGAAATTGCGTGAAACCACCCCAAACATGTGTTTTGGACCTAAAGTAGTGGATTGACCATGTTCGTTGCGAAAAACGAAGAAATGGTTCCGGTGGCAAAAACTCGTGCTTTGTATGCACTGCGACACCCGTTTTCGGAATGAGTGTCGCGGCGGAACGAAATTGTGTGAAACCACCCCAAACATGAGTTTTGGACCTAAAGTAGTGGATTGGGCATGTTGGTTGCGAAAAATGAAGAAATGGTTCCGTGGCAAAAAAAACTCGTGCTTGTATGCACCCCCGACACCCATTTTCGGAATGGGTGACGTGCGGCAATGAAATTTTGCGAAACCACCCCAAATATGAGTTTTGGACCTAAAGTAGTGGATTGGGCATGTTCGTTGCGAAAACGAAGAAATGGTTCCGATGGCAAAAACTCATGCTTTGTATGCACCCCGACACCCGTTTTCGGAATGGGTGACGCGCGGCAATGAAATTGCGCGAAACGACCCCAAACATGTGTTTTGGACCTAAAGTAGTGGATTGGGCATGTTCGTTGCGAAAAACGAAGAAATGGTTCCGGTGGCAAAAACTCGTGCTTTGTATGCACCGCGACACCCGTTCTCGGAATGAGTGACGTGCGGCAACGAAATTGCGCGAAACCACCCCAAACATGAGTTTTGGAGTGGATTGGGCATGTTCGTTGCGAAAAACGAAGAAATGGTTCCGGTGTTAAAAACTCGTGCTTGTATGCACCCCGACACCCGTTTTCGGAATGGGTGACGTGTTGAAACGAAATTGAGCGAAACCACCCCAAACATGAGTTTTGGACCTAAATTAGTGGATTGGGCATGTTCGTTGCAAAAAACGAAGAAATGGTTCCGGTGTTAAAAACTCGTGCTTGTATGCACCCCGACACCCGTTTTAGGAATGGGTGACGTGCGACAACGAAATTGCGCGAAACCACCCCAAACATGATTTTTGGACATAAATTAGTGGATTGGGCATGTTCGTTGCGAAAAACGAAGAAATGGTTCCGGTGGCAAAAACTCGTGCTTGTATGCACCCCTACACCCGTTTTCGGAATGGGTGACGTGCGACAACGAAATTACGCGAAACCACCCCAAACATGAGTTTTGGACCTAAATTAGTGGATTGGGCATGTTCGTTGCGAAAAACGAAGAAATGGTTCCGGTGGCAAAACCTCGTGCTTGTATGCACCCCGACACCCGTTTTCGGAATGGGTGACGTGCGGCAACGAAATTGCGCGAAACCACCCCAAACATGAGTTTTGGACCTAAATTACTGGATTGGGCAAGTTCGTTGCGAAAAACGAAGAAATGGTTCCGGTGGCAAAAACTCGTGCTTGTATGCACCCCGACACCCGTTTTCGGAATGGGTGACGTGCGGCAATAAAATTACGCGAGACGACCCCAAACATGTGTTTTGGACCTAAAGTAGTGGATTGGGCATGTTCGTTGTGAAAAACGAAGAAATGTTTCCGGTGGCAAAAACTCGTGCTTTGTATGTACCGCGACACCCCGTTTCTGAATGAGTGACGTGCGGCAACGAAATTGCGCGAAACCACCCCAAACATGAGTTTTGGACCTAAAGTAGTGGATTGGGCATGTTCGTTGCGAAAAACGAAGAAATGGTTCCGGTGTTAAAAACTCGTGCTTGTATGCACCCCCCCGACACCCGTTTTCGGAATGGGTGACGTGTGGCAACGAAATTGCGCGAAACCACCCGAAACATGATTTTTGGACCTAAATTAGTGGAGTGGATTGGGCATGTTCGTTGCGAAAAACGAAGAAATGGTTCCGGTGGCAAAAACTCGTGCTTCTATGCACCCCGACACCCGTTTTCGGAATGGGTGACGTGCGACAACGAAATTACGCGAAACCACCCCAAACATGAGTTTTGGACCTAAAGTAGTGGATTGGGCATGTTCGTTGCGAAAAACGAAGAAATGGTTCCGGTGGCAAAAACTCGTGCTTGTATGCACCCCGACACCCGTTTTCGGGTATGGGTGACGTGCGGCAACAAAATTGCGCGAAACCACCCCAAACATGAGTTTTGGGCCTAAAGTAGTGGATTGGGAATGTTCGTTGCGAAAAACGAAGAAATAGTTCCGGTGGCAAAAACTCGTGCTTGTATGCACCCCGACACCTGTTTTCGGAATGGGTGACGTGCGGCAACGAAATTGCGCGAAACCACCCCAAACATGTGTTTTGGACCTAAAGTAGTGGATTGGCCATGTTCGTTGCGAAAAACGAAGAAATGGTTCCGGTGGCAAAAACTCGTGCTTTGTATGCACTGCGACACCCGTTTTCGGAATGAGTGACGCGGCGGAACGAAATTGTGTGAAACCACCCCAAACATGAGTTTTGGACCTAAAGTAGTGGATTGGGCATGTTCGTTGCGAAAAATGAAGAAATGGTTCCGGTGGCAAAAAAACTCGTGCTTGTATGCACCCCCGACACCCGTTTTCGGAATGGGTGACGTGCGGCAACGAAATTTTGCGAAACCACCCCAAATATGAGTTTTGGACCTAAAGTAGTGGATTGGGCATGTTCGTTGCGAAAAACGAAGAAATGGTTCCGGTGGCAAAAACTCATGCTTTGTATGCGGACACCCGTTTTCGGAATGGGTGACGTGCGGCAATGAAATTGCGCGAAACGACCCCAAACATGTGTTTTGGACCTAAAGTAGTGGATTGGGCATGTTCGTTGCGAAAAACGAAGAAATGGTTCCGGTGGCAAAAACTCGTGCTTTGTATGCACCGCGACACCCGTTCTCGGAATGAGTGACGTGCGGCAACGAAATTGCACGAAACCACCCCAAACATGAGTTTTGGACAGGATTGGGCATGTTTGTTGCGAAAAACGAAGAAATGGTTCCGGTGTTAAAAACTCGTGCTTGTATGCACCCCGACACCCGTTTTCGGAATGGGTGACGTGTGGAAACGAAATTGCGCGAAACCACCCCAAACATGAGTTTTGGACCTAAATTAGTGGATTGGGCATGTTCGTTGCGAAAAACGAAGACATGGTTCCGGTGGCAAAAACTCGTGCTTGTATGCACCCCGACACCTATTTTAGGAATGGGTGACGTGCGACAACGAAATTGCGCGAAACCACCCCAAACATATATTTTGGACATAAAGTAGTGGATTGGGCATGTTCGTTGCGAAAAACGAAGAAATGGTTCTGGTGGCAAAAACTCGTGCTTGTATGCACCCCGACACCCGTTATCGGAATGGGTGACGTGTGGCAACGAAATTGCGCGAAACCACCCCAAACATGAGTTTTGGACTTAAAGTATTTGGATTGGGCATGTTCGTTGCGAAAACGAAGAAATGGTTCCAGTGGCAAAAACTCGTGCTTTGAATGCAACCCAACACCCATTTTCGGAATGGGTGACGTGCGGCAACGAAATTGCGCGAAACCACCCCAAACATGAGTTTTGGACCTAAAGTAGTGGACTGGGCATGTTCGTTGCGAAAAACGAAGAAATGGTTCCGGTGGCAAAAACTCGTGCTTTGTATGCACCCCGACACCCGTTTTCGGAATGGGTAACGTGCGGCAACGAAATTGTGTGAAACCACCCCAAAGATGAGTTTTGGACCTAAAGTAGTGGATTGGGCATGTTCGTTGCGAAAAACGAAGAAATGGTTCCGGTGGCAAAAACTCATGCTTTGTATGCACCCCGACACCCGTTTTCGGAATGGGTGACGTGCGGCAATGAAATTGCGCGAAACGACCCCCAAACATGTGTGATGAGGACATCAACACCAACACGAGCACATCTACACCAGCAGCACCTTCTCCAGCCCAGGCACCATCTTCCCCAATCCAAGCGCCACCCCTTCCACCTGGGCCAGTGACTCGGGCCCGTGCAAGAGAATTGAACTACATCATGTTGTTAAAGAACGAAGGCCCGGAAGAATAGACGACCAGCCCAACTGCGGCCCATAATGGACGACCTAGGGTTGGCCGCCCCTAGGGGCTGCGCCCCCTCTCTATTTATCCAGGAGCTGCGCCTCCTTTATTTTCGAGTTTTGTTTTACGATAGCCTTAGCTACTCTCGAACACGCGCAAATCTGCGCTGTCTTCGTGTATTCAGAACTCCACCCTCGAGTAATAGATTAGATTGCTCGCATCTTTTTCTTGTTCGTTCTTCGATTGCGCACAGGAAACGATCTTCGTGATCAGGCCGATCTCGCATCAGCAAGGTCGGTAACCACAGGGAGTTGGTTCAGCGATTGCATTGGCGCCTCGGGCTTGCTCGTCGTAGTAGGATCGCAAGGGTCATCTTCCGCCAAATCGGAATTATCTCCTCTCGCCGAAAGATCGGGCACCTCAGCTACATCAATTGGTATCAGATTTCCAGGTTGATCGGTGAGTTTATCGAGTGTTTTTTTCCTACAGTCCACAAAACCACATAAAAATTCAGGTTAGACCTTATCCCAGCACCCTGTTGAGCCTCGCACTTTCTTTCAATAATCTGCATTGTTGAATTTTTGTGCTTTCACGTCATTTGTTGCTGGTTGCATTGTGTTCTTCCACCATTCAAACCCTAGCGCCGCCACCATCTCCCGTTTGATCACGCCACAAACCGAGTCAACATCGTTTCCTTGTTTTTCTCCTTCGGTTACGTAAAAAAAAACAGAAAAAACAAACCGAGTCAACGGTCGTTTCCTTGTTTTTCTCCTTCGGTTACGAAAAAAAACAGAAAAAAAAGACCGAGTCAACATCGTTTCCTTGTTTTTCTCCTTCGGTTACGTCAAAAAAAAAACAGAAACAAAAACAACGAAGGAGAAAGGATACGATTGTTTCATCCCGGTCGTTTTAAAACATAACTTGAGGTACCTTCCTTAAACCGGGCATAACTTTTCGCTCGGGTGTCCAAAAAATCTGAAATTTTTACAGGAGCTAGTTGACACCATTCTGAGGCCGGCCAAACTCACCTACGGTCTGTTTGGGCTTCGACAAAATTGTCAAAAAAATTCAGGAAAATAAAGAAAAAATTCGTCAAAGTTCTCGCACGCTTTTCAGAGAACTTCCTGATTTTCTGTAGACCACATCTGAACTCTGTTTTAGGTAAAACTTCGTGTAGCTCCTATTTTGTTGCTTCTTGTGCTGAGAAAAATATCAAAAAAATCATACAAAAAAGAAAAACAAAATCACTTGTGATTCCTACTAGTGGCCTCGCTAGTACAATATTTACGGTACTGCCATTCTGCTAGTTCCATCTGTCCTTTGCACTTGTGGCCAGCAATATAGTTTCGTGTTTTGCACTATAATTCAACTTTGCATTATTGTTTGGTCGTGCTAATCCTTGACTTGAGTGCAGCCTACCCAGAACTCCACATATTTCTACGACGAGAAGGTTTCTGTTTCTCCAGGCAATCGCTCATCCAATCTTTCACCGGTTCCACCTGTTGGTTGCAGTTCACCACTGTGGCTTGGTAAGAACGGATAAGAATTTGATAACAGCACTAGTGTGAGCGCCTTGTGAGCAGTACACCCCTGTTTTTGTCGTTGGTTTTTTTCTCTTCTTTTGGTGTTTTGGTGTTTGCGCTAACTATGGCAGGAGCACATGACACGGTGGATGCCCAGTTGCTGGAAGTAAGGGGACAAGTTGATGGACTTGCTGATGACATTAGGACGATGCATGAACGGCTTGATTCAACGGTCACTTCGACGACCGAGCGTTTCAACCAGCTTGACCTTGCTCAAACGGCGACTTGCACCACACTCGACACCATCCTGGCACGCCTTGATGCGTTGACCACAAAGATGGAGCAGGACTACGGCGGTGACACTGAGTGGGACGATGGAGATCGCCGTGGTCGTGCACGCCGTGTGGTTCTTCATCCCCCTAATGATTTATTTTCTAAGATTAAATTTAAAATTCCACCTTTTAATGGCAAATATGATCCTGCTGCATATCTTGATTGGGAGTTAGAGGTTGAACAAAAATTTTCATGCCATGATATTGCTGCACATTCTCAGGTTAAAGCTGCTATTAGTGAATTTACTAATTTTGCTTTAATTTGGTGGCGTGAGTTTAAAATAAAACATCCCACTACCATTCCGACCACTTGGGATCAGTTGAAAGCTGCGATGCGACATCGATTTGTGCCTTCGTATTATGCTCGTGATTTGCTTAATAAAATGCAGCGTTTTCAGCAAGGTTCTCAATCTGTTGAGGACTATTTCCAGGAGTTACAAAAAGGTATGATTCGTTGTGGGATATTGGAGGACAACGACGCTGCTATGGCACGTTTTCGTGGTGGTTTAAACCGCGAAATCCAAGATATACTTGATTATAAGGAATATTATGATATGACTACTTTATTAGAATATGCTTGCAAAGCTGAACGTGAAGTGCAGGGACGCCGCTCGAAGCCATATTCTAACCCTTTTGCAGGACGAAGCTCGACATCCACCTTGATGTAGCTGAGGTGCCCGATCTTTCGGCGAGTAGAGATAATTCCGATTTGGTGGAAGATGACCCTTGCGATCCGACTACGATGAGCAAGCCCGAGGCGCCAATGCAATCGCTGAACCAACTCCCTGTGGTTACCGACCTTGCTGATGCGAGATCGGCCTGATCACGAAGATCGTTTCCTGTGCGCAATCGAAGAACGAACAAGAAAAAGATGCGAGCAATCTAATCTATTACTCGAGGGTGGAGTTCTGAATACACGAAGACAGCGCAGATTTGCGCGTGCTCGAGAGTAGCTAAAGCTAGATCTAAAACAAAACTCGGAAAATAAAGGAGGCGCAGCTCCTGTATAAATAGAGAGGGGGCGCAGCCCCTAGGGGCGGCCAACCCTAGGTCGTCCATTATGGGCCGCAATTGGGCTGGTCGTCTATTCTTCTGGGCCTTCGTTCTTTAACAACATGATGTAGTTCAATTCTCTTGCACGGGCCCGAGTCACTGGCCCAGGTGGAAGGGGTGGTGCCTGGGCTGGAGAAGGTGCTGCTGGTGTAGATGTGCTCGTGTTGGTGTTGATGTCCTCATCATCCTCCCCTTCTTGAACTGAAGTCGTCCTCGACGGCAACTCCTCGTCTTCTCCCGCATATGGTTTCAAATCTGCAACATTAAAACTAGTGGAAACACCAAACTCCGCAGGCAGGTCAAGGGTATAAGCATTATCATTAATCTTGGTTAGTATCTTAAAAGGACCAGCAGCACGAGGCATCAATTTAGAACGACGCAAAGTAGGAAAACGATCCTTTCTCAAATGCAACCAAACCATATCACCAGGTTCAAAAGTAACTAGTTTCCGGCCCTTACTACCAGTAATCTGATATTTAGCATTAGCAGCAGCAATGTTTTGTTGAGTTTGTTCATGGAGATTAATCATTTGTTCAACATGTGCAAGAGCATCTATGTGTGGGGCGTCCGCAGCATCAAGCGAAAACAAAGCAATAGGCGCCCTAGGAATGTAACCATAAACAATTTGAAAAGGGCACATCTTTGTAGAAGAATGGGTTGCATGATTATAAGCAAACTCAACATGAGGCAAGCAATCCTCCCAACGTTTCAAATTTTTGTCTAAAACAGCCCTAAGCATGGTAGACAAAGTTCGATTAACTACCTCAGTTTGACCATCAGTCTGAGGGTGACAAGTGGTGCTAAACAGCAATTTAGTTCCCAATTTATTCCACAGAGATCTCCAAAAATGACTCAGAAACTTAGCATCACGATCCGAGACTATTGTATTGGGAATACCGTGCAAACGAATAATCTCTCTAAAAAACAATTCAGCAACATTGCTAGCATCATCAGTCTTATGACAAGGTATGAAATGAGCCATTTTGGAGAATCGATCAACAACCACAAAAATGCTATCCCTCCCCTTCTTAGTTCTAGGCAATCCCAAAACAAAATCCATCGAAATATCAATCCAAGGGGAAGTAGGAACAGGCAAAGGCATATACAAACCATGGTTGTTCAACCGTGACTTAGCTTTCTGACAAGTAGTGCAGCGTGCAACAAGGCGCTCAACATCAGCACGCATCCAAGGCCAAAAGAAGTGGGCAGCCAACACCTCATGTGTCTTGTAGACGCCAAAGTGCCCCATGAGACCGCCTCCATGTGCTTCCTGTAACAACAAAAGACGAACCGAGCTAGCTGGAACACACAGCTTGTTAGCGCGAAACAGGAACCCATCCTGTATGTGAAATTTGCCCCATGGTTTCCCATTAATACAATGGCCGAAAGCATCTTTAAAATCAGCATCATCAACATATTGATCTTTCACAGTGTGCAAACCAAAGATTTTAAAATCTAACTGTGACAGCATGGTATAGCGACGAGACAAAGCATCAGCAATAACATTGTCCTTCCCGTTCTTGTGTTTAATAATGTAAGGAAAGGACTCAATGAATTCTACCCATTTAGCATGACGACGGTTCAGATTTGTTTGGGTACGAATATGTTTTAAAGCCTCATGATCAGAATGGATTATAAACTCACGATGCCAAAGATAGTGCTGCCATGTATGCAAAGTGCGCACTAAAGCGTAAAGCTCCTTATCATAAGTAGAATATTTTAGACTAGCACCGCTTAATTTTTCACTAAAATAAGCAACTGGTTTTCCTTCTTGTAACAAAACAGCACCTAGCCCAATACCGCTAGCATCGCATTCAAGCTCAAACACTTTATTAAAATCAGGCAATTGCAATAGGGGAGCTTGGGTTAACTTATCTTTCAAAGTGTTGAACGCTTCCTCCTGGGAATCACTCCAAGCAAATGGAACATCTTTCTTTGTAAGCTCATGTAGAGGCGCTGCAATGGAGCTAAAATCACGAACAAATCTGCGGTAGAAACCGGCAAGTCCAAGAAAGCTCCGAATTTGTGTGACCGTCGTCGGTGTAGGCCACTCCCGAATGGCAGCAATCTTGCTGCTATCCACCTCAATGCCCTGTGGAGTAACAACATAACCAAGAAACGAGACACGTCGTGTACAAAAGATGCATTTTTCCATGTTAGCAAATAACTGGGCAGCACGCAATGCATCAAAAACAGCACTTAAATGTTCCAAATGCTCTTTCTTAGATTTGCTGTAAATAAGAATATCATCAAAATAAACAACCACAAACAATCCTATGAAGGGCCTTAGAACTTCATTCATCACTCGCATAAAAGTGCTGGGAGCATTAGTCAATCCAAACGGCATAACCAACCATTCATATAAACCAAATTTCGTTTTAAAAGCCGTTTTCCATTCATCACCCAGTTTCATTCTAATCTGGTGGTAACCACTACGCAAATCAATCTTAGTGAAAATAATGGCACCACTAAGCTCATCTAGCATATCATCAAGGCGTGGTATAGGATATCGATAACGAATAGTGATGTTATTAATAGCACGACAGTCTACACACATACGCCATGACCCATCTTTCTTGGGAACAAGTAACACAGGAACAGAGCAAGGGCTAAGAGACTCACGAATGTATCCCTTGTCAAGCAACGCCTGTACCTGGCGCTGAATCTCCTTCGTCTCATCCGGATTTGTACGGTACGGTGCGCGGTTCGGAAGCTGTGCGCCGGGAATGAGGTCGATCTGGTGCTCAATGCCACGAAGTGGTGGGAGACCCGGTGGTAAGTCTTTGGGAAAGACATCAGCGTACTCCTGCAAAAGGTTAGCAACCATAGGGGGAATAGCCAAAGATGGTGCATCATCAAGTGAAATGAGGACACTAGAGCATATAAGTGCATAGCATGGCAAATGAGCACCGTGTAGATCATCAAAATCAGCACGTGTAGCAAGTAAAACAGGAGCCTTCAACTTGATTTCAGAAGGAACAGAGGGCGATGGATCAAGTTGTTTAGCAGTTATAGCAGCTCGGGCAAGATCATCTTTAACAATTTGTTCAGGTGTCATTGGATGTATAATTATTTTCTGACCCTTAAAAATGAAAGAATAATGATTTGAACGACCATGATGCAAGCTATCAGTATCATATTGCCAAGGTCGACCAAGTAACAAAGAGCATGCTTCCATGGGAATAACATCACAATCAACAAAATCAGAATAAGCACCCATGGAGAAAGGAACGCGCACGGAACGTGTGATTTTTATTTTACCACCATCATTAAGCCATTGAATGTGATATGGGTTTGGATGCTTACGAGTGGGTAACGATAACTTTTCGACCAGCTTGGTACTCGCCAAATTGTTGCAACTGCCGCTGTCGATAATGATGCGAATTGACCGCTCCTGCACAACACCCTTTGTATGGAACAGAGTGTGTCGCTGATTCTTCTCGGGCAAAGCGACCTGTGTACTGAGAACACGCTGCACAACAAGACTTTCATACCTATCAGCGTCGTCCGGGTTGACATGTACCTCCGCCTTAGCTGCATGGTCAGTGGCAAGTAGTGCATGTTCAATTTCTTCAGAATCACTAGCGGAAGAGTACTCACCATCGTCACGAATGAGCAAAATGCGCTTGTTTGGGCAGTCCCGAATCACATGGCCAAATCCTCTACAGCGATGACACTGAATATCTCGTGTACGACCTGTGGGTGGGGCAGTGCTGGCTAGTTTGGTCGTCTTCTCGCGTGGAGTAGTGGTGGACGTGGATGGCGCAGGGGGAACTGGTGCTGAGATGGATGTCGAGCTTCGTCCTGCAAAGGGGTTAGAATATGGCTTCGAGCGGCGTCCCTGCACTTCACGTTCAGCTTTGCAAGCATATTCAAATAAAGTAGTCATATCATAATATTCCTTATAATCAAGTATATCTTGGATTTCGCGGTTTAAACCACCACGAAAACGTGCCATAGCAGCGTCGTTGTCCTCTAATATGCCACAACGAATCATACCTTTTTGTAACTCCTGGAAATAGTCCTCAACAGATTGAGAACCTTGCTGAAAACGCTGCATTTTATTAAGCAAATCACGAGCATAATACGAAGGCACAAATCGATGTCGCATCGCAGCTTTCAACTGATCCCAAGTGGTTGGAATAGTAGTGGGATGTTTTATTTTAAACTCACGCCACCAAATTAAAGCAAAATCAGTAAATTCACTAATAGCAGCTTTAACCTGAGAATGTGCAGCAATATCATGGCATGAAAATTTTTGTTCAACCTCTAACTCCCAATCAAGATATGCAGCAGGATCATATTTGCCATTAAAAGGTGGAATTTTAAATTTAATCTTAGAAAATAAGTCATTAGGGGGATGACGAACCACACGGCGTGCACGACCACGGCGATCTCCATCTTCCCACTCAGTGTCGCCGCCGTAGTCCTGCTCCATCTTTGTGGTCAACGCATCAAGGCGTGCCAGGATGGTGTCGAGTGTGGTGCGAGTCGCCGTTTGAGCAAGGTCAAGCTGGTTGAAACGCTCGGTCGTCGAAGTGACCGTTGAATCAAGCCGTTCATGCATCGTCCTAATGTCATCAGCAAGTCCATCAACTTGTCCCTTTACTTCCAGCAACTGGGCATCCACCGTGTCATGTGCTCCTGCCATAGTTAGCGCAAACACCAAAATACCAAAAAAAAACGACAAAAACAGGGGTGTACTGCTCACAAGGCGCTTACACTAGTGCTGTTATCAAATTCTTATCCGTTCTTACCAAGCCACAGTGGTGAACTGCAACCAACAGGTGGAACCGGTGAAAGATTGGATGAGCGATTGCCTGGAGAAACAGAAACCTACTCGTCGTAGAAATATGTGGAGTTCTGGGTAGGCTGCACTCAAGTTAAGGATTAGCACGACCAAACAATAATGCAAAGTTGAATTATAGTGCAAAACACGAAACTATATTGCTGGCCACAAGTGCAAAGGACGGATGGAACTAGCAGAATGGCAGTACCGTAAATATTGTACTAGCGAGGCCACTAGTAGGAATCACAAGTGATTTTGTTTTTCTTTTTTGTATGAATTTTTTGATATTTTTCTCAGCACAAGAAGCAACAAAATAGGAGCTACACGAAGTTTCACCTAAAACAGAGTTCAGATGTGGTCTACAGAAAATGAGGAAGTTCTCTGAAAAGCGTGCGAGAACTTTGACGGATTTTTTTCTTTATCTTCCTGAATTTTTTTGACAATTTTGTCGAAACCCAAACAGACCATAGGTCAGTTTGGCCGGCCTCAGAATGGTGTCAACTAGCTCCTGTAAAAATTTCAGATTTTTCGGACACCCGAGCGAAAAGTTATGCCCGGTTTAAGGAAGGTAGCTCAAGTTATGTTTTCAAACGACCGGGATGAAACAACCGTATCCTATCTCCTTCGTTGTTTTTTTTTGTTTCTGTTTTTTTTTGACGTAACCGAAGGAGAAAAACAAGGAAACGATGTTGACTTGGTTTTTTTTCTGTTTTTTTTTCGTAACCGAAGGAGAAAAACAAGGAAACGGCCGTTGACCTCGGTTTGTTTTTTCTGTTTTTTTTTTGACGTAACCGAAGGAGAAAAACAAGGAAACAATGTTGACTCGGTTTGTGGCGTGATCAAAGGGGAGATGGTGGCGGCGCTAGGATTTGAATGGTGGAAGAACACAATGCAACCAGCAACAAATGACGCGAAAGCACACAAATTCAACAATGCAGATTATTGAAAGAAAGTGCGAGGCTCAAAAGGGTGCTGGGATAAGGTCTAACCTGAATTTTTATGTGGTTTTGTGGACTGTAGGAAAAAAAAACACTCGATAAACTCACCGATCAACCTGGAAATCTGATACCAATTGATGTAGCTGAGGTGCCCGATCTTTCGGCGAGTAGAGATAATTCCGATTTGGTGGAAGATGACCCTTGCGATCCGACTACGACGAGCAAGCCCGAGGCGCCAATGCAATCGCTGAACCAACTCCCTGTGGTTACCGACCTTGCTGATGCGAGATCGGTCTGATCACGAAGATCGTTTCCTGTGCGCAATCGAAGAACGAACAAGAAAAAGATGCGAGCAATCTAATCTATTACTCGAGGGTGGAGTTCTGAATACACGAAGACAGCGCAGATTTGCGCGTGCTCGAGAGTAGCTAAAGCTAGATCTAAAACAAAACTCGGAAAATAAAGGAGGCGCAGCTCCTGTATAAATAGAGAGGGGGCGCAGCCCCTAGGGGCGGCCAACCCTAGGTCGTCCATTATGGGCCGCAATTGGGCTGGTCGTCTATTCTTCTGGGCCTTCGTTCTTTAACAACATGATGTAGTTCAATTCTCTTGCACGGGCCCGAGTCACTGGCCCAGGTGGAAGGGGTGGTGCCTGGGCTGGAGAAGGTGCTGCTGGTGTAGATGTGCTCGTGTTGGTGTTGATGTCCTCATCACACCTCAGCACCAGTTCCCCCTGCGCCATCCACGTCCACCACTACTCCACGCGAGAAGACGACCAAACCAGCCAGCACTGCCCCACCCACAGGTCGTACACGGGATATTCAGTGTCATCGCTGTAGAGGATTTGGCCATGTGATTCGGGACTGCCCAAACAAGCGCACTTTGCTCATTCGTGACGATGGTGAGTACTCTTCCGCTAGTGATTCTGAAGAAATTGAACATGCACTACTTGCCACTGACCATGCAGCTAAGGCGGAGGTACACGTCAACCCGGGCGACGCTGATAGGTATGAAAGTCTTGTTGTGCAGCGTGTTCTCAGTACACAGGTCGCTTTGCCCGAGAAGAATCAGCGACACACTCTGTTCCATACAAAGGGTGTTGTGCAGGAGCGGTCAATTCGCATCATTATCGACAGCGGCAGTTGCAACAATTTGGCGAGTACCATGCTGGTCGAAAAGTTATCGTTACCCACTCGTAAGCATCCAAACCCATATCACATTCAATGGCTTAATGATGGTGGTAAAATAAAAATCACACGTTCCGTGCTCGTTCCTTTCTCCATGGGTGCTTATTCTGATTTTGTTGATTGTGATGTTATTCCCATGGAAGCATGCTCTTTGTTACTTGGTCGACCTTGGCAATATGATACTGATAGCTTGCATCATGGTCGTTCGAATCATTATTCTTTCATTTTTAAGGGTCAGAAAATAATTATACATCCAATGACACCTGAACAAATTGTTAAAGATGTTCTTGCCCGAGCTGCTATAACTGCTAAACAACTTGATCCATCGCCCTCTGTTCCTTCTGAAATCAAGTTGAAGGCTCCTGTTTTACTTGCTACACGTGCTGATTTTGATGATCTACACGGTGCTCATTTGCCATGCTATGCACTTATATGCTCTAGTGTCCTCATTTCACTTGATAATGCACCATCTTTGGCTATTCCCCCTATGGTTGCTAACCTTTTGCAGGAGTACGCTGATGTCTTTCCCAAAGACATACCACCGGGTCTCCCACCACTTCGTGGCATTGAGCACCAGATCGACCTCATTCCCGGCGCACAGCTTCCGAACCGCGCACCGTACCGTACAAATCCGGATGAGACGAAGGAGATTCAGCGCCAGGTACAGGCATTGCTTGACAAGGGATACATTCGTGAGTCTCTTAGCCCTTGCTCTGTTCCTGTGTTACTTGTTCCCAAGAAAGATGGGTCATGGCCTATGTGTGTAGACTCTCGTGCTATTAATAACATCACTATTCGTTATCGATATCCTATACCACGCCTTGATGATATGCTAGATGAGCTTAGTGGTGCCATTATTTTTACTAAGATTGATTTGCATAGTGGTTACCACCAGATTAGAATGAAACTGGGTGATGAATGGAAAACAGCTTTTAAAACGAAATTTGGTTTATATGAATGGTTGGTTATGCCGTTTGGATTCACTAATGCTCCCAGCACTTTTATGCGAGTGATGAATGAAGTTCTAAGGCCCTTCATAGGATTGTTTGTGGTTGTTTATTTTGATGATATTCTTATTTACAGCAAATCTAAGAAAGAGCATTTGGAACATTTAAGTGATGTTTTTGATGCATTGCGTGCTGCCCAGTTATTTGCTAACATGGAAAAATGCATCTTTTGTACACGACGTGTCTCGTTTCTTGGTTATGTTGTTACTCCACAGGGCATTGAGGTGGATAGCAGCAAGATTGCAGCCATTCGGGAGTGGCCTACACCGACGACGGTCACACAAATTCGGAGCTTTCTTGGACTTGCCGGTTTCTACCGCAGATTTGTTCGTGATTTTAGCTCCATTGCAGCGCCTCTACATGAGCTTACAAAGAAAGATGTGCCATTTGCTTTGATTCACAGGAGGAAGCGTTCAGCACTTTGAAAGATAAGTTAACCCAAGCTCCCCTATTGCAATTGCCTGATTTTAATAAAGTGTTTGAGCTTGAATGCGATGCTAGCGGTATTGGGCTAGGTGCTGTTTTGTTACAAGAAGGAAAACCAGTTGCTTATTTTAGTGAAAAATTAAGCGGTGCTAGTCTGAAATATTCTACTTATGATAAGGAGCTTTACGCTTTAGTGCGCACTTTGCATACATGGCAGCACTATCTTTGGCATCGTGAGTTCATAATCCATTCTGATCATGAGGCTTTAAAACATATTCGTACCCAAACAAATCTGAACCGTCGTCATGCTAAATGGGTAGAATTCATTGAGTCCTTTCTTTACATTATTAAACACAAGAACGGGAAGGACAATGTTATTGCTGATGCTTTGTCTCGTCGCTATACCATGCTGTCACAGTTAGATTTTAAAATCTTTGGTTTGCACACTGTGAAAGATCAATATGTTGATGATGCTGATTTTAAAGATGCTTTCGGACATTGTATTAATGGGAAACCATGGGGCAAATTTCACATACAGGATGGGTTCCTGTTTCGCGCTAACAAGCTGTGTGTTCCAGCTAGCTCGGTTCGTCTTTTGTTGTTACAAGAAGCACATGGAGGTGGTCTCATGGGGCACTTTGGCGTCTACAAGACACATGAGGTGTTGGTTGCCCACTTCTTTTGGCCTCGGATGCGCGCTGATGTTGAGCGCCTTGTTGCACGCTGCACTACTCGTCAGAAAGCTAAGTCACGGTTGAACAACCATGGTTTGTATATGCCTTTGCCTGTTCCTACGGACCTTGGATTGATATTTCGATGGATTTTGTTTTGGGATTGCCTAGAACTAAGAAGGGGAGGGATAGCATTTTTGTGGTTGTTGATCGATTCTCCAAAATGGCTCATTTCATACCTTGTCATAAGACTGATGATGCTAGCAATGTTGCTGAATTGTTTTTTAGAGAGATTATTCGTTTGCACGGTATTCCCAATACAATAGTCTCGGATCGTGATGCTAAGTTTCTGAGTCATTTTTGGAGATCTCTGTGGAATAAATTGGGAACTAAATTGCTGTTTAGCACCACTTGTTGTAACACCCTAGGTGTTACTCAGGGTGTCCACCCTAGGGTTACCCCCTTTTTACCCATGATTACATAAGGATTTGTGGGCAAAGTACTTCAATCTTGGAATTCAAGGCCCTAATCAAGTGTAAACTATCTTGGATATCATGCCCTAGCTTGTAATGCACATCTAAGTAGGGATCTCCCAAAACCTTAGAGCAAAACCCCCATAGGCAATTATAACCCTGATTGAAGCCATGATCAAAAGATCATGTAAACATCATGATCATGGTTTGGGTCAAATATAAAAGTTGTAATATACTTAATAACCCACAATTAATAGTAAGGAGGTACCCCCAAAAAGTTTTCAGAAGAGTCCTAAAAAGATCACCAAAGGTTGAACACAAGGGAAAAATGCAGATTTTGTCTAAGTCAAAAACCAACCCTTGAGCAAAGATCCCTCATGTTCACCTTGATCCCCTTTTCAAAACCAGTCGACCCAATTAACAAAGTGGCGCCAAATGAACCCTAGAATACCCTGGAAAAGTTTGAACCCAAGCCAAAACCGTTTGACACGCCTTGGCATTGGTTTTGTCTCGGTTTGCACAGGGCAGACAGACAAGACTTGGCGCTGCCATATCTCTTCAACCAGACCACATCTCCTCTTGGAACTTACATGAACTAGGTAGCCCTAGGTGCAGGGAAGAGATCTTCCACAGGCGGTAGGGCGAGATTCGTATGCCTGGCCGCTCAGCAGAGCGAAGAACACGGGCAGAAGCAACGCGCCACGTGTTCGACGCGCTCTGAGCTCGCCAGAGCACGCCCGCGCGTGCGCCCCGCGTGCCCGCGTCGCGCCAAACGGTCGAGCCGGCGCCCCGGCCGCGTCCGCGCCTATAAAACCCGCCCCAGCGCTCGGTTGCTTTCCCCAGTGCCTCCTCCGTACCTCGCCGGACTTGCCCGAGCCAGCCATCGCCTCCGGCGACCTCCCCGCGACCCGCCAGTGCCGACCGAAAGCCACCACCGTGGCCAACCCCTCTCCAGTCCCCCTCCGTTCGATCCAAGCCCCCAGTTAGCTTCCTGGTGAAGCCGTGAGCCTTGCTCAAGCTTGAACCGAGGGCCTGCGTCACCGGAGTAGCCAAACCGCGCTCGCCGGAGTTCAAGAACCCGCCGGCGCACGTGGACCGGGTAAACCCCTTCACCTTTTCCCGATTCGTTGCGCGTATGGCCTCTGTGTCACCCCGTGAAGCTCCTCGTGCCCATTGATTGAACTCTACCGCCGTGGTTTGGCCGGAGCAGGCGTCGCCGACGATCTCCGCCGCCTGTGTTCGTGGCCAGGGTGACTCCGACCACCTCCGGCGACGACCCGCACATCGGCGTGACCGTCACGACCTCCCGAACGTCGCTGACCACCTCGCCGGGCCTCCCTCGCCGCCGGTAAGCCGCGCCATCCTTTCTCTTCTGCGGCTACTGTTTTAGTTAAGGGAAGGACTGCGGGTGAGAGGAAGAGAAATCCAGGGGGTTAAGTGAAAAGTCAGAGACTCAAATGAATAGTGGCCCGAGGGTAGATCTGCGAGGTTTGAATCAGTTTAACCCCAGGGGTCTCGGCGCAAACTGCTTTTCCAGAAAAACTTAATTAAAACCTGATTTAAATTCAAACAGAAACTTTAAAAACCCATAACTTCTGTTTGGTTTATCCAAATTTGGTCAAACTAATTTTGCCAGACTCTAAATAATATAACCTGTCTAAGAAAAATATAAAACCTCATAAGTACTAGAGAAAAATATAAGGTTCTGATTTAATTTCAGTTTTGGCCAAAAGCTTAATAATAGCAAGAAAAATGGTTGTACTATTTAACTAAGGTTAGAAAAATTTAGAGAAGTTATTGTCTACCTACTGACCTAGTTAAAAATGTTAAACCTCTCTGTCCATTACATTAAGTTAGTTTTAACCCCTTATTCTATAATATGCTTAAGTTTAAGGAAAATAGAAAAAGTGATATAAATAATGAACCTGATGAGGACATCAACACCAACACGAGCACATCTACACCAGCAGCACCTTCTCCAGCCCAGGCGTCATCTTCACCAGTCCAGGCGCCACCCCTTCCACCTGGGCCAGTGACTCGGGCCCGTGCAAGAGAATTGAACTACATCATGCTGTTAAAGAACGAAGGCCCGGAAGAATAGACGACCAGCCCAACTGCGGCCCATAATGGACGACCTAGGGTTGGCCGCCCCTAGGGGCTGCGCCCCCTCTCTATTTATCCAGGAGCTGCGCCTCCTTTATTTCTTGAGTTTTGTTTTAGATCTAGCTTTAGCTACTTTCGAGCACGCGCAAATCTGCGCTGTCTTCGTGTATTCAGAACTCCACCCTCGAGTAATAGATTAGATTGCTCGTATCCTTTTCTTGTTCGTTCTTCGATTGCGCACAGGAAACGATCTTCGTGATCAGGCCGATCTCGCATCAGCAAGGTCGGTAACCACAGGGAGTTGGTTCAGCGATTGCATTGGCGCCTCGGGCTTGCTCGTCGTAGTCGGATCGCAAGGGTCATCTTCCGCCAAATCGGAATTATCTCTACTCGCCGAAAGATCGGGCACCTCAGCTACATCAATTGGTATCAGATTTCCAGGTTGATCGGTGAGTTTATCGAGTGTTTTTTTTCCTACAGTCCACAAAACCACATAAAAATTCAGGTTAGACCTTATCCCAACACCCTTTTGAGCCTCGCACTTTCTTTCAATAATCTGCATTGTTGAATTTGTGTGCTTTCGCGTCATTTGTTGCTGGTTGCATTGTGTTCTTCCACCATTCAAACCCTAGCGCGGCCACCATCTCCCCTTTGATCACGCCACAAACCGAGTCAACATCGTTTCCTTGTTTTTCTCCTTCGGTTATGTCAAAAAAAAAACAGAAAAAACAAACCGAGTCAACGGCCGTTTCCTTGTTTTTCTCCTTCGGTTACGAAAAAAAAACAGAAAAAAACAAACCGAGTCAACATCGTTTCCTTGTTTTTCTCCTTCGGTTACGTCAAAAAAAACAGAAACAAAAAACAACGAAGGAGAAAGGATACGGTTGTTTCATCCCGGTCGTTTGAATACATAACTTGAGGTACCTTCCTTAAAACGGGCATAACTTTTCGCTCGGGTGTCCAAAAAATCTGAAATTTTTACAGGAGCTTGTTGACACCATTCTGAGGCTGGCCAAACTTACCTTCAGTCTGTTTGGGTTCGACAAAATTGTCAAAAAAATTCAGGAAGATAAAGAAAAAAATCCGTCAAAGTTCTCGCACGCTTTTCAGAGAACTTCCTGATTTTCTGTAAACCACATCTGATCTCTGTTTTAGGTGAAACTTCGTCTAGCTCCTATTTTGTTGCTTCTTGTGCTGAGAAAAATATCAAAAAAATCATACAAAAAAGAAAAACAAAAATCACTTGTGATTCCTACTAGTGGCCTCGCTAGTACAATATTTACGGTACTGCCATTCTGCTAGTTCCATCCGTCTTTTGCACTTGTGGCCAGCAATATAGTTTCGTGTTCTGCACTATAATTCAACTTTGCATTATTGTTTGATTGTGCTAATCCTTGACTTGAGTGCAGCCTACCCACAACTCCACATATTTCTACGACGAGAAGGTTTCTGTTTCTCCAGGCAATCGCTCATCCAATCTTTCACCGGTTCCACCTGTTGGTTGCAGTTCACCACTGTGGCTTGGTAAGAACGGATAAGAATTTGATAACAGCACTAGTGTGAGCGCCTTGTGAGCAGTACACCCCTGTTTTTTGTCGTTGTTTTTTTTGGTGTTTTGGTGTTTGCGCTAACTATGGCAGGAGCACACGACACGGTGGATGCCCAGTTGCTGGAAATAAGGGGACAAGTTGATGGACTTGCTGATGACATTAGGACAATGCATGAACAGCTTGATTCAACGGTCACTTCGACGACCGAGCGCTTCAACCAGCTTGACCTTGCTCAAACGGCGACTCGCACCACACTCGACACCATCCTGGCACGCCTTGATGCGTTGACCACAAAGATGGAGCAGGACTACGGCGGTGACACTGAGTGGGAAGATGGAGATCGCCGTGGTCGTGCACGCCGTGTGGTTCGTCATCCCCCTAATGACTTATTTTCTAAGATTAAATTTAAAATTCCACCTTTTAACGGCAAATATGATCCTGCTGCATATCTTGATTGGGAGTTAGAGGTTGAACAAAAATTTTCATGCCATGATATTGCTGCACATTCTCAGGTTAAAGCTGCTATTAGTGAATTTACTGATTTTGCTTTAATTTGGTGGCGTGAGTTTAAAATAAAACATCCCACTACCATTCCAACCACTTGGGATCAGTTGAAAGCTGCGATGCGACATCGATTTGTGCCTTCGTATTATGCTCGTGATTTGCTTAATAAAATGCAGCGTTTTCAGCAAGGTTCTCAATCTGTTGAGGACTATTTCCAGGAGTTACAAAAAGGTATGATTCGTTGTGGGATATTAGAGGACAACGACGCTGCTATGGCACGTTTTCGTGGTGGTTTAAACCGTGAAATCCAAGATATACTTGATTATAAGGAATATTATGATATGACTACTTTATTTGAATATGCTTGCAAAGCTGAACGTGAAGTGCAGGGACGCCGCTCGAAGCCATATTCTAACCCTTTTGCAGGACGAAGCTCGACATCCACCTCAGCACCAGTTCCCCCTGCGCCATCCACATCCACCACTACTCCACGCGAGAAGACAACCAAACCAGCCAGCACTGCCCCACCCACAGGTCGTACACGGGATATTCAGTGTCATCGCTGTAGAGGATTTGGCCATGTGATTCGGGACTGCCCAAACAAGCGCACTTTGCTCATTCGTGACGATGGTGAGTACTCTTCCGCTAGTGATTCTGAAGAAATTGAACATGCACTACTTGCCACTGACCATGCAGCTAAGGCGGAGGTACATGTCAACCCGGGCGACACTGATAGGTATGAAAGTCTTGTTGTGCAGCGTGTTCTCAGTACACAGGTCGCTTTGCCCGAGAAGAATCAGCGACACACTCTGTTCCATACAAAGGGTGTTGTGCAGGAGCGGTCAATTCGCATCATTATCGACAGCGGCAGTTGCAACAACTTGGCGAGTACCATGCTGGTCGAAAAGTTATCGTTACCCACTCGTAAGCATCCAAACCCATATCACATTCAATGGCTTAATGATGGTGGTAAAATAAAAAATCACATGTTCCGTGCGCGTTCCTTTCTCCATGGGTGCTTATTCTGATTTTGTTGATTGTGATGTTATTCCCATGGAAGCATGCTCTTTGTTACTTGGTCGACCTTGGCAATATGATACTGATAGCTTGCATCATGGTCGTTCGAATCATTATTCTTTCATTTTTAAGGGTCAGAAAATAATTATACATCCAATGACACCTGAACAAATTGTTAAAGATGATCTTGCCCGAGCTGCTATAACTGCTAAACAACTTGATCCATCGCCCTCTGTTCCTTCTGAAATCAAGTTGAAGGCTCCTGTTTTACTTGCTACACGTGCTGATTTTGATGATCTACACGGTGCTCATTTGCCATGCTATGCACTTATATGCTCTAGTGTCCTCATTTCACTTGATGATGCACCATCTTTGGCTATTCCCCCTATGGTTGCTAACCTTTTGCAGGAGTACGCTGATGTTTTTCCCAAAGACTTACCACCGGGTCTCCCACCACTTCGTGGCATTGAGCACCAGATCGACCTCATTCCCGGCGCACAGCTTCCGAACCGCGCACCGTACCGTACAAATCCGGATGAGACGAAGGAGATTCAGCGCCAGGTACAGGCGTTGCTTGACAAGGGATACATTCGTGAGTCTCTTAGCCCTTGCTCTGTTCCTGTGTTACTTGTTCCCAAGAAAGATGGGTCATGGCGTATGTGTGTAGACTGTCGTGCTATTAATAACATCACTATTCGTTATCGATATCCTATACCACGCCTTGATGATATGCTAGATGAGCTTAGTGGTGCCATTATTTTCACTAAGATTGATTTGCGTAGTGGTTACCACCAGATTAGAATGAAACTGGGTGATGAATGGAAAACGACTTTTAAAACGAAATTTGGTTTATATGAATGGTTGGTTATGCCGTTTGGATTGACTAATGCTCCCAGCACTTTTATGCGAGTGATGAATGAAGTTCTAAGGCCCTTCATAGGATTGTTTGTGGTTGTTTATTTTGATGATATTCTTATTTACAGCAAATCTAAGAAAGAGCATTTGGAACATTTAAGTGCTGTTTTTGATGCATTGCGTGCTGCCCAGTTATTTGCTAACATGGAAAAATGCATCTTTTGTACACGACGTGTCTCGTTTCTTGGTTATGTTGTTACTCCACAGGGCATTGAGGTGGATAGCAGCAAGATTGCTGCCATTCGGGAGTGGCCTACACCGACGACGGTCACACAAATTCGGAGCTTTCTTGGACTTGCTGGTTTCTACCGCAGATTTGTTCGTGATTTTAGCTCCATTGCAGCGCCTCTACATGAGCTTACAAAGAAAGATGTGCCATTTGCTTGGAGTGATTCCCAGGAGGAAGCGTTCAACACTTTGAAAGATAAGTTAACCCAAGCTCCCCTATTGCAATTGCCTGATTTTAATAAAGTGTTTGAGCTTGAATGCGATGCTAGCGGTATTGGGCTAGGTGCTGTTTTGTTACAAGAAGGAAAACCAGTTGCTTATTTTAGTGAAAAATTAAGCGGTGCTAGTCTGAAATATTCTACTTATGATAAGGAGCTTTACGCTTTAGTGCGCACTTTGCATACATGGCAGCACTATCTTTGGCATCGTGAGTTTATAATCCATTCTGATCATGAGGCTTTAAAACATATTCGTACCCAAACAAATCTGAACCGTCGTCATGCTAAATGGGTAGAATTCATTGAGTCCTTTCCTTACATTATTAAACACAAGAACGGGAAGGACAATGTTATTGCTGATGCTTTGTCTCGTCGCTATACCATGCTGTCACAATTAGATTTTAAAATCTTTGGTTTGCACACTGTGAAAGATCAATATGTTGATGATGCTGATTTTAAAGATGCTTTCGGCCATTGTATTAATGGGAAACCATGGGGCAAATTTCACATACAGGATGGGTTCCTGTTTCGCGCTAACAAGCTGTGTGTTCCAGCTAGCTCGGTTCGTCTTTTGTTGTTACAGGAAGCACATGGAGGCGGTCTCATGGGGCACTTTGGCGTCTACAAGACACATGAGGTGTTGGCTGCCCATTTTTTTTGGCCTCGGATGCGCGCTGATGTTGAGCGCCTTGTTGCACGCTGCACTACTTGTCAGAAAGCTAAGTCACGGTTGAACAACCATGGTTTGTATATGCCTTTGCCTGTTCCTACTTCCCCTTGGATTGATATTTCGATGGATTTTGTTTTGGGATTGCCTAGAACTAAGAAGGGGAGGGATAGCATTTTTGTGGTTGTTGATCGATTCTCCAAAATGGCTCATTTCATACCTTGTCATAAGACTGATGATGCTAGCAATGTTGCTGAATTGTTTTTTAGAGAGATTATTCGTTTGCACGGTATTCGCAATACAATAGTCTCGGATCGTGATGCTAAGTTTTTGAGTCATTTTTGGAGATCTCTGTGGAATAAATTGGGAACTAAATTGCTATTTAGCACCACTTGTCACCCTCAGACTGATGGTCAAACTGAGGTAGTTAATCGAACTTTGTCTACCATGCTTAGGGCTGTTTTAGACAAAAATTTGAAACGTTGGGAGGATTGCTTGCCTCATGTTGAGTTTGCTTATAATCATGCAACCCATTCTTCTACAAAGATGTGCCCTTTTCAAATTGTTTATGGTTACATTCCTAGGGCGCCTATTGCTTTGTTTTCGCTTGATGCTGCGGACGCCCCACACATAGATGCTCTTGCACATGTTGAACAAATGATTAATCTCCATGAACAAACTCAACAAAACATTGCTGCTGCTAATGCTAAATATCAGATTACTGGTAGTAAAGGCCGGAAACTAGTTACTTTTGAACCTGGTGATATGGTTTGGTTGCATTTGAGAAAGGATCGTTTTCCTACTTTGCGCCGTTCTAAATTGATGCCTCGTGCTGCTGGTCCTTTTAAGATACTAACCAAAATTAATGATAATGCTTATACCCTTGACCTGCCTGCGGAGTTTGGTGTTTCCACTAGTTTTAATGTTGCAGATTTGAAACCGTATGCGGGAGAAGACGAGGAGTTGCCGTCGAGGACGACTTCAGTTCAAGAAGGGGAAGATGATGAGGACATCAACACCAACACGAGCACATCTACACCAGCAGCACCTTCTCCAGCCCAGGCGTCATCTTCACCAGTCCAGGCGCCACCCCTTCCACCTGGGCCAGTGACTCGGGCCCGTGCAAGAGAATTGAACTACATCATGCTGTTAAAGAACGAAGGCCCGGAAGAATAGACGACCAGCCCAACTGCGGCCCATAATGGACGACCTAGGGTTGGCCGCCCCTAGGGGCTGCGCCCCCTCTCTATTTATCCAGGAGCTGCGCCTCCTTTATTTCTTGAGTTTTGTTTTAGATCTAGCTTTAGCTACTCTCGAGCACGCGCAAATCTGCGCTGTCTTCGTGTATTCAGAACTCCACCCTCGAGTAATAGATTAGATTGCTCGCATCCTTTTCTTGTTCGTTCTTCGATTGCGCACAGGAAACGATCTTCGTGATCAGGCCGATCTCGCATCAGCAAGGTCGGTAACCACAGGGAGTTGGTTCAGCGATTGCATTGGCGCCTCGGGCTTGCTCGTCGTAGTCGGATCGCAAGGGTCATCTTCCGCCAAATCGGAATTATCTCTACTCGCCGAAAGATCGGGCACCTCAGCTACATCAGAACCAGAGGGCACCCCTATTTTTGTTGAGATACTTAGTCAATGTAGTTCACTGGAAAAATGTATCATACCCTGTTGTAGTAAAAGATAAGAAAGATACCTTTTAAATGAAGAAAATAAGGATAACTTAGAAAAACCCTACAAAAATAACCCTAAGGTGAAACCTCCCCAAACCTTAGGATAACTAATGTATTGATAATAAGAACTTAAGAAAAATCTGAAATCTGTTGTTTGATATTTTTCAAATGACAAGTTAGTTCTAATCACCCTTTTTGCACCAAACTTTAAAAATCCATCATTAATTAACCATCATGTTGCTCTCTGTCCTTTTTGGTACAAGAGCTTTTTATCACTACTAGAAGCCAACAAAAATAACCCTTAAGTCAGAACCCACTTTAATAAAAGACTTGTAGTGTAAAGTGGCCCATTTTGCCTAACTATTGTTATTTTTGTTTAAGGGCTAGCTTTTGTACTTTAAGCCTCAAATTCTTAAAACAAGCTAGAATAGCCAGTGGCAAACCACTGTAATTTTTACAAAATTTTTGGAAATTTTTAAACTACTGTCATAGTTCAAACCCCTACTAGAAACCCTAGATGGAGATTAAGGAAAGGAAAATGGATGATGGAATTTAATGTCCTCCTAAGACCTTTATAAATTGTCCACTGAAATCCATAAAGGCAATACAAATCCAATATGTTATCCTAAAAGAAAACCTAAACCTAAAAGGTAATAAGTCTATGTATACCACTAGAAGACCCACGTAGCCAAGGAACCCTAAGTTAATTCTTGACTTAATTTCTGTGGCTTAATGTTTTTAAATCTTGCATAATCATGACATACATGTTCATTGCATTTCGATAGACTGTAATCTTGCTGACGGAGAGTACGTCCTCGTGCCGGAGCAAGGAGCTGCCCAGGAGGTTGCCCCAGACCCAGCACCAGAGCCTGCACCAGAGGACCTGCCTGCCACTGCTTTGGAAGGCAAGCCCCGGTTTTATGCATAACCTATTACTTATGCTATTTTACTTCACTTAATGATTGTAGGATTGATTGTGCACTTAGGTGTAGGAATTCTTTGAAACCCTAGTTGCATGATCTCAGGAATCCTTTTTGAGATGGATACTAGTATGCTAGGTCGAGTAGCTGCTTTGCTAATTAGGGATCTCGGTAGAAGTCGAGTGATTTTTCTAGCACTCGCGCGAGGTCAGGACATTGATTGTAACCACCCTCCATATCATATTGGTGTTGGTATGTGGACACGGATCCATGGGGATACGTGGTCTATGAAGTAAAATGGAAATAAGGATTAACGTGCGGATACCTGTGTCAAGCGTTTGAACGTACTAAACACATACCGAGAAATATGGTAAATCGGTAAGCCTAGTACCTGAGTGAACCTGCCCGCAGACATACCCCCTCACGCGACTTGAGACGAGGTCTCCCATTCCGGTTATGGTGGGTACAAGTGCGGTCACTGCACGACGGCCAGTCGGGGTCAGTGAGGCATTGTACGCCAAGGCGGTGAGACCTGATCTGTTGCCAGGGAATCGATGGGGACGGTTGATGTGTGTGGGGACGGAGTGCCCCTACATGTCGTGTGTTTAGGTTTACCTTGCAAGGATAAAAACTCGATTCGAATCGTCTGCTTCTCGCAGCTAATGAGACTGCTTGATCCATTGTACTGCATTGAGTAACAAGTGGAACTGTGATGAGATGATACAACATGTTGATTGCTAAAAATGCTTGCTACTATGTATGAGTAGATAGTACACTTTTAGCCTTAAGAGAGTCACACTTAATCTTGACAAAGTTAAAATCTTGATTTAGAAACTCAGCTAGTGCTTTTGGCAACCAAACCCCACAGCCAAACAGCTGCATGTCTAGAGGTAGAGGAGTATAGACTCCTCACATCGGGTAAGTCTAGCTGAGTATTAGTATACTCAGCCTTGCTTGTGGCATAATTTTACAGGTTCTCTGGAGGACATGGTTGCTGGAGTGACTTGGCCATCCACCCTGCCACCGGGTTGGACTGTCGAGTGGGACCCTGCCTCGGCTGAGGAGGAGCATGAGGAGTGATGGGACAGGCTTCCCCATCCCTCCATTTATTTATCGTTAGTTTATTTCCGCTGCACTTCAAAACAATGATGGTTACTTTTGCGAAAACTCCGATGGTGACAATGGTGATGTAATAATAATTAACACTCTTCCATGTATGGTTTTATGCTTTATTGTATTTGCTCTGTGACTCACCATCGAGTGAGATTGTGGTACTTGATCCTGTCAGTGGCCGTGTCGGACTAGATCCGAGGGATTGACGGGTTATTCCCATTTAAGTGTGGTCTAGCCTCTAAGGCAGGGCTTAGGCACTTAAGTTGGAATAATTCGGGCAGTTCCGCCACAGCTGGTATCGGAGCTTGTACCACCACAGAGGAATCAATAAAACATAAATGCTATCCCTTTTCTAAAGTAAAATTTGATAGAAACACTGTTGGATAGATTATAGGACGAGCAGGATAGACCTAGGACGTGAAGCCTTAGGATAATAGAAGGGTAGCTAGGTGGCTAAGTGACTAGGCCCTATAGGCCACTTTTTAAAAGGATGGGAGTCCTTCCCTATTCCTTTTTATCTTTTGGAGAGGTCGTTCAGGGCGAGCATGCATGCATTCATAATTAAGCAAATGGATAACTGAGTAAAAGAAACATAAAAACAAGGTAACAATCAACTAGGTCCCAGTGCCTTTTTCTTATAATTAGAGACAGGCTGAGTTTTATTTTTCTTGTTCTTTTTGTAATTCTTTTTCTTTTACTTACGCTTAACCGTGCACAGATGACTTCCCACGGATCCTCCGAGGACGGAAATGCACTGACCCACACTGACGGACTTGCACGAGAGGGTTTTCCCCGCATCTTGTGGGAGGTACTTCAGGGGGCAGGATATCTGACACCCCCTCAGTACGCGGTGCAGCAGTTCGAGAAGCACCGGGTGCCTCGCTGTAGGGTGAGGATGACTTTGGAGCCTCATCTCCTGCAGCCAGGCTGGCGTTCACTGGACTCTGAGTCCTATGGATACCGGGCTGAGGACACCATTGAGGCTATCGCTCTGCATGGACTGACTACCTTCTGTGGATTCCATCCCCTGGAGCTGGCTACCCACCCCATGGGGTTGTTCCCCGCGGAAAAGGAGGACGACCCGATGTGGAGGGATCGGGTGGAGCATGCCAAGGACATCTGGGCTCTCTACCCAGGCCACACCGCTCACTTGTCAGTACGATGCATGAACGCTCTGTATCGTCTGCAAGTAATGCGTGGGGAGGCAATGTCTCACCTGATGGCATTGCTGGAGGCCACCAAGATCACCCTGGACAACAGGGAGGAGCTCGTGGTGGACTTGTCCCAGGAGCTCGTGGAAAAAGATTTGCAAGTGGAGCAGCTGTCTGATGAGATTCATGAGTTGGAGGAGCTAGTGGGCACTCGGGAGAACACCATCGAGGTTCTCGAAGATCAGCTCCTCAACACTCAGCAGCAGCTGGCAGAAGCAAATGAGCACCTGGACATGCATCACCAAGAGATCCATGGTGAGGAAGCTGACGAGGACGTTGACATCGAGGGAGGAGACGAGTCTGCTTCCAGTGTAGACACCGCTGGCTCAGGGAGACCACCTTCCCCCGAGTCCAGCGTTGCCTCGTTCGCTCACTAGATGCCAGGCTAATCCTAGAAGTTGATGATAGTTGGACTCCTCGCCGCTAGCTTAGCTTTTGCACCCTTAGGGTACTAGGCTAGGTAGAGTTGAGTCTTTTGGATCATTGATGTAACAGTGTTAAAACTCTTTTGGAGGTTTGGGGATGTTTAATGGCAGTTTAAATTTGGACGGAAGGATTAGGTTTTCATTTTGTTTTATTTGGAATCTATCAAATTGCTTTAACCCCCCCCCCCCCTACCATGTTTGAACCTTAAGCTTGGAGATGTGTTGTTAAGCAACTATGTGATTTTTCAGATGGCTAGGAGAGCGCGCCGTGGTCAGAATGAGCACGTTCCTCCACCGCCACCGCCTCCCACTCTGCAGGAGCTCATGGCCCAGCAGAATGAGATCCTGAGACAGCTAGCTCAGCGTCAGCCACCACCTCGGCATTATGGTGGAGACCATCAGCGTCACCCCGTCGCTGCTACCTACCAGGAGTTCCTCAGCACTCAGCCACCATTGTTTACCAGGGCGGAGGACCCACTTGATGCAGATGTGTGGTTGAGGGTGGTAGAATCCAAATTCCCACTGCTCCATGGAATTTGCTCAGAGGTCACCAAGGTCAGGTTCGCCACCCAGCAGCTTCGCGGACCCGCAAGGACTTGGTGGGACCATTTTCTTGCCATGCAGCCAGAAGGCAGGGAAGTGGAATGGAGGGAGTTTAAGGCCGCTTTTAGAGGGCACCATATCCCCGCGGGCATCATGGACCGGAAACTCAATGAGTTTCTGGCACTCACTCAGGGCAGCAGGACAGTGTTGCAATATGCCCAGGCCTTCAATGATTTGTGCCAGTATGCTGGATACCATGCAGATACGGATGAAAAGAAGCGAGACAGGTTCAGGAGGGGGCTCAGCACCAAGCTCCGTGACCGTCTCAACACCGTCAGGGCCAACAGTTACAATGAGTTGGTCAACATGGCTATCTCCCAGGAGGACTGCATCTTGGCTCGACAGGCGGAGAAGAAGAGAAAGACCCCTGTGGCCGGACCCTCGGCTCAGCCACAGCGTTTCAGGATTGTGTCTGACTCACAGAGCAGGGGACCTCAGCAGCAGCAAGGGAGATGGGTGATCAGGCCACCGCAGCAGCAGCAGCAGCAGGCACCCAACTGCGCCCAGTTTCCAGCTCAGAGGAACAATCAGCAGCAGCAGTACCGCCAGGCCAATGATAACAGGTGTTTCACTTGTGGCAGCACTGGGCATTATGCCAAGAATTGCCCCAAGAATCAGCAGAGGCAGGGGCAGAATGTCAATCAGAACCAAGGAAAGAGGCAGAAAGTGCAAGTGAGGCAGGGCAAGCTGAACTGCACTACAATGGTTGATATTCCAGAGGGAGCACCCGTCATGACTGGTATCTTTACAGTTTTAAATTTTCCTGCTATTGTTCTTTTTGATTCTGGTGCTTCGCATAGCTTTGTTAGTGCCAAATTTAGTGTCAAGTGCCAGTTGCCTTTTCACCACACCAACGGGGCTATTACCATTTCAACCCCAGGAGGCAGGATTGCCACTAATCAAATCAGCATGAAGGTGCCTCTAAAGTTTGGTAGTTTGATAATTAAAACTGACCTTCTTATCTTGGGACTGGATAGTGTGGATATCATCTTGGGAACTGATTGGTTGACCAAACATCAGGCAATATTGGATATTGCATCCAGAGCCATTGAAATCCATTCCCCTGCTTATGGCGAGACTGTTTTGTATTTACCCAACCAGGGTGATACCCGGTCTTGTGCCTTTGTTATGGCAGAATCCCCAGTAAGGCAGATCCCGGTAGTCTGCGACTACCCCGATGTTTTTCCGGATGAATTGCCAGGAATGCCACCTGACAGAGATATTGAGTTTGCCATTGAATTGCAACCCGGGACTGCTCCTATCTCCAAGAGACCTTATAGGATGCCTCCCGCGGAATTGGCAGAAATGAAGAAACAATTGCAGGAATTGTTGGACAAGGGGTTTATTCGTCCAAGTACTTCACCATGGGGATGTCCAGCTTTATTTGTGAAGAAAAAGGATGAGAGTTTGAGGATGTGTGTTGATTACCGCCCTCTCAATGCGGTGACTATCAAGAACAAGTACCCGTTACCCCGCATTGATGTCTTGTTTGATCAGTTGGTAGGAGCCAAGGTATTCTCCAAGATAGACCTTCGCTCAGGCTACCATCAGATCAAGATCCGCGCCAGTGATATTCCCAAGACGGCTTTCTCTACCAGATATGGGCTCTATGAGTTTCTGGTAATGTCTTTTGGGCTAACCTGATGAGGACATCAACACCAACATGAGCATATCTACACCAGCAGCACCTTCTCCAGCCCAGGCGCCACCCCTTCCACCTGGGCCAGTGACTCGGGCCCGTGCAAGAGAATTGAACTACATCATGTTGTTAAAGAACGAAGGCCCAGAAGAATAGACGACCAGCCCAATTGCGGCCCATAATGGACGACCTAGGGTTGGCCGCCCCTAGGGGCTGCGCCCCCTCTCTATTTATACAGGAGCTGCGCCTCCTTTATTTTCCGAGTTTTGTTTTAGATCTAGCTTTAGCTACTCTCGAGCACGCGCAAATCTGCGCTGTCTTCGTGTATTCAGAACTCCACCCTCGAGTAATAGATTAGATTGCTCGCATCTTTTTCTTGTTCGTTCTTCGATTGCGCACAGGAAACGATCTTCGTGATCAGGCCGATCTCGCATCAGCAAGGTCGGTAACCACAGGGAGTTGGTTCAGCGATTGCATTGGCGCCTCAGGCTTGCTCGTCGTAGTCGGATCGCAAGGGTCATCTTCCACCAAATCGGAATTATCTCTACTCGCCGAAAGATCGGGCACCTCAGCTACATCACAACCGATGGTCACGAAGTCTCTGAAGCCCGAGGCGCCAATGCAATCCGACTACGACGAGCAAGCCCGAGGCGCCAATGCAATCGCTGAACCAACTCCCTGTGGTTACCGACCTTGCTGATGCGAGATCGGCCTGATCACGAAGATCGTTTCCTGTGCGCAATCGAAGAACGAACAAGAAAAAGATGCGAGCAATCTAATCTATTACTCGAGGGTGGAGTTCTGAATACACGAAGACAACGCAGATTTGCGCGTGCTCGAGAGTAGCTAAAGCTAGATCTAAAACAAAACTCGGAAAATAAAGGAGGCGCAGCTCCTGTATAAATAGAGAGGGGGCGCAGCCCCTAGGGGCGGCCAACCCTAGGTCGTCCATTATGGGCCGCAATTGGGCTGGTCGTCTATTCTTCTGGGCCTTCGTTCTTTAACAACATGATGTAGTTCAATTCTCTTGCACGGGCCCGAGTCACTGGCCCAGGTGGAAGGGGAGGTGCCTGGGCTGGAGAAGGTGCTGCTGGTGTAGATGTGCTCGTGTTGGTGTTGATGTCCTCATCATCCTCCCCTTCTTGAACTGAAGTCGTCCTCGACGGCAACTCCTCGTCTTCTCCCGCATATGGTTTCAAATCTGCAACATTAAAACTAGTGGAAACACCAAACTCCGCAGGCAGGTCAAGGGTATAAGCATTATCATTAATCTTGGTTAGTATCTTAAAAGGACCAGCAGCACGAGGCATCAATTTAGAACGACGCAAAGTAGGAAAACGATCCTTTCTCAAATGCAACCAAACCATATCACCAGGTTCAAAAGTAACTAGTTTCCGGCCCTTACTACCAGTAATCTGATATTTAGCATTAGCAGCAGCAATGTTTTGTTGAGTTTGTTCATGGAGATTAATCATTTGTTCAACATGTGCAAGAGCATCTATGTGTGGGGCGTCCGCAGCATCAAGCGAAAACAAAGCAATAGGCGCCCTAGGAATGTAACCATAAACAATTTGAAAAGGGCACATCTTTGTAGAAGAATGGGTTGCATGATTATAAGCAAACTCAACATGAGGCAAGCAATCCTCCCAACGTTTCAAATTTTTGTCTAAAACAGCCCTAAGCATGGTAGACAATGTTCGATTAACTACCTCAGTTTGACCATCAGTCTGAGGGTGACAAGTGGTGCTAAACAGCAATTTAGTTCCCAATTTATTCCACAGAGATCTCCAAAAATGACTCAGAAACTTAGCATCACGATCCGAGACTATTGTATTGGGAATACCGTGCAAACGAATAATCTCTCTAAAAAACAATTCAGCAACATTGCTAGCATCATCAGTCTTATGACAAGGTATGAAATGAGCCATTTTGGAGAATCGATCAACAACCACAAAAATGCTATCCCTCCCCTTCTTAGTTCTAGGCAATCCCAAAACAAAATCCATTGAAATATCAATCCAAGGGGAAGTAGGAACAGGCAAAGGCATATACAAACCATGATTGTTCAACCGTGACTTAGCTTTCTGACAAGTAGTGCAGCGTGCAACAAGGCGCTCAACATCAGCACGCATCCGAGGCCAAAAGAAGTGGGCAGCCAACACCTCATGTGTCTTGTAGACGCCAAAGTGCCCCATGAGACCGCCTCCATGTGCTTCCTGTAACAACAAAAGACGAACCGAGCTAGCTGAAACACACAGCTTGTTAGCGCGAAACAGGAACCCATCCTGTATGTGAAATTTGCCCCATGGTTTCCCATTAATACAATGGCCGAAAGCATCTTTAAAATCAGCATCATCAATGATGTAGCTGAGGTGCCCGATCTTTCGGCGAGTAGAGATAATTCCGATTTGGTGGAAGATGACCCTTGCGATCCGACTACGACGAGCAAGCCCGAGGCGCCAATGCAATCGCTGAACCAACTCCCTGTGGTTACCGACCTTGCTGATGCGAGATCGGCCTGATCACGAAGATCGTTTCCTGTGCGCAATCGAAGAACGAACAAGAAAAAGATGCGAGCAATCTAATCTATTACTCGAGGGTGGAGTTCTGAATACACGAAGACAGCGCAGATTTGCGCGTGCTCGAGAGTAGCTAAAGCTAGATCTAAAACAAAACTCGGAAAATAAAGGAGGCGCAACTCCTGTATAAATAGAGAGGGGGCGCAGCCCCTAGGGGCGGCCAACCCTAGGTCGTCCATTATGGGCCGCAATTGGGCTGGTCGTCTATTCTTCTGGGCCTTCGTTCTTTAACAACATGATGTAGTTCAATTCTCTTGCACGGGCCCGAGTCACTGGCCCAGGTGGAAGGGGTGGTGCCTGGGCTGGAGAAGGTGCTGCTGGTGTAGATGTGCTCGTGTTGGTGTTGATGTCCTCATCATCCTCCCCTTCTTGAACTGAAGTCGTCCTCGACGGCAAATCCTCGTCTTCTCCCGCATATGGTTTCAAATCTGCAACATTAAAACTAGTGGAAACACCAAACTCCGCAGCCAGGTCAAGGGTATAAGCATTATCATTAATCTTGGTTAGTATCTTAAAAGGACCAGCAGCACGAGGCATCAATTTAGAACGACGCAAAGTAGGAAAACGATCCTTTCTCAAATGCAACCAAACCATATCACCAGGTTCAAAAGTAACTAGTTTCCGGCCCTTACTACCAGTAATCTGATATTTAGTATTAGCAGCAGCAATGTTTTGTTGAGTTTGTTCATGGAGATTAATCATTTGTTCAACATGTGCAAGAGCATCTATGTGTGGGGCGTCCGCAGCATCAAGCGAAAACAAAGCAATAGGCGCCCTAGGAATGTAACCATAAACAATTTGAAAAGGGCACATCTTTGTAGAAGAATGGGTTGCATGATTATAAGCAAACTCAACATGAGGCAAGCAATCCTCCCAACGTTTCAAATTTTTGTCTAAAACAGCCCTAAGCATGGTAGACAATGTTCGATTAACTACCTCAGTTTGACCATCAGTCTGAGGGTGACAAGTGGTGCTAAACAGCAATTTAGTTCCCAATTTATTCCACAGAGATCTCCAAAAATGACTCAGAAACTTAGCATCACGATCCGAGACTATTGTATTGGGAATACCGTGCAAACGAATAATCTCTCTAAAAAACAATTCAGCAACATTGCTAGCATCATCAGTCTTATGACAAGGTATGAAATGAGCCATTTTGGAGAATCGATCAACAACCACAAAAATGCTATCCCTCCCCTTCTTAGTTCTAGGCAATCCCAAAACAAAATCCATCGAAATATCAATCCAAGGGGAAGTAGGAACAGGCAAAGGCATATACAAACCATGGTTGTTCAACCGTGACTTAGCTTTCTGACAAGTAGTGCAGCGTGCAACAAGGCGCTCAACATCAGCGCGCATCCGAGGCCAAATGAAGTGGGCAGCCAACACCTCATGTGTCTTGTAGACGCCAAAGTGCCCCATGAGACCGCCTCCATGTGCTTCCTGTAACAACAAAAGACGAACCGAGCTAGCTGGAACACACAGCTTGTTAGCGCGAAACAGGAACCCATCCTGTATGTGAAATTTGCCCCATGGTTTCCCATTAATACAATGGCCGAAAGCATCTTTAAAATCAGCATCATCAACATATTGATCTTTCACAGTGTGCAAACCAAAGATTTTAAAATCTAACTGTGACAGCATGGTATAGCGACGAGACAAAGCATCAGCAATAACATTGTCCTTCCCGTTCTTGTGTTTAATAATGTAAGGAAAGGACTCAATGAATTCTACCCATTTAGCATGACGACGGTTCAGATTTGTTTGGGTACGAATATGTTTTAAAGCCTCATGATCAGAATGGATTATAAACTCATGATGCCAAAGATAGTGCTGCCATGTATGCAAAGTGCGCACTAAAGCGTAAAGCTCCTTATCATAAGTAGAATATTTCAGACTAGCACCGCTTAATTTTTCACTAAAATAAGCAACTGGTTTTCCTTCTTGTAACAAAACAGCACCTAGCCCAATACCGCTAGCATCGCATTCAAGCTCAAACACTTTATTAAAATCAGGCAATTGCAATAGGGGAGCTTGGGTTAACTTATCTTTCAAAGTGTTGAACGCTTCCTCCTGGGAATCACTCCAAGCAAATGGAACATCTTTCTTTGTAAGCTCATGTAGAGGCGCTGCAATGGAGCTAAAATCACGAACAAATCTGCGGTAGAAACCGGCAAGTCCAAGAAAGCTCCGAATTTGTGTGACCGTCGTCGGTGTAGGCCACTCCCGAATGGCAGCAATCTTGCTGCTATCCACCTCAATGCCCTGTGGAGTAACAACATAACCAAGAAACAAGACACGTCGTGTACAAAAGATGCATTTTTCCATGTTAGCAAATAACTGGGCAGCACGCAATGCATCAAAAACAGCACTTAAATGTTCCAAATGCTCTTTCTTAGATTTGCTGTAAATAAGAATATCATCAAAATAAACAACCACAAACAATCCTATGAAGGGCCTTAGAACTTCATTCATCACTCGCATAAAAGTGCTGGGAGCATTAGTCAATCCAAACGGCATAACCAACCATTCATATAAACCAAATTTCGTTTTAAAAGCTGTTTTCCATTCATCACCCAGTTTCATTCTAATCTGGTGGTAACCACTACGCAAATCAATCTTAGTGAAAATAATGGCACCACTAAGCTCATCTATCATATCATCAAGGCGTGGTATAGGATATCGATAACGAATAGTGATGTTATTAATAGCACGACAGTCTACACACATACGCCATGACCCATCTTTCTTGGGAACAAGTAACACAGGAACAGAGCAAGGGCTAAGAGACTCACGAATGTATCCCTTGTCAAGCAACGCCTGTACCTGGCGCTGAATCTCCTTCGTCTCATCCGGATTTGTACGGTACGGTGCGCGGTTCGGAAGCTGTGCGCCGGGAATGAGGTCGATCTGGTGCTCAATGCCACGAAGTGGTGGGAGACCCGGTGGTAAGTCTTTGGGAAAGACATCAGCGTACTCCTGCAAAAGGTTAGCAACCATAGGGGGAATAGCCAAAGATGGTGCATCATCAAGTGAAATGAGGACACTAGAGCATATAAGTGCATAGCATGGCAAATGAGCACCGTGTAGATCATCAAAATCAGCACGTGTAGCAAGTAAAACAGGAGCCTTCAACTTGATTTCAGAAGGAACAGAGGGCGATGGATCAAGTTGTTTAGCAGTTATAGCAGCTCGGGCAAGATCATCTTTAACAATTTGTTCAGGTGTCATTGGATGTATAATTATTTTCTGACCCTTAAAAATGAAAGAATAATGATTCGAACGACCATGATGCAAGCTATCAGTATCATATTGCCAAGGTCGACCAAGTAACAAAGAGCATGCTTCCATGGGAATAACATCACAATCAACAAAATCAGAATAAGCACCCATGGAGAAAGGAACGCGCACGGAACGTGTGATTTTTATTTTACCACCATCATTAAGCCATTGAATGTGATATGGGTTTGGATGCTTACGAGTGGGTAACGATAACTTTTCGACCAGCTTGGTACTCGCCAAATTGTTGCAACTGCCGCTGTCGATAATGATGCGAATTGACCGCTCCTGCACAACACCCTTTGTATGGAACAGAGTGTGTCGCTGATTCTTCTCGGGCAAAGCGACCTGTGTACTGAGAACACGCTGCACAACAAGACTTTCATACCTATCAGCGTCGTCCGGGTTGACATGTACCTCCGCCTTAGCTGCATGGTCAGTGGCAAGTAGTGCATGTTCAATTTCTTCAGAATCACTAGCGGAAGAGTACTCACCATCGTCACGAATGAGCAAAGTGCGCTTGTTTGGGCAGTCCCGAATCACATGGCCAAATCCTCTACAGCGATGACACTGAATATCTCGTGTACGACCTGTGGGTGGGGCAGTGCTGGCTGGTTTGGTCGTCTTCTCGCGTGGAGTAGTGGTGGACGTGGATGGCGCAGGGGGAACTGGTGCTGAGGTGGATGTCGAGCTTCGTCCTGCAAAGGGGTTAGAATATGGCTTCGAGCGGCGTCCCTGCACTTCACGTTCAGCTTTGCAAGCATATTCAAATAAAGTAGTCATATCATAATATTCCTTATAATCAAGTATATCTTGGATTTCGCGGTTTAAACCACCACGAAAACGTGCCATAGCAGCGTCGTTGTCCTCTAATATGCCACAACGAATCATACCTTTTTGTAACTCCTGGAAATAGTCCTCAACAGATTGAGAACCTTGCTGAAAACGCTGCATTTTATTAAGCAAATCACGAGCATAATACGAAGGCACAAATCGATGTCGCATCGCAGCTTTCAACTGATCCCAAGTGGTTGGAATAGTAGTGGGATGTTTTATTTTAAACTCACGCCACCAAATTAAAGCAAAATCAGTAAATTCACTAATAGCAGCTTTAACCTGAGAATGTGCAGCAATATCATGGCATGAAAATTTTTGTTCAACCTCTAACTCCCAATCAAGATATGCAGCAGGATCATATTTGCCATTAAAAGGTGGAATTTTAAATTTAATCTTAGAAAATAAGTCATTAGGGGGATGACGAACCACACGGCGTGCACGACCACAGCGATCTCCATCTTCCCACTCAGTGTCACCGCCGTAGTCCTGCTCCATCTTTGTGGTCAACGCATCAAGGCGTGCCAGGATGGTGTCGAGTGTGGTGCGAGTCGCCGTTTGAGCAAGGTCAAGCTGGTTGAAACGCTCGGTCGTCGAAGTGACCGTTGAATCAAGCCGTTCATGCATCGTCCTAATGTCATCAGCAAGTCCATCAACTTGTCCCTTTACTTCCAGCAACTGGGCATCCACCGTGTCATGTGCTCCTGCCATAGTTAGCGCAAACACCAAAATACCAAAAAAATACGACAAAAACAGGGGTGTACTGCTCACAAGGCGCTTACACTAGTGCTTTTATCAAATTCTTATCCGTTCTTACCAAGCCACAGTGGTGAACTGCAACCAACAGGTGGAACCGGTGAAAGATTGGATGAGCGATTGCCTGGAGAAACAGAAACCTACTCGTCGTAGAAATATGTGGAGTTCTGGGTAGGCTGCACTCAAGTCAAGGATTAGCACGACCAAACAATAATGCAAAGTTGAATTATAGTGCAAAACACGAAACTATATTGCTGGCCACAAGTGCAAAGGACGGATGGAACTAGCAGAATGGCAGTACCGTAAATATTGTACTAGCGAGGCCACTAGTAGGAATCACAAGTGATTTTGTTTTTCTTTTTTGTATGAATTTTTTGATATTTTCTCAGCACAAGAAGCAACAAAATAGGAGCTACACGAAGTTTCACCTAAAACAGAGTTCATATGTGGTCTACAGAAAATGAGGAAGTTCTCTGAAAAGCGTGCGAGAACTTTGACGGATTTTTTTCTTTATCTTCCTGAATTTTGTTGACAATTTTGTCGAAACCCAAACAGACCGTAGGTGAGTTTGGCCGGCCTCAGAATGGTGTCAACTAGCTCCTGTAAAAATTTCAGATTTTTCGGACACCCGAGCGAAAAGTTATGCCCGGTTTAAGGAAGGTAGCTCAAGTTATGTTTTCAAACGACCGGGATGAAACAACCGTATCCTATCTCCTTCGTTGTTTTTTTTTGTTTCTGTTTTTTTTGACGTAACCGAAGGAGAAAAACAAGGAAACGATGTTGACTTGGTTTTTTTTTCTGTTTTTTTTTCGTAACCGAAGGAGAAAAACAAGGAAACGGCCGTTGACTCGGTTTGTTTTTTCTGTTTTTTTTTTGACGTAACCGAAGGAGAAAAACAAGGAAACAATGTTGACTCGGTTTGTGGCGTGATCAAAGGGGAGATGGTGGCGGCGCTAGGATTTGAATGGTGGAAGAACACAATGCAACCAGCAACAAATGACGCGAAAGCACACAAATTCAACAATGCAGATTATTGAAAGAAAGTGCGAGGCTCAAAAGGGTGCTGGGATAAGGTCTAACCTGAATTTTTATGTGGTTTTGTGGACTGTAGGAAAAAAACACTCGATAAACTCACCGATCAACCTGGAAATCTGATACCAATTGATGTAGCTGAGGTGCCCGATCTTTCGGCGAGTAGAGATAATTCCGATTTGGTGGAAGATGACCCTTGCGATCCGACTACGACGAGCAAGCCCGAGGCGCCAATGCAATCGCTGAACCAACTCCCTGTGGTTACCGACCTTGCTGATGCGAGATCGGCCTGATCACGAAGATCGTTTCCTGTGCGCAATCGAAGAACGAACAAGAAAAAGATGCGAGCAATCTAATCTATTACTCGAGGGTGGAGTTCTGAATACACGAAGACAGCGCAGATTTGCGCGTGCTCGAGAGTAGCTAAAGCTAGATCTAAAACAAAACTCGGAAAATAAAGGAGGCGCAACTCCTGTATAAATAGAGAGGGGGCGCAGCCCCTAGGGGCGGCCAACCCTAGGTCGTCCATTATGGGCCGCAATTGGGCTGGTCGTCTATTCTTCTGGGCCTTCGTTCTTTAACAACATGATGTAGTTCAATTCTCTTGCACGGGCCCAAGTCACTGGCCCAGGTGGAAGGGGTGGTGCCTGGGCTGGAGAAGGTGCTGCTGGTGTAGATGTGCTCGTGTTGGTGTTGATGTCCTCATCAGGTTGTATGCTAAGTTGTCCAAGTGTGAGTTCTGGTTGAAGGAGATAAAATTCTTGGGTCACACAATTTCTCAGGATGGGATATCAGTTGACCCTGAAAAGGTACAGGAAGTGATGGACTGGAAACCTCCGACTACAGTGAGACAGATTCGGAGTTTTCTGGGATTAGCAGGATATTACCGACGATTTATTCCGGATTTCTCCAGAATTGCCAAGCCAATGACTGAACTGTTGAAGAAGGGAGTCAAATTTGAGTGGAGCCAAAAGTGTGAAGAGGCTTTTCATACCTTGAGGCAACAATTGACAACAGCCCCAGTGCTAGCCCAACCCGACAATACCAAGCCATTTGAAGTTTATTGTGATGCTTCTGGTACCGGATTGGGATGTGTTTTGATGCAAGAGAACAGAGTAATTGCTTATGCTTCCCGAGCACTCAGGCCCCATGAGCAGAACTACCCGACACATGATTTGGAGTTGGCAGCAGTAGTTCATGCCCTCAAGATATGGAGGCACTACTTGATGGGAGCTCACTGTGACATTTACACTGATCACAAGAGCCTCAAGTACATTTTCACTCAGGCAGATCTGAACATGAGGCAGAGAAGATGGTTGGAATTAATCAAGGACTATGATTTGGAGGTGCATTACCATCCTGGCAAAGCCAATGTTGTGGCAGATGCCTTGAGCAGAAAGGCCCAATGTAATTGTATGAGCATGGATACGAGAGTCACCACCCTGTGTGATGAGCTGTGTAGGCTAAACCTGGAAGTTGTCCTTCCCGGTGAAGTGAGATATATCGCAGTGGAGCCCACATTGCAAGAGCTAATAGCTCAGGCACAGTTTGGGGATAAGGGAGTTCAGGTTATCAAAGAAATGATCAAGCTGAAGGCAGAGAAATACAAGTGTTTCCGTCAGGACAGCAAAGGAATTCTATGGTTTGAAGATCGACTGGTGGTTCCCAAGAACCCAGAGCTCAGAAGGAAGATACTGGATGAAGCTCACCTTTCCAAGTTCTCCATGCACCCTGGTAGCAACAAGATGTACCATGATCTCAGACCCTTGTATTGGTGGACCAGAATGAAGAGGGAAATTGCCAAGTACATTTCCGAGTGTGACACTTGCCAGAGGGTAAAAGCTAGTCACTTGAAGGCAGCAGGCCCTTTGCAACCCCTTCCCATACCATCTTGGAAATGGGAGGACATTTGCATGGACTTCATAGTGGGATTGCCCAATACCTCCAGGCACCATGATTCTATATGGGTTATTGTGGACAGATTGACCAAGACTGCTCATTTCTTGCCAGTGCACACCACCCACAAGACAGAGAAGTACGCAGAAATTTATGTTGATCAGATAGTAAGATTGCATGGTATCCCAAGGACCATTATATCTGATAGAGGAGCGCTGTTTGTGGCACGCTTTTGGGAAAAACTGCAAGAAGCCCTCGGAACCCATGTAATCCGAAGCTCAGCTTATCACCCTCAAACCGATGGTCAGACAGAAAGGGTAAATCAGATTTTGGAAGATATGTTGCGAGCATGTGCACTACACTACGGAAAGGATTGGGATAAATGTCTTTCCTTGGCAGAGTTTTCCTACAATAACAGCTATCAGTCCAGTCTGAAGATGGCACCTTTTGAGGCCTTATATGGGAGAAGATGTAGGACCCCGCTGAACTGGTCTCAAGCAGGAGAGAGGGAGATATTTGGGCCAGATTTGGTACTTGAAGCAGAGGAAAAGGTCAGAGTTATCAGGAAGAACTTAGAAGCTGCTCAGGCCAGGCAAAAGAGTTATCATGATAAGAGGCGGAAGCCTCTACAGTTTGAGGTGGGAGATCATGTCTATCTTAAGATATCGCCAACCAAGGGTGTCCAGAGATTTGGGATCAAGGGCAAGTTAGCCCCTCGCTACATTGGACCCTATAAGATCAAAGCAAGTTGTGGACCCGTAGCTTACCAATTGGAATTGCCACCCTGCATGGCAGCAGTTCACAATGTGTTCCATGTATCTCAGCTGCGGAAATGTGTTCGTCTACCCACTGAAGTGCTACCAGAACCAGACATTGAGATAGAACCAGACCTGTCTTACCAAGAGTACCCCGTTAAGGTATTGGATCAAAAGGAAAGGTCAACTCGGTTAAGATCAATCAAAATGTACAAGGTTCAGTGGAGTCATCATTCAACAGAACAAGCTACATGGGAGACGGAGGAGTTTCTACGCTCTCCCTTCCCCGACTTTCTACCCAAAGAAATCGGTATGTAACCCCAAAACCCCACCCCCACCTGCCCTTTGAAGTCAATTATAAGAAAAACTTAGATAACAAGGATAGCCTAAGCTGTGAAATTGACTTAAGAAGGGCTTCCTTCTGAAGTTGCAAAGAGGATGACATTCGAAGAGCAGTTATAAAGGTAAAACTTGAGTATAAGGGGAAGTAGCACCAGCACACCTTCAAAGCATCCCTCCAAGGGACTCCACCTGAAATCTCGGGGCGAGATTCCTTTAAGGGGGGAGGGCTGTAACACCCTAGGTGTTACTCAGGGTGTCCACCCCAGGGTTACCCCCTTTTTACCCATGATTACATAAGGATTTGTGGGCAAAGTACTTCAATCTTGGAATTCAAGGCCCTAATCAAGTGTAAACTATCTTGGATATCATGCACTAGCTTGTAATGCACATCTATGTAGGGATCTCCCAAAACCTTAGAGCAAAACCCCCATAGGCAATTATAACCCTGATTGAAGCCATGATCAAAAGATCATGTAAACATCATGATCATGGTTTGGGTCAAATATAAAAGTTGTAATATACTTAATAACCCACAATTAATAGTAAGGAGGTACCCCCAAAAAGTTTTCAGAAGAGTCCTAAAAAGATCACCAAAGGTTGAACACAAGGGAAAAATGCAGATTTTGTCTAAGTCAAAAACCAACCCTTGAGCAAAGATCCCTCATGTTCACCTTGATCCCCTTTTCAAAACCAGTCGACCCAATTAACAAAGTGGCGCCAAATGAACCCTAGAATACCCTGGAAAAGTTTGAACCCAAGCCAAAACCGTTTGACACGCCTTGGCATTGGTTTTGTCTCGGTTTGCGCAGGGCAGACAGACAAGACTTGGCGCTGCCATATCTCTTCAACCAGACCACATCTCCTCTTGGAACTTACATGAACTAGGTAGCCCTAGGTGCAGGGAAGAGATCTTCCACAGGCGGTAGGGCGAGATTCGTACGCCTGGCCGCTCAGCAGAGCGAAGAACACGGGCAGAAGCAACGCGCCACGTGTTCGACGCGCTCTGAGCTCGCCAGAGCACGCCCGCGCGCGCGCCCCGCGTGCCCGCGTCACGCCAAACGGTCGAGCCGGCGCCCCGGCCGCGTCCGCGCCTATAAAACCCGCCCCAGCGCTCGGTTGCTTTCCCCAGTGCCTCCTCCGTACCTCGCCGGACTTGCCCGAGCCAGCCATCGCCTCCGGCGACCTCCCCGCGACCCGCCAGTGCCGACCGAAAGCCACCACCGTGGCCAACCCCTCTCCAGTCCCCCTCCGTTCGATCCAAGCCCCCAGTTAGCTTCCTGGTGAAGCCGTGAGCCTTGCTCAAGCTTGAACCGAGGGCCTGCGTCACCGGAGTAGCCAAACCGCGCTCGCCGGAGTTCAAGAACCCGCCGGCGCACGTGGACCGGGTAAACCCCTTCACCTTTTCCCGATTCGTTGCGCGTATGGCCTCTGTGTCACCCCGTGAAGCTCCTCGTGCCCATTGATTGAACTCTACCGCCGTGGTTTGGCCGGAGCAGGCGTCGCCGACGATCTCCGCCGCCTGTGTTCGTGGCCAGGGTGACTCCGACCACCTCCGGCGACGACCCGCACATCGGCGTGACCGTCACGACCTCCCGAACGTCGCTGACCACCTCGCCGGGCCTCCCTCGCCGCCGGTAAGCCGCGCCATCCTTTCTCTTCCGCGGCTACTGTTTTAGTTAAGGGAAGGACTGCGGGTGAGAGGAAGAGAAATCCAGGGGGTTAAGTGAAAAGTCAGAGACTCAAATGAATAGTGGCCCGAGGGTAGATCTGCGAGGTTTGAATCAGTTTAACCCCAGGGGTCTCGGCGCAAACTGCTTTTCCAGAAAAACTTAATTAAAACCTGATTTAAATTCAAACAGAAACTTTAAAAACCCATAACTTTTGTTTGGTTTATCCAAATTTGGTCAAACTAATTTTGCCAGACTCTAAATAATATAACCTGTCTAAGAAAAATATAAAACCCCATAAGTACTAGAGAAAAATATAAGGTTCTGATTTAATTTCAGTTTTGGCGAAAAGCTTAATAATAGCAAGAAAAATGGTTGTACTATTTAACTAAGGTTAGAAAAATTTAGAGAAGTTATTGTCTACCTACTGACCTAGTTAAAAATGTTAAACCTCTCTGTCCATTACATTAAGTTAGTTTTAACCCCTTATTCTATAATATGCTTAAGTTTAAGGAAAATAGAAAAAGTGATATAAATAATGAACCAGAGGGCACCCCTATTTTTGTTGAGATACTTAGTCAATGTAGTTCACTGGAAAAATGTATCATACCCTGTTGTAGTAAAAGATAAGAAAGATACCTTTTAAATGAAGAAAATAAGGATAACTTAGAAAAACCCTACAAAAATAACCCTAAGGTGAAACCTCCCCAAACCTTAGGATAACTAATGTATTGATAATAAGAACTTAAGAAAAATCTGAAATCTGTTGTTTGATATTTTTCAAATGACAAGTTAGTTCTAATCACCCTTTTTGCACCAAACTTTAAAAATCCATCATTAATTAACCATCATGTTGCTCTCTGTCCTTTTTGGTACAAGAGCTTTTTATCACTACTAGAAGCCAACAAAAATAACCCTTAAGTCAGAACCCACTTTAATAAAAGACTTGTAGTGTAAAGTGGCCCATTTTGCCTAACTATTGTTATTTTTGTTTAAGGGCTAGCTTTTGTACTTTAAGCCTCAAATTCTTAAAACAAGCTAGAATAGCCAGTGGCAAACCACTGTAATTTTTACAAAATTTTTGGAAATTTTTAAACTACTGTCATAGTTCAAACCCCTACTAGAAACCCTAGATGGAGATTAAGGAAAGGAAAATGGATGATGGAATTTAATGTCCTCCTAAGACCTTTATAAATTGTCCACTGAAATCCATAAAGGCAATACAAATCCAATATGTTATCCTAAAAGAAAACCTAAACCTAAAAGGTAATAAGTCTATGTATACCACTAGAAGACCCACGTAGCCAAGGAACCCTAAGTTAATTCTTGACTTAATTTCTGTGGCTTAATGTTTTTAAATCTTGCATAATCATGACATACATGTTCATTGCATTTCGATAGACTGTAATCTTGCTGACGGAGAGTACGTCCTCGTGCCGGAGCAAGGAGCTGCCCAGGAGGTTGCCCCAGACCCAGCACCAGAGCCTGCACCAGAGGACCTGCCTGCCACTGCTTTGGAAGGCAAGCCCCGGTTTTATGCATAACCTATTACTTATGCTATTTTACTTCACTTAATGATTGTAGGATTGATTGTGCACTTAGGTGTAGGAATTGTTTGAAACCCTAGTTGCATGATCTCAGGAATCCTTTTTGAGATGGATACTAGTATGCTAGGTCGAGTAGCTGCTTTGCTAATTAGGGATCTCGGTAGAAGTCGAGTGATTTTTCTAGCACTCGCGCGAGGTCAGGACATTGATTGTAACCACCCTCCATATCATATTGGTGTTGGTATGTGGACACGGATCCATGGGGATACGTGGTCTATGAAGTAAAATGGAAATAAGGATTAACGTGCGGATACCTGTGTCAAGCGTTTGAACGTACTAAACACATACCGAGAAATATGGTAAATCGGTAAGCCTAGTACCTGAGTGAACCTGCCCGCAGACATACCCCCTCACGCGACCTGAGGCGAGGTCTCCCATTCCGGTTATGGTGGGTACAAGTGCGGTCACTGCACGACGGCCGGTCGGGGTCAGTGAGGCATTGTACGCCAAGGCGGTGAGACCTGATCTGTTGCCAGGGAATCGATGGGGACGGTTGATGTGTGTGGGGACGGAGTGCCCCTACATGTCGTGTGTTTAGGTTTACCTTGCAAGGATAAAAACTCGATTCGAATCGTCTGCTTCTCGCAGCTAATGAGACTGCTTGATCCATTGTACTGCATTGAGTAACAAGTGGAACTGTGATGAGATGATACAACATGTTGATTGCTAAAAATGCTTGCTACTATGTATGAGTAGATAGTACACTTTTAGCCTTAAGAGAGTCACACTTAATCTTGACAAAGTTAAAATCTTGATTTAGAAACTCAGCTAGTGCTTTTGGCAACCAAACCCCACAGCCAAACAGCTGCATGTCTAGAGGTAGAGGAGTATAGACTCCTCACACCGGGTAAGTCTAGCTGAGTATTAGTATACTCAGCCTTGCTTGTGGCATAATTTTACAGGTTCTCTGGAGGACATGGTTGCTGGAGTGACTTGGCCATCCACCCTGCCACCGGGTTGGACTGTCGAGTGTGACCCTGCCTCGGCTGAGGAGGAGCATGAGGAGTGATGGGACAGGCTTCCCCATCCCTCCATTTATTTATCGTTAGTTTATTTCCGCTGCACTTCAAAACAATGATGGTTACTTTTGCGAAAACTCCGATGGTGACAATGGTGATGTAATAATAATTAACACTCTTCCATGTATGGTTTTATGCTTTATTGTATTTGCTCTGTGACTCACCATCGAGTGAGATTGTGGTACTTGATCCTGTCAGTGGCCGTGTCGGACTAGATCCGAGGGATTGACGGGTTATTCCCATTTAAGTGTGGTCTAGCCTCTAAGGCAGGGCTTAGGCACTTAAGTTGGAATAATTCGGGCAGTTCCGCCACACTTGTCACCCTCAGACTGATGGTCAAACTGAGGTAGTTAATCGAACTTTGTCTACCATGCTTAGGGCTGTTTTAGACAAAAATTTGAAACGTTGGTGATGAGGACATCAACACCAACACGAGCACATCTACACCAGCAGCACCTTCTCCAGCCCAGGCACCATCTTCCCCAGTCCAGGCGCCACCCCTTCCACCTGGGCCAGTGATGAGGACATCAACACCAACACGAGCACATCTACACCAGCAGCACCTTCTCCAGCCCAGGCACCACCCCTTCCACCTGGGCCAGTGACTCGGGCCCGTGCAAGAGAATTGAACTACATCATGTTGTTAAAGAACGAAGGCCCAGAAGAATAGACGACCAGCCCAATTGCGGCCCATAATGGACGACCTAGGGTTGGCCGCCCCTAGGGGCTGCGCCCCCTCTCTATTTATACAGGAGCTGCGCCTCCTTTATTTTCCGAGTTTTGTTTTAGATCTAGCTTTAGCTACTCTCGAGCACGCGCAAATCTGCGCTGTCTTCGTGTATTCAGAACTCCACCCTCGAGTAATAGATTAGATTGCTCGCATCTTTTTCTTGTTCGTTCTTCGATTGCGCACAGGAAACGATCTTCGTGATCAGGTCGATCGCGCATCAGCAAGGTCGGTAACCACAGGGAGTTGGTTCAGCGATTGCATTGGCGCCTCGGGCTTGCTCGTCGTAGTCGGATCGCAAGGGTCATCTTCCACCAAATCGGAATTATCTCTACTCGCCGAAAGATCGGGCACCTCAGCTACATCAATTGGTATCAGATTTCCAGGTTGATCGGTGAGTTTATCGAGTGTTTTTTTTCCTACAGTCCACAAAACCACATAAAAATTCAGGTTAGACCTTATCCCAGCACCCTTTTGAGCCTCGCACTTTCTTTCAATAATCTGCATTGTTGAATTTGTGTGCTTTCGCGTCATTTGTTGCTGGTTGCATTGTGTTCTTCCACCATTCAAATCCTAGCGCCGCCACCATCTCCCCTTTGATCACGCCACAAACCGAGTCAACATTGTTTCCTTGTTTTTCTCCTTCGGTTACGTCAAAAAAAACAGAAAAAACAAACCGAGTCAACGGCCGTTTCCTTGTTTTTCTCCTTCGGTTACGAAAAAAAAACAGAAAAAAAAAATCAAGTCAACATCGTTTCCTTGTTTTTCTCCTTCGGTTACGTCAAAAAAAAACAGAAACAAAAAAAAACAACGAAGGAGATAGGATACGGTTGTTTCATCCCGGTCGTTTGAAAACATAACTTGAGCTACCTTCCTTAAACCGGGCATAACTTTTCGCTCGGGTGTCCAAAAATCTGAAATTTTTACAGGAGCTAGTTGACACCATTCTGAGGCCGGCCAAACTCACCTACGGTCTGTTTGGGTTTCGACAAAATTGTCAAAAAAATTCAGGAAGATAAAGAAAAAAATCCGTCAAACTTCTCGCACGCTTTTCAGAGAACTTCCTCATTTTCTGTAGACCACATCTGAACTCTGTTTTAGGTGAAACTTCGTGTAGCTCCTATTTTGTTGCTTCTTGTGCTGAGAAAAATATCAAAAAATTCATACAAAAAAGAAAAACAAAATCACTTGTGATTCCTACTAGTGACCTCGCTAGTACAATATTTACGGTACTGCCATTCTGCTAGTTCCATCCGTCCTTTGCACTTGTGGCCAGCAATATAGTTTCGTGTTTTGCACTATAATTCAACTTTGCATTATTGTTTGGTCGTGCTAATCCTTGACTTGAGTGCAGCCTACCCAGAACTCCACATATTTCTACGACGAGTAGGTTTCTGTTTCTCCAGGCAATCGCTCATCCAATCTTTCACCGGTTCCACCTGTTGGTTGCAGTTCACCACTGTGGCTTGGTAAGAACGGATAAGAATTTGATAACAGCACTAGTGTAAGCGCCTTGTGAGCAGTACACCCCTGTTTTTGTCGTTTTTTTTTGGTATTTTGGTGTTTGCGCTAACTATGGCAGGAGCACATGACACGGTGGATGCCCAGTTGCTGGAAGTAAAGGGACAAGTTGATGGACTTGCTGATGACATTAGGACGATGCATGAACGGCTTGATTCAACGGTCACTTCGACGACCGAGCGTTTCAACCAGCTTGACCTTGCTCAAACGGTGACTCGCACCACACTCGACACCATCCTGGCACGCCTTGATGCGTTGACCACAAAGATGGAGCAGGACTACGGCGGTGACACTGAGTGGGAAGATGGAGATCGCCGTGGTCGTGCACGCCGTGTGGTTCGTCATCCCCCTAATGACTTATTTTCTAAGATTAAATTTAAAATTCCACCTTTTAATGGCAAATATGATCCTGCTGCATATCTTGATTGGGAGTTAGAGGTTGAACAAAAATTTTCATGCCATGATATTGCTGCACATTCTCAGGTTAAAGCTGCTATTAGTGAATTTACTGATTTTGCTTTAATTTGGTGGCGTGAGTTTAAAATAAAACATCCCACTACTATTCCAACCGCTTGGGATCAATTGAAAGCTGCGATGCGACATCGATTTGTGCCTTCGTATTATGCTCGTGATTTGCTTAATAAAATGCAGCGTTTTCAGCAAGGTTCTCAATCTGTTGAGGACTATTTCCAGGAGTTACAAAAAGGTATGATTCGTTGTGGCATATTAGAGGACAACGACGCTGCTATGGCACGTTTTCGTGGTGGTTTAAACCGCGAAATCCAAGATATACTTGATTATAAGGAATATTATGATATGACTACTTTATTTGAATATGCTTGCAAAGCTGAACGTGAAGTGCAGGGACGCCGCTCGAAGCCATATTCTAACCCCTTTGCAGGACGAAGCTCGACATCCACCTCAGCACCAGTTCCCCCTGCGCCATCCACGTCCACCACTACTCCACGCGAGAAGACGACCAAACCAGCCAGCACTGCCCCACCCACAGGTCGTACACGAGATATTCAGTGTCATCGCTGTAGAGGATTTGGCCATGTGATTCGGGACTGCCCAAACAAGCGCACTTTGCTCATTCGTGACGATGGTGAGTACTCTTCCGCTAGTGATTCTGAAGAAATTGAACATGCACTACTTGCCACTGACCATGCAGCTAAGGCGGAGGTACATGTCAACCCGGACGACGCTGATAGGTATGAAAGTCTTGTTGTGCAGCGTGTTCTCAGTACACAGGTCGCTTTGCCCGAGAAGAATCAGCGACACACTCTGTTCCATACAAAGGGTGTTGTGCAGGAGCGGTCAATTCGCATCATTATCGACAGCGGCAGTTGCAACAATTTGGCGAGTACCAAGCTGGTCGAAAAGTTATCGTTACCCACTCGTAAGCATCCAAACCCATATCACATTCAATGGCTTAATGATGGTGGTAAAATAAAAATCACACGTTCCGTGCGCGTTCCTTTCTCCATGGGTGCTTATTCTGATTTTGTTGATTGTGATGTTATTCCCATGGAAGCATGCTCTTTGTTACTTGGTCGACCTTGGCAATATGATACTGATAGCTTGCATCATGGTCGTTCGAATCATTATTCTTTCATTTTTAAGGGTCAGAAAATAATTATACATCCAATGACACCTGAACAAATTGTTAAAGATGATCTTGCCCGAGCTGCTATAACTGCTAAACAACTTGATCCATCGCCCTCTGTTCCTTCTGAAATCAAGTTGAAGGCTCCTGTTTTACTTGCTACACGTGCTGATTTTGATGATCTACACGGTGCTCATTTGCCATGCTATGCACTTATATGCTCTAGTGTCCTCATTTCACTTGATGATGCACCATCTTTGGCTATTCCCCCTATGGTTGCTAACCTTTTGCAGGAGTACGCTGATGTCTTTCCCAAAGACTTACCACCGGGTCTCCCACCACTTCGTGGCATTGAGCACCAGATCGACCTCATTCCCGGCGCACAGCTTCCGAACCGCGCACCGTACCGTACAAATCCGGATGAGACGAAGGAGATTCAGCGCCAGGTACAGGCGTTGCTTGACAAGGGATACATTCGTGAGTCTCTTAGCCCTTGCTCTGTTCCTGTGTTACTTGTTCCCAAGAAAGATGGGTCATGGCGTATGTGTGTAGACTGTCGTGCTATTAATAACATCACTATTCGTTATCGATATCCTATACCACGCCTTGATGATATGCTAGATGAGCTTAGTGGTGCCATTATTTTCACTAAGATTGATTTGCGTAGTGGTTACCACCAGATTAGAATGAAACTGGGTGATGAATGGAAAACGGCTTTTAAAACGAAATTTGGTTTATATGAATGGTTGGTTATGCCGTTTGGATTGACTAATGCTCCCAGCACTTTTATGCGAGTGATGAATGAAGTTCTAAGGCCCTTCATAGGATTGTTTGTGGTTGTTTATTTTGATGATATTCTTATTTACAGCAAATCTAAGAAAGAGCATTTGGAACATTTAAGTGCTGTTTTTGATGCATTGCGTGCTGCCCAGTTATTTGCTAACATGGAAAAATGCATCTTTTGTACACGACGTGTCTCGTTTCTTGGTTATGTTGTTACTCCACAGGGCATTGAGGTGGATAGCAGCAAGATTGCTGCCATTCGGGAGTGGCCTACACCGACGACGGTCACACAAATTCGGAGCTTTCTTGGACTTGCCGGTTTCTACCGCAGATTTGTTCGTGATTTTAGCTCCATTGCAGTGCCTCTACATGAGCTTACAAAGAAAGATGTTCCATTTGCTTGGAGTGATTCCCAGGAGGAAGCGTTCAACACTTTGAAAGATAAGTTAACCCAAGCTCCCCTATTGCAATTGCCTGATTTTAATAAAGTGTTTGAGCTTGAATGCGATGCTAGCGGTATTGGGCTAGGTGCTGTTTTGTTACAAGAAGGAAAACCAGTTGCTTATTTTAGTGAAAAATTAAGCGGTGCTAGTCTAAAATATTCTACTTATGATAAGGAGCTTTACGCTTTAGTGCGCACTTTGCATACATGGCAGCACTATCTTTGGCATCGTGAGTTTATAATCCATTCTGATCATGAGGCTTTAAAACATATTCGTACCCAAACAAATCTGAACCGTCGTCATGCTAAATGGGTAGAATTCATTGAGTCCTTTCCTTACATTATTAAACACAAGAACGGGAAGGACAATGTTATTGCTGATGCTTTGTCTCGTCGCTATACCATGCTGTCACAGTTAGATTTTAAAATCTTTGGTTTGCACACTGTGAAAGATCAATATGTTGATGATGCTGATTTTAAAGATGCTTTCGGCCATTGTATTAATGGGAAACCATGGGGCAAATTTCACATACAGGATGGGTTCCTGTTTCGCGCTAACAAGCTGTGTGTTCCAGCTAGCTCGGTTCGTCTTTTGTTGTTACAGGAAGCACATGGAGGCGGTCTCATGGGGCACTTTGGCGTCTACAAGACACATGAGGTGTTGGCTGCCCACTTCTTTTGGCCTCGGATGCGTGCTGATGTTGAGCGCCTTGTTGCACGCTGCACTACTTGTCAGAAAGCTAAGTCACGGTTGAACAACCATGGTTTGTATATGCCTTTGCCTGTTCCTACTTCCCCTTGGATTGATATTTCGATGGATTTTGTTTTGGGATTGCCTAGAACTAAGAAGGGGAGGGATAGCATTTTTGTGGTTGTTGATCGATTCTCCAAAATGGCTCATTTCATACCTTGTCATAAGACTGATGATGCTAGCAATGTTGCTGAATTGTTTTTTAGAGAGATTATTCGTTTGCACGGTATTCCCAATACAATAGTCTCGGATCGTGATGCTAAGTTTCTGAGTCATTTTTGGAGATCTCTGTGGAATAAATTGGGAACTAAATTGCTGTTTAGCACCACTTGTCACCCTCAGACTGATGGTCAAACTGAGGTAGTTAATCGAACATTGTCTACCATGCTTAGGGCTGTTTTAGACAAAAATTTGAAACGTTGGGAGGATTGCTTGCCTCATGTTGAGTTTGCTTATAATCATGCAACCCATTCTTCTACAAAGATGTGCCCTTTTCAAATTGTTTATGGTTACATTCCTAGGGCGCCTATTGCTTTGTTTTCGCTTGATGCTGCGGACGCCCCACACATAGATGCTCTTGCACATGTTGAACAAATGATTAATCTCCATGAACAAACTCAACAAAACATTGCTGCTGCTAATGCTAAATATCAGATTACTGGTAGTAAGGGCCGGAAACTAGTTACTTTTGAACCTGGTGATATGGTTTGGTTGCATTTGAGAAAGGATCGTTTTCCTACTTTGCGTCGTTCTAAATTGATGCCTCGTGCTGCTGGTCCTTTTAAGATACTAACCAAGATTAATGATAATGCTTATACCCTTGACCTGCCTGCGGAGTTTGGTGTTTCCACTAGTTTTAATGTTGCAGATTTGAAACCATATGCGGGAGAAGACGAGGAGTTGCCGTCGAGGACGACTTCAGTTCAAGAAGGGGAGGATGATGAGGACATCAACACCAACACGAGCACATCTACACCAGCAGCACCTTCTCCAGCCCAGGCACCACCCCTTCCACCTGGGCCAGTGACTCGGGCCCGTGCAAGAGAATTGAACTACATCATGTTGTTAAAGAACGAAGGCCCAGAAGAATAGACGACCAGCCCAATTGCGGCCCATAATGGACGACCTAGGGTTGGCCGCCCCTAGGGGCTGCGCCCCCTCTCTATTTATACAGGAGCTGCGCCTCCTTTATTTTCCGAGTTTTGTTTTAGATCTAGCTTTAGCTACTCTCGAGCACGCGCAAATCTGCGCTGTCTTCGTGTATTCAGAACTCCACCCTCGAGTAATAGATTAGATTGCTCGCATCTTTTTCTTGTTCGTTCTTCGATTGCGCACAGGAAACGATCTTCGTGATCAGGCCGATCTCGCATCAGCAAGGTCGGTAACCACAGGGAGTTGGTTCAGCGATTGCATTGGCGCCTCGGGCTTGCTCGTCGTAGTCGGATCGCAAGGGTCATCTTCCACCAAATCGGAATTATCTCTACTCGCCGAAAGATCGGGCACCTCAGCTACATCAGCCAGTGACTCGGGCCCGTGCAAGAGAATTGAACTACATCATGTTGTTAAAGAACGAAGGCCCGGAAGAATAGACGACCAGCCCAACTGCGGCCCATAATGGAGGACCTAGGGTTGGCCGCCCCTAGGGGCTGCGCCCCCTCTCTATTTATCCAGGAGCTACGCCTCCTTTATTTCTTGAGTTTTGTTTTACATTAGCTTTAGCTACTCTCGAACACGCGCAAATCTGCGCTGTCTTCGTGTATTCAGAACTCCACCCTCGAGTAATAGATTAGATTGCTCGCATCTTTTTCTTGTTCGTTCTTCGATTGCGCACAGGAAACAATCTTCGTGATCAGGCCGATCTCGCATCAGCAAGGTCGGTAACCATAGGGAGTTGGTTCAGCGATTGCATTGGCGCTTCGGGCTTGCTCGTCGTAGTCGGATCGCAAGTGTCAACTTTCGCCAAATCGGAATTATCTCTACTCGCCGAAAGATCGGGCACCTCAGCTACATCAATTGGTATCAGATTTCCAGGTTGATCGGTGAGTTTATCGAGTGTTTTTTTTCCTACAGTCCACAAAACCACATAAAAATTCAGGTTAGACCTTATCCCAACACCCTTTTGAGCCTCGCACTTTCTTTCAATAATCTGCATTGTTGAATTTGTGTGCTTTCGCGTTATTTGTTGCTGGTTGCATTGTGTTCTTCCACCATTCAAACCCTAGCGCCGCCACCATCTCCCCTTTGATCACGCCACAAACCGAGTCAACATTGTTTCCTTGTTTTTCTCCTTCGGTTACGTCAAAAAAAAAACAGAAAAAACAAACCGAGTCAACGGCCGTTTCCTTGTTTTTCTCCTTCGGTTACGAAAAAAAACAGAAAAAAAACAAACCGAGTCAACATCGTTTCCTTGTTTTTCTCCTTCGGTTACGTCAAAAAAAACAGAAACAAAAAACAACGAAGGAGAAAGGATACAGTTGTTTCATTCCGGTCGTTTGAAAACATAACTTGAGGTACCTTCCTTAAACCGGGCATAACTTTTCGCTCGGGTGTCCAAAAAATCTGAAATTTTTACAGGAGCTAGTTGACACCATTCTGAGGCCGGCCAAACTCACCTTCGGTCTGTTTGGGTTTCGACAAAATTGTCAAAAAAATTCAGGAAAATAAAGAAAAAAATCCGTCAAAGTTCTCGCACGCTTTTCAGAGAACTTCCTGATTTTCTGTAGACCACATCTGATCTCTGTCTTAGCTAAACCTTCGTCTAGCTCCTATTTTGTTGCTTCTTGTGCTGAGAAAAATATCAAAAAAATCATACAAAAAAAGAAAAACAAAATCACTTGTGATTCCTACTAGTGGCCTCGCTAGTACAATATTTACGGTACTGCCATTCTGCTAGTTCCATCCGTCTTTTGCACTTGTGGCCAGCAATATAGTTTCGTGTTCTGCACTATAATTCAACTTTGCATTATTGTTTGATTGTGCTAATCATTGACTTGAGTGCAGCCTACCCACAACTCCACATATTTCTACGACGAGCAGGCTTCTGTTTCTCCAGGCAATCGCTCATCCAATCTTTCACCGGTTCCACCTGTTGGTTGCAGTTCACCACTGTGGCTTGGTAAGAACGGATAAGAATTTGATAACAGCACTAGTGTGAGCGCCTTGTGAGCAGTACACCCCTGTTTTTTGTCGTTGTTTTTTTTTCTTTTCTTCTTCTTTTGGTGTTTTGGTGTTTGCGCTAACTATGGCAGGAGCACACGACACGGTGGATGCCCAGTTGCTGGATGTAAGGGGACAAGTTGATGGACTTGCTGATGACATTAGGACGATGCATGAACGGCTTGATTCAACGATCACTTCGACGACCGAGCGTTTCAACCAGCTTGACCTTGCTCAAACGGCGACTCGCACCACACTCGACACCATCCTGGCACGCCTTGATGCGTTGACCACAAAGATGGAGCAGGACTACGGCGGTGACACTGAGTGGGAAGATGGAGATCGTCGTGGTCGTGCACGCCGTGTGGTTCGTCATCCCCCTAATGACTTATTTTCTAAGATTAAATTTAAAATTCCACCTTTTAATGGCAAATATGATCCTGCTGCATATCTTGATTGGGAGTTAGAGGTTGAACAAAAATTTTCATGCCATGATATTGCTGCACATTCTCAGGTTAAAGCTGCTATTAGTGAATTTACTGATTTTGCTTTAATTTGGTGGCGTGAGTTTAAAATAAAACATCCCACTACCATTCCAACCACTTGGGATCAGTTGAAAGCTGCGATGCGACATCGATTTGTGCCTTCGTATTATGCTCGTGATTTGCTTAATAAAATGCAGTGTTTTCAGCAAGGTTCTCAATCTGTTGAGGACTATTTCCAGGAGTTACAAAAAGGTATGATATGTTGTGGGATATTAGAGGACAACGACGCTGCTATGGCACGTTTTCGTGGTGGTTTAAACTGCGAAATCCAAGATATACTTGATTATAAGGAATATTATGATATGACTACTTTATTTGAATATGCTTGCAAAGCTGAACGTGAAGTGCAGGGACGCCGCTCGAAGCCATATTCTAACCCTTTTGCAGGACGAAGCTTGACATCCACCTCAGCACCAGTTCCCCCTGCGCCATCCACGTCCACCACTACTCCACGCGAGAAGACGACCAAACCAGCCAGCACTGCCCCACCCACAGGTCGTACACGGGATATTCAGTGTCATCGCTGTAGAGGATTTGGCCATGTGATTCGGGACTGCCCAAACAAGCGCACTTTGCTCATTCGTGACGATGGTGAGTACTCTTCCGCTAGTGATTCTGAAGAAATTGAACATGCACTACTTGCCACTGACCATGCAGCTAAGGCGGAGGTACATGTCAACCCGGGCGACGCTGATAGGTATGAAAGTCTTGTTGTGCAGCGTGTTCTCAGTACACAGGTCGCTTTGCCCGAGAAGAATCAGCGACACACTCTGTTCCATACAAAGGGTGTTGTGCAGGAGCGGTCAATTCGCATCATTATCGACAGCGGCAGTTGCAACAATTTGGCGAGTACCATGCTGGTCGAAAAGTTATCGTTACCCACTCGTAAGCATCCAAACCCATATCACATTCAATGGCTTAATGATGGTGGTAAAATAAAAATCACACGTTCCGTGCGCGTTCCTTTCTCCATGGGTGCTTATTCTGATTTTGTTGATTGTGATGTTATTCCCATGGAAGCATGCTCTTTGTTACTTGGTCGACCTTGGCAATATGATACTGATAGCTTGCATCATGGTCGTTCGAATCATTATTCTTTCATTTTTAAGGGTCATAAAATAATTATACATCTAATGACACCTGAACAAATTGTTAAAGATGATCTTGCCCGAGCTGCTATAACTGCTAAACAACTTGATCCATCGCCCTCTGTTCCTTCAGAAATCAAGTTGAAGACTCTTGTTTTACTGTCACGTGCTGATTTTGATGATCTACAAGGTGCTCATTTGCCATGCTATGCACTTATATGCTCTAGTGTCCTCATTTCACTTGATGATGCACCATCTTTGGCTATTCCCCCTATGGTTGCTTACCTTTTGCAGGAGTACGCTGATGTCTTTCCCAAAGACTTACCACTGGGTCTCCCTCCACTTCGTGGCATTGAGCACCAGATCGACCTCATTCCCGGCGCACAGCTTCCGAACCGCGCACCGTACCGTACAAATCCGGATGAGACGAAGGAGATTCAGCGCCAGGTACAGGCATTGCTTGACAAGGGATACATTCGTGAGTCTCTTAGCCCTTGCTCTGTTCCTGTGTTACTTGTTCCCAAGAAAGATGGGTCATGGCGTATTTGTGTAGACTGTCGTGCTATTAATAACATCACTATTCGTTATCGATATCCTATACCACGCCTTGATGATATGCTAGATGAGCTTAGTGGTGCCATTATTTTCACTAAGATTGATTTGCGTAGTGGTTACCACCAGATTAGAATGAAACTGGGTGATGAATGGAAAACGGCTTTTAAAACGAAATTTGGTTTATATGAATGGTTGGTTATGCCGTTTGGATTGACTAATGCTCCCAGCACTTTTATGCGAGTGATGAATGAAGTTCTAAGGCCCTTCATAGGATTGTTTGTGGTTGTTTATTTTGATGATATTCTTATTTACAGCAAATCTAAGAAAGAACATTTGGAACATTTAAGTGCTGTTTTTGATGCATTGCGTGCTGCCCAGTTATTTGCTAACATGGAAAAATGCATCTTTTGTACACGACGTGTCTCGTTTCTTGGTTATGTTGTTACTCCACAGGGCATTGAGGTGGATAGCAGCAAGATTGCTGCCATTCGGGAGTGGCCTACACCGACGACGGTCACACAAATTCGGAGCTTTCTTGGACTTGCCGGTTTCTACCGCAGATTTGTTCGTGATTTTAGCTCCATTGCAGCGCCTCTACATGAGCTTACAAAGAAAGATGTGCCATTTGCTTGGAGTGATTCACAGGAGGAAGCGTTCAGCACTTTGAAAGATAAGTTAACCCAAGCTCCCCTATTGCAATTGCCTGATTTTAATAAGGTGTTTGAGCTTGAATGCGATGCTAGCGGTATTGGGCTATGTGCTGTTTTGTTACAAGAAGGAAAACCAGTTGCTTATTTTAGTGAAAAATTAAGCGGTGCTAGTCTGAAATATTCTACTTATGATAAGGAGCTTTACGCTTTAGTGCGCACTTTGCATACATGGCAGCACTATCTTTGGCATCGTGAGTTTATAATCCATTCTGATCATGAGGCTTTAAAACATATTCGTACCCAAACAAATCTGAACCGTCGTCATGCTAAATGGGTAGAATTCATTGAGTCCTTTCCTTACATTATTAAACACAAGAACGGGAAGGACAATGTTATTGCTGATGCTTTGTCTCGTCGCTATACCATGCTGTCACAGTTAGATTTTAAAATCTTTGGTTTGCACACTTTGAAAGATCAATATGTTGATGATGCTGATTTTAAAGATGCTTTCGGCCATTGTATTAATGGGAAACCATGGGGCAAATTTCACATACAGGATGGGTTCCTGTTTCGCGCTAACAAGCTGTGTGTTCCAGCTAGCTCGGTTCGTCTTTTGTTGTTACAGGAAGCACATGGAGGCGGTCTCATGGGGCACTTTGGCGTCTACAAGACACATGAGGTGTTGGCTGCCCACTTCTTTTGGCCTCGGATGCGCGCTGATGTTGAGCGCCTTGTTGCACGCTGCACTACTTGTCAGAAAGCTAAGTCACGGTTGAACAACCATGGTTTGTATATGCCTTTGCCTGTTCCTACTTCCCCTTGGATTGATATTTCGATGGATTTTGTTTTGGGATTGCCTAGAACTAAGAAGGGGAGGGATAGCATTTTTGTGGTTGTTGATCGATTCTCCAAAATGGCTCATTTCATACCTTGTCATAAGACTGATGATGCTAGCAATGTTGCTGAATTGTTTTTTAGAGAGATTATTCGTTTGCACGGTATTCCCAATACAATAGTCTCGGATCGTGATGCTAAGTTTCTGAGTCATTTTTGGAGATCTCTATGGAATAAATTGGGAACTAAATTGCTGTTTAGCTGACTTGTCACCCTCAGACTGATGGTCAAACTGAGGTAGTTAATCGAACTTTGTCTACCATGCTTCGGGCTGTTTTAGACAAAAATTTGAAACGTTGGGAGGATTGCTTGCCTCATGTTGAGTTTGCTTATAATCATGCAACCCATTCTTCTACAAAGATGTGCCCTTTTCAAATTGTTTATGGTTACATTCCTAGGGCGCCTATTGCTTTGTTTTCGCTTGATGCTGCGGATGCCCCACACATAGATGCTCTTGCACATGTTGAACAAATGATTAATCTCCATGAACAAACTCAACAAAACATTGCTGCTGCTAATGCTAAATATCAGATTACTGGTAGTAAAGGCCGGAAACTAGTTACTTTTGAACCTGGTGATATGGTTTGGTTGCATTTGAGAAAGGATCGTTTTCCTACTTTGCGCCGTTCTAAATTGATGCCTCGTGCTGCTGGTCCTTTTAAGATACTAACCAAGATTAATGATAATGCTTATACCCTTGACCTGCCTGCGGAGTTTGGTGTTTCCACTAGTTTTAATGTTGCAGATTTGAAACCGTATGCGGGAGAAGACGAGGAGTTGCCGTCGAGGACGACTTCAGTTCAAGAAGGGGAGGATGATGAGGACATCAACACCAACACGAGCACATCTACACCAGCAGCACCTTCTCCAGCCCAGGCACCATCTTCCCCAGTCCAGGCGCCACCCCTTCCACCTGGGCCAGTGACTCGGGCCCGTGCAAGAGAATTGAACTACATCATGCTGTTAAAGAACGAAGGCCCGGAAGAATAGACGACCAGCCCAACTGCGGCCCATAATGGAGGACCTAGGGTTGGCCGCCCCTAGGGGCTGCGCCCCCTCTCTATTTATCCAGGAGCTGCGCCTCCTTTATTTCTTGACTTTTGTTTTACATTAGCTTTAGCTACTTTCGAACACGCGCAAATCTGCGCTGTCTTCGTGTATTTAGAACTCCACCCTCGAGTAATAGATTAGATTGCTCGCATCTTTTTCTTTTTCGTTCTTCGATTGCGCACAGGAAACGATCTTCGTGATCAGGCCGATCTCGCATCAGCAAGGTCGGTAACCACAGGGAGTTGGTTCAGCGATTGCATTGGCGCTTCGGGCTTGCTCGTCGTAGTCGGATCGCAAGGGTCAACTTCCGCCAAATCGGAATTATCTCTACTCGCCGAAAGATCGGGCACCTCAGCTACATCAGTTGGGAGGATTGCTTGCCTCATGTTGAGTTTGCTTATAATCATGCAACACATTCTTCTACAAAGATGTGCCCTTTTCAAATTGTTTATGGTTACATTCCTAGGGCGCCTATTGCTTTGTTTTCGCTTGATGCTGCGGACACCCCACACATAGATGCTGTTGCACATGTTGAACAAATGATTAATCTCCATGAACAAACTCAACAAAACATTGTTGCTGCTAATGCTAAATATCAGATTACTGGTAGAAAAGGCCGGAAACTAGTTACTTTTGAACCTGGTGATATGGTTTGGTTGCATTTGAGAAAGGATCGTTTTCCTACTTTGCGCCGTTCTAAATTGATGCCTCGTGCTGCTGGTCCTTTTAAGATACTAACCAAGATTAATGATAATGCTTATATCCTTGACCTGCCTGTGGAGTTTGGTGTTTCCACTAGTTTTAATGTTGCAGATTTGAAACCGTATGCGGGAGAAGATGAGGAGTTGCCGTCGAGGACGACTTCAGTTCAAGAAGGGGAGGATGATGAGGACATCAACACCAACACGAGCACATCTACACCAGCAGCACCTTCTCTAGCCCAGGCACCATCTTCCCCAGTCCAGGCGCCACCCCTTCCACCTGGGCCAGTGACTCGGGCCCGTGCAAGAGAATTGAACTACATCATGTTGTTAAAGAACGAAGGCCCGGAAGAATAGACGACCAGCCCAACTGCGGCCCATAATGGACGACCTAGGGTTGGCCACCCCTAGGGGCTGCGCCCCCTCTCTATTTATCCAGGAGCTGCGCCTCCTTTATTTTCGAGTTTTGTTTTACGATAGCCTTAGCTACTCTCGAACACGCGCAAATCTGCGCTGTCTTCGTGTATTTAGAACTCCACCCTCGAGTAATAGATTAGATTGCTCGCATCTTTTTCTTGTTCGTTCTTCGATTGCGCACAGGAAACGATCTTCGTGATCAGGCTGATCTCGCATCAGCAAGGTCGGTAACCACAGGGAGTTGGTTCAGCGATTGCATTGCGCCTCGGGCTTGCTCGTCGTAGTCGGATCGCAAGGGTCATCTTCCGCCAAATCGGAATTATCTCCTCTCGCCAAAAGATCGGGCACCTCAGCTACATCAATGTGTTTTGGACCTAAAGTAGTGGATTGGCCATGTTCGTTTGCGGAAAACGAAGAAATGGTTCCGGTGGCAAAAACTCGTGCTTTGTATGCACCGCGACACCCGTTTTCGGAATGAGTGACGTGCGGCAACAAAATTGCGCGAAACCACCCCAAACATGGGTTTTGGACAGGATTGGGCATGTTCGTTGCGAAAAACGAAGAAATGGTTCCGGTGTTAAAAACTCGTGCTTGTATGCACCCCGACACCCGTTTTCGTAATGGGTGACGTGTGGCAACGAAATTGCGCGAAACCACCCCAAACATGAGTTTTGGACCTAAATTAGTGGATTGGGCATGTTCGTTGCGAAAAACGAAGAAATGGTTCCGGTGGCAAAAACTCGTGCTTGTATGCACCCCGACACCCGTTTTCGGAATGGGTGACGTGCGACAACGAAATTACGCGAAACCACCCCAAACATGAGTTTTGGACCTAAATTAGTGGATTGCGCATGTTCGTTGCGAAAAACGAAGAAATGGTTCCGGTGGCAAAAACTCGTGCTTGTATGCACCCCGACACCCGTTTTCGGAATGGGTTACGTGCGGCAACAAAATTGCGCGAAACCACCCCAAACATGAGTTTTGGACCTAAAGTAGTGGATTGGGAATGTTCGTTGCGAAAAACGAAGAAATAGTTCCGGTGGCAAAAACTCGTGCTGTATGCACCCCGACACCCGTTTTTGGAATGGGTGACGTGCGGCAACGAAATTGCGTTAAACCACCCCAAACATGTGTTTTGGACCTAAAGTAGTGGATTGGCCATGTTCGTTGCGAAAAACGAAGAAATGGTTCCGGTGGCAAAAACTCGTGCTTTGTATGCACTGCGACACCCGTTTTCGGAATGAGTGACGCGTCGGAACGAAATTGTGTGAAACCACCCCAAACATGAGTTTTGGACCTAAAGTAGTGGATTGGGCATGTTCGTTGCGAAAAATGAAGAAATGGTTCCGGTGGCAAAAAAACTCGTGCTCGTATGCACCCCCGACACCCGTTTTCGGAATGGGTGACGTGCGGCAATAAAATTGCGCGAGACGACCCCAAACATGTGTTTTGGACCTAAAGTAGTGGATTGGGCATGTTCGTTGCGAAAAACGAAGAAATGGTTCCGGTGGCAAAAACTCGTGCTTGTATGCACCCCGACACCCGTTTTCGGAATGGGTGACGTGCGACAAAATGAAATTACGCGAAACCACCTCAAACATGAGTTTTGGACCTAAATTAGTGGATTGGGCATGTTCGTTGCGAAAAACGAAGAAATGGTTCCGGTGGCAAAAACTCGTGCTTGTATGCACCCCGACACCCGTTTTCGGAATGGGTGACGTGCGACAATGAAATTACGCGAAACCACCCCAAACATGAGTTTTGGACCTAAATTAGTGGATTGGGCATGTTCGTTGCGAAAAACGAAGAAATGGTTCCGGTGGCAAAAACTCGTGCTTATATGCACCCCGACACCCGTTTTCGGAATGGGTGACGTGCGACAATGAAATTACGCGAAACCACCCCAAACATGAGTTTTGGACCTAAATTAGTGGATTGGGCATGTTCGTTGTGAAAAACGAAGAAATGGTTCCGGTGGCAAAAACTCGTGCTTGTATGCACCCCGACACCCGTTTTCGGAATGGGTGACGTGCGGCAACAAAATTGCGCGAAACCACCCCAAACATGAGTTTTGCACCTAAAGTAGTGGATTGGGAATGTTCGTTGCGAAAAACGAAGAAATAGTTCCGGTGGCAAAAACTCGTGCTTGTATGCAACCCACCCGTTTTCGGAATGGGTGACGTGCGACAACGAAATTGCGCAAAACCACCCCTAACATGTGTTTTGGACCTAAAGTAGTGGATTGGCCATGTTCGTTGCGAAAAACGAAGAAATGGCTCCGGTGGCAAAAACTCGTGCTTTGTATGAACTGCGACACCCGTTTTCGGAATGAGTGACGCGGCGGAACGAAATTGTGTGAAACCACCCCAAACATGAGTTTTGGCCCTAAAGTAGTGGATTGGGCATGTTCGTTGCGAAAAATGAAGAAATGGTTCCGGTGGCAAAAAACTCGTGCTTGTATGCACCCCCGACACCTGTTTTCGGAATGGGTGACGTGCTGCAACGAAATTTTGCGAAACCACCCCAAATATGAGTTTTGGACCTAAAGTAATGGATTGGGCATGTTCGTTGCGAAAAACGAAGAAATGGTTCCGGTGGCAAAAACTTATGCTTTGTATGCACCCCGACACCCGTTTTCGGAATGGGTGAGTGCGGCAATGAAATTGCGCGAAACGACCCCAGTCGATTGGGCATGTTCGTTGCGAAAAACGAAGAAATGGTTCCGGTGGCAAAAACTCGTGCTTTGTATGCACCGCAACACCCGTTCTCGGAATGAGTGACGTGCGGCAACGAAATTGCGCGAAACCACCCCAAACATGAGTTTTGGACATGTTCGTTGCGAAAAACGAAGAAATGGTTCCGGTGTTAAAAACTCGTGCTTGTATGCACCCCGACACCCGTTTTCGGAATGGGTGACGTGTGGAAACGAAATTGCGCGAAACCACCCCAAACATGAGTTTTGGACCTAAATTAGTGGATTGGGCATGTTCGTTGTGAAAAACGAAGACATGGTTCCGGTGGCAAAAACTCGTGCTTGTATGCACCCCGACACCCGTTTTAGGAATGGGTGACGTGCGACAACGAAATTGCGTGAAACCACCCCAAACATGTATTTTGGACCTAAAGTAGTGGATTGGGCATGTTCGTTGCGAAAAACGAAGAAATGGTTCCGGTGGCAAAAACTCATGCTTGTATGCACCCCGACACCCGTTATCGGAATGGGTGACGTGTGGCAACGAAATTGCGCAAAACCACCCCAAACATGAGTTTTGGACTTAAAGTATTTGGATTGGGCATGTTCGTTGCGAAAAACGAAGAAATGGTTCCAGTGGCAAAAACTCGTGCTTTGAATGCAACCCAACACCCATTTTCGGAATGGGTGACGTGCGGCAACGAAATTGCGCGAAACCACCCCAAACATGAGTTTTGGACCTAAAGTAGTGGACTGGACATGTTCGTTGCGAAAAACGAAGAAATGGTTCCGGTGGCAAAAACTCGTGCTTTGTATGCACCCCGACACCCGTTTTCGGAATGGGTGACGTGCGGCAACGAAATTGTGTGAAACCACCCCAAATATGAGTTTTGGACCTAAAGTAGTGGATTGGGCATGTTCTTTGCGAAATACGAAGAAATGGTTCCGGTGGCAAAAGCTCATGCTTTGTATGCACCCCGACACCCGTTTTCGGAATGGGTGACGTGCGGCAATGAAATTGCGCGAAACGACCCCAAACATGTGTTTTGGACCTAAAGTAGTGGATTGGCCATGTTCGTTGCGAAAAACGAAGAAATGGTTCCGGTGGCAAAAACTCGTGCTTTGTATGCACCGCGACACCCGTTTTCGGAATGAGTGACGTGCGGCAACGAAATTGCGCGAAACCACCCCAAACATGGGTTTTGGACAGGATTGGGCATGTTCGTTGCGAAAAACGAAGAAATGGTTCCGGTGTTAAAAACTCGTGCTTGTATGCACCCCGACACCCGTTTTCGGAATGGGTGACGTGTGGAAACGAAATTGCGCGAAACAACCCCAAACATGAGTTTTGGACCTAAATTAGTGGATTGGGCATGTTCGTTGCGAAAAACGAAGACATGGTTCCGGTGGCAAAAACTCGTGCTTGTATGCACCCCGACACCCGTTTTAGGAATGGGTGACGTGCGACAACGAAATTGCGCGAAACCACCCCAAACATGTATTTTGGACCTAAAGTAGTGGATTGGGCATGTTCGTTGCGAAAAACGAAGAAATGGTTCCGGTGGCAAAAACTCATGCTTGTATGCACCCCGACACCCGTTATCGGAATGGGTGACGTGTGGCAACGAAATTGCGCAAAACCACCCCAAACATGAGTTTTGGACTTAAAGTATTTGGATTGGGCATGTTCGTTGCTAAAAACGAAGAAATGGTTCCAGTGGCAAAAACTCGTGCTTTGAATGCAACCCAACACCCATTTTCGGAATGGGTGACGTGCGGCAACGAAATTGCGCGAAACCACCCCAAACATGAGTTTTGGACCTAAAGTAGTGGACTGGACATGTTCGTTGCGAAAAACGAAGAAATGGTTCTGGTGGCAAAAACTCGTGCTTTGTATGCACCCCGACACCCGTTTTCGGAATGGGTGACGTGCGGCAACGAAATTGTGTGAAACCACCCCAAATATGAGTTTTGGACCTAAAGTAGTGGATTGGGCATGTTCGTTGCGAAATACGAAGAAATGGTTCCGGTGGCAAAAGCTCATGCTTTGTATGCACCCCGACACCCGTTTTCGGAATGGGTGACGTGTGGCAATGAAATTGCGCGAAACGACCCCAAACATGTGTTTTGGACCTAAAGTAGTGGATTGGCCATGTTCGTTGCGAAAAACGAAGAAATGGTTCCGGTGGCAAAAACTCGTGCTTTGTATGCACCGCGACACCCGTTTTCGGAATGAGTGACGTGCGGCAACGAAATTGCGCGAAACCACCCCAAACATGGGTTTTGGACAGGATTGGGCATGTTCGTTGCGAAAAACGAAGAAATGGTTCCGGTGTTAAAAACTCGTGCTTGTATGCACCCCGACACCCGTTTTCGGAATGGGTGACGTGTGGAAACGAAATTGCGCGAAACCACCCCAAACATGAGTTTTGGACCTAAATTAGTGGATTGGGCATGTTCGTTGCGAAAAACGAAGACATGGTTCCGGTGGCAAAAACTCGTGCTTGTATGCACCCCGACACCCGTTTTAGGAATGGGTGACGTGCGACAACGAAATTGCGCGAAACCACCCCAAACATGTATTTTGGACCTAAAGTAGTGGATTGGGCATGTTCGTTGCGAAAAACGAAGAAATGGTTCCGGTGGCAAAAACTCATGCTTGTATGCACCCCGACACCCGTTATCGGAATGGGTGACGTGTGGCAACGAAATTGCGCAAAACCACCCCAAACATGAGTTTTGGACTTAAAGTATTTGGATTGGGCATGTTCGTTGCGAAAAACGAAGAAATGGTTCCAGTGGCAAAAACTCGTGCTTTGAATGTAACCCAACACCCATTATCGGAATGGGTGACGTGCGGCAACGAAATTGCGCGAAACCACCCCAAACATGAGTTTTGGACCTAAAGTAGTGGATTGGGAATGTTCGTTGCGAAAAACGAAGAAATGGTTCAGGTGGCAAAACCTCGTGCTTGTATGCACCCCGACACCCGTTTTCGGAATAGGTGACGTGCGGCAAGGAAATTGCGAGAAACCACCCCAAACATGTGTTTTGGACCTAAAGTAGTGGATTGGGCATGTTTGTTGCGAATATCGGAGAAATGGTTCCGGTGGCAAAAACTCGTGCTTTGTATGCACTTCAACACCCGTTTTCGGAATGAGTGACGTGCGGCAACGAAATTGCATGAAACCACCCCAAACATGAGTTTTGGACCTAAAGTAGTGGATTGGGCATGTTCGTTGCGAAAATGAAGAAATGGTTCCGGTGGCGAAAACTCGTGCTTGTATGCACCCCCGACACCCATTTTCGGAATGGGTGATGTGCGGCAACGAAATTGCGCGAAACCACCCCAAACATGTGTTTTGGACCTAAAGTAGTGGATTGGGCATGTTCGTTGCGAAAAACGAAGAAATTGATCCGGTGGCAAAAACTCGTGCTTTGTATGCACCCCGACACCCATTTCGCAATGGGTGACGTGCGACAACGAAATTGCGCGAAACCACCCCAAACATGAGTTTTGGACATAAATTAGTGGATTGGGCATGTTCATTGCGAAAAACGAAGAAATGGTTCCGGTGGCAAAAACTCGTGCTTGTATGCACCCCGACACCCGTTATCGGAATGGGTGACGTGTGGCAACGAAATTGCACGAAACCACCCCAAACATGAGTTTTGGACTTAAAGTATTTGGATTGGGCATGTTCGTTGCGAAAAACGAAGAAATGGTTCCAGTGGCAAAAACTCGTGCTTTGAATGCAACCCAACACCCATTTTCGGAATGGGTGACGTGCGGCAACGAAATTGCGCGAAACCACCCCTGAAAGAACATTCATCCCTTTTGTGAGTTTTGGTGATTTGGATAACAACACATTTAAAGGTCTAACAAGTTTGCTTAGTGTTGAACAGAAAATTCAGTATGATGAACATACTTGAATAGTGTATAATGATCAGTGAACAAGGTTCAACACAAGGTCAAATAACCAGTGAGACAATGCAAATGGATGTAATATGGTCTCTATATTGGTTTGAATATATGGACAAGTCCTGAGAAATCACTATGCATAAATATGATCATAATAGAGGTTGAAGTGATTAAGAGGATTGGTCAAGCCAAAGTGAATAAGGTATGAGGAATCGTGAATTGGCTTGACCATATTACTATTAGTCCATATATGAATATATGAGAATCAAACTAGAGCTTGATTGATCTTAGCAGTTATATCTAGATGACATTCAAGCAAGGTTCACAATATTGAAGAAATGATTCTCTCAATGGATGCTCAATAGGATGTGACTCAAGAATGGCTTGATAGGGTGAAGATAGCAAGGAAAGGGCTTCGAGGAACTAAGCGAAGGTGAAGGCCAAGCGACGGCTTGTAGACCGAGGTACCATAGCTAAGGTGAAGAAGAGAGTACTTGCACTAAGTCGATGAACTAATCAGCTATGAAGAGTTACAACATGTTGATGCATCAGTAAGGTGACTTGAAGCCATGATTTGAACTCATATATGGTGAAATGGCACAAGTCACAAGCTAGATTTGTGTTTGCTTCAAAAGGTGAGACAAAGATGTTTGTGATCCTTGTGAAGCAACATCATGGAGAAATCACACTTGAGACACCAATAACTAAAGGAGTTTACTTAATTATATTTTATTTGACTTGAGTATAGGAATCGTCGTACTATCAAGGGGGATCCATAAAGAAGGTTGGTGTTGGTACTAAAGCTCAAAATCCTTGATCTAAAACTTCCATTTTACCCTTGTTAATCCTTAGTGAAAGTATGTAGTACAACCTTTTTAAGTCTATCTTGGCCAAAATTGTTTTTTGGAAAAACAGGTTCATCCGGTTTTTGCACTGTTCACCTTTTTGGAAAATACTGGTTCAGCCGGACACTCAATCGGACACTCAACCGGTTTTTGTCTGGTGGAAACAGGTTCAACCGGTTTTAAAATAGGTTCAACCGGTTTTTGCACTGTTCACTTTTTTCTGCCAGTCTGCTGTGTCAGCCAAAAAGCTGTGCGCAGCTTTTTGAAAAACCCGTTCAACCGGTTTTGGGACCGGTTCAACCGGTTTTTGGGCAGAAAAGTCAAAAACGGCTAGTTTTGGAGCCCCACCTATATATACTCACTCCTACCTCTCTCCCCACAACAGAGCACGACTTGGACTCCATTTCTAACCTGAGAAACACCTCCCACTCTCTCACACACCTCTTGCCTCTCCCATTTCAAATCTTTGGAGAGAAATCTTTGAGTGAGTTTGAGAGCTGCGGTTTTTGTGCTTCATCTCCAAATCTCTCTTACTCTTCTCCATTCGAGCTTTGGTACTACATCGAGTTCTTTGTGGATTCATTACTCTTGGAGCTTCTAGCTCCTAGACGACTAGGTGTCTCTTGTGAGTCTCCAAATCTTATGGAAGACCACAAGAAAGTTTGTATTACCCGCTCGTTTGAGCAAAGATTAGTGTGTGGGCTTGACCTTTGTGGTCGGCAAGGGAGGATTAGGGTTGAAAGAGACCCGGCTCTTTGTGGGCGCCTCAACGAGGAAGTAGAGCACCTTGGTGGTGTGACCGAACCTCGGAATAAATCTTGTGTCTCTTGTGTTCTTGCTCATTGTTTTTGTTTGTGTTCTTCGTTCTCTCACCATTCCATGAAAGATTTGTTTATATCTTTTTGGTGTGTGGATTTTGAGAAGTGCCCTTCTCAGATCTACTACTTTGAACCCTGTGGATCATTTAGAACATCTCATTTCCAAAGTTAACTGGGTGAATTTCGAGATCAATTCAGTTTTACCCAGTTTGCTTCTAGTTTTTGTTGAAAAAGTTTTAACTTGCCTATTCACCCCCCCTCTAGGCAACTTTCAATTGGTATCAGAGCCTAATCCTCGTTCTAACGCTTAACCGCGTGAGGAAAAGATCATGTCGGGGGGACTAAGAAACGAAAGTGCTTCTAAGCTTGAAAAAGTTGAGGTTGCCTCGACTTCATCTTTTGTTGCAGATGTTGATCCTAGGGCAATAGATCTTGCCATGAGAATCGTCGAAAGGATGTTCCTCAAAATGAAGGAAGATGAGGCAAAGAACAAAATTGAAGAAGAAAATAATCGATGGAGACCAAACGACGAATCCACCTCTTCACAAGGTTCGTCTTTCAAATCCACTTCTCATATGTGCTTTATTGCTAATGGGAGTGACAGTGAAAGCGAAAGTGAGGATGAGGAGGAGCAAGAAAGTGATAGTGAAGATGAGGAAGATCTTCAAAAATTCTTCGCTCAACTAAGCAAGAAGAACCGGATGAGCTTGCTCAAACTCATGAAAAGAGCGGAAGAACAAAAGGAAATGCTTCATAAGCAAGAAGATATCCTCATCAAAAAAATCAAAGACTTGGAGAAGTTGACCAAAGAGAATGAGAAGCTAAAGTGCTCTCATGATGATTTGGTCCAAAGGTATGAAGACATTTCAATTGAGCAAATTAAAGCTATTAAAAATAAAAATGCTATGCTCAAGAACACGGTAGAAAAGCTAAATATTGAAAATCTAGCTTTGCAAGAAAAACATGATAAGCTTGTGTGCTCTCATAATAAATTTATGGATTCACATATCATGTTAGAAATGGCTCATGAGGTTGTGTTAACTAATTTGAAATCCTACCAACCTCACATATGCACATGTACTCATATAGAAACTATATTATCATGTGCTCACAAATGTTGCTCTCAAGAAAGCCAATCTTCCATTGAGCTAGAATTTTCAGGAACAAGTAATGTTTCCTATGCAAAAGAAAACAATGAGCTCAAGGAAGAAAATGAGAGGCTAAAAAGGAGCTTGACTCAATTGAAGGGAAAATGTCATGCTCAACCTTCTCAAGATAACCATGATAATACGGTGAAAAAGCTTGAGAAGGGGACAACCGTAGCATGCACAAAACCCCTTCAAAAGAATATCAAGCTTTCCAAGAAAGGCATGAGCAAACATCAAGAGAAGAAAGACAAAGCTCATGAGAAGTGCCTCAACCACGCCTCCACATGCTCCACACAAGGTAACAAACAAGCCACTCTTTCAAATAAGAGAAGATGCACTAGAAAGTGTTATCAATGTCATGAGAAGGGACATGAGATTAAGTCATGTCCCTACATAAATGATAGTGGCTTAAATTTGGAAAGAAAGAGGCTCACTAACCATGTAGCAAACAAGAAGCAAGGCAAGAAGGAGTCTTGCAAAATTAAAAATCATATTTGCTACACTTGCCGAAGAAAGGGACACCTTTGCAAGGATTGTCCCATGAGTAAGTATCCTAAGCCTACCATGTCAATTCATTCATACTTGCTTAGGAGACCCAAAAATGACACTTGTGCTAGAAAGGAAATTAGTTCACCTAAAACTAGCACAAAGGCCATTTGGGTGCCTAAGTACTTATTAGCTAACCTTGGTGGACCCATCCAAAAATGGGTACCAAAATGTACTTAATAAGTTTTGCAGGTACCTAGAGATGATATGAAGCTTTGGGGTGCTTGAGCGGTTTAACTCAATTCTTATCTCAAGCTATCAATCTTACATTGTCTATCCTTTAAGATTGACCCAAAGATGAATTGAATTGTTATATCACTAACTTCATATTCATCTCTAGCAAGAACTTGTGTTGTAGGGAATAAGGATTAACCTTTGTGGGAATCAAGCAAAAGGCCTATAACCAAGTGATATCCAAAGGATGGTAACAATTAATTTTTAAGTGCACGTTGCTTTTAATTGGTATATTCCTTTGTGTCTTTTGTAGCCACATAGGAAAAATGAAGCACTTGAGAATGAACTTAAAAGATTTTACCTTGCCTTGGAAAAGATCCAATTATATGGTAGATTGCAAGTTTATATGTTTATATCGTGACAATCTACATGCTTTAAATTGGTTGTATGTGTCTTGTGGCATATTTCAAATCGATTATGGTATTATTGCCATGACCTAGACATAAAGAGGATTATCCCATGTTATTAAATAGAGTGCTAAGTAAGAAATTCAATTTCTTAAAGCACTTACCAAAAGGGAAATTCTCTATATGACTAGAGTTGTGAGACTAATGTTTTTATCTAAGTGATTTATGTAGTTTCACAACATGAGAATGTGTTTCCCAAATGGAGTGTGCCATTCAACATTCAAATAAGATTGAACCAATATTATGTGAAGTATTCATTCTTGTTTAAATTGGTTTTGAGTCTTCTACATTAATCACTCACCATGCTATGAATTAAACTTGCCATGTAAACTTAATTAAATAATCATGCTACTTTCATCTTTTTTTTACAATTGATGTTATGCATGATGCTTGTAAGGGTAATTTAGTTCATATCATGAGGTTTCCTTGTTTTAGTAACCTTCTTGTCATTCATATACTAGAGGTTGCTAAATAGGAAACTATTGCTTATGTTACTAATACAATCTCTTTTAAGATATTTCATGGAAATTCATAAGTAGAGATTGTGCTCTTTTAATTGGTAAAATCACAAGCTTTAAAGGTTAATCTTCACCTAAAAGAAAGATTAGGAATGCTCAAGGCAAAGGTATGGAACTAATTGCTTCAATTGGTAGTTGATCAATGGTAGTTCCTTTCAAGTGGCATTCTTTCAATTGGTAATATTATATTCTATGGAAAGAAATGTCAATATGAAGGTTAAATTCCTTTTGGCTTAAATTTGTAAATTGGTGCATATTGTTAATTCACTCCTCCATGTGTATTAACTTAAAAGGAATTTAATTTATGCCTTTATGCCTCATAAATGATTTGTTTGGCATTCATATATAAACATAATCATTCATTAAATACTTCCTTGTACCACTAATATCTCTTTTCAAAGTGCTTTTTCGACTAGTTTTAAAAGGAAAAGAGATAACAAGCTAAAGAAGGAAGTCTCCACAATTGAAGAAAAGAAGAATACTAAGGTGACACCACCACAGATAGTAAGATCTGTTAAATTGGTATAACAAATGGTACATTCTATATGGTGGTAAGTATTCTTAGGCATAAGTTAATTCTTTGCAAATTTTTCATGCCTTGACCAATATATGTAATGTACTCCTCTTGAGAATCTTCATTGAATTGAAAGTGCATTTGATAAGTCATTCAAATACTTGATGCACATATCTAGTGGGAGAACATTATATATCTTGTGTCATAGAGAATAAGTTTCACTTGAGTAAGCTATACTAAGACAATCCAAAATGGTAAATTTGTATCTCATTCATATGGATTGTAATCTTTGTTTTCTAAATAGCTACTCTTGATGCAGTTTAAAATTCCCTTATCGTTAATTCTAAAAGTGCATAAGAATCTTTTTGTTGATATTCATCACATACATATGCACTAACATGGATATGATTTTTAAACTGTAAAAGGTACAATTAGTGATCTATACTCTCTAAATTTTGGAAACCCATATTTTGATATCTTAGAAATCTACTTCAATCGATATCCATATGCTTCACATTGAATTAGATCACTAAGTTGTAAATTCCATACATAACTTGTCTTTATGATATGAATGCTTGTGCGACTAACCTTGATAAGCTAGGTGCACCCAAGGTCAAGCTAGGTTCATCATCAAGAAGGCAACACAATGATGATCACTCCTTCAATGGATCAAGTTGGCTGCTCGATAATGGATGTATAAATCATATTTGGAGATAGTAGCAAGGGTGGTAACAATTGAATCTCAAGTGCATATTATTTTCAAATCTTATATCTTTTGTGACTTGTGTAGCCACTAAGGAAGAAGAAGCACTTGAGGATACACATCAGTTGTTGATTATGAAATAAAGGTCCAATTGGAAGATGAATGAATATTATCATATGGTCAACAATCCAAAATTATGTGACGTATTTTCTATCTAGTTAATTTGGATTTTATTCTTCCATATTAGACACTCACCATAATATGGATTAAGTCAGCCCTTTAGACTTCATTGAACAACCATGCATATTATCCATGTCATTCAAAATATATTGTGCATAAGGGCTCAAGGGAAATTTAGTCCATATTATGAGGTTTCTTTATTTTTGCAACACACATGCCTTCCACATATAAAGGGTTGCTAAATAAGAAACTAGTGCTTGTGCTACTAATGTCATCTCTTGTGTTGGGTTTATCCATAGAAAATCTATGTTAAGAGATGGTGCTTGTTTTAAATTGGATAAATCACAAGCTTAAAGGATACTATTCAACTAAAGTAAGAAGAAGTTGATAAGAGGCCAAGGTATGCAAACTTCCTCTCTTTCAGTTGTTTTAGTATTCTATCCTTAGTGGGATGTACCATAGTATAGGTTAAATTCCTTGCAATATAAAATGTTCAATAGTGCATATAACTTTGACATCAACTATATGTGTGCAGTAATTTAAAGGAATTTAGTCTATCCTTTTGGGTTTCAATAATGATGATTCATTTGCCATCCACATATAAGGATCATCATTTGTGAAACCCTCTCTTGTGTTTTTAATGCTCTCTTTTCTAAGTGTTACAACGAGATCCTTCCAAGAGCTTTCAAGATGGATTCAAAATCTACAAAAAATGAATGAAGTTCTGATGAGGACATCAACACCAACACGAGCACATCTACACCAGCAGCACCTTCTCCAGCCCAGGCACCATCTTCCCCAGTCCAGGCGCCACCCCTTCCACCTGGGCCAGTGACTCGGGCCCGTGCAAGAGAATTGAACTACATCATGTTGTTAAAGAACGAAGGCCCAGAAGAATAGACGACCAGCCCAATTGCGGCCCATAATGGACGACCTAGGGTTGGCCGCCCCTAGGGGCTGCGCTCCCTCTCTATTTATACAGGAGCTGCGCCTCCTTTATTTTCCGAGTTTTGTTTTACATTAGCTTTAGCTACTCTCGAACACGCGCAAATCTGCGCTGTCTTCGTGTATTCAGAACTCCACCCTCGAGTAATAGATTAGATTGCTCGCATCTTTTTCTTGTTCGTTCTTCGATTGCGCACAGGAAACGATCTTCGTGATCAGGCCGATCTCGCATCAGCAAGGTCGGTAACCACAGGGAGTTGGTTCAGCGATTGCATTGGCGCCTCGGGCTTGCTCGTCGTAGTCGGATCGCAAGGGTCAACTTCCGCCAAATCGGAATTATCTCTACTCGCCGAAAGATCGGGCACCTCAGCTACATCAATTGGTATCAGATTTCCAGGTTGATCGGTGAGTTTATCGAGTGTTTTTTTCCTACAGTCCACAAAACCACATAAAAATTCAGGTTAGACCTTATCCCAGCACCCTTTTGAGCCTCGCACTTTCTTTCAATAATCTGCATTGTTGAATTTGTGTGCTTTCGCGTCATTTGTTGCTGGTTGCATTGTGTTCTTCCACCATTCAAATCCTAGCGCCGCCACCATCTCCCCTTTGATCACGCCACAAACCGAGTCAATATTGTTTCCTTGTTTTTCTCCTTCGGTTACGTCAAAAAAAAACAGAAAAAACAAACCGAGTCAACGGCCGTTTCCTTGTTTTTCTCCTTCGGTTACGAAAAAAAAAACAGAAAAAAAACCGAGTCAACATCGTTTCCTTGTTTTTCTCCTTCGGTTACGTCAAAAAAAAAACAGAAACAAAAAAAAAACAACGAAGGAGATAGGATACGGTTGTTTCATCCCGGTCGTTTGAAAACATAACTTGAGCTACCTTCCTTAAACCGGGCATAACTTTTCGCTCGGGTGTCCGAAAAATCTGAAATTTTTACAGGAGCTAGTTGACACCATTCTGAGGCCGGCCAAACTCACCTTCGGTCTGTTTGGGTTCGACAAAATTGTCAAAAAAATTCAGGAAAATAAAGAAAAAATCCGTCAAAGTTCTCGCACGCTTTTCAGAGAACTTCCTGATTTTCTGTAGACCACATTTGAACTCTGTTTTAGGTGAAACTTCGTGTAGCTCCTATTTTGTTGCTTCTTGTGCTGAGAAAAATATCAAAAAAATCATACAAAAAAGAAAAACAAAATCACTTGTGATTCCTACTAGTGGCCTCGCTAGTACAATATTTACGGTACTGCCATTCTGCTAGTTCCATCCGTCCTTTGCACTTGTGGCCAGCAATATAGTTTCGTGTTTTGCACTATAATTCAACTTTGCATTATTGTTTGGTCGTGCTAATCCTTGACTTGAGTGCAGCCTACCCAGAACTCCACATATTTCTACGACGAGTAGGTTTCTGTTTCTCCAGGCAATCGCTCATCCAATCTTTCACCGGTTCCACCTGTTGGTTGCAGTTCACCACTGTGGCTTAGTAAGAACGGATAAGAATTTGATAACAGCACTAGTGTAAGCGCCTTGTGAGCAGTACACCCCTGTTTTTGTCGTTTTTTTTTGGTGTTTTGGTGTTTGCGCTAACTATGGCAGGAGCACATGACACGGTGGATGCCCAGTTGCTGGAAGTAAAGGGACAAGTTAATGGACTTGCTGATGACATTAGGACGATGCATGAACGGCTTGATTCAACGGTCACTTCGACGACCGAGCGTTTCAACCAGCTTGACCTTGCTCAAACGGCGACTCGCACCACACTCGACACCATCCTGGCACGCCTTGATGCGTTGACCACAAAGATGGAGCAGGACTACGGCGGTGACACTGAGTGGGACGATGGAGATCGCCGTGGTCGTGCACGCCGTGTGGTTCGTCATCCCCCTAATGACTTATTTTCTAAGATTAAATTTAAAATTCCACCTTTTAATGGCAAATATGATCCTGCTGCATATCTTGATTGGGAGTTAGAGGTTGAACAAAAATTTTCATGCCATGATATTGCTGCACATTCTCAGGTTAAAGCTGCTATTAGTGAATTTACTGATTTTGCTTTAATTTGGTGGCGTGAGTTTAAAATAAAACATCCCACTACCATTCCAACCACTTGGGATCAGTTGAAAGCTGCGATGCGACATCGATTTGTGCCTTCGTATTATGCTCGTGATTTGCTTAATAAAATGCAGAGTTTTCAGCAAGGTTCTCAATCTGTTGAGGACTATTTCCAGGAGTTACAAAAAGGTATGATTCGTTGTGGGATATTGGAGGACAACGACGCTGCGATGGCACGTTTTCGTCGTGGTTTAAACCGCGAAATCCAAGATATACTTGATTATAAGGAATATTATGATATGACTACTTTATTTGAATATGCTTGCAAAGCTGAACGTGAAGTGCAGGGACGCCGCTCGAAGCCATATTCTAACCCTTTTGTAGGACGAAGCTCGACATCCACCTCAGCACCAGTTCCCCCTGCGCCATCCACGTCCACCACTACTCCACGCGAGAAGACGACCAAACCAGCCAGCACTACCCCACCCACAGGTCGTACACGGGATATTCAGTGTCATCGCTGTAGAGGATTTGGCCATGTGATTCGGGACTGCCCAAACAAGCGCACTTTACTCATTCGTGACGATGGTGAGTACTCTTCCGCTAGTGATTCTGAAGAAATTGAACATGCACTACTTGCCAGTGACCATGCAGCTAAGGCGGAGGTACATGTCAACCCGGGCGACGCTGATAGGTATGAAAGTCTTGTTGTGCAGCGTGTTCTCAGTACACAGGTCGCTTTGCCCGAGAAGAATCAGCGACACACTCTGTTCCATACAAAGGGTGTTGTGCAGGAGCGGTCAATTCGCATCATTATCGACAGCGGCAGTTGCAACAATTTGGCGAGTACCATGCTGGTCGAAAAGTTGTCGTTACCCACTCGTAAGCATCCAAACCCATATCACATTCAATGGCTTAATGATGGTGGTAAAATAAAAATCACGCGTTCCGTGCGAGTTCCTTTCTCCATGGGTGCTTATTCTGATTTTGTTGATTGTGATGTTATTCCCATGGAAGCATGCTCTTTGTTACTTGGTCGACCTTGGCAATATGATACTGATAGCTTGCATCATGGTCGTTCGAATCATTATTCTTTCATTTTTAAGGGTCAGAAAATAATTATACATCCAATGACACCTGAACAAATTGTTAAAGATGATCTTGCCCGAGCTGCTATAACTGCTAAACAACTTGATCCATCGCCCTCTGTTCCTTCTGAAATTAAGTTGAAGGCTCCTGTTTTACTTGCTACACGTGCTGATTTTGATGATCTACACGGTGCTCATTTGCCATGCTATGCACTTGTATGCTCTAGTGTCCTCATTTCACTTGATGATGCACCATCTTTGGCTATTCCCCCTATGGTTGCTAACCTTTTGCAGGAGTACGCTGATGTCTTTCCCAAAGACTTACCACCGGGTCTCCCACCGCTTCGTGGCATTGAGCACTAGATCGACCTCATTCCTGGTTCACAGCTTCCGAACCGCGCACCATACCGTACAAATCCGGATGAGACGAAGGAGATTCAGCGCCAGGTACAGGCGTTGCTTGACAAAGGATACATTCGTGAGTCTCTTAGCCCTTGCTCTGTTCCTGTGTTACTTGTTCCCAAGATGGATGGGTCATGGCGTATGTGTGTAGACTGTCGTGCTATTAATAACATCACTATTCGTTATCGCTATCCTATACCACGCCTTGACGATATGCTAGATGAGCTTAGTGGTGCCATTATTTTCACTAAGATTGATTTGCGTAGTGGTTACCACCAGATTAGAATGAAACTGGGTGATGAATGGAAAACAGCCTTCAAAACGAAATTTGGTTTATATGAATGGTTGGTTATGTCGTTTGGATTGACTAATGCTCCCAGCACTTTTATGCGAGTGATGAATGAAGTTCTGAGGCCCTTCATAGGATTGTTTGTGGTTGTTTATTTCGATGATATCCTTATTTACAGCAAATCTAAGAAAGAGCATTTGGAACATTTAAGTGCTGTTTTTGATGCATTGCGTGCCGCCCAGTTATTCGCTAACATGGAAAAATGCATCTTTTGCACACGACGTGTCTCGTTTCTTGGTTATGTTGTTACTCCACAGGGCATTGAGGTGGATAGCAGCAAGATTGCTGCCATTCGGGAGTGGCCTACACCGACGACGGTCACACAAATTCGGAGCTTTCTTGGACTTGCCGGTTTCTACCGCAGATTTGTTCGTGATTTTAGCTCCATTGCAGCGCCTCTACATGAGCTTACAAAGAAAGATGTGCCGTTTGCTTGGAGTGATTCGCAGGAGGAAGCGTTCAGCACTTTGAAAGATAAGTTAACTCAAGCTCCCCTATTGCAATTGCCTGATTTTAATATAAAGTATTTGAGCTTGAATGCGATGCTAGCGGTATTGGGCTAGGTGCTGTTTTATTACAAGAAGGAAAACCAGTTGCTTATTTTAGTGAAAAATTAAGCGGTGCTAGTCTGAAATATTCTACTTATGATAAGGAGCTTTACGCGTTAGTGCGCACTTTACATACATGGCAGCACTATCTTTGGCATCGTGAGTTCATAATTCATTCTGATCATGAGGCTTTAAAACATATTCGTACCCAAACAAATCTGAACCGTCGTCATGCTAAATGGGTAGAATTCATTGAGTCTTTTCCTTACATTATTAAACACAAGAACGGGAAGGACAATGTTATTGCTGATGCTTTGTCTCGTCGCTATACCATGCTGTCACAGTTAGATTTTAAAATCTTTGGTTTGCACACTGTAAAAGATCAATATGTTGACGATGCTGATTTTAAAGATGCTTTCGGCCATTGTATTAATGGGAAACCATGGGGCCAATTTCACATACAGGATGGGTTCCTGTTTCGCGCTAACAAGCTGTGTGTTCCAGCTAGCTCGGTTCGTCTTTTGTTGTTACAGGAAGCACATGGAGGCGGTCTCATGGGGCACTTTGGCGCCTACAAGACACATGAGGTGTTGGCTGCCCACTTCTTTTGGCCTCGGATGCGCGCTGATGTTGAGCGCCTTGTTGCACGCTGCACTACTTGTCAGAAAGCTAAGTCACGGTTCAACAACCATGGTTTGTATATGCCTTTGCCTGTTCCTACTTCCCCTTGGATTGATATTTCGATGGATTTTGTTTTGGGATTGCCTAGAACTAAGAAGGGGAGGGATAGCATTTTTGTGGTTGTTGATCGATTCTCCAAAATGGCTCATTTCATACCTTGTCATAAGACTGATGATGCTAGCAATGTTGCTGAATTGTTTTTTAGAGAGATTATTCGTTTGCACGGTATTCCCAATGCAATAGTCTCGGATCGTGATGCCAAGTTTCTGAGTCATTTTTGGAGATCTCTGTGGAATAAATTAGGAACTAAATTGCTGTTTAGCACCACTTGTCACCCTTAGACTGATGGTCAAACTGAGGTAGTTAATCGAACTTTGTCTACCATGCTTAGGGCTGTTTTAGACAAAAATTTGAAACGTTGGGAGGATTGCTTACCTCATGTTGAGTTTGCTTATAATCATGCAACACATTCTTCTACAAAGATGTGCCCTTTTCAAATTGTTTATGGTTACATTCCTAGGGCGCCTATTGCTTTGTTTTCGCTTGATGCTACGGACGCCCCACACAAAGATGCTCTTGCACATGTTGAACAAATGATTAATCTCCATGAACAAACTCAACAAAACATTGCTGCTGCTAATGCTAAATATCAGATTACTGGTAGTAAAGGTCGGAAACTAGTTACTTTTGAACCTGGTGATATGGTTTGGTTGCATTTGAGAAAGGATCGTTTTCCTACTTTGCGCCATTCTAAATTGATGCCTCGTGCTGCTGGTCCTTTTAAGGTACTAACCAAGATTAATGATAATGCTTATATCCTTGACCTGCCTGCGGAGTTTGGTGTTTCCACTAGTTTTAATGTTGCAGATTTGAAACCGTATGCGGGAGAAGATGAGGAGTTGCCGTCGAGGACGACTTCAGTTCAAGAAGGGGAGGATGATGAGGACATCAACACCAACACGAGCACATCTACACCAGCAGCACCTTCTCCAGCCCAGGCACCATCTTCCCCAGTCCAGGCGCCACCCCTTCCACCTGGGCCAGTGACTCGGGCCCGTGCAAGAGAATTGAACTACATCATGTTGTTAAAGAACGAAGGCCCAGAAGAATAGACGACCAGCCCAATTGCGGCCCATAATGGACGACCTAGGGTTGGCCGCCCCTAGGGGCTGCGCCCCCTCTCTATTTATACAGGAGCTGCGCCTCCTTTATTTTCCGAGTTTTGTTTTACATTAGCTTTAGCTACTCTCGAACACGCGCAAATCTGCGCTGTCTTCGTGTATTCAGAACTCCACCCTCGAGTAATAGATTAGATTGCTCGCATCTTTTTCTTGTTCGTTCTTCGATTGCGCACAGGAAACGATCTTCGTGATTAGGCCGATCTCGCATCAGCAAGGTCGGTAACCACAGGGAGTTGGTTCAGCGATTGCATTGGCGCCTCGGGCTTGCTCGTCGTAGTCGGATCGCAAGGGTCAACTTCCGCCAAATCGGAATTATCTCTACTCGCCGAAAGATCGGGCACCTCAGCTACATCAAGTTCAAGATCACTTGGTTGGATGAAATCATAAAGAGAAAAGAGATCACAGTGAATCAAGAAGGGAGTTATATTTTTTTTTGTCAACCAAATAATGAAGATGTAGTGACATATTTATATGGTATTCTTCATTATGAGGTTTGAGGTTCATATTAGCATGCTTTACCCTCCAAGATTTCAATTGATATACTTTTAGTTCTTAAACTTTTAATTGGTATAATTCTCATCATCTATTTAAAGCATGTTATGTTAAACCAAGATATAGTGCAAACATCTCCTTTAACCTCGTATTGTTGATGTGCATAGGTGTACTTTGTGTACTCTTGCATGCACAAATTGAGGGAGAGTTTAGCCTATATCTTGTGAGACTAATGATTTCTTTCAAGTTCATGTTGTGTAGTCTCACACCTTGGTGAAAGAAGAACATCAAATGAGGATGAGTGGTTCCAAGGAAATGATCAAATAATTACCACATATCACCCCATGGATTAGTTCTTTTGGGGGACGATATGTGTTCTCTAGCATGATTTCAATTGTTGCAAATTTATTATGCCCTGGCCAAGATATATGATGAACCCCTCTAAGAATCTTAATTGAATCAAGTTCATGCTACAAGTAATTCGAGTACTTGATGCACACATTTAGGGGGAGCTCATTCTATATCCTGTGTCCTTAGATACTAACAATTTCTTTTAGTGAACTTGTGTAGTTCTTTGAAAAGAATGGGTTTCTCTTGATTTTTTTGAAGAGGATATGTTTCTCTTTGGCATGCTAAATTCACTCAATACATGTCGTAATGAAGACTGATGGGCATGAATGAAAATCATCTTGCTTTGTGCAAAAATAATGTCAATCCTATCAAAACACTAAGTTGAAAATTGATGATCATGATGGAGAACATGTGGCATAAAACAAAGATGTGTCATTCCATGAACTATTGTATTCCTTTGTACATCTAGTCTCTTACATGCTAGTGTGTGAATGTATATGTAATATCTTAAGTCACACCATAAGGTTGCACTTGTGGTGTCGATTAAAGAATCTTTAGATATTTGATTAATACCTCTTGTGGTGATGTCATAAGTTAGTCTTGAGTTATCTTAGTGTGGTATGAGTCAAACATGCTAACTTCTCAAGAATCTTGGCTTAAATATTGCATATCATGTCTATTAGTATACCTTTTGATTATGAGTAATTTCTTAAATTGGTGCAATTTCATATTTTCATACTTTATTTGTACCAAGGTTCAAATTGTAGAACTTAATCCCCTGGCCTCACAAGTCCAAGTGCATAAGTTAAACAAGTATTCATCACTTGTATGCACACATTTTGGGGGAGAATGGTCTATAATTTGAATCTTTGAGACTAACTTCATTTTCAAGTCTATTATGTGTGTAGTCTCAAATTAGAAAGGAATCTTCAAGCAAAGGCAATCGCTTCCACTGCAAATTTTGATGGGTATCAAAGATTCTCTACTCCAATAAATGTATCTTTTATACATTTCATAAGAGAATGAGTTTCTCTTGTATATGCTACTCCAACATCATCTAAAATTGAGCGTGCAAATGAATTTTAAATCCAACACAAGTTTGGAACACCCCCTTGAAAAGGTAAAACACAAAGGTACATCACTTCATGTCACTTCTACATTACTTTTGTGTCATCTAAGGACCCTTTTCATGATAGTGTGTTCAAATCTTGATTAATCATAATTTCTACCCTTTATATTATTTGTATCCTTTTTGGAGATTTATGACAAAGGGGGAGAAATTGTGCATTAAAGCTTACCTTTAGTCTTATGTAACTAAGTGTAAGAAGACTTTTGAAAAGGGGGAGAAATAATTGACAAAAGGGGGAGAATCATAAGTAAAACATAAGATGTAAGAAATTGATGAGTGCATAATTTGTCATGAGCATCACGTTTATTTATGACACAAAGCACCCTATGAATAGTATGATATATGTTGTCTTCACTCTTTGACCCAAATATGTGGTTTTGGCATTTGAGTACAAAATTGGTATTTTCTGAAACGCACATATTTAGGGGGAGGAAACTATATCATAGGATTCAAAATCTTATTTATCAAATCTTATGTAAGCTTTAAATGTGTTGTCATCAATCACCAAAAAGGGGGAGATTGAAAGAGCATTCATCCCTTTTGTGAGTTTTGGTGATTTGGATAACAACACATTTAAAGGTCTAACAAGTTTGCTAAGTGTTGAACAGGAAATTCAGTATGATGAACATACTTGAATAGTGTATAATGATCAGTGAACAAGGTTCAACACAAGGTCAAATAACTAGTGAGACAATGCAAATGGATATAATATGGTCTCTATATTGGTTTGAATATATGGACAAGTCCTGAGAAATCACTATGCATAAATATGATCATAATAGAGGTTGAAGTGATTAAGAGGATTGGTCAAGCCAAAGTGAATAAGATATGAGGAATCGTGAATTGGCTTGACCATATTACTATTAGTCCATATATGAATATATGAGAATCAAACTAGAGCTTGATTGATCTTAGCAGTTATATCTAGATGACATTCAAGCAAGGTTCACAATATTGAAGAAATGATTCTCTCAATGGATGCTCAATAGGATGTGACTCAAGAATGGCTTGATAGGGTGAAGATAGCAAGGAAAGGGCTTCGAGGAACTAAGCGAAGGTGAAGGCCAAGCGACGGCTTGTAGACCGAGGTACCATGGCTAAGGTGAAGAAGAGAGTACTTGCACTAAGTCGATGAACTAATCAGCTATGAAGAGTTACAACATGTTGATGCATCAGTAAGGTGACTTGAAGCCATGATTTGAACTCATATATGGTGAAATGGCACAAGTCACATGCTAGATTTGTGTTTGCTTCAAAAGGTGAGACAAAGATGTTTGTGATCCTTATGAAGCAACATCATGGAGAAATCACACTTGAGACACCAATGACTAAAGGAGTTTACTTAATTATATTTTATTTGACTTGAGTATAGGAATCGTCGTACTATCAAGGGGGATCCATAAAGAAGGTTGGTGTTGGTACTAAAGCTCAAAATCCTTGATCTAAAACTTCCATTTACCCTTGTTAATCCTTAGTGAAAGTATGTAGTACAACCTTTTTAAGTCTATCTTGGCCAAAATTGTTTTTTGGAAAAACAGGTTCATCCGGTTTTTGCACTGTTCACCTTTTTGGAAAATACTGGTTCAGCCGGACACTCAATCGGACACTCAACCGGTTTTTGTATGGTGGAAACAGGTTCAACCGGTTTTAAAATAGGTTCAACCGGTTTTTGCACTGTTCACTTTTTTCTGCCAGTCTGCTGTGTCAGCCAAAAAGCTGTGCGCAGCTTTTTGAAAAACCCGTTCAACCGGTTTTGGGACCGGTTCAACCGGTTTTTGGGCAGAAAAGTCAAAAACGGCTAGTTTTGGAGCCCCACCTATATATACTCACTCCTACCTCTCTCCCCACAGCAGAGCACGACTTGGACTCCATTTCTAACCTGAGAAACACCTCCCACTCTCTCACACACCTCTTGCCTCTCCCATTTCAAATCTTTGGAGAGAAATCTTTGAGTGAGTTTGAGAGCTGCGGTTTTTGTGCTTCATCTCCAAATCTCTCTTACTCTTCTCCATTCGAGCTTTGGTACTACATCGAGTTCTTTGTGGATTAATTACTCTTGGAGCTTCTAGCTCCTAGACGACTAGGTGTCTCTTGTGAGTCTCCAAATCTTGTGGAAGACCACAAGAAAGTTTGTATTACCCGCTCGTTTGAGCAAAGATTAGTGTGTGGGCTTGACCTTTGTGGTCGGCAAGGGAGGATTAGGGTTGAAAGAGACCCGACTCTTTGTGGGCGCCTCAACGAGGAAGTAGGGCACCTTGGTGGTGTGACCGAACCTCGGGATAAATCTTGTGTCTCTTGTGTTCTTGCTCATTGTGTTTGTTTGTGTTCTTCGTTCTCTCACCATTCCATGAAAGATTTGTTTATATCTTTTTGGTGTGTGGATTTTGAGAAGTGCCCTTCTCAGATCTACTACTTTGAACCCTGTGGATCATTTAGAACATCTCATTTCCAAAGTTAACTGGGTGAATTTCGAGATCAATTCAGTTTTACCCAGTTTGCTTCTAGTTTTTGTTGAAAAAGTTTTAACTTGCCTATTCACCCCCCCTCTAGGCAACTTTCAACCCCAAACATGTGTTTTGGACCTAAAGTAGTAGTTAGGCATGTTCGTTGCGAAAAACGAAGAAATGGTTCCGGTGGCAAAAACTCGTGCTTTGTATGCACCCCGACACCCGTTTTCGGAATGGGTGACGTGCGGCAACGAAATTGTGCGAAACCACCCCAAATATGAGTTTTGGACCTAAAGTAGTGGATTGGGCATGTTCGTTGCGAAAAACGAAGAAATGGTTCCGGTGGCAAAAACTCGTGCTTTGTATGCACCGCGACACCCGTTTTCGGAATGGGTGACGTGCGGCAACGAAATTGTGTGAAACCACCCCAAATATGAGTTTTGGACCTAATGTAGTGGATTGGGCATGTTCGTTGCGAAAAACGAAGAAATAGTTCCGGTGGCAAAAACTCATGCTTTGTATGCACCCCGACACCCGTTTACGGAATGGGTGACGTGCGGCAATGAAATTGCGCGAAACGACCCCAAACATGTGTTTTGGACCTAAAGTAGTGGACTGGGCATGTTCGTTGCGAAAAACGAAGAAATGGTTCCGGTGGCAAAAACCCGTGCTTTGTATGCACCGCGACACCCGTTTTCGGAATGGGTGACGTGCGGCAACGAAATTGTGTGAAACCACCCCAAATATGAGTTTTGGACCTAATGTAGTGGATTGGGCATGTTCGTTGCGAAAAACGAAGAAATAGTTCCGGTGGCAAAAACTCATGCTTTGTATGCACCCCGACACCCGTTTTCGGAATGGGTGACGTGCGGCAATGAAATTGCGCGAAACCACCCCAAACATGTGTTTTGGACCTAAAGTAGTGGATTGGGCATGTTCGTTGCGAAAAATGAAGAAATTGATCCGGTGGCAAAAACTCGTGCTTTGTATGCACCCCGACACCCATTTCGCAATGGGTGACATGCGACAACGAAATTGCGCGAAACCACCCCAAATATGAGTTTTGGACATAAATTAGTGGATTGGGCATGTTCGTTGCGAAAAACGAAGAAATGGTTCCGGTGGCAAAAACTCGTGCTTGTATGCACCCCGACACCCGTTTTCGGAATGGGTGACGTGTGGCAACGAAATTACGCGAAACCACCCCAAACATGAGTTTTGGACTTAAATAGTGGATTGGGCATGTTCGTTGTGAAAAACGAAGAAATGGTTCCAGTGGCAAAAACTCGTGCTTTGTATGCACCCCGACACCCATTTTCGGAATGGGTGACGTGCGGCAACGAAATTGCGCGAAACCACCCCAAACATGTGTTTTGGACCTAAAGTAGTGGTTAGGCATGTTCGTTGCGAAAAACGAAGAAATGGTTCCGGTGGCAAAAACTCGTGCTTTGTATGCACCCCGACACCCGTTTTCGGAATGGGTGACGTGCGGCAACGAAATTGTGTGAAACCACCCCAAATATGAGTTTTGGACCTAAAGTAGTGGATTGGGCATGTTCGTTGCGAAAAACGAAGAAATGGTTCCGGTGGCAAAAGCTCATGCTTTGTATGTACCCCGACACCCGTTTTCGGAATGCGTGACGTGCGGCAATGAAATTGCGCGAAACGACCCCAAACATGTGTTTTGGACCTAAAGTAGTGGACTGGGCATGTTCGTTGCGAAAAACGAAGAAATGGTTCCGGTGGCAAAAACTCGTGCTTTGTATGCAAGGCGACACCCGTTTTCGGAATGGGCGACGTGCGGCAACGAAATTGTGTGAAACCACCCCAAATATGAGTTTTGGACCTAAAGTAGTGGATTGGGCATGTTCGTTGCGAAAAACGAAGAAATGGTTCCGGTGGCAAAAACTCATGCTTTGTATGCACCCCGACACCTGTTTTCGGAATGGGTGACGTGCGGGAGTGAAATTGCGCGAAACGACCCCAAACATGTGTTTTGGACCTAAAGTAGTGGATTGGCCATGTTCGTTGCGAAAAACAAAGAAATGGTTTCGGTGGCAAAAACTCGTGCTTTGTATGCACCGCGACACCCGTTTTCGGAATGAGTGACGTGCGACAACGAAATTGCGCGAAACCACCCCAAACATGGGTTTTGGACAGGATTGGGCATGTTCGTTGCGAAAAACGAAGAAATGGTTCCGGTGTTAAAAACTCGTGCTTGTATGCACCCCGACACCGGTTTTCATAATGGGTGACGTGTTGCAACGAAATTGCGCGAAACCACCCCAAACACGATTTTTGGACCAAAATTAGTGGATTGGGCATGTTCGTTGCGAAAAACGAAGAAATGGTTCCGGTGGCAAAAACTCGTGCTTGTATGCACCCCGACACCCGTTTTCAGAATGGATGACGTGCGACAACGAAATTGCGCGAAACAACCCAAACATGAGTTTTGGACCTAAATTAGTGGATTGGGCATGTTCGTTGCGAAAAACGAAGAAATGGTTCTGGTGGCAAAAACTCGTGCTTGTATGCACCCCGACACCCGTTTTCAGAATGGGTGACGTGCAGCAACGAAATTGCGCGAAACCACGCCAAACATGAGTTTCGGACCTAAAGTAGTGGATTGGGAATGTTCGTTGTGAAAAACGAAGAAATGGTTCAGGTGGCAAAACCTCGTGCTTGTATGCACCCCGACACCCGTTTTCGGAATAGGTGACGTGCGGCAACGAAATTGCGCGAAACCACTCCAAACATGTGTTTTGGACCTAAAGTAGTGGATTGGGCATGTTTGTTGCGAATAACGGAGAAATGGTTCCGGTGGCAAAAACTCGTGCTTTGTATGCACTGCGACACCCATTTTCGGAATGAGTGACGTGCGGCAACGAAATTGTGTGAAACCACCCCAAATATGAGTTTTGGACCTAAAGTAGTGGATTGGGCATGTTCGTTGCGAAAATGAAAAATGGTTCCGGTGGCGAAAACTCGTGCTTGTATGCACCCCCGACACCCGTTTTCGGAATGGGTGACGTGCGGCAACGAAATTGCGCGAAACCACCCCAAACATGTGTTTTGGAACTAAAGTAGTGGATTGGGCATGTTCGTTGCAAAAAACGAAGAAATTGATCCGGTGGAAAAAAAACTCGTGCTTTGTATGCACCCCGACACCCATTTCGCAATGGGTGACGTGCGACAAAGAAATTGCGGGAAACCACCCCAATTGGACATAAATTAGTGGATTGGCATGTTCATTGCGAAAAACGAAGAAATGGTTCCGGTGGCAAAAACTCGTGCTTGTATGCACCCCGACACCCGTTATCGGAATGGGTGACGTGTGGCAACGAAATTGCGCGAAACCACCCCAAACATGTGTTTTGGACCTAAAGTAGTGGATTGGGCATGTTCGTTGAGAATAACGGAGAAATGGTTCCGGTGGCAAAAACTCGTGCTTTGTATGCATTGTGACACCCGTTTTCGAAATGAGTGACGTGCGGCAACGAAATTGCGTGAAACCACCCCAAACATGAATTTTGGACCTAAAGTAGTGGATTGGGCATGTTTGTTGCGAAAATGAAGAAATGGTTCCGGTGGCGTAAACTCGTGCTTGTATGCAACCCGACACCCGTTTTCGGAATGGGTGACGTGTGGCAATGAAATTGCGCGAAACCACCCCAAACATGTGTTTTGGACCTAAAGTAGTGGATTGGGCATGTTCGTTGCGAAAAACGAAGAAATTGATCCGGTGGCAAAAACTCGTGCTTTGTATGCACCCCGACACCCATTTCACAATGGGTGACATGCGATAACGAAATTGCGCGAAACCACCCCAATTGGACATAAATTAGTGGATTGGGCATGTTCATTGCGAAAAACGAAGAAATGGTTCCGGTGGCAAAAACTCGTGCTTTGTATGCACCGCGACACCCGTTTTCGGAATGGGTGACGTGCGGCAACGAAATTGTGTGAAACCACCCCAAATATGAGTTTTGGACCTAAAGTAGTGGATTGGGCATGTTCGTTGCGAAAAACGAAGAAATGGTTCCGGTGGCAAAAACTCAAGCTTTGTATGCACCTCGACACCCGTTTTCGGAATGGGTGACGTGCGGCAATGAAATTGCGCGAAACGACCACAAACATGTGTTTTGGACCTAAAGTAGTGGATTGGCCATGTTCGTTGTGAAAAACGAAGAAATGGTTCCGGTGGCAAAAACTCGTGCTTTGTATGCACCGTGACACCCGTTTTCGGAATGAGTGACGTGCGGCAACGAAATTGCGCGAAACCACCCCAAACATGGGTTTTGGACAGGATTGGGCATGTTCGTTGCGAAAAACGAAGAAATGGTTCCGGTGTTATAAACTCGTGCTTGTATGCACCCCGACACCGGTTTTTGTAATGGGTGACGTGTGGCAACGAATTTGCGCGAAACCACCCCAAACATGATTTTTGGACCTAAATTAGTGGATTGGGCATGTTCGTTGCGAAAAACGAAGAAATGGTTCCGGTGGCAAAAACTCGTGCTTGTATGCACCCCGACACCCGTTTTCAGAATGGGTGACGTGCGACAACGAAATTGCGAGAAACAACCCAAACATGAGTTTTGGACCTAAATTAGTGGATTGGGCATGTTCGTTGCGAAAAATGAAGAAATGGTTTCGGTGGCAAAAACTCGTGCTTGTATGCACCCCGACACCCGTTTTCGGAATGGGTGACGTGCGGCAACGAAATTGCGCGAAACCACGCCAAACATGAGTTTCGGACCTAAAGTAGTGGATTGGGAATGTTCGTTGTGAAAAACGAAGAAATGGTTCAGGTGGCAAAACCTCGTGCTTGTATGCACCCCGACACCCGTTTTCGGAATAGGTGACGTGCGTCAACGAAATTGCGCGAAACCACTCCAAACATGTGTTTTGGACCTAAAGTAGTGGATTGGGCATGTTTGTTGCGAATAACAGAGAAATGGTTCCGGTGGCAAAAACTCGTGCTTTGTATGCACTGCGACACCCGTTTTCGGAATGAGTGACGTGCGGCAACGAAATTGCGTGAAACCACCCCAAACATGAGTTTTGGACCTAAAGTAGTGGATTGGGCATGTTCGTTGCGAAAATGAAAAATGGTTCCGGTGGCAAAAACTCGTGCTTGTATGCACCCCTGACACCCGTTTTCAGAATGGGTGACGTGCGGCAACGAAATTGCGCGAAACCACCCCAAACATGTGTTTTGGAACTAAAGTAGTGGATTGATCATGTTCGTTGCGAAAAACGAAGAAATTGATCCGGTGGCAAAAACTCGTGCTTCGTATGCACCCCGACACCCATTTCGCAATGGGTGACGTGCGACAACGAAATTGCGCGAAACCACCCCAATTGGACGTAAATTAGTGGATTAGGCATGTTCATTGCGAAAAACGAAGAAATGGTTCCGGTGGCAAAAACTCGTGCTTGTATGCACCCCGACACCCGTTATCGGAATGGGTGACGTGTGGCAACGAAATTGTGCGAAACCACCCCAAACATGTGTTTTGGACCTAAAGTAGTGGATTGGGCATGTTCGTTGCGAATAACGGAGAAATGGTTCCGGTGGCAAAAACTCGTGCTTTGTATGCACTGCGACACCCGTTTTCGAAATGAGTGAGGTGCGGCAACGAAATTGCGTGAAACCACCCAAAACATGAATTTTGGACCTAAAGTAGTGGATTGGGCATGTTCGTTGCGAAAATGAAGAAATGGTTCCGGTTGCGTAAACTCGTGCTTGTATGCAACCCGACACCCGTTATCGGAATGGGTGACGTGCGGCAATGAAATTGCGCGAAACCACCCCAAACATGTGTTTTGGACCTAAAGTAGTGGATTGGGCATGTTCGTTGTGAAAAACGAAGAAATTGATCCGGTGGCAAAAACTCGTGCTTTGTATGCACCCCGACACCCATTTCGCAATGGGTGACATGCGACAACGAAATTGCGCGAAACCACCCCAATTGGACATAAATTAGTGGATTGGGCATGTTCATTGCGAAAAACGAAGAAATGGTTCCGGTGGCAAAAACTCGTGCTTTGTATGCACCGCGACACCCGTTTTCGGAATGGGTGACGTGCGGCAACAAAATTGTGTGAAACCACCCCAAATATGAGTTTTGGACCTAAAGTAGTGGATTGGGCATGTTCGTTGCGAAAAACGAAGAAATGGTTCCGGTGGCAAAAACTCATGCTTTGTATGCACCCCGACACCCGTTTTCGGAATGGGTGACGTGCGGCAATGAAATTGCGCGAAACGACCACAAACATGTGTTTTGGACCTAAAGTAGTGGATTGGCCATGTTCGTTGCGAAAAACGAAGAAATGGTTCCGGTGGCAAAAACTCGTGCTTTGTATGCACCGTGACACCCGTTTTCGGAATGAGTGACGTGCGGCAACGAAATTGCGCGAAACCACCCCAAACATGGGTTTTGGACAGGATTGGGCATGTTCGTTGCGAAAAACGAAGAAATGGTTCCGGTGTTAAAAACTCGTGCTTGTATGCACCCCGACACCGGTTTTCGTAATGGGTGACGTGTGGCAACGAAATTGCGCGAAACCACCCCAAACATGATTTTTGGACCTAAATTAGTGGATTGGGCATGTTCGTTGCGAAAAACGAAGAAATGGTTCCGGTGGCAAAAACTCGTGCTTGGATGCACCCCGACACCCATTTTCAGAATGGGTGACGTGCGACAACGAAATTGCGCGAAACAACCCAAACATGAGTTTTGGACCTAAATTAGTGGATTGGGCATGTTCGTTGCGAAAAACGGAGAAATGGTTCTGGTGGCAAAAACTCGTGCTTGTATGCACCCCGACACCCGTTTTCGGAATGGGTGACGTGCGGCAATGAAATTGCGCGAAACCACGCCAAACATGAGTTTCGGACCTAAAGTAGTGGATTGGGAATGTTCGTTGTGAAAAACAAAGAAATGGTTCAGGTGGCAAAACCTTGTGCTTGTATGCACCCCGACACCCGTTTTCGGAATAGGTGACGTGCGGCAACGAAATTGCGTGAAACCACTCCAAACATGTGTTTTGGACCTAAAGTAGTGGATTGGGCATGTTTGTTGCGAATAACAGAGAAATGGTTCTGCGGCAACGAAATTGTGTGAAACCACCCCAAACATGAGTTTTGGACCTAAAGTAGTGGATTGGGCATGTTCGTTGCGAAAATGAAAAATGGTTCCGGTGTTAAAAACTCGTGCTTGTATGCACCCCTGACACCCGTTTTCGGAATGGGTGACGTGCGGCAACGAAATTGCGCGAAACCACCCCAAACATGTGTTTTGGAACTAAAGTAGTGGATTGATCATGTTCGTTGCGAAAAACGAAGAAATTGATCCGGTGGCAAAAACTCGTGCTTTGTATGCACCCCGACACCAATTTCGCAATGGGTGACGTGCGACAACGAAATTGCGCGAAACCACCCCAATTGGACATAAATTAGTGGATTGGGCATGTTCATTGCGAAAAACGAAGAAATGGTTCCGGTGGCAAAAACTCGTGCTTGTATGCACCCCGACACCCGTTATCGGAATGGGTGACGTGTGGCAACGAAATTGTGCGAAACCACCCCAAACATGTGTTTTGGACCTAAAGTAGTGGATTGGGCATGTTCGTTGCGAATAACGGAGAAATGGTTCCGGTGGCAAAAACTCGTGCTTTGTATGCACTGCGACACCCGTTTTCGAAATGAGTGACGTGCGTCAACGAAATTGCGTGAAACCACCCAAAACATGAATTTTGGACCTAAAGTAGTGGATTGGGCATGTTCGTTGCGAAAATGAAGAAATGGTTCCGGTTGCGTAAACTCGTGCTTGTATGCAACCCGACACCCGTTATCGGAATGGGTGACGTGCGGCAATGAAATTGCGCGAAACCACCCCAAACATGTGTTTTGGACCTAAAGTAGTGGATTGGGCATGTTCGTTGCGAAAAACGAAGAAATTGATCCGGTGGCAAAAACTCGTGCTTTGTATGCACCCCGACACCCATTTCGCAATGGGTGACATGCGACAACGAAATTGCGCGAAACCACCCCAATTGGACATAAATTAGTGGATTCGGCATGTTCATTGCGAAAAACGAAGAAATGGTTCCGGTGGCAAAAACTCGTGCTTTGTATGCACCGCGACACCCGTTTTCGGAATGGGTGACGTGCGGCAACGAAATTGTGTGAAACCACCCCAAATATGAGTTTTGGACCTAAAGTAGTGGATTGGGCATGTTCGTTGCGAAAAACGAAGAAATGGTTCCGGTGGCAAAAACTCATGCTTTGTATGCACCCCGACACCCGTTTTCGGAATGGGTGACGTGCGGCAATGAAATTGCGCGAAACGACCACAAACATGTGTTTTGGACCTAAAGTAGTGGATTGGCCATGTTCGTTGCGAAAAACGAAGAAATGGTTCCTGTGGCAAAAACTCGTGCTTTGTATGCACCGTGACACCCGTTTTCGGAATGAGTGACGTGCGGCAACGAAATTGCGCGAAACCACCCCAAACATGGGTTTTGGACAGGATTGGGCATGTTCGTTGCGAAAAACGAAGAAATGGTTCCGGTGTTAAAAACTCGTGCTTGTATGCACCCCGACACCGGTTTTCGTAATGGGTGACGTGTGGCAACGAAATTGCGCGAAACCACCCCAAACATGATTTTTGGACCTAAATTAGTGGATTGGGCATGTTCGTTGCGAAAAACGAAGAAATGGTTCCGGTGGCAAAAACTCGTGCTTGGATGCACCCCGACACCCGTTTTCAGAATGGGTGACGTGCGACAACGAAATTGCGCGAAACAACCCAAACATGAGTTTTGGACCTAAATTAGTGGATTGGGCATGTTCGTTGCGAAAAACGGAGAAATGGTTCCGGTGGCAAAAACTCGTGCTTGTATGCACCCCGACACCCGTTTTCGGAATGGGTGACGTGCGGCAACGAAATTGCGCGAAACCACGCCAAACATGAGTTTCGGACCTAATGTAGTGGATTGGGAATGTTCGTTGTGAAAAACAAAGAAATGGTTCAGGTGGCAAAACCTTGTGCTTGTATGCACCCCGACACCCGTTTTCGGAATAGGTGACGTGCGGCAACGAAATTGCGCGAAACCACTCCAAACATGTGTTTTGGACCTAAAGTAGTGGATTGGGCATGTTTGTTGCGAATAACGGAGAAATGGTTCCGGTGGCAAAAACTCGTGCTTTGTATGCACTGCGACACCCGTTTTCGGAATGAGTGACGTGCGGCAACGAAATTGTGTGAAACCACCCCAAACATGAGTTTTGGACCTAAAGTAGTGGATTGGGCATGTTCGTTGCGAAAATGAAAAATGGTTCCGGTGTTAAAAACTCGTGCTTGTATGCACCCCTGACACCCGTTTTCGGAATGGGTGACGTGCGGCAACGAAATTGCGCGAAACCACCCCAAACATGTGTTTTGGAACTAAAGTAGTGGATTGATCATGTTCGTTGCGAAAAACGAAGAAATTGATCCGGTGGCAAAAACTCGTGCTTTGTATGCACCCCGACACCAATTTCGCAATGGGTGACGTGCGACAACGAAATTGCGCGAAACCACCCCAATTGGACATAAATTAGTGGATTGGGCATGTTCATTGCGAAAAACGAAGAAATGGTTCCGGTGGCAAAAACTCGTGCTTGTATGCACCCCGACACCCTTTATCGGAATGGGTGACGTGTGGCAACGAAATTGTGCGAAACCACCCCAAACATGTGTTTTGGACCTAAAGTAGTGGATTGGGCATGTTCGTTGCGAATAACGGAGAAATGGTTCCGGTGGCAAAAACTCGTGCTTTGTATGCACTACGACACCCGTTTTCGAAATGAGTGACGTGCGTCAACGAAATTGCGTGAAACCACCCAAAACATGAATTTTGGACCTAAAGTAGTGGATTGGGCATGTTCGTTGCGAAAATGAAGAAATGGTTCCGGTTGCGTAAACTCGTGCTTGTATGCAACCCGACACCCGTTATCGGAATGGGTGACGTGCGGCAATGAAATTGCGCGAAACCACCCCAAACATGTGTTTTGGACCTAAAGTAGTGGATTGGGCATGTTCGTTGCGAAAAACGAAGAAATTGATCCGGTGGCAAAAACTCGTGCTTTGTATGCACCCCGACACCCATTTCACAATGGGTGACATGCGACAACGAAATTGCGCGAAACCACCCCAATTGGACATAAATTAGTGGATTGGGCATGTTCATTGCGAAAAACGAAGAAATGGTTCCGGTGGCAAAAACTCGTGCTTTGTATGCACCGCGACACCCGTTTTCGGAATGGGTGACGTGCGGCAACGAAATTGTGTGAAACCACCCCAAATATGAGTTTTGGACCTAAAGTAGTGGATTGGGCATGTTCGTTGCGAAAAACGAAGAAATGGTTCCGGTGGCAAAAACTCATGCTTTGTATGCACCCCGACACCCGTTTTCGGAATGGGTGACGTGCGGCAATGAAATTGCGCGAAACGACCACAAACATGTGTTTTGGACCTAAAGTAGTGGATTGGCCATGTTCGTTGCGAAAAACAAAGAAATGGTTCCGGTGGCAAAAACTCGTGCTTTGTATGCACCGTGACACCCGTTTTCGGAATGAGTGACGTGCGGCAACGAAATTGCGCGAAACCACCCCAAACATGGGTTTTGGACAGGATTGGGCATGTTCGTTGCGAAAAACGAAGAAATGGTTCCGGTGTCAAAAACTCGTGCTTGTATGCACCCCAACACCGGTTTTCGTAATGGGTGACGTGTGGCAACGAAATTGCGCGAAACCACCCCAAACATGATTTTTGGACCTAAATTAGTGGATTGGGCATGTTCGTTGCGAAAAACGAAGAAATGGTCCCCGTGGCAAAAACTCGTGCTTGGATGCACCCCGACACCCGTTTTCAGAATGGGTGACGTGCGACAACGAAATTGCGCGAAACAACCCAAACATGAGTTTTGGACCTAAATTAGTGGATTGGGCATGTTCGTTGCGAAAAACGGAGAAATGGTTCCGGTGGCAAAAACTCGTGCTTGTATGCACCCCGACACCCGTTTTCGGAATGGGTGACGTGCGGCAACGAAATTGCGCGAAACCACGCCAAACATGAGTTTCGGACCTAAAGTAGTGGATTGGGAATGTTCGTTGTGAAAAACAAAGAAATGGTTCAGGTGGCAAAACCTTGTGCTTGTATGCACCCCGACACCCGTTTTCGGAATAGGTGACGTGCGGCAACAAAATTGCGCGAAACCACTCCAAACATGTGTTTTGGACCTAAAGTAGTGGATTGGGCATGTTTGTTGCGAATAACGGAGAAATGGTTCCGGTGGCAAAAACTCGTGCTTTGTATGCACTGCCCGTTTTCGGAATGAGTGACGTGCGGCAACGAAATTGCGTGAAACCACCCCAAACATGAGTTTTGGACCTAAAGTAGTGGATTGGGCATGTTCGTTGCGAAAATGAAAAATGGTTCCGGTGTTAAAAACTCGTGCTTGTATGCACCCCTGACACCCGTTTTCGGAATGGGTGACGTGCGGCAACGAAATTGCGCGAAACCACCCCAAACATGTGTTTTGGAACTAAAGTAGTGGATTGGGCATGTTCGTTGCGAAAAACGAAGAAATTGATCCGGTGGCAAAAACTCGTGCTTTGTATGCACCCCGACACCCATTTCGCAATGGGTGACGTGAGACAACGAAATTGCGCGAAACCACCCCAATTGGACATAAATTAGTGGATTGGGCATGTTCATTGCGAAAAACGAAGAAATGGTTCCGGTGGCAAAAACTCGTGCTTGTATGCACCCCGACACCCGTTATCGGAATGGGTGACGTGTGGCAACGAAATTGCGCGAAACCACCCCAAACATGTGTTTTGGACCTAAAGTAGTGGATTGGGCATGTTCGTTGCGAATAACGGAGAAATGGTTCCGGTGGCAAAAACTCGTGCTTTGTATGCACTGCGACACCCGTTTTCGAAATGAGTGACGTGCGGCAACGAAATTGCGTGAAACCACCCCCAAACATGAATTTTGGACCTAAAGTAGTGGATTGGGCATGTTCGTTGCGAAAATGAAGAAATGGTTCAGGTGGCGTAAACTCGTGCTTGTATGCAACCCGACATCCGTTATCGGAATGGGTGACGTGCGGCAATGAAATTGCGCGAAACCACCCCAAACATGTGTTTTGGACCTAAAGTAGTGGATTGGGCATGTTCGTTGCGAAAAACGAAGAAATTGATCCGGTGGCAAAAACTCGTGATTTGTATGCACCCCGACACCCGTTTTCGTAATGGGTGACGTGCGGCAATGAAATTGCGCGAAACCACCCCAAACATGTGTTTTGGACCTAAAGTAGTGGATTGGGCATGTTCGTTGCGAAAAACGAAGAAATTGATCCAGTGGCAAAAACTCGTGCTTTGTATGCACCCCGACACCCATTTCGCAATGGGTGACATGCGACAACGAAATTGCGCGAAACCACCCCAAACATGAGTTTTGGACATAAATTAGTGGATTGGGCATGTTCGTTGCGAAAAACGAAGAAATGGTTCCGGTGGCAAAAACTCGTGCTTGTATGCACCCAGACACCCGTTTTCCGAATGGGTGACGTGTGGCAACGAAATTACGCGAAACCACCCCAAACATGAGTTTTGGACTTAAAGTAGTGGATTGGGCATGTTCGTTGTGAAAAACGAAGAAATGGTTCCAGTGGCAAAAACTCGTGCTTTGTATGCACCCCGACACCCATTTTTGGAATGGGTGACGTGCGGCAACAAAATTGTGCGAAACCACCCCAAACATGTGTTTTGGACCTAAAGTAGTGGTTAGGCATGTTCGTTGCGAAAAACGAAGAAATGGTTCCGGTGGCAAAAACTCGTGCTTTGTATGCACCCCGACACCCGTTTTCGGAATGGGTGACGTGCGGCAACGAAATTGTGTGAAACCACCCCAAATATGAGTTTTGGACCTAAAGTAGTGGATTGGGCATGTTCGTTGCGAAAAACGAAGAAATGGTTCCGGTGGCAAAAACTCATGCTTTGTATGCACCCCGACACCCGTTTTCGGAATGGGTGACGTGCGGCAATGAAATTGCGCGAAACGACCCCAAACATGTGTTTTGGACCTAAAGTAGTGGACTGGGCATGTTCGTTGCGAAAAACGAAGAAATGGTTCCGGTGGCAAAAACTCGTGCTTTGTATGCACCGCGACACCCGTTTTCGGAATGGGTGACGTGCGTCAACGAAATTGTGTGAAACCACCCCAAATATGAGTTTTGACCTAAAGTAGTGGATTGGGCATGTTCGTTGCGAAAAACGAAGAAATGGTTCCGGTGACAAAAACTCATGCTTTGTATGCACCCCGACACCCGTTTTCGGAATGGGTGACGTGCGGCAACGAAATTGCGCGAAACCGACATGAGTTTTGGACCTAAAGTAGTGGATTGGGCATGTTCGTTGCGAAAAACGAAGAAATGGTTCCGGCAGCAAAAACTCGTGCTTGTATGCACCCCGACACCCGTTTTCGGAATGGGTGACGTGCGGCAACGAAATTGCGCGAAACCGACATGAGTTTTGGACCTAAAGTAGTGGATTGGGCATGTTCGTTGCGAAAAACGAAGAAATGGTTCCGGCGGCAAAAACTCGTGCTTGTTTGCACCCCCGACACCCGTTTTCGGAATAGGTGACGTGCGGCAACGAAATTGCGCGAAACCACCCCATACATGAGTTTTGGACCTAAAGTAGTGGATTGGGCATGTTTGTTGCGAAAAACGAAGAAATGGTTCCAGTGGAAAAAACTCGTGCTTGTTTGCACCCCCGACACCCGTTTTCGGAATAGGTGACGTGCGGCAACGAAATTGCGCGAAACCACCCCATACATGAGTTTTGGACCTAAAGTAGTGGATTGGGCATGTTTGTTGCGAAAAACGAAGAAATGGTTCTGGTGGCAAAAACTCGTGCTTTGTATGCACCCCGACACCCGTTTTCGGAATGGTTGACGTGCGGCAATGAAATTGCTCGAAACCACCACAAACATGTGTTTTGGACCCAAAGTAGTGGATTGGGCATGTTCGTTGCGAAAAACATAGAAATGGTTTCCGTGGCAAAAACTCGTGCTTGTATGCACCCCCCACACCCGTTTTCGGAATGGGTGACGTGCGGCAACGAAATTGCGCGAAACCACCCCAAACATTAGTTTTGGACCTAAAGTAGTGGATTGGGCATGTTCGTTGCGAAAAACGAAGAAATGGTTCCGGTGGCAAAAACTCGTGCTTGTATGCACCTCGACACCCGTTTTCAGAATGGGTGACGTGCGGCAACGAAATTGTGCGAAACCACCCCAAACATGAGTTTTGGACCTAAATTAGTGGATTGGGCATGTTCGTTGCGAAAAACGAAGAAATGGTTCCGGGGGCAAAAACTCATGCTTTGTATGCACCCCGACACCCGTTTTCGGAATGGGTGACGTGCGGCAATGAAATTGCGCGAAACCACCCCAACCATGTGTTTTCGACCTAAAGTAGTGGATTGGGCATGTTCGTTGCGAAAAACGAAGAAATTGTTCCGGTGGCAAAAACTCGTGCTTGTATGCACCTTGACACCCGTTTTCGGAATGGGTGACGTGCGGCAACGAAATTGCGCGAAACCACCCCAAACATGAGTTTTGGACCTAAATCAGTGGATTGGGAATGTTCGTTGCGAAAAACGAAGAAATGGTTCCGGTTGCAAAAACTCGTGCTTTGAATGCATTCCAACACCCATTTTCGGAATGGGTGACGTGCGACAACGAAATTGCGCGAAACCACCCCAAACATGAGTTTTGGACCTAAATTAGTGGATTGGGCATGTTCGTTGCGAAAAACGAAGAAATGGTTCTGGTGGCAAAAACTCGTGCTATGTATGTACTGCGACACCCGTTTTCGGAATGGGTGACGTGCGGCAACGAAATTGCGCGAAACCACCCCAAACATGAGTTTTGGACCTAAATTACTGGATTGGGCATGTTCGTTGCGAAAAACGAAGAAATGGTTCCGGTGGCAAAAACACGTGCTTTGTATGCACCCCGACACCCGTTTTCGGAATGGGTGACGTGCGGCAACGAAATTGCGCGAAACCGACATGAGTTTTGGAACATATGTAGTGGATTGGGCATGTTCGTTGCGAAAAACGAAGAAATGGTTCCGGCGGCAAAAACTCGTGCTTGTATGCACCCCGACACCCGTTTTCGGAATGGGTGACGTGCGGCAACGAAATTGTGCGAAACCGGCATGAGTTTTGGACCTAAAGTAGTGGATTGGGCATGTTCGTTGCGAAAAACGAAGAAATGGTTCCGGTGGCAAAAACTCGTGCTTGTATGCACCTCGACACCCGTTTTCAGAATGGGTGACGTGCGGCAACGAAATTGTGCGAAACCACCCCAAACATGAGTTTTGGACCTAAATTAGTGGATTGGGCGTGTTCGTTGCGAAAAACGAAGAAATGGTTCCGGGGGCAAAAACTCATGCTTTGTATGCACCCCGACACCCGTTTTCGGAATGGGTGACGTGCGGCAATGAAATTGCGCGAAACCACCCCAACCATGTGTTTTCGACCTAAAGTAGTGGATTGGGCATGTTCGTTGCGAAAAACAAAGAAATTGTTCCGGTGGCAAAAACTCGTGCTTGTATGCACCTTGACACCCGTTTTCGGAATGGGTGACGTGCGGCAACGAAATTGCGCGAAACCACCCCAAACATGAGTTTTGGACCTAAATTAGTGGATTGGGCATGTTCGTTGCGAAAAACGAAGAAATGGTTCCGGTTGCAAAAACTCGTGCTTTGAATGCAATCCAACACCCATTTTCGGAATGGGTGACGTGCGGCAACGAAATTGCGCGAAACCACCCCAAACATGAGTTTTGGACCTAAATTACTGGATTGGGCATGTTCGTTGCGAAAAACGAAGAAATGGTTCCGGTGGCAAAAACACGTGCTTTGTATGCAGCCCGACACCCGTTTTTGGAATGGGTGACGTGCGGCAACGAAATTGCGCGAAACCGACATGAGTTTTGGAACTAAAGTAGTGGATTGGGCATGTTCGTTGCGAAAAATGAAGAAATGGTTCCGGCGGCAAAAACTCGTGCTTGTATGCACCCCGACACCCGTTTTCGGAATGGGTGACGTGCGGCAACGAAATTGCGTGAAACCGACATGAGTTTTGGACCTAAAGTAGTGGATTGGGCATGTTCGTTGCGAAAAACGAAGAAATGGTTCCGGCGGCAAAAACTCGTGCTTGTATGCACCCCGACACCTGTTTTCGGAATGGGTGACGTGCGGCAACGAAATTGCGCGAAACCGCCCCAAACATGAGTTTTAGACCTAAAGTAGTGGATTGGCCATGTTCGTTGCGAAAAACGAAGAAATGGTTCCGGTGGCAAAAACTCGTGCTTGTATGCACCCCGACACCCGTTTTCGGAATGGGTGACGTGCGACAACGAAATTGCAAGAAACCACCACAAACATGTGTTTTGGACCTAAAGTAGTGGATTGGGAATGTTCGTTGCGGAAAACGAAGAAATGGTTCCAGTGGAAAAAACTCGTGCTTGTTTGCACCCCGACACCCGTTTTCGGAATAGGTGACGTGCGGCAACGAAATTGCGCGAAACCACCCCAAACATGAGTTTTGGACCTAAAGTAGTGGATTGGGCATGTTTGTTGCGAAAAACGAAGAAATGGTTCCAGTGGAAAAAACTCGTGCTTGTATGCACCTCGACACCCGTCTTCAGAATGTGTGACGTGCGGCAACGAAATTGTGCGAAACCACCCCAAACATGAGTTTTGGACCTAAATTAGTGGATTGGGCATGTTCGTTGCGAAAAACGAAGAAATGGTTCCGGGGGCAAAAACTCATGCTTTGTATGCACCCCGACACCCGTTTTCGGAATGGGTGACGTGCGGTAATGAAATTGCGCGAAACCACCCCAACCATGTGTTTTCGACCTAAAGTAGTGGATTGGGCATATTCGTTGCGAAAAACGAAGAAATGGTTCCGGTGGCAAAAACTCGTGCTCGTATGCACCTCGACACCCGTTTTCGGAATGGGTGACGTGCGGCAACAAAATTGCGCGAAACCACCCCAAACATGAGTTTTGGACCTAAATTATTGGATTGGGCATGTTCGTTGCGAAAAACGAAGAAATGGTTCCGGGGGCAAAAACTCATGCTTTGTATGCACCCCCGACACCCGTTTTCGGAATGGGTGACGCGCGGCAATGAAATTGCGCAAAACAACCCCAACCATGTGTTTTCGACCTAAAGTAGTGGATTGGGCATGTTCGTTGCGAAAAATGAAGAAATGGTTCCGGCGGCAAAATGTCGTGCTTTGTATGCACCGCAACACCCGTTTTCGGAATGAGTGACGTGCGGCAACGAAATTGCGCGAAACCACCCCAAACATGTGTTTTGGACCTAAATTAGTGGATTGGGCATGTTCGTTCCGAAAAACGAAGAAATGGTTCCGGTGGCAAAAACTCGTGCTTTGTATGCACCGTGACACCCGTTTTCAGAATGAGTGACGTGCGGCAACAAAATTGCGCGAAACCACCCCAAACATGAGTTTTGGACCTAAAGTAATGGATTGAGCATGTTCGTTGCGAAAAACGAAGAAATGGTTCCGGTGGCAAAAACTCGTGCTTTGAATGCAATCCAACACCCATTTTCGGAATGGGTGACGTGCGACAACGAAATTGCGCGAAACCACCCCAAACATGAGTTTTGGACCTAAATTAGTGGATTGGGCATGTTCGTTGCGAAAAATGAAGAAATGGTTCTGGTGGCAAAAACTCGTGCTATGTATGTACCGCGACACCCGTTTTCGGAATGGGTGACGTGCGGCAACGAAATTGCGCGAAACCACCCCAAACATGAGTTTTGGACCTAAATTACTGGATTGGGCATGTTCGTTGCGAAAAACGAAGAAATGGTTCCGGTGGCAAAAACACGTGCTTTGTATGCACCCCGACACCCGTTTTCAGAATGGGTGACGTGCGGCAACGAAATTGCGCGAAACCGACATGAGTTTTGGAACTAAAGTAGTGGATAGGGCATGTTCATTGCGAAAAACGAAGAAATGGTTCCGGCGGCAAAAACTCGTGCTTGTATGCACCCCGACACCCGTTTTCGGAATGGGTGACGTGCGGCAACGAAATTGCACGAAACCGACATGAGTTTTGAACCTAAAGTAGTGGATTGGGCATGTTCGTTGCGAAAAACGAAGAAATGGTTCCGGCGGCAAAAACTCGTGCTTGTATGCACCCCGACACCTGTTTTCGGAATGGGTGACGTGCGGCAACGAAATTGCGCGAAACCACCCCAAACATGAGTTTTAGACCTAAAGTAGTGGATTGGCCATGTTCGTTGCGAAAAACGAAGAAATGGTTCCGGTGGCAAAAACTCGTGCTTGTATGCACCCCGACACCCATTTTCGGAATGGGTGACGTGCGACAACGAAATTGCGCGAAACCACCACAAACATGTGTTTTGGACCTAGAGTAGTGGATTGGGAATGTTCGTTGCGAAAACGAAGAAATGGTTCCAGTGGAAAAAACTCGTGCTTGTTTGCACCCCGACACCCGTTTTCGGAATAGGTGACGTGCGGCAACGAAATTGCGCGAAACCACCCCCAAACATGAGTTTTGGACCTAAAGTAGTGGATTGGGCATGTTTGTTGCGAAAAACGAAGAAACGGTTCCGGTGGCAAAAACTCGTGCTTTGTATGCACCCCGACACCCGTTTTCGTAATCGTTGACGTGCAGCAATGAAATTGCGCGAAACCACCACAAACATGTGTTTTGGACCCAAAGTAGTGGATTGGGCATGTTCGTTGCGAAAAACATAGAAATGGTTTCGGTGGCAAAAACTCGTGCTTGTATGCACCCCGACACCCGTTTTCGGAATGGGTGACGTGCGGCAACGAAATTGCGCGAAACCACCCCAAACATTAGTTTTGGACCTAAAGTAGTGGATTGGGCATGTTCGTTGCGAAAAACGAAGAAATGGTTCCGGTGGCAAAAACTCGTGCTTGTATGCACCTCGACACCCGTTTTCAGAATGGGTGACGTGCGGCAACGAAATTGTGCGAAACCACCCCAAACATGAGTTTTCGACCTAAATTAGTGGATTGGGCATGTTCGTTGTGAAAAACGAAGAAATGGTTCCGAGGGCAAAAACTCATGCTTTGTATGCACCCCGACACCCGTTTTCGGAATGGGTGACGTGCGGCAATGAAATTGCGCGAAACCACCCCAACCATGTGTTTTCGACCTAAAGTAGTGGATTGGGCATGTTCGTTGCGAAAAACGAAGAAATGGTTCCGGTGGCAAAAACTCGTGCTCGTATGCACCTCGACACCCGTTTTCGGAATGGGTGACGTGCGGCAACGAAATTGCGCGAAACTACCCCAAACATGAGTTTTGGACATAAATTAGTGGATTGGGCATGTTCGTTGCAAAAACGAAGAAATGGTTCCGGGGGCAAAAACTCATGCTTTGTATGCACCCCGACACCCGTTTTCGGAATGGGTGACGTGCGGCAATAAAATTGCGCGAAACAACCCCAACCATGTGTTTTCGACCTAAAGTAGTGGATTGGGCATGTTCGTTGCGAAAAATGAAGAAATGGTTCCGGTGGCAAAAAGTCGTGCTTTGTATGCACCGCAACACCCGTTTTCGGAATGAGTGACGTGCGGCAACAAAATTGCGCGAAACCACCCCAAACATGTGTTTTGGACCTAAATTAGTGGATTGGGCATGTTCGTTCCGAAAAACAAAGAAATGGTTCCGGTGGCAAAAACTCGTGCTTTGTATGCACCGTGACACCCGTTTTCAGAATGAGTGACGTGCGGCGACGAAATTGCGCAAAACCACCCCAAACATGAGTTTTGGACCTAAAGTAATGGATTGAGCATGTTCATTGCGAAAAACGAAGAAATGGTTCCGGGGGCAAAAACTCGTGCTTTGAATGCAATCCAACACCCGTTTTCGGAATGGGTGACGTGCGGCAAAGAAATTGCGCGAAACCACCCCAAACATGAGTTTTGGACCTAAATTAGTGGATTGGGCATGTTCGTTGCGAAAAACGAAGAAATTGTTCCGGTGGCAAAAACTCGTGCTTTGTATGCACCGCGACACCTGTTTTCGGAATGGGTGACGTGCGGCAACGAAATTGCGCGAAACCACCCCAAACATGAGTTTTGGACCTAAATTACTGGGATTGGGCATGTTCGTTGCGAAAAACGAAGAAATGGTTCTGGTGGCAAAAACTCGTGCTTTGTGTGCACCCGACACCCGTTTTCGGAATGGGTGACGTGCGGCAACGAAATTGCGCGAAACCACGCCAAACATGAGTTTTGGACCTAAAGTGGTGGATTGGGCATGTTCATTGCGAAAAACGAAGAAATGGTTCCGGTGGCAAAAACTCGTGCTTGTATGCACCCCGACACCCGTTTTTGGAAGGGTTACGTGCGGCAACGAAATTGCGCGAAACCACCCGAAACATGAGTTTTGGACCTAAAGTAGTGGATTGGGCATGTTCGTTGCGAAAAACGAAGAAATGGTTCCGGTGCCAAAAACTCATGCTTTGTATGCACCCCGACACCCGTTTTCGTAATGGGTGACGTGCGGCAACGAAATTGCGTGAATCCACCCCAAACATGAGTTTTGGACCTAAAGTAGTGGACTGGGCATGTTCGTTGCGAAAAACGAAGAAATGGTTCCGGTGGCAAAAACTCGTGCTTGTATGCACCCCGACACCCGTTTTCGGAATGGGTGACGTGTGGCAACGAAATTGCGAGAAACCACCCCAAACATGAGTTTTGGACTTAAAGTAGTGGATTGGGCATGTTCGGTTCGAAAAACGAAGAAATGGTTCCGGTGGCAAAAACTCGTGCTTGTATGCACCCGTTTTCGGAATGGGTGACGTGCGGCAACGAAATTGCGCGAAACCACCCCAAACATGTGTTTTGGACCTAAAGTAGTGGATTGGGCATGTTCGTTGCGAAAAACGAAGAAATGGTTCCGGTGGCAAAAACTTGTGCTTTGTATGAACCCCGACACCCGTTGTCGGAATGAGTGACGTGCGGCAACGAAATTGCGCGAAACCACCCCAAACATGAGTTTTGGACCTAAAGTAGTGGATTGGGCATGTTCGTTCCGAAAAATGAAGAAATGGTTCCGGTTGCAAAAACTCGTGCTTTGAATGCAACCCAATACCCATTTTCGGAATGTGTGACGTGCGGCAACGAAATTGCGCGAAACCACCCCAAACATAAATTTTGGACCTAAAGTAGTGGATTCGGCATGTTCGTTGCGAAAAACAAAGAAATTGATCCGGTGGCAAAAACTCGTGCTTTGTATGCAACCCGACACCCGTTTTCGGAATGGATGACGTGAGAAAACGAAATTGCGCGAAACCACCCCAAACATGAGTTTTGGACCTAAAGTAGTGGATTGGGCATGTTCGTTGCGAAAAACGAAGAAATGGTTCCGGTGGCAAAAACTCATGCTTTGTATGCACCCCGACACCCGTTTTCGGAATGGGTGACGTGCGGCAACGAAATTGCGCGAAACCACCCCAAACATGTGTTTTGGACCAAAAGTAGTGGATTGGGCATGTTCGTTGCGAAAACCGAAGAAATGGTTCCGGTGGCAAAAACTCGTGCTTTGTATGCACTGATGAGGACATCACTATGAGTACGACTACACCAGCAGCACCTCAACATCAAGCGCCACCTCCTTCATTAGCTGGGCCAATCACTCGGGCCCGTGCCAGAGATCTTAACTTCATCATTGTACTAAAGAATGAGGGCCCAGAAGAATAGACGACCAGCCCAACTGCGGCCCATAGTGGACGACCTAGGGTTGGCCGCCCCTAGGGGCTGCGCCCCCTCTCTATTTAAACAGGAGCTGCGCCTCCTTTGTTCCTCGAGTTTTGTTTTACATTAGCTTTAGCTACTCTCGAACACGCGCAAATCTGCGCTGTCTTCGTGTATTCAGAACTCCACCCTCGAGTAATAGATTAGATTGCTCGCATCTTTTTCTTGTTCGTTCTTCGATTGCGCACAGGAAACGATCTTCGTGATCAGGCCGATCTCGCATCAGCAAGGTCGGTAACCACAGGGAGTTGGTTCAGCGATTGCATTGGCGCCTCGGGCTTGCTCGTCGTAGTCGGATCGCAAGGGTCAACTTCCGCCAAATCGGAATTATCTCTACTCGCCGAAAGATCGGGCACCTCAGCTACATCAATTGGTATCAGATTTCCAGGTTGATCGGTGAGTTTATCGAGTGTTTTTTTCCTACAGTCCACAAAACCGCATAAAAATTCAGGTTAGACCTTATCCCAGCACCCTTTTGAGCCTCGCACTTTCTTTCAATAATCTGCATTGTTGAATTTGTGTGCTTTCGCGTCATTTGTTGCTGGTTGCATTGTGTTCTTCCACCATTCAAATCCTAGCGCCGCCACCATCTCCCGTTTGATCACGCCACAAACCGAGTCAACATTGTTTCCTTGTTTTTCTCCTTCGGTTACGTAAAAAAAACAGAAAAAACAAACCGAGTCAACGGTCGTTTCCTTGTTTTTCTCCTTCGGTTACAAAAAAAACAGAAAAAAAAATCAAACCGAGTCAACGACCGCTTCCTTGTTTTTCTCCTTCGGTTACGTAAAAAAAACAGAAACAAAAAAAGGAGAAAACGAAGGAGAAAGGATACGGTTGTTTCATCCCGGTCGTCTTAACCATAACTTGAGGTACCTCCCGTAAAACGGGCATAACTTTTCGCTCGGGTGTCCAAAAATTCTGAAAATTTTACAGGAGCTTGTTGACACCATTCTGAGGCCGGCCAAACTCACCTACGGTCTGTTTGGGTTTCGACAAAATTGTCAAAAAAATTCAGGAAAATAAAGAAAAAAATTCATCAAAGTTCTCGCACGCTTTTCAGAGAACTTCCTGATTTTCTGTAGACCACATCTGAACTCTGTTTTAGGTGAAATTTCGTGTAGCTCCTATTTTGTTGCTTCTTGTGCTGAGAAAAATATCAAAAAAATCATACAAAAAAAGAAAAACAAAATCACTTGTGATTCCTACTAGTGGCTCGCTAGTACAATATTTACGGTACTGCCATTCTGCTAGTTCCATCCGTCCTTGGCACTTGTGGCCAGCAATATAGTTTCGTGTTTTGCACTATAATTCAACTTTGCATTATTGTTTGATCGTGCTAACCCTTGACTTGAGTGCAGCCTACCCAAAACTCCACATATTTCTACGACGAGAAGGTTTCTGTTTCTCCAGGCAATCGCTCATCCAATCTTTCACCGGTTCCACCTGTTGGTTGCAGTTCACCACTGTGGCTTGGTAAGAACGGATAAGAACTTGATAACAGCACTAGTGTGAGCGCCTTGTGAGCAGTACACCCCTGTTTTTGTCGTTGTTTTTTTTCTCTTCTTTTGGTGTTTTGGTGTTTGCACTAACTATGGCAGGAGCACACGACACGGTGGATGCCTAGTTACTGGAAGTAAGGGGACAAGTTGATGGACTTGCTGCTGACATTAGGACGATGCTTGAACGACTTGATTCAACGGTCACTTCGACGACCGAGCGTTTCAACCAGCTTGACCTTGCTCAAACGGCGACTCGCACCACACTCGACACCATCCTGGCACGCCTTGATGTGTTGACCACAAAGATGAGCAGGAATACGGCGGTGACACTGATCTTGACGATGGAGATCGCCGTGGTCGTGCACGCCGTGTGGTTCGTCATTCCCCTAATGACTTATTTTCTAAGATTAAATTTAAAATTCCATCTTTTAATGGTAAATATGATCCTGCTGCATATCTTGATTGGGAATTAGAGGTAGAACAGAAATTTTCATGCCATGATATTCTTGCTAATAGCCAAGTGAAGGCTGCCATTAGTGAATTTACTGATTTTGCTTTAATTTGGTGGTGTGAGTATAAACAAAAACTTCCCATTAACAGTGTCACTACTTGGACCCAATTAAAAACTGCCATGCGCCACAGATTTGTTCCTTCCTATTATGCTCGTGATTTGCTTAACAAAATGCAGCATTTTCAACAAGGTTCACAATCTGTTGAGGAATATTACTAGGAGTTACAAAAGGGTATGCTTCGTTGTGGTTTGGTTGAGTCGGATGACGCTGCTATGACGCGTTTTCGTGGTGGTTTAAACAGGGAAATTCAGGATATACTTGATTATAAGGATTATTTTGATATAACCACATTGTTTGAATATGCTTGCAAAGCTGAACGTGAAGTGCAGGGACGGCGATCAAAGACATATACTAACTCTTTTGCAGGCCGGGGTCCGACACACAGCTCAACTCCTTCTAGCCCTGCACCTTCTACGCCTAGCACTACACCGCGCACAGGGACGACCAAGCCAGCGGCGCCCCCTGCCAAAGGCGCCGTTTCTTCCACAGGACGTACACGGGATATTCAGTGCCATCGTTGTAGAGGGTTTGGGCACATGATTCGGGACTGCCCAAACAAGCGTACCTTGCTTATACGTGACAATGGTGAGTACTCTTCAGCCAGTGATTCTGAGGAAACTAGTCATGCTATGATTGCCACTAACCATGCAGAAAATGAGGAAGTCCACGTTGATCCCATCGACGCCGATAGGTATGAGAGTCTTGTTGTGCAGCGTGTTCTCAGCACACAGGTTGCCCAGGCCGAAAAAAATCAGCGACACACTCTATTCCATACCAAGGGCGTTGTGCACGAACGGTCGATTCGCATCATCATCGATAGTGGCAGCTGCAACAATTTGGCAAGTACAGCGTTGGTAGAGAAATTATCCTTGCCCACTCGCACACACCCACATCCATATCACATTCAATGGCTTAATGATGGTGGTAAAATAAAGGTAACACGTTCGGTACGTGTCCCCTTCTCGCTGGGTTCTTATTCTGATTATGCTGATTGCGATGTTATTCCTATGGAAGCATGCTCTTTGCTATTGGGTCGACCTTGGCAATATGATACTGATAGTTTACATCATGGTCGTTCAAATCATTATTCTTTCATGTTTAAAGGCCAGAAAATAATTATACATCCAATGACCCCTGACCAAATTTTGAAAGATGACCTTACTAGGGCTGCTAAAACTGCACAACAAGTCAAATCGACATCAGCCGCACCTATTAAATCTGAAATCAAGTTGCACTCTTCTGTTTTACTTGCTACTCGTGCTGATTTTGATGATCTCCATGAAGCTCATATGCCCTGTTATGCACTTGTATGCTCGCGCATGCTTGTTCCACTTGATGATGCACCGTCTTTGGATATACCCCCTGCTGTTGTTAACCTTTTGCAGGAGTATGCTGATGTTTTTCCTACAGAATTACCACCGGGTCTTCCTCCCCTCCGTGGCTTTGAGCATCAGATCGATCTTATCCCCGGCGCTTCTCTTCCGAACCGCGCCCCGTACCGTACAAATCCAGATGAGACGAAGGAGATCCAGCGCCAGGTGCAGACGCTGCATGATAAAGGTTACATTCGTGAGTCTCTTAGCCCTTGCTCGGTTCCTGTTTTACTCGTTCCAAAGAAAGATGGGTCATGGCGTATGTGCGTAGATTGTCGTGCTATTAATAACATCACGGTTCGTTATCGATATCCTATTCCACGCCTTGATGATATGTTAGATGAGCTTAGTGGTGCCGTTATTTTCTCTAAGGTTGATTTGCGTAGCGGTTACCATCAGATTAGAATGAAACTCGGTGATGAATGGAAAACGGCTTTTAAAACGAAATTTGGTTTATATGAATGGTTGGTTATGCCATTTGGATTGACTAATGCTCCCATCACCTTTATGCGTTTAATGAAAGAAGTTCTACGGGCCTTCATAGGTTTGTTTGTTGTTGTTTATTTCGATGATATCCTTATTTACAGCAAGTCTATAGAGGAGCATTTAGAACATTTGCGTGCTGTTTTTGATGCTTTGCGTGCTGCTCGCTTGTTTGGTAACATGGAAAAGTGCACATTTTGCACGCAACGTGTCTCGTTTCTTGGTTATGTGGTTACTCCGCAGGGCATTGAGGTGGATAGCAGCAAGATTGCTGCCATTCGGGAGTGGCCTACACCGACGACGGTCACACAAATTCGGAGCTTTCTTGGACTTGCCGGTTTCTACCGCAGATTTGTTCGTGATTTTAGCTCCATTGCAGCGCCTCTACATGAGCTTACAAAGAAAGATGTACCGTTTGCTTGGAGTGATTCGCAGGAGGTAGCGTTCAGCACTTTGAAAGATAAGTTAACCCAAGCTCCCCTCTTGCAATTGCCTGATTTTAATAAAGTTTTTGAGCTTGAATGCGATGCTAGCAGTATTGGGCTAGGTGCTGTTTTGTTACAAGAAGGAAAACCAGTTGCTTATTTTAGTGAAAAATTAAGCAGTGCTAGTCTGAAATATTCTACTTATGATAAGGAGCTTTACGCTTTAGTGCGCACTTTGCATACCTGGCAGCACTATCTTTGGCATCGTGAGTTCATAATTCATTCTGATCATGAGGCTTTAAAACATATTCGTACCCAAACAAATCTGAACCGTCGTCATGCTAAATGGGTCGAATTCATTGAGTCCTTTCCTTACATTATTAAACACAAGAACGGGAAGGACAATATTATTGCTGATGCTTTGTCTCGTCGCTATACCATGCTGTCACAATTAGATTTTAAAATATTTGGTTTGGACACTGTGAAGGATCAATATGTTGACGATGCTGATTTTAGAGATGCTTCCGGCCATTGTATTAATGGGATACCATGGGTTCCTGTTTCGCGCTAACAAGCTGTGTGTTCCAGCTAGCTCGGTTCGTCTTTTGTTGTTACAGGAAGCGCATGGAGGTGGTCTCATGGGGCATTTTGGCGTCTACAAGACGCATGAGGTGTTGGCTGCCTACTTCTTTTGGCCTCGGATGCGCGCTGATGTTGAGCGCCTTGTTGCACGCTGCACTACTTGTCAGAAAGCTAAGTCACGGTTGAACAACCATGGTTTGTATATGCCTTTGCCTGTCCCTTCTTCTCCTTGGCTTGATATATCTATGGACTTTGTTTTGGGCTTGCCTAGAACTAAGAAGGGGAGGGATAGTATTTTTGTGGTTGTTGATAGATTCTCTAAAATGGCTCACTTTATACCTTGTCATAAAACTGATGATGCTAGCATTGTTGCTGAATTGTTCTTTAGAGAAATTATTCGTTTACATGGTATTCCAAAAACAATAGTCTCTGATCGCGATGCTAAGTTTCTAAGTCATTTTTGGAGATCTCTTTGGAATAAATTGGGAACTAAATTGTTGCTTAGCACTACTTGTCACCCTCAGACTGATGGACAAACTGAGGTAGTAAATAGAACTTTATCTACCATGCTTAGGGCTGTTTTAGACAAGAATTTGAGACGTTGGGAGGATTGTTTGCCTCATGTTGAATTTGCTTACAATCATGCCACGCATTCTTCTACAAAGATGTGTCCTTTCGAGATTGTTTATGGTTACATCCCTAGGGCACCTATTGATTTGATTTCACTTAATGCTACGAACGCCCCACATGTAGATGCTGCTGCACATGTTGAACAAATGATTACCATACATGAACAAACGAAACAGAACATTGCTGCTACTAATGCAAAAAATCAGGTTGCTGGTAGTAAAGGAAGAAAACTTGTTACTTTTGAGCCAGGTGATATGGTTTGGTTGCACTTGAGAAAGGATCGGTTTCCTACTTTGCGCCGTTCTAAATTAATGCCTCGTGCTGTTGGTCCTTTTAAGGTGCTAACAAAGATTAATGATAATGCTTATATCCTTGACCTGCCTGCGGAATTTGGTGTTTCCACTAGTTTTAATGTTGCAGATTTGAAACCATATATGGCCGAGGATGAGGAGTTGCCGTCGAGGACGACTTCACTTCAAGAAGGGGAGGATGATGAGGACATCACTATGAGTACGACTACACCAGCAGCACCTCAACATCAAGCGCCACCTCCTTCATTAGCTGGGCCAATCACTCGGGCCCGTGCCAGAGATCTTAACTTCATCATTGTACTAAAGAATGAGGGCCCAGAAGAATAGACGACCAGCCCAACTGCGGCCCATAGTGGACGACCTAGGGTTGGCCGCCCCTAGGGGCTGCGCCCCCTCTCTATTTAAACAGGAGCTGCGCCTCCTTTGTTCCTCGAGTTTTGTTTTACATTAGCTTTAGCTACTCTCGAACACGCGCAAATCTGCGCTGTCTTCGTGTATTCAGAACTCCACCCTCGAGTAATAGATTAGATTGCTCGCATCTTTTTCTTGTTCGTTCTTCGATTGCGCACAGGAAACGATCTTCGTGATCAGGCCGATCTCGCATCAGCAAGGTCGGTAACCACAGGGAGTTGGTTCAGCGATTGCATTGGCGCCTCGGGCTTGCTCGTCGTAGTCGGATCGCAAGGGTCAACTTTCGCCAAATCGGAATTATCTCTACTCGCCGAAAGATCGGGCACCTCAGCTACATCATGCACCGCGACACCCGTTTTCGGAATGAGTGACGTGCGGCAATGAAATTGCGCGAAACCACCCCAAACACGAGTTTTGGACCTAAAGTAGTGGATTGGGCATGTTCGTTGCGAAAAATAAAGAAATGGTTCCGATGGCAAAAACTTGTGCTTTGAATGCACCGTGACACCCGTTTTCGGAATGAGTGACGTGCGGCAATGAAATTGCGCGAAACCACCCCAAACAAGAGTTTTGGACCTAAAGTAGTGGATTGGGCATGTTCATTGCGAAAAACGAAGAAATGGTTCCAGTGGCAAAAACTCGTGCTTTGAATGCAATCCAACACCCATTTTCGGAATGGGTGACGTGCGGCAACGAAATTGCGCGAAACCACCCCAAACATGAGTTTTGGACCTAAATTAGTGGATTGGGCATGTTCGTTGCGAAAAACGAAGAAATCGTTCTGGTGGCAAAAACTCGTGCTTTGTATGTACTGCGACACCTGTTTTTCGGATTGGGTGACGTGCGGCAACGAAATTGCGTGAAACCACCCCAAACATGAGTTTTAGACCTAAAGTAGTGGATTGGCCATGTTCGTTGCGAAAAACAAAGAAATGGTTACGGTGGCAAAAACTCGTGCTTTGTATGCACCGCAACACCCGTTTTCGGAATGGATGACGTGAGAAAACGAAATTGCGCGAAACCACCCCAAACATGAGTTTTGGACCTAAAGTAGTGGATTGGGCATGTTCGTTCCGAAAAATGAAGAAATGGTTCCGGTTGCAAAAACTCGTGCTTTGAATGCAACCCAATACCAATTTTCGGAATGTGTGACGTGCGGCAACGAAATTGCACGAAACCACCCCAAACATAAATTTTGGACCTAAAGTAGTGGATTGGGCATGTTCGTTGCGAAAAACGAAGAAATTGATCCGGTGGCAAAAACTCGTGCTTTGTATGCAACCCGACACCCGTTTTCGGAATGGATGACGTGAGAAAACGAAATTGCGCGAAACCACCCCAAACATGAGTTTTGGACCTAAAGTAGTGGATTGGGCATGTTCGTTGCGAAAAACGAAGAAATGGTTCCGGTGGCAAAAACTTATGCTTTGTATGCACCCCGACACCCGTTTTCGGAATGGGTGACGTGCGGCAACGAAATTGCGCGAAACCACCCCAAACATGTGTTTTGGACCAAAAGTAGTGGATTGGGCATGTTCGTTGCGAAAAACGAAGAAATGGTTCCGGTGGCAAAAACTCGTGCTTTGTATGCACCGCGACACCCGTTTTCGGAATGAGTGACGTGCGGCAATGAAATTGCGCGAAACCACCCCAAACACGAGTTTTGGACCTAAAGTAGTGGATTGGGCATGTTCGTTGCGAAAAACAAAGAAATGGTTCCGATGGCAAAAACTTGTGCTTTGAATGCACCGTGACACCCGTTTTCGGAATGAGTGACGTGCGGCAATGAAATTGCGCGAAACCACCCCAAACATGAGTTTTGGACCTAAAGTAGTGGATTGGACATGTTCATTGCGAAAAACGAAGAAATGGTTCCAGTGGCAAAAACTCGTGCTTTGAATGCAATCCAACACCCATTTTCGGAATGGGTGACGTGCGGCAACGAAATTGCGCGAAACCACCCCAAACATGAGTTTTGGACCTAAATTAGTGGATTGGGCATGTTCGTTGCGAAAAACGAAGAAATCGTTCTGGTGGCAAAAACTCGTGCTTTGTATGTACTGCGACACCTGTTTTTCGGATTGGGTGACGTGCGGCAACGAAATTGCGTGAAACCACCCCAAACATGAGTTTTAGACCTAAAGTAGTGGATTGGCCATGTTCGTTGCGAAAAACAAAGAAATGGTTACGGTGGCAAAAACTCGTGCTTTGTATGCACCGCAACACCCGTTTTCGGAATGGATGACGTGAGAAAACGAAATTGCACGAAACCACCCCAAACATGAGTTTTGGACCTAAAGTAGTGGATTGGGCATGTTCGTTGCGAAAAACGAAGAAATGGTTCCGGTGGCAAAAACTCATGCTTTGTATGCACCCCGACACCCGTTTTCGGAATGGGTGACGTGCGGCAACGAAATTGCGCGAAACCACCCCAAACATGTGTTTTGGACCTAAAGTAGTGGATTGGGCATGTTCGTTGCGAAAAACGAAGAAATGGTTCCGGTGGCAAAAACTCGTGCTTTGTATGCACCGCGACACCCATTTTCGGAATGAGTGACGTGCGGCAATGAAATTGCGCGAAACCACCCCAAATACGAGTTTTGGACCTAAAGTAGTGGAATGGGCATGTTCGTTGCGAAAAACGAAGAAATGGTTCCGATGGCAAAAACTTGTGCTTTGAATGCACCGTGACACCCGTTTTCGGAATGAGTGACGTGCGGCAATGAAATTGCGCGAAACCACCCCAAACATGAGTTTTGGACCTAAAGTAGTGGATTGGGCATGTTCATTGCGAAAAACGAAGAAATGGTTCCGGTGGCAAAAACTCGTGCTTTGAATGCAATCCAACACCCATTTTCGGAATGGGTGACGTGCGGCAACGAAATTGCGCGAAACCACCCCAAACATGAGTTTTGGACCTAAATTAGTGGATTGGGCATGTTCGTTGCGAAAAACGAAGAAATGGTTCTGGTGGCAAAAACTCGTGCTTTGTATGTACTGCGACACCTGTTTTTCGGAATGGGTGACGTGCGGCAACGAAATTGCGTGAAACCACCCCAAACATGAGTTTTAGACCTAATGTAGTGGATTGGCCATGTTCATTGCGAAAAACGAAGAAATGGTTACGGTGGCAAAAACTCGTGCTTGTATGCACCCCGACACCCGTTTTCGGAATGGGTGATGTGCGACAACGAAATTGCGCGAAACCACCCCAAACATGTGTTTTGGACCTAAAGTAGTGGATTGGGAATGTTCGTTGCGAAAAACGAAGAAATGGTTCTGGTGGCAAAAACTCGTGCTTTGTATGCACCTCGACACCCGTTTTCGAAATGGTTGACGTGCGGCAATGAAATTGCGCGAAACCACCACAAACATGTGTTTTGGACCCAAAGTAGTGGATTGGGCATGTTCGTTGCGAAAAACATAGAAATGGTTTCGGTGGCAAAAACTCGTGCTTGTATGCACCCCGACACCCATTTTCAGAATGGGTGACGTGCGGCAACAAAATTGCGCGAAACCACCCCAAACATGAGTTTTGGACCTAAATTAGTGGATTGAGCATGTTCGTTGCGAAAAACTAAGAAATGGGTCCGGGGGCAAAAACTCATGCTTTGTATGCACCCCGACACCCGTTTTCGGAATGGGTGACGTGCGGCAATGGAATTGCGCGAAACCACCCCAACCATGTGTTTTCGACCTAAAGTAGTGGATTGGGCATGTTCGTTGCGAAAAACGAAGAAATGGTTCCGGTGGCAAAAAGTCATGCTTTGTATGCACCGCAACACCCGTTTTCGGAATGAGTGTCGTGCGGCAACGAAATTGCGCGAAACCACCCCAAACATATGTTTTGGACCTAAATTAGTGGTTTGGGCATGTTCGTTCCGAAAAACGAAGAAATGGTTCCGGTGGCAAAAACTCGTGCTTTGTATGCACCGCGACACCTGTTTTCGGAATGGGTGACGTGCGGCAACGAAATTACGCGAAACCACCCCAAACATGAGTTTTGGACCTAAATTACTGGATTGGGCATGTTCGTTGCGAAAAACGAAGAAATGGTTCAGGTGGCAAAAACTCATGCTTTGTATGCACCGCGACACCCGTTTTCAGAATGAGTGACGTGCGGCAACGAAATTGCGCGAAACCACCGCAAACATGAGTTTTGGACCTAAAGTAATGGATTGGGCATGTTTGTTGCGAAAAACGAAGAAATGGTTCCGGTGGCAAAAACTCGTGCTTTGAATGCAATCAAACACCCATTTTCGTAATGGGTGACGTGCGGTAACGAAATTGCGCGAAACCACCCCAAACATGAGTTTTGGACCTAAATTAGTGGATTGGGCATGTTCGTTGCGAAAAACGAAGAAATGGTTCCGGTGGCAAAAACTCGTGCTTTGTATGCACCGCGACACCTGTTTTCGGAATGGGTGACGTGCGGCAACGAAATTGCGCGAAACCACCCCAAACATGAGTTTTGGACCTAAATTACTGGATTGGGCATGTTCGTTGCGAAAAACGAAGAAATGGTTCTGGTGGCAAAAACTCGTGCTTTGTATGCACCCCCGACACCCGTTTTCGGAATGGGTGACGTGCTGCAACAAAATTGCGCGAAACCACCCCAAACATGAGTTTTGGACCTAAAGTAGTGGATTGGGCATGTTCGTTGCGAAAATGAAGAAATGGTTCCGGTGGCGAAAACTCGTGCTTGTATGCACCCCCGACACCCATTTTCGAAATGGGTGACGTGCGGCAACGAAATTGCGCGAAACCACCTCAAACATGTGTTTTGGACCTAAAGTATTGGATTGGCCATGTTCGTTGCGGAAAACGAAGAAATGGTTCCGGTGGCAAAAACTCGTGCTTTGTATGCACCGCGACACCCATTTTCGGAATGAGTGACGTGCGGCAACGAAATTGCGCGAAACCACCCCAAACATGAGTTTTGTACCTAAAGTAGTGGATTGGGCATGTTCATTGCGAAAAACGAAGAAATGGTTCCGGTGGCAAAAACTTGTGCTTGTATGCACCTCGACACCCGTTTTCGGAATGGGTTACGTGCGGCAACGAAATTGCGCAAAACCACCCCAAACATGAGTTTTGGACCTAAAGTAGTGGATTAGCCATGTTCGTTGCGAAAAACGAAGAAATGGTTACGGTGGCAAAAACTCGTGCTTGTATGCACCCCGACACCCGTTTTCGGAATGGGTGACGTGCGACAACGAAATTGCGCGAAACCACCCCAAACATGTGTTTTGGACCTAAAGTAGTGGATTGGGAATGTTCGTTGCGAAAAACGAAGAAATGGTTCCAGTGGAAAAAACTCGTGCTTGTTTGCACCACGACACCCGTTTTCGGAATAGGTGACGTGCGGCAACGAAATTGCGCGAAACCACCCCAAACATGAGTTTTGAACCTAAAGTAGTGGATTGGGCATGTTCGTTGCGAAAAACGAAGAAATGGTTCCGGTGGCAAAAACTCTTGCTTTGTATGCACCCCGACACCCGTTTTCGGAATGGTTGACGTGCGGCAATGAAATTGCGCGAAACCACCACAAACATGTGTTTTGGACCCAAAGTAGTGGATTGGGCATGTTCGTTGCGAAAAACATAGAAATGGTTCCGGTGGCAAAAACTCGTGCTTTATATGCACCCCGACACCCGTTTTCGGAATGAGTGACGTGCGACAACGATATTGCGCGAAACCACCCCAAACATGAGTTTTGGACCTAAAGTAGTGGATTGGGCATGTTCGTTCCGAAAAATGAAGAAATGGTTCCGGTTGCAAAAACTCGTTCTTTGAATGCAACCCAATACCCATTTTCGGAATGTGTGACGTGCGGCAACGAAATTGCGCGAAACCACCCCAAACATGAATTTTGGACCTAAAGTAGTGGATTGGGCATGTTCGTTACAAAAAACGAAGAAATTGATCCCGTGGCAAAAACTCGTGCTTTGTATGCAACCCGACACCCGTTTTCGGAATGGATGACGTGAGAAAACGAAATTGCGCGAAACCACCCCAAACATGAGTTTTGGACCTAAAGTAGTGGATTGGGCATGTTCGTTGCGAAAAACGAAGAAAAGGTTCCGGTGGCAAAAACTCATGCTTTGTATGCACCCCGACACCCGTTTTCGGAATGGGTGACGTGCGGCAACGCAATTGCGCGAAACCACCCCAAACATGTGTTTTGGACCTAAAGTAGTGGATTGGGCATGTTCGTTACAAAAAACGAAGAAATTGATCCCGTGGCAAAAACTCGTGCTTTGTATGCAACCCGACACCCGTTTTCGGAATGGATGACGTGAGAAAACAAAATTGCGCGAAACCACCCCAAACATGAGTTTTGGACCTAAAGTAGTGGATTGGGCATGTTCGTTGCGAAAAACGAAGAAATGGTTCCTGTGGCAAAAACTCATGCTTTGTATGCACCGCGACACACGTTTTCGGAATGAGTGACGTGCGGCAATGAAATTGCGCGAAACCACCCCAACCACGAGTTTTGGACCTAAAGTAGTGGATTGGGCATGTTCGTTGCGAAAAACGAAGAAATGGTTCCGATGGCAAAAACTTATGCTTTGTATGCACCGTGACACCCGTTTTCGGAATGAGCGACGTGCGGCAATGAAATTGCGCGAAACCACCCCAAACATGAGTTTTGGACCTAAAGTAGTGGATTGGGCATTTTCGTTGCGAAAAACGAAGAAATGGTTCCGGTGGCAAAAACTCGTGCTTTGAATGCAATCCAACACCCATTTTTGGAATGGGTGACGTGCGGCAACGAAATTGCGCGAAACCACCCCAAACATGAGTTTTGTACCTAAATTAGTGGATTGGGCATGTTCGTTGCGAAAAACGAAGAAATGGTTCTGGTGGCAAAAACTCGTGCTTTGTATGTACTGCGACACCCGTTTTCGGAATGGGTGACGTGCGGCAACGAAATTGCGCGAAACCAGCCCAAACATGAGTTTTAGACCTAAAGTAGTGGATTAGCCATGTTCGTTGCGAAAAACGAAGAAATGGTTACGGTGGCAAAAACTCGTGCTTGTATGCACCCCGACACCCGTTTTCGGAATGGGTGACGTGCGACAACGAAATTGCGCGAAACCACCCCAAACATGTGTTTTGGACCTAAAGTAGTGGATTGGGAATGTTCGTTGCGAAAAACGAAGAAATGGTTCCAGTGGAAAAAACTCGTGCTTGTTTGCACCACGACACCCGTTTTCGGAATAGGTGACGTGCGGCAACGAAATTGCGCGAAACCACCCCAAACATGAGTTTTGAACCTAAAGTAGTGGATTGGGCATGTTCGTTGCGAAAAACGAAGAAATGGTTCCGGTGGCAAAAACTCTTGCTTTGTATGCACCCCGACACCCGTTTTCGGAATGGTTGACGTGCGGCAATGAAATTGCGCGAAACCACCACAAACATGTGTTTTGGACCCAAAGTAGTGGATTGGGCATGTTCGTTGCGAAAAACATAGAAATGGTTCCGGTGGCAAAAACTCGTGCTTTATATGCACCCCGACACCCGTTTTCGGAATGAGTGACGTGCGACAACGATATTGCGCGAAACCACCCCAAACATGAGTTTTGGACCTAAAGTAGTGGATTGGGCATGTTCGTTCCGAAAAATGAAGAAATGGTTCCGGTTGCAAAAACTCGTTCTTTGAATGCAACCCAATACCCATTTTCGGAATGTGTGACGTGCGGCAACGAAATTGCGCGAAACCACCCCAAACATGAATTTTGGACCTAAAGTAGTGGATTGGGCATGTTCGTTACAAAAAACGAAGAAATTGATCCCGTGGCAAAAACTCGTGCTTTGTATGCAACCCGACACCCGTTTTCGGAATGGATGACGTGAGAAAACGAAATTGCGCGAAACCACCCCAAACATGAGTTTTGGACCTAAAGTAGTGGATTGGGCATGTTCGTTGCGAAAAACGAAGAAATGGTTCCGGTGGCAAAAACTCATGCTTTGTATGCACCCCGACACCCGTTTTCGGAATGGGTGACGTGCGGCAACGCAATTGCGCGAAACCACCCCAAACATGTGTTTTGGACCTAAAGTAGTGGATTGGGCATGTTCGTTACAAAAACGAAGAAATTGATCCCGTGGCAAAAACTCGTGCTTTGTATGCAACCCGACACCCGTTTTCGGAATGGATGACGTGAGAAAACAAAATTGCGCGAAACCACCCCAAACATGAGTTTTGGACCTAAAGTAGTGGATTGGGCATGTTCGTTGCGAAAAACGAAGAAATGGTTCCGGTGGCAAAAACTCATGCTTTGTATGCACCGCGACACACGTTTTCGGAATGAGTGACGTGCGGCAATGAAATTGCGCGAAACCACCCCAACCACGAGTTTTGGACCTAAAGTAGTGGATTGGGCATGTTCGTTGCGAAAAACGAAGAAATGGTTCCGATGGCAAAAACTTGTGCTTTGTATGCACCGTGACACCCGTTTTCGGAATGAGTGACGTGCGGCAATGAAATTGCGCGAAACCACCCCAAACATGAGTTTTGGACCTAAAGTAGTGGATTGGGCATTTTCGTTGCGAAAAACGAAGAAATGGTTCCGGTGGCAAAAACTCGTGCTTTGAATGCAATCCAACACCCATTTTTGGAATGGGTGACGTGCGGCAACGAAATTGCGCGAAACCACCCCAAACATGAGTTTTGGACCTAAATTAGTGGATTGGGCATGTTCGTTGCGAAAAACGAAGAAATGGTTCTGGTGGCAAAAACTCGTGCTTTGTATGTACTGCGACACCCGTTTTCGGAATGGGTGACGTGCGGCAACGAAATTGCGCGAAACCACCCCAAACATGAGTTTTAGACCTAAAGTAGTGGATTAGCCATGTTCGTTGCGAAAAACGAAGAAATGGTTACGGTGGCAAAAACTCGTGCTTGTATGCACCCCGACACCCGTTTTCGGAATGGGTGACGTGCGACAACGAAATTGCGCGAAACCACCCCGAACATGTGTTTTGGACCTAAAGTAGTGGATTGGGAATGTTCGTTGCGAAAAACGAAGAAATGGTTCCAGTGGAAAAAACTCGTGCTTGTTTGCACCACGACACCCGTTTTCGGAATAGGTGACGTGCGGCAACGAAATTGCGTGAAACCACCCCAAACATGAGTTTTGAACCTAAAGTAGTGGATTGGGCATGTTCGTTGCGAAAAACGAAGAAATGGTTCCGGTGGCAAAAACTCTTGCTTTGTATGCACCCCGACACCCGTTTTCGGAATGGTTGACGTGCGGCAATGAAATTGCGCGAAACCACCACAAACATGTGTTTTGGACCCAAAGTAGTGGATTGGGCATGTTCGTTGCGAAAAACATAGAAATGGTTCCGGTGGCAAAAACTCGTGCTTTGTATGCACCCCGACACCCGTTTTCGGAATGAGTGACGTGCGACAACGAAATTGCGCGAAACCACCCCAAACATGAGTTTTGGACCTAAAGTAGTGGATTGGGCATGTTCGTTCCGAAAAATGAAGAAATGGTTCCGGTTGCAAAAACTCGTTCTTTGAATGCAACCCAATACCCATTTTCGGAATGTGTGACGTGCGGCAACGAAATTGCGCGAAACCACCCCAAACATGAATTTTGGACCTAAAGTAGTGGATTGGGCATGTTCGTTGCAAAAAACGAAGAAATTGATCCCGTGGCAAAAACTCGTGCTTTGTATGCAACCCGACACCCGTTTTCGGAATGGATGACGTGAGAAAACGAAATTGCGCGAAACCACCCCAAACATGAGTTTTGGACCTAAAGTAGTGGATTTTGCATGTTCGTTGCAAAAAACGAAGAAATGGTTCCTGATGAGGACATCAACACCAACACGAGCACATCTACACCAGCAGCACCTTCACCAGCCCAGGCGCCATCTTCACCAGTCCAGGCGCCACCCCTTCCACCTGGGCCAGTGACTCGGGCCCGTGCAAGAGAATTGAACTACATCATGCTGTTAAAGAACGACGGCCCGAAAGAATAGACGACCAGCCCAACTGCGGCCCATAATGGACGACCTAGGGTTGGCCGCCCCTAGGGGCTGCGCCCCCTCTCTATTTATCCAGGAGCTGCGCCTCCTTTATTTCTTGAGTTTTGTTTTAGATCTAGCTTTAGCTACTCTCGAGCACGCGCAAATCTGCGCTGTCTTCGTGTATTCAGAACTCCACCCTCGAGTAATAGATTAGATTGCTCACATCTTTTTCTTGTTCGTTCTTCGATTGCGCACAGGAAACGATCTTCGTGATCAGGCCGATCTCGCATCAGCAAGGTCGGTAACCATAGGGAGTTGGTTCAGCGATTGCATTGGCGCCTCGGGCTTGCTCGTCGTAGTCGGATCGCAAGGGTCATCTTCCGCCAAATCGGAATTATCTCTACTCGCCGAAAGATCGGGCACCTCAGCTACATCAATTGGTATCAGATTTCCAGGTTGATCGGTGAGTTTATCGAGTGTTTTTTTTCCTACAGTCCACAAAACCACATAAAAATTCAGGTTAGACCTTATCCCAACACCCGTTTGAGCCTCGCATTTTCTTTCAATAATCTGCATTGTTGAATTTGTGTGCTTTCGCGTCATTTGTTGCTGGTTGCATTGTGTTCTTCCACCATTCAAACCCTAGCGCCGCCACCATCTCCCCTTTGATCACGCCACAAACCGAGTCAACATCGTTTCCTTGTTTTTCTCCTTCGGTTACGTCAAAAAAAAACAGAAAAAAAAAACAAACCGAGTCAACGGCCGTTTCCTTGTTTTTCTCCTTCGGTTACGAAAAAAAAACAGAAAAAAAACAAACCGAGTCAACATCGTTTCCTTGTTTTTCTCCTTCGGTTACGTCAAAAAAAAAACAGAAACAAAAAACAACGAAGGAGAAAGGATACGGTTGTTTCGTCCCGGTCGTTTGAATACAAAACTTGAGGTACCTTCCTTAAACCGGGCATAACTTTTCGCTCGGGTGTCCAAAAAATCTGAAAATTTTACAGGAGCTTGTTGACACCATTCTGAGGCCGGCCAAACTGACCTACGGTCTGTTTGGGCTTCCACAAAATTGTCAAAAAAATTCAGGAAAATAAAGAAAAAAATCCGTCAAAGTTCTCGCACGCTTTTCAGAGAACTTCCTGATTTTCTGTAGACCACATCTGATCTCTGTTTTAGGTGAAACTTCGTCTAGCTCCTATTTTGTTGCTTCTTGTGCTGCGAAAAATATCAAAAAAATCATACAAAAAAGAAAAACAAAAATCACTTGTGATTCCTACTAGTGGCCTCGCTAGTACAATATTTACGGTACTGCCATTCTGCTAGTTCCATCCGTCTTTTGCACTTGTGGCCAGCAATATAGTTTCGTGTTCTGCACTATAATTCAACTTTGCATTATTGTTTGATTGTGCTAATCATTGACTTGAGTGCAGCCTACCCACAACTCCACGGGCCCGTGCAAGAGAATTGAACTACATCGCTGTTAAAGAACGAAGGCCCGGAAGAATAGACGACCAGCCCAACTGTGGCCCATAATGGACGACCTAGGGTTGGCCGCCCCTAGGGGCTGCGCCCCCTCTCTATTTATCCAGGAGCTACGCCTCCTTTATTTCTTGAGTTTTGTTTTAGATCTAGCTTTAGCTACTCTCGAGCACGCGCAAATCTGCGCTGTCTTCGTGTATTCAGAACTCCACCCTCGAGTAATAGATTAGATTGCTCGCATCTTTTTCTTGTTCGTTCTTCGATTGCGCACAGGAAACGATCTTCGTGATCAGGCCGATCTCGCATCAGCAAGGTCGGTAACCACAGGGAGTTGGTTCAGCGATTGCATTGGCGCCTCGGGCTTGCTCGTCGTAGTCGGATCGCAAGGGTCATCTTCCGCCAAATCGGAATTATCTCTACTCGCCGAAAGATCGGGCACCTCAGCTACATCAGTTCCGGTGGCAAAAACTCATGCTTTGTATGCACCCCGACACCCGTTTTCGGAATGGGTGACGTGCGGCAACGCAATTGCGCGAAACCACCCCAAACATGTGTTTTGGACCTAAAGTAGTGGAATGGGCATGTTCGTTGCGAAAAACGAAGAAATGGTTCCGGTGGCAAAAACTCGTGCTTTGTATGCACCGCGACACACGTTTTCGGAATGAGTGACGTGCGGCAATGAAATTGCGCGAAACCACCCCAACCACGAGTTTTGGACCTAAAGTAGTGGATTGGGCATGTTCGTTGCGAAAAACGAAGAAATGGTTCCGATGGCAAAAACTTGTGCTTTGTATGCACCGTGACACCCATTTTCGGAACGAGTGACGTGCGGCAATGAAATTGCGCGAAACCACCCCAAACATGAGTTTTGGACCTAAAGTAGTGGATTGGGCATGTTCGTTGTGAAAAACGAAGAAATGGTTCCGGTGGCAAAAACTCGTGCTTTGAATGCAATCCAACACCCATTTTTGGAATGGGTGACGTGCGGCAACGAAATTGTGCGAAACCACCCCAAACATGAGTTTTGGACCTAAATTAGTGGATTGGGCATGTTCGTTGCGAAAAACGAAGAAATGGTTCTGGTGGCAAAAACTCGTGCTTTGTGTGTACTGCGACACCCGTTTTTGGAATGGGTGACGTGCGGCAACGAAATTGCGCGAAACCACCCCAAACATGAGTTTTAGACCTAAAGTAGTGGATTAGCCATGTTCGTTGCGAAAAACGAAGAAATGGTTACGGTGGCAAAAACTCGTGCTTGTATGCACCCCGACACCCGTTTTCGGAATGGGTGACGTGCGACAACGAAATTGCGCGAAACCACCCCAAACATGTGTTTTGGACCTAAAGTAGTGGATTGTGATGAGGACATCACTATGAGTACGACTACACCAGCAGCACCTCAACATCAAGCGCCACTTCCTTCATTAGCTGGGCCAATCACTCGGGCCCGTGCCAGAGATCTTAACTTCGTCATTGTACTAAGGAATGAGGGCCCAGAAGAATAGACGACCAGCCCAACTGCGGCCCATAGTGGACGACCTAGGGTTGGCCGCCCCTAGGGGCTGCGCCCCCTCTCTATTTAAACAGGAGCTGCGCCTCCTTTGTTCTTCGAGTTTTGTTTTACGTTAGCCTTAGCTACTCTCGAACACGCGCAAATCTGCGCTATCTTCGTGTATTCAGAACTCCACCCTCGAGTAATAGATTAGATAGCTCGCATCTTTTTCTTGTTCGTTCTTCGATTGCGCACAGGAAACGATCTTCGTGATAAGGCCGATCTCGCATCAGCAAGGTCGGTAACCACAGGGAGTTGGTTCAGCGATTGCATTGGCGCCTCGGGCTTGCTCGTCGTAGTCGGATCGCAAGGGTCATCTTCCGCCAAATCGGAATTATCTCTACTCGCCGAAAGATCGGGCACCTCAGCTACATCAATTGGTATCAGATTTCCAGGTTGATCGGTGAGTTTATCGAGTGTTTTTTTTCCTACAGTCCACAAAACCACATAAAAATTCAGGTTAGACCTTATCCCAGCACCCTTTTGAGCCTCGCACTTTCTTTCAATAATCTGCATTATTGAATTTGTGTGCTTTCGCGTCATTTGTTGCTGGTTGCATTGTGTTCTTCCACCATTCAAACCCTAGCGCCGCCACCATCTTCCGTTTGATCACGCCACAAACCGAGTCAACATCGTTTCCTTGTTTTTCTCCTTCGGTTACGTCAAAAAAAAACAGAAAAAAAACAAACCGAGTCAACGACCGTTTCCTTGTTTTTCTCCTTCGGTTACGAAAAAAAAACAGAAAAAAAAACAAACCGAGTCAACGGCCGCTTCCTTGTTTTTCTCCTTCAGTTACGTCAAAAAAAAAACAGAAACAAAAAAAAAAGAAAACGAAGGAGAAGGGATACGGTTGTTTCATCCCGGTCGTTTTAAAACATAACTTGAGGTACCTTCCGTAAAACGGGCATATCTTTTCGCTCGGGTGTCCAAAAAATCTGAAATTTTTTCAGGAGCTTGTTGACACCATTCTGAGGCCGGCCAAACTCACCTATGGTCTGTTTGGGTTTCGACAAAATTGTCAAAAAAATTCAGGAAAATAAAGAAAAAAATTCATCAAAGTTCTCACACGCTTTTTAGAGAACTTCCTGATTTTCTGTAGACCACATCTGAACTCTGTTTTAGGTGAAACTTCGTGTAGCTCCTATTTTGTTGCTTCTTGTGCTGAGAAAAATATCAAAAAAATCATACAAAAAAGAAAAACAAAATCACTTGTGATTCCTACTAGTAGCCTCGCTAGTACAATATTTACGGTACTGCCATTCTGCTAGTTCCATCCGTCCTTTGCACTTGTGGCCAGCAATAAAGTTTCGTGTGTTGCACTATAATTCAACTTTGCATTATTGTTTGGTCGTGCTAATCCTTGACTTGAGTGCAGCCTACCCAAAACTCCACATATTTCTACGACGAGAAGGTTTCTGTTTCTCCAGGCAATCGCTCATCCAATCTTTCACCGGTTCCACCTGTTGGTTGCAGTTCACCACTGTGGCTTGGTAAGAACGGATAAGAACTTGATAACTGCACTAGTGTGAGCGCCTTGTGAGCAGTACACCCCTGTTTTTGTCGTTGTTTTTTTTCTTTTCTTTTGGTGTTTTGGTGTTTACGCTAACTATGGCAGGAGCACACGACACGGTGGATGCCCAGTTGCTGGAAGTAAGGGGACAAGTTGATGGACTTGCTGCTGACATTAGGACGATGCATGAACGGCTTGATTCAACGGTCACTTCGACGACCGAGCGTTTCAACCAGCTTGACCTTGCTCAAACGGCGACTCGCACCACACTCGACACCATCCTGGCACGCCTTGATGCGTTGACCACAAAGATGGAGCAGGAATACGGCGGTGACACTGAGCTGGACGATGGAGATCGCCGTGGTCGTGCACGCCGTGTGGTTCGTCATTCCCCTAATGACTTATTTTCTAAGATTAAATTTAAAATTCCATCTTTTAATGGTAAATATGATCCTGCTGCATATCTTGATTGGGAATTAGAGGTAAAACAGAAATTTTCATGCCATGATATTCCTGCTAATAGCCAAGTGAAGGCTGCCATTAGTGAATTTACTGATTTTGCTTTAATTTGGTGGCGTGAGTATAAACAAAAACTTCCTATTAACAGTGTCACTACTTGGACCCAATTAAAAACTGCCATGCGCCACAGATTTGTTCCTTCCTATTATGCTCGTGATTTGCTTAACAAAATGCAGCGTTTTCAACAAGGTTCACAATCTGTTGAGGAATATTACCAGGAGTTACAAAAGGGTATGCTTCGTTGTGGTTTGGTTGAGTCGGATGACGCTGCTATGGCGCGTTTTCGTGGTGGTTTGAACAGGGAAATTCAGGATATACTTGATTATAAGGATTATTTTGATATAACCACATTGTTTGAATATGCTTGCAAAGCTGAACGTGAAGTGCAGGGACGGCGATCAAAGACATATACTAACTCTTTTGGAGGCCGGGGTCCGACACACAGCTCAACTCCTTCCAGCCCTGCACCTTCTACGCCTAGCACTACACCGCGCACAGCGACGACCAAGCCAGCGGCACCCCCTGCCAAAGGCACCGCTTCTTCCACAGGACGTACACGGGATATTCAGTGCCATCGTTGCAGAGGGTTTGGGCACATGATTCGGGGCTGCCCAAACAAGCGTACCTTGCTTATACGTGACAATGGTGAGTACTCTTCAGCCAGTGATTCTGAGGAAACTAGTCATGCTATGATTGCCACTAACCATGCAAAAAATGAGGAAGTCCATGTTGATCCCATCGACGCCGATAGGTATGAGAGTCTTGTTGTGCAGCGTGTTCTCAGCACACAGGTTGCCCAGGCCGAAAAAAATCAGCGACACACTCTATTCCATACCAAGGGCGTTGTGCACGAACGGTCGATTCGCATCATCATCGATAGTGGCAGCTGCAACAATTTGGCAAGTACAGCGTTGGTAGAGAAATTATCCTTGCCCACTCGCTCACACCCACATCCGTATCACATCCAATGGCTCAATGATGGTGGTAAAATAAAGGTAACACGTTCGGTACGTGTCCCCTTTTCGCTGGGTTCTTATTCTGATTATGCTGATTGCGATGTTATTCCTATGGAAGCATGCTCTTTGTTATTGGGTCGACCTTGGCAATATGATACTGATAGTTTACATCATGGTCGTTCAAATCATTATTCTTTCATGTTTAAAGGCCAGAAAATAAATATACATCCAATGACCCCTGACCAAATTTTGAAAGATGACCTTACTAGGGCTGCTAAAACTGCACAACAAGTCAAATCGACATCAGCCGCACCTATTAAATCTGAAATCAAGTTGCACTCTCCTGTTTTACTTGCTACTCGTGCTGATTTTGATGATCCCCATGAAGCTCATATGCCCTGTTATGCACTTGTATGCTCGCGCATGCTTGTTCCGCTTGATGATGCACCGTCTTTGGATATACCCCCTGCTGTTGTTAACCTTTTGCAGGAGTATGTTGATGTTTTTCCTACGGACTTACCACCGGGTCTTCCTCCCCTCCGTGGCATTGAGCATCAGATCGATCTCATCCCCGGCGCTTCTCTTCCGAACCGCGCCCCGTACCGTACAAATCCAGATGAGACGAAGGAGATCCAGCGCCAGGTGCAGACGCTGCTTGATAAAGGTTACATTCGTGAGTCTCTTAGCCCTTGCTCGGTTCCTGTTTTACTCGTTCCAAAGAAAGATGGGTCATGGCGTATGTGCGTAGATTGTCGTGCTATTAATAACATCACAGTTCGTTATCGATATCCTATTCCACGCCTTGATGATATGTTAGATGAGCTTAGTGGTGCCGTTATTTTCTCTAAGGTTGATTTGCGTAGCGGTTACCATCAGATTAGAATGAAACTCGGTGATGAATGGAAAACGGCTTTTAAAACGAAATTTGGTTTATATGAATGGTTGGTTATGCCATTTGGATTGACTAATGCTCCCAGCACCTTTATGCGTTTAATGAATGAAGTTCTACGGGCCTTCATCGGTTTGTTTGTTGTTGTTTATTTCGATGATATCCTTATTTACAGGAAGTCTATAGAGGAGCATTTAGAACATTTGCGTGCTGTTTTTGATGCTTTGCGTGCTGCTCGCTTGTTTGGTAACATGGAAAAGTGCACATTTTGCACGCAACGTGTCTCGTTTCTTGGTTATGTGGTTACTCCGCAGGGCATTGAGGTGGATAGCAGCAAGATTGCTCCCTTTCGGGAGTGGCATACACCGACGACGGTCACACAAATTCGGAGCTTTCTTGGACTTGCAGGTTTCTACCGCAGATTTGTTCGTGATTTTAGCTCCATTGCAGCGCCTCTACATGAGCTTACAAAGAAAGATGTATCGTTTGCTTGGAGTGATTCGCAGGAGGTAGCGTTCAGCACTTTGAAAGATAAGTTAACCCAAGCTCCCCTCTTGCAATTGCCTGATTTTAATAAAGTTTTTGAGCTTGAATGCGATGCTAGCGGTATTGGGCTAGGTGCTGTTTTGTTACAAGAAGGAAAACCAATTGCTTATTTTAGTGAAAAATTAAGCGGTGCTAGTCTGAAATATTCTACTTATGATAAGGAGCTTTACGCTTTAGTGCGCACTATGCATACCTGGCAGCACTATCTTTGGCATCGTGAGTTCATAATTCATTCTGATCATGAGGCTTTAAAACATATTCGTACCCAAACAAATTTGAACCGTCGTCACGCTAAATGGGTCGAATTCATTGAGTCCTTTCCTTACATTATTAAACACAAGAACGGGAAGGACAATGTTATTGCTGATGCTTTGTCTCGTCGCTATACCATGCTGTCACAATTAGATTTTAAAATATTTGGTTTGGACACTGTGAAGGATCAATATGTTGACGATGCTGATTTTAAAGATGATTTCGGCCATTGTATTAATGGGATACCATGGGGCAAATTTCACACACAGGATGGGTTCCTGTTTCGCGCTAACAAGCTGTGTGTTCTAGCTAGCTCGGTTCGTCTTTTGTTGTTACAGGAAGCACATGGAGGCGGTCTCATGGGGCATTTTGGCGTCTACAAGACGCATGAGGTGTTGGCTGCCCACTTCTTTTGGCCTCGGATGCGCGCTGATGTTGAGCGCCTTGTTGCACGCTGCACTACTTGTCAGAAAGCTAAGTCACGGTTGAACAACCATGGTTTGTATATGCCTTTGCCTGTGCCTTCTTCTCCTTGGCTTGATATTTCTATGGACTTTGTTTTGGGCTTGCCTAGAACTAAGAAGGGGAGGGATAGTATTTTCGTGGTTGTTGATAGATTCTCTAAAATGGCTCACTTTATACCTTGTCATAAAACTGATGATGCTAGCATTGTTGCTGAATTGTTCTTTAGAGAAATTATTCGTTTACATGGTATTCCAAAAACAATAGTCTCTGATCGCGATGCTAAGTTTCTAAGCCATTTTTGGAGATCTCTTTGGAATAAATTGGGAACTAAATTGTTGTTTAGCACTACTTGTCACCCTCAGACTGATGGACAAACTGAGGTAGTAAATAGAACTTTATCTACCATGCTTAGGGCTGTTTTAGACAAGAATTTGAGACGTTGGGAGGATTGTTTGCCTCATGTTGAATTTGCTTACAATCATGCCACACATTCTTCTACAAAGATGTGCCCTTTCGAGATTGTTTATGGTTACATCCCTAGGGCACCTATTGATTTGATTTCACTTAATGCTACGAACGCCCCACATGTAGATGCTGCTGCACATGTTGAACAAATGATTACCATACATGAACAAACGAAACAGAACATTGCTGCTACTAATGCAAAAAATCAGGTTGCTGGTAGTAAAGGAAGAAAACTTGTTACTTTTGAGCCAGGTGATATGGTTTGGTTGCACTTGAGAAAGGATCGGTTTCCTACTTTGCGCCGTTCTAAATTAATGCCTCGTGCTGCTGGTCCTTTTAAGGTGCTAACAAAGATTAATGATAATGCTTATATCCTTGACCTGCCTGCGGAATTTGGTGTTTCCACTAGTTTTAATGTTGCAGATTTGAAACCATATATGGCCGAGGATGAGGAGTTGCCGTCGAGGACGACATCACTTCAAGAAGGGGAGGATGATGAGGACATCACTATGAGTACGACTACACCAGCAGCACCTCAACATCAAGCACCACTTCCTTCATTAGCTGGGCCAATCACTCGGGCCCGTGCCAGAGATCTTAACTTTGTCATTGTACTAAGGAATGAGGGCCCAGAAGAATAGACGACCAGCCCAACTGCGGCCCATAGTGGACGACCTAGGGTTGGCCGCCCCTAGGGGCTGCGCCCCCTCTCTATTTAAACAGGAGCTGCGCCTCCTTTGTTCTTCGAGTTTTGTTTTACGTTAGCCTTAGCTACTCTCGAACATGCGCAAATCTGCGCTATCTTCGTGTATTCAGAACTCCACCCTCGAGTAATAGATTAGATTGCTCGCATCTTTTTCTTGTTCGTTCTTCGATTGCGCACAGGAAACGATCTTCGTGATCAGGCCGATCTCGCATCAGCAAGGTCGGTAACCACAGGGAGTTGGTTCAGCGATTGCATTGGCGCCTCGGGCTTGCTCGTCGTAGTCGGATCGCAAGGGTCATCTTCCGCCAAATCGGAATTATCTCCTCTCGCCAAAAGATCGGGCACCTCAGCTACATCAGATTGGGAATGTTCGTTGCAAAAAACGAAGAAATGGTTCCAGTGGAAAAAACTCGTGCTTGTTTGCACCCCGACACCCGTTTTCGGAATAGGTGACGTGCGGCAACGAAATTGCGCGAAACCACCCCAAACATGAGTTTTGAACCTAAAGTAGTGGATTGGGCATGTTCGTTGCGAAAAACGAAGAAATGGTTCCGGTGGCAAAAACTCGTGCTTTGTATGCACCCCGACACCCGTTTTCGGAATGGTTGACGTGCGGCATTGAAATTGCGCGAAACCACCACAAACATGTGTTTTCGACCCAAAGTAGTGGATTGGGCATGTTCGTTGCGAAAAACATAGAAATGGTTTCGGTGGCAAAAACTCGTGCTTGTATGCACCCCGACACTCGTTTTCGGAACGGGTGACGTGCGGTAACGAAATTGCGCGAAACCACCCCAAACATTAGTTTTGGGCCTAAAGTAGTGGATTGGGCATGTTCGTTGCGAAAAACGTAGAAATGGTTCCGGTTGCAAAAACTCGTGCTTGTATGCACCTCGACACCTGTTTTCGGAAAGGGTGACGTGCGTCAACGAAATTGGGCGAAACCACACCAAACATGAGTTTTGGACCTAAATTAGTGGATTGGGCATGTTCGTTGCGAAAAACTAAGAAATGGTTCCGTGGGCAAAAACTCATGCTTTGTATGCACCCCGACACCCGTTTTCGGAATGGGTGACGTGCGGCAATGAAATTGCGCGAAACCACCCCAACCATGTGTTTTTGACCTAAAGTAGTGGATTGGGCATGTTCGTTGCGAAAAACGAAGAAATGGTTCCGGTGGCAAAAAGTCGTGCTTTGTATGCTCTGCAACACCAGTTTTCGGAATGAGTGACGTGCGGCAATGAAATTGCGTGAAACTACCCCAAACATGTGTTTTGGACCTAAATTAGTGGATTGGGCATGTTCGTTCCGAAAAACGAAGAAATGGTTCTGGTGGCAAAAACTCGTGCTTAGTTTGCACCGCGACACCCGTTTTCAGAATGAGTGATGTGCGGCAACGAAATTGCGCGAAACCACCCCGAACATGAGTTTTGGACCTAAAGTAATGGATTGGGCATGTTCGTTGCGAAAAACGATGAAATGGTTCCGGTGGCAAAAACTCGTGCTTTGAATGCAATCCAACACCCATTTTCGGAATGGGTGACGTGCGGCAAAGAAATTGCGCGAAACCACCCCAAACATGAGTTTTGGACCAAAAATAGTGGATTGGGCATGTTCGTTGCAAAAAACGAAGAAATGGTTCTGGTGGCAAAAACTCGTGCTTTGTGTGCACCCCGACACCTGTTTTCGGAATGGGTGACGTGCGGCAACGAAATTGCGCGAAACCACCCAAACATGAGTTTTGGACCTAAATTACTGGATTGGGCATGTTCGTTGCGAAAAACGAAGAAATGGTTCTGGTGGCAAAAACTCGTGCTTTGTATGCACCCCGACACCCATTTTCGGAATGAGTGACGTGCGGCAACGAAATTGCGCGAAACCACCCCAAACATGAGTTTTGGACCTAAAGTAGTGGATTGGGCATGTTCATTGCGAAAAACGAAGAAATGATTCCGGTGGCAAAAACTCGTGCTTGTATGCACCCCGACACCCGTTTTCGGAATGGGTTACGTGCGACAACGAAATTGCGCGAAACCACCCCAAACATGAGTTTTGGACCTAAATTAGTGGATTGGGCATGTTCGTTGCGAAAAACGAAGAAATGGTTCCGGTGGCAAAAACTCATGCTTTGTATGCACCCCGAGACCCGTTTTCGTAATGGGTGACGTGCGGCAACGAAATTGCGTGAAACCACCCCAAACATGAGTTTTGGACCTAAAGTAGTGGACTGGGCATGTTCGTTGCGAAAAACGAAGAAATGGTTCCGGTGGCAAAAACTCGTGCTTGTATGCACCCCGACACCCGTTTTTGGAATGGGTGACGTGTGGCAACAAAATTGTGCGAAACCACCCCAAACATGAGTTTTGGACTTAAAGTAGTGGATTGGGCATGTTCGTTGCAAAAAACGAAGAAATGGTTCCGGTGGCAAAAACTCGTGCTTGTATGCACCCGTTTTCGGAATGGGTGACGTGTGGCAACGAAGTTGCGCGAAACCACCCCAAACATGTGTTTTGGACCTAAAGTAGTGGATTGGGCATGTTCGTTGCGGAAAACGAAGAAATGGTTCCGGTGGCAAAAACTCGTGCTTTGTATGCACCCCGACACCCGTTTTCGAAATGAGTGACGTGCGGCAACGAAATTGCGCGAAACCACCCCAAACATGAGTTTTGGAGCTAAAGTAGTAGATTGGGCATGTTCGTTCCGAAAAATGAAGAAATGGTTCCGGTTGCAAAAACTCGTGCTTTGAATGCAACCCAATACCCATTTTCGGAATGTGTGACGTGCGGCAACGAAATTGCGCGAAACCACCCCAAACATGAGTTTTGGACCTATAGTAGTGGATTGGGCATGTTCGTTGCGAAAAACGAAGAAATTGATCCGGTGGCAAAAACTCGTGCTTTGTATGCAACCTGACACCCGTTTTCGGAATGAGTGACGTGCGACAACGAAATTGCGTGAAACCACCCCAAACATGAGTTTTGGACCTAAAGTAGTGGATTGGGCATGTTCGTTGCGAAAAACGAAGAAATGGTTCCGGTGGCAAAAACTCATGCTTTGTATGCACCCCGACACCCGTTTTCGGAATGGGTGACGTGCGGCAACGAAATTGCGTGAAACCACCCCAAACATGTGTTTTGGACCTAAAGTAGTGGATTGGGCATGTTCGTTGCGAAAAACGAAGAAATGGTTCTGGTGGAAAAAACTCGTGCTTTGTATGTACTGCGACACCCGTTTTCGAAATGGGTGACGTGCAACAACGAAATTGCGCGAAACCACCCCAAACATGTGTTTTGGACCTAAAGTAGTGGATTGGGAATGTTCGTTGCGAAAAACGAAGAAATGGTTCCGATGGCAAAAACTCGTGCTTGTTTGCACCCCGACACCTGTTTTCGGAATAGGTGACGTGCGGCAACAAAATTGCGCGAAACCACCCCAAACATGAGTTTTGGACCTAAAGTAGTGGATTGGGCATGTTCGTTGCGAAAAACGAAGAAATGGTTCCGGTGGCAAAAACTCGTGCTTTGTATGCACCCCGACACCCGTTTTCGGAATGGTTGACGTGCGGCAATGAAATTGCGCGAAACCACCAGAAACATGTGTTTTGGACCCAAAGTAGTGGATTGGGTATGTTCGTTGCGAAAAACATAGAAATGGTTTCGGTGGCAAAAACTCGTGCTTGTATGCACCCCGACACTCGTTTTCGGAATGGGTGACGTGCGGCAACGAAATTGCGCGAAACCACCCCAAACATTAGTTTTGGACCTAAAGTAGTGGATTGGGCATGTTCGTTGCGAAAAACGAAGAATTGGTTCCGGTGGCAAAAACTCGTGCTTGTATGCACCTCGACACCCGTTTTCGGAATGGGTTACGTGCGGCAACGAAATTGCGCGAAACCACCCTAAACATGAGTTTTGGACCTAAATTAGTGGATTGGGCATGTTCGTTGCGAAAAACTAAGAAATGGTTCCGGGGGCAAAAACTCATGCTTTGTATGCACCCCGACACCCGTTTTCGGAATGAGTGACGTGCGGCAATGAAATTGCGCGAAACCACCCCAACCATGTGTTTTCGACCTAATGTAGTGGATTGGGCATGTTCGTTGCGAAAAACGAAGAAATGGTTCCGGTGGCAAAAAGTCGTGCTTTGTATGCACCGCAACACCCGTTTTTGGAATGAGTGACGTGCGGCAACGAAATTGCGCGAAACCACCCAAACATGTGTTTTGGACCTAAATTAGTGGATTGGGCATGTTCGTTCCGAAAAACGAAGAAATGGTTCCGGTGGCAAAAACACGTGCTTTGTTTGCACCGCGACACCCGTTTTCAGAATGAGTGACGTGCGGCAACGAAATTGCGCGAAACCACCCCAAACATGAGTTTTGGACCTAAAGTAATGGATTGGGCATGTTCGTTGCGAAAAACGAAGAAATGGTTCCGGTGGCAAAAACTCGTGCTTTGAATGCAATCCAACACCCATTTTCGGAATGGGTGACGTGCGGCAAAGAAATTGCGCGAAACCACCCCAAACATGAGTTTTGGACCAAAAATAGTGGATTGGGCATGTTCGTTGCGAAAAACGAAGAAATGGTTCCAGTGGCAAAAACTCGTGCTTTGTATGCACCGCGACACCTGTTTTCGGAATGGGTGACGTGCGGCAACGAAATTGCGCAAAACCACCCCAAACATGAGTTTTGGACCTAAATTACTGGATTGGGCATGTTCATTGCGAAAAACGAAGAAATGGTTCTGGTGGCAAAAACTCGTGCTTTGTATGCACCCCGACACCCGTTTTCGGAATGGGTGACGTGCGGCAACGAAATTGCGCGAAACCACCCAAAACATGAGTTTTGGACCTAAAGTAGTGGATTGGGCATGTTCGTTGCGAAAAACGAAGAAATGGTTCCGGTGGCAAAAACTCATGCTTTGTATGCACCCCGAGACCTGTTTTCGTAATGGGTGACGTGCGGCAACGAAATTGCGTGAAACCACCCCAAACATGAGTTTTGGACCTAAAGTAGTGGACTGGGCATGTTCGTTGCGAAAAACGAAGAAATGGTTCCGGTGGCAAAAACTCGTGCTTGTATGTACCTCGACACCCGTTTTCGGAATGGGTGACGTGCGGCAACGAAATTGCGCGAAACCACCCCAAACATGAGTTTTGGACCTAAATTAGTGGATTGGGCATGTTCGTTGCGAAAAACGAAGAAATGGTTCTGGTGGCAAAAACTCGTGCTTTGTATGTACTGCGACACCCGTTTTCGGAATGGGTGACGTGCGGCAACGAAATTGCGCGAAACCACCCCAAACATGAGTTTTAGACCTAAAGTAGTGGATTGGCCATGTTCGTTGCGAAAAAACGAAGAAATGGTTACGGTGGCAAAAACTCGTGCTTGTATGCACCCCGACACCCGTTTTCGGAATGGGTGACGTGCGACAACGAAATTGCGCGAAACCACCCCAAACATGTGTTTTGGACCTAAAGTAGTGGATTGGGAATGTTCGTTGCGAAAAACGAAGAAATGGTTCCGGTGGCAAAAACTCGTGCTTGCATGCACCTCGACACCCGTTTTCGGAATGGGTGACGTGCGGCAACGAAATTGCGCGAAACCACCCCAAACATGAGTTTTGGACCTAAAGTAGTGGATTGGGCATGTTCGTTGCGAAAAAACGAAGAAATGGTTCCGGTGGCAAAAACTCATGCTTTGTATGCACCCCGAGACCCGTTTTCGTAATGGATGACGTGCGGCAACGTAATTGCGTGAAACCACCCCAAACATGAGTTTTGGACCTAAAGTAGTGGACTGGGCATGTTCGTTGCGAAAAACGAAGAAATGGTTTCGGTGGCAAAAACTCGTGCTTGTATGCACCCCGACACCCGTTTTCGGAATGGGTGACGTGTGGCAACGAAATTGTGCGAAACCACCCCAAACATGAGTTTTGGACTTAAAGTAGTGGATTGGGCATGTTCGTTGCGAAAAACATAGAAATGGTTTCGGTGGCAAAAACTCGTGCTTGTTTGCACCCTGACACCCGTTTTCGGAATGGGTGACGTGCGGCAACGAAATTTTGCAAAACCACCCCAAACATTAGTTTTGGACCTAAAGTAGTGGATTGGGCATGTTCGTTGCGAAAAACGAAGAAATGGTTCCGGTGGCAAAAACTCGTGCTTGCATGCACCTCGACACCCGTTTTCGGAATGGGTGACGTGCGGCAACGAAATTGCGCGAAACCACCCCAAACATGAGTTTTGGACCTAAATTAGTGGATTGGGCATGTTCGTTGCGAAAAATGAAGAAATGGTTCTGGTGGCAAAAACTTGTGCTTTGTATGTACTACGACACCCGATTTCGGAATGGGTGACGTGCGGCAACGAAATTGCGCGAAACCACCCCAAACATGAGTTTTAGACCTAAAGTAGTGGATTGGCCATGTTCGTTGCGAAAAAACGAAGAAATGGTTACGGTGGCAAAAACTCGTGCTTCCGACACCCGTTTTCGGAATGGGTGACGTGCGACAACGAAATTGCGCGAAACCGCCCCAAACATGTGTTTTGGACCTAAAGTAGTGGATTGGGAATGTTCGTTGCGAAAAACGAAGAAATGGTTCCAGTGGAAAAAAACTTTGCTTGTTTGCACCCCGACACCCGTTTTCGGAATAGGTGACGTGCGGCAATGAAATTGCGCGAAACCACCCCAAACATGAGTTTTGGACCGAAATTACTGGATTGGGCATGTTCGTTGGGAAAAACGAAGAAATGGTTCTGGTGGCAAAAACTCGTGCTTTGTATGCACCCCGACACCCGTTTTCGGAATGGGTGACGTGCGGCAACGAAATTGCGCGAAACCACCCCAAACATGAGTTTTGGACCTAAAGTAGTGGATTGGGCATGTTCATTGCGAAAAACGAAGAAATGATTCCGGTGGCAAAAACTCGTGCTTGTATGCACCTCGACACCCGTTTTCGGAATGGGTTACGTGCGGCAACGAAATTGCGCCAAACCACCCCAAACATGAGTTTTGGACCTAAAGTAGTGGATTGGGCATGTTCGTTGCGAAAAACGAAGAAATGGTTCCGGTGGCAAAAACTCATGCTTTGTATGCACCCCGAGACCCGTTTTCGTAATGGATGACGTGCGGCAACGAAATTGCGTGAAACCACCCCAAACATGAGTTTTGGACCTAAAGTAGTGGATTGGGCATGTTCGTTGCGAAAAAACGAAGAAATGGTTCCGGTGGCAAAAAGTCGTGCTTTGTATGCACCGCAACACCCGTTTTTGGAATGAGTGACGTGCGGCAACGAAATTGCGCGAAACCACCCAAACATGTGTTTTGGACCTAAATTAGTGGATTGGGCATGTTCGTTCCGAAAAACGAAGAAATGGTTCCGGTGGCAAAAACACGTGCTTTGTTTGCACCGCGACACCCGTTTTCAGAATGAGTGACGTGCGGCAACGAAATTGCGCGAAACCACCCCAAACATGAGTTTTGGACCTAAAGTAATGGATTGGGCATGTTCGTTGCGAAAAACGAAGAAATGGTTCCGGTGGCAAAAACTCGTGCTTTGAATGCAATCCAACACCCATTTTCGAAATGGGTGACGTGCGGCAAAGAAATTGCGCGAAACCACCCCAAACATGAGTTTTGGACCAAAAATAGTGGATTGGGCATGTTCGTTGCGAAAAACGAAGAAATGGTTCCGGTGGCAAAAACTCGTGCTTTGTATGCACCGCGACACCTGTTTTCGGAATGGGTGACGTGCGGCAACGAAATTGCGCGAAACCACCCCAAACATGAGTTTTGGACCTAAATTACTGGATTGGGCATGTTCATTGCGAAAAACGAAGAAATGGTTCTGGTGGCAAAAACTCGTGCTTTGTATGCACCCCGACACCCGTTTTCGGAATGGGTGACGTGCGGCAACGAAATTGCGCGAAACCACCCCAAACATGAGTTTTGGACCTAAAGTAGTGGATTGGGCATGTTCGTTGCGAAAAACGAAGAAATGGTTCCGGTGGCAAAAACTCATGCTTTGTATGCACCCCGAGACCTGTTTTCGTAATGGGTGACGTGCGGCAACGAAATTGCGTGAAACCACCCCAAACATGAGTTTTGGACCTAAAGTAGTGGACTGGGCATGTTCGTTGCGAAAAACGAAGAAATGGTTCCGGTGGCAAAAACTCGTGCTTGTATGTACCTCGACACCCGTTTTCGGAATGGGTGACGTGCGGCAACGAAATTGCGCGAAACCACCCCAAACATGAGTTTTGGACCTAAATTAGTGGATTGGGCATGTTCGTTGCGAAAAACGAAGAAATGGTTCTGGTGGCAAAAACTCGTGCTTTGTATGTACTGCGACACCCGTTTTCGGAATGGGTGACGTGCGGCAACGAAATTGCGCGAAACCACCCCAAACATGAGTTTTAGACCTAAAGTAGTGGATTGGCCATGTTCGTTGCGAAAAAAACGAAGAAATGGTTACGGTGGCAAAAACTCGTGCTTGTATGCACCCCGACACCCGTTTTCGGAATGGGTGACGTGCGACAACGAAATTGCGCGAAACCACCCCAAACATGTGTTTTGGACCTAAAGTAGTGGATTGGGAATGTTCGTTGCGAAAAAACGAAGAAATGGTTCCGGTGGCAAAAACTCGTGCTTGCATGCACCTCGACACCCGTTTTCGGAATGGGTGACGTGCGGCAACGAAATTGCGCGAAACCACCCCAAACATGAGTTTTGGACCTAAAGTAGTGGATTGGGCATGTTCGTTGCGAAAAAACGAAGAAATGGTTCCGGTGGCAAAAACTCATGCTTTGTATGCACCCCGAGACCCGTTTTCGTAATGGATGACGTGCGGCAACGTAATTGCGTGAAACCACCCCAAACATGAGTTTTGGACCTAAAGTAGTGGACTGGGCATGTTCGTTGCGAAAAACGAAGAAATGGTTTCGGTGGCAAAAACTCGTGCTTGTATGCACCCCGACACCCGTTTTCGGAATGGGTGACGTGATGTGCACCCGTTGGGTGATTGCCCGATCTTTCGATGAGAGGGTGTGGAATAACTCGATTGGGGGAGGAGACGACGTTCACGGCCCGACTACAGCCTTCCAAAGACGCTGCGCCTTAGCAACCGATACACCACCCCCTATGGCTGTCACGATCTTGTGGAGCGTGACACCCTGGCCACTAGGGCACTCGTCCTGCAAGCAATCGAAGAACTAGCAAGAACAAGTAGAACAAGTACTGAATTACCAGATCTAAATGTAGGTTTCAAAATCAAACTCCAATATGGTGGGGTTCCGAAGACAAGAAGACGGGCGGCTGATCTAGCACGCGCGCTTACAAGCAAGTAGCGAGAGCTAAACTTGATCTAAACAAAACCCGCTGTTCTTGGTGGCGGCTAGGGGGTTTATAAACATGGGAGGACGACCACAAGGGTATTGGGGTCGTGCTGCAACCCTAGGATGCGTCCCTAATGGACCTAACTTGATACACGACCCATTGGGCCAAAATAGGGTGACGCAGCACCATGGGCAGAAAAGGCAGGAAATGTCTCGGTAAGAAAACAATGATTACGGCGGCCTTAGAACAGATATGACTATAATTCCGGATCCATATGAAAGTAGACTTGATAAGCTTTCCATGTTGTGCTTGAACATTCCAATCCGAGCCCGCATCTGACCGTGGTGACCGTCACAAGTTGGTGTTCTTCTGCAGTCCGAATCCAGCATGTTCAAATCCTTTTCCCTTTCGGTCTTCTCCCTGATTCCTAAGCAAAACAAGAGTGCACGGGTCTCCATGGTCTAAATATGATGGACATGAACTCAAGAGTGTAATCACCTGATGGTTGAGTTGACGAGCACGAGCGCGAGTAATGGGACCAAAAATTGGTACTTGTATTGGTATAGATGCATCAGTAGTGTGGATGTCTTCATCATTCTCCCCTTCTTGCATTTGAGTCGTCCTCGACTCAAGCTCAACTTCCTCTCCCAAGTACGGCTTTAAATCTGCAATGTTAAATGTGGGGCTAACCCCAAAGTCTGTAGGCAGATCTAGCCTATATGCATTGTCGTTAATTTTCTCTAGCACTTTAAACGGTCCATCGGCTCGAGGCAACAATTTAGATTTTCGTAATTCAGGAAACCTTTCCTTTCTCAAATGCAACCAAACTAAATCTCCAGGTTCAAAATTTATTTCCTTTCTACCTTTATCACTAGCAAACTTATATCTAGCATTCATACGCTCTATGTTTTCTTTAGTAGTTTCATGCAGTTTTAACATCAATTTAGCACGCCTAGTAGCATCAAAATTTAGTTTTTCAGAAGATGGCAAAGGCATTAAATCAATAGGAGCACGAGGCAACAAACCATATACAATCTGAAATGGGCACATCTTTGTAGTAGAATGCAATGATCGATTATAAGCAAATTCAACATGAGGCAAACAGTCCTCCCACATCTTAATATTCTTTTTTAGAACTGCCCTTAACATAGTAGACAAAGTTCTATTCACAACTTCAGTTTGACCATCAGTTTGAGGATGACATGTAGTAGAAAATAAAAGCTTAGTCCCCAATTTTGCCCACAAAGTCCTCCAAAAATGACTAAGAAATTTAGCATCACGATCAGAAACGATTGTGTTGGGCACACCATGCAAGCGAACAATTTCACGAAAGAACAAATCAGCAATATGAGTAGCATCGTCAGTTTTATGACATGGTATGAAATGTGCCATCTTAGAAAATCTATCAACAACCACAAACACACTATCACGTCCCTTCCTAGTCCTAGGCAATCCCAGCACAAAATCCATAGAAATATCTTCCCAAGGAGCACTAGGAACGGGTAGAGGCAAATACAAACCGTGTGGATTTAACCGTGACTTCGCCTTTTGACATGTCGTGCAACGAGCAACCAATCTCACCACATCTCTTCTCATCTTGGGCCAAAAGAAATGACCAGCAAGTATGTCCTCCGTTTTCTTTGCTCCAAAATGTCCCATTAAGCCACCTCCATGTGCTTCCTGTAACAACAACAAACGAACGGAGCTAGCTGGAATGCATAGCTTGTTAGCTCTAAACACAAACCCATCACTAACGATATATTTGTTCCATCCTTTCCCATCTTTACAATGCAGCAACACATCTTTAAAATCAGCATCATGAACATATTGGTCTTTAATCGTCTCTAATCCAAAGATTTTGTAGTCATGTTGATTCAGCAAAGTATATCTCCTAGACAAAGCGTCAGCAATGATATTCTCTTTTCCTTGCTTGTGCTTAATAACATAAGGAAACGATTCGATAAATTCAACCCACTTAGCATGTCTACGGTTCAGTTTTCCTTGACTACGAATATGTTTCAAAGATTCATGATCAGAATGAATAACAAACTCTTTGGGCCACAAATAATGCTGCCATGTTTCTAATGTTCGCACAAGAGCATATAATTCCTTATCATAAGTAGAATAATTTAGAACAGACCCACTCAATTTTTCACTAAAATATGCAACAGGTTTGCCTTCTTGTAACAAAACACCACCCAATCCAATTCCACTAGCATCACATTCAAGCTCAAAAGTCTTATTAAAATCAGGAAGTTGGAGGAGAGGTGCATGTGTCAACTTATCTTTCAGCACGTTGAAAGCGTGCTCTTGTACTTTGCCCCAACTAAAATGCACTCCCTTCTTCGTAAGCTCATTCAAAGGTGCAGCAATGGTGCTAAAGTCCTTCACAAAACGGCGATAGAAGCCAGCAAGTCCTAGGAAACTCCGCACCTGTGTGATAGTCTTTGGCATAGGCCATCCATGTATCGCTTCTACCTTGGCTTGATCAACCTCAATTCCCTGTGGAGTCACAACATAACGAAGAAACGAAACTCGATCGGTGCAAAATGTGCACTTCTCAAGGTTACCAAATAAACGTGCATCTCGTAAAGCATTAAAAACAGCACGCATGTGATCAACATGTTCATCCATAGATTTGCTGTAGATCAATATGTCATCAAAGTATACTACCACAAATTTTCCAATGAAGGCACGCAAAACCTCGTTCATTAATCTCATGAAAGTGCTAGGTGCATTAGTTAACCCAAAAGGCATGACTAACCACTCATACAATCCGAACTTAGTTTTGAAAGCAGTTTTCCATTCATCTCCCAATTTCATACGAATCTGGTGGTACCCACTACGCAAATCAACTTTAGAAAAGACGATGGCACCACTCAATTCATCAAGCATATCATCTAAACGTGGAATAGGGTGTCGATACCGTATCGTGATATTATTAATAGCCCTACAATCAACACACATACGCCATGTTCCATCTTTTTTAGGCACTAAAATAACCGGAACAGCACACGGACTAAGAGACTCACGCACGTAACCTTTGTCGAGTAGTTCTTGCACTTGTCGCTGAATTTCTTTTGTTTCCTCTGGATTTGTCCTATATGGCGCACGATTTGGCAAAGATGCACCAGGAATAAGATCAATTTGGTGCTCAATCCCTCGTATAGGTGGCAGCCCCTCTGGTATCTCACTTGGAAATACATCAGAATACTCCTGCAAAATGTTAGTAATAACAGGAGGCAAAGAATGCTGCATATCTTGAATTGAAATCAAAGCATCCTTGCATACCAAGGCGTAGGCAACAGTAGTGGAAGCAAATAATTCATTAACATCAGTTTTTGTTGCAAGCAAGCAATGTCCTTTCAATTTTATCCCATCTTTGTTATTACCAACAGCTTTAATATTCTTGTTGTTCTCAGTTTTAGCTTTGGTAGCTTTAGCAACATCATCACGCACAATAGCCTCAGGAGACATGGGAAGCAAAATAATTTTCTTATCATGGTGTATGAGAGAATATTGATTTGATCTACCATGATGCATACAATCTGAATCAAATTGCCATGGTCTACCTAGCAGAATATTACAAGCATCCATAGGCACAACATCACAGTCAACAACATCACGATATGAACCAATAGCAAAATTAATTCGTACCAGCTTGGTTACCTTGACCTTACCACTATTGTTAAGCCATTGAATGTGATATGGATGCGGGTGCGGTTTGGTCGTAAGTGCAAGCTTCTCCACCATGTCGCTGCTAGCCAAGTTGTTGCAGCTACCTCCATCAATGATCAAACGACATGAACGCTCCTTAATGACACACTTTGTTTGAAACAACGTATGTCGCTGATTCTGCTCTGCCTTCTCCATTTGTGCACTAAGCACACGCTGTACAATGAGGCTCTCATAATGCTCTGCATCATCTGCACCAATCTGTTCTTCGGGTGGTTCCTTAGTGCCTGCATCATCAGCCGCAAGCAAAGCAAGTGTAGCTTCATCCAAATCACTAGCAGAGGAATACCCACCATCGTCTTTTACCACCAAAACACGCTGATTAGGACAATCACGCTGCACGTGTCCATAGCCCTTGCATCGATAACACATAACATCTCTTGTTCTACCTGTGGAAGCTACTGAAGAGGCACTACCTGCGGGTTTCTGGGCAGATTTGGTTGCTGAATTTGTGGAAGATGCACGTGGTTTGTCGCTGGAGGAAGGCGGGGGTGCTGGTCGACTTGGCGAGGAAGTTGGTGCTGGTGTACGGCCGGTCATGGACGTAGTTGTGCGCTGTTGCCATGGTGTAGATTTTCCTGCAGAAACATTAGACCTTGCACTAGCACGTCGTCCCTGCACTTCCCTTTCAGCTTTGCAAGCAAGATGAAACAATCGGGTTACATTAGCATAATCTTTATAAGCAAGGATGTCCTGAATTTCCCTATTTAACCCGCCCAAAAATCTAGCCATAGCATATTCCTCACCCTCCTCTATGTTACAACGCAGCATACCCATTTGTAATTCCTGATAATATTCTTCTACACTTTTAGTACCCTGTCTCAATTGTTGCAACTTGTGTAACATATCACGTGCATAATAAGAAGGAACAAATCTAGCCCGCATGACCCGTTTCAACGCATCCCAAGTTTGTGGCATGTTATTAGGATTCTTCTTACCATGTTCTATCCACCAAACAGAAGCAAAATCAGTAAACTCACTAGTAGCAGCTCTAACCCGCGCATTCTCAGGAAATTCATGGCATGCAAACTTTTGATCAACCGCAATCTCCCAAGTAATGTAAGCATCAGGGTCATATTTACCATCAAAAGGAGGTATTTTAAATTTAACCTTACTAAAAGCATCATCATTACCATGTACCTCATGTCGGCGAAAACCACCCATACCTCTACGGTTAGTACGTAGTCGCCGGCGATTAGGTGCTTCTTGGTCATCTTGTTCAGTATCAGCAACATAGTCATCCCAGTTACCTTCGGCGCCCTCATCACGCCCACCATTGATATTAGCATGCATCTCATCAAACCGCCTCAAGAGTGCGACAAGGCTCTTGTCAATATGAGCAACTGTCATTTCCACATTTGCAAGTTTGGTGTTTGTGTCGATCTGTGTGGCCTCCAATTGCCCCATCTTTTCATTCGTCACCTGCATGTCATTATCAAGACCTTCCGTGTGCGTCTTCACCAGCCTTACAAAGTGTTGTATGATACCCTTGGTGCGAGGAGAGTGTGGCATATTACGAGAAGCATCATCAACCTCCAATCCTGCCATGGTTAGACGAACAGAGGCAACAAGAAAAAAAAACGTGAAGGAATGAAAACTCTACAACTATTAGGATGTAGCTACTGCAAGGCGCTCACTCTCAACCTGCCACACAAGCTCTTACCAATTCTTACCTTGCACAACAGGAGGGGTCAGCAACCAACAAGTCTGCAACCGTGGAATAAGTGTATCGGTGCCGCAGCAACACGACCTGTCAAACTGTAGTCGAAATATGTAGAGTTGTAGGTGGGCTGAAGCAAGGAATACACTAGTACCACGTTAGTTACAAAAGCAAGCTGAATAATCGTTCAACGGTGGTACTGTGCTGGTCCTAGGCTAAACCAGGCTAGAGACGTGAGCCTAGGCACAAAGGTAGTCACTGAAAAAGAACAACTAGCACAGCACAAAGAGAAACAACAGATTTAGAGATTCAGCCCCCTTCTTCTTCTTTTCCCTTTTTTTTTCTTTTCTATTCTTTTTTTTCTTCTTCTTCTGTTTTTTTTTGCAGGGGCCTAAACCCTTTTTTTCACTATGACAACCCAAACAATAAAGATATTGCTAACAGCCCCTTTAAATCAGATTTAACAAATCTTGTTAATATAGAAAGTGCAGAAATCTCTACGATGATTGCGGAGCGCTCAGAACGAATTTTGAGATAAGGTCAGATCCGTTGGAAAGAAGATAAGATAAGCTTTCCAGATTGTATTTAAACTTCCAAATCGGATATGATATGTATCCGTGGTGGCAAAAACGAACCAGAGATGTTTTTGGTGATGGTGGATCTCGTGGTGACCAAAACGTGGTAGAACTCAAAACTCTAAAGGAATAAACTAAGACCAGCAACTCGACACAACCGATGCAACCAAAAACTCAACAAGCCCTAACTAAGTAGTACTAGTAAATGCTCAATGGTTTATAGGATTGCGGTAAAACTAATCTACTATTTTTTGGCTTTTTCTGGACTATAGGAGATAAGAAAACAGCGAAGAAAAGTAAATCTCTCACCGATAAACCTTGCTCTGATACCAACTGATGTGCACCCGTTGGGTGATTGCCCGATCTTTCGATGAGAGGGTGTGGAATAACTCGATTGGGGGAGGAGACGACGTTCACGGCCCGACTACAGCCTTCCAAAGACGCTGCGCCTTAGCAACCGATACACCACCTCCTATGGCTGTCACGATCTTGTGGAGCGTGACACCCTGGCCACTAGGGCACTCGTCCTGCAAGCAATCGAAGAACTAGCAAGAACAAGTAGAACAAGTACTGAATTACCAGATCTAAATGTAGGTTTCAAAATCAAACTCCAATATGGTGGGGTTCCGAAGACAAGAAGACGGGCGGCTGATCTAGCACGCGCGCTTACAAGCAAGTAGCGAGAGCTAAACTTGATCTAAACAAAACCCGCTGTTCTTGGTGGCGGCTAGGGGGTTTATAAACATGGGAGGACGACCACAAGGGTATTGGGGTCGTGCTGCAACCCTAGGATGCGTCCCTAATGGACCTAACTTGATACACGACCCATTGGGCCAAAATAGGGTGACGCAGCACCATGGGCAGAAAAGGCAGGAAATGTCTCGGTAAGAAAACAATGATTACGGCGGCCTCAGAACAGATATGACTATAATTCCGGATCCATATGAAAGTAGACTTGATAAGCTTTCCATGTTGTGCTTGAACATTCCAATCCGAGCCCGCATCTGACCGTGGTGACCGTCACAAGTTGGTGTTCTTCTGCAGTCCGAATCCAGCATGTTCAAATCCTTTTCCCTTTCGGTCTTCTCCCTGATTCCTAAGCAAAACAAGAGTGCACGGGTCTCCATGGTCTAAATATGATGGACATGAACTCAAGAGTGTAATCACCTGATGGTTGAGTTGACGAGCACGAGCGCGAGTAATGGGACCAAAAATTGGTACTTGTATTGGTATAGATGCATCAGTAGTGTGGATGTCTTCATCATGACGTGTGGCAACGAAATTGTGCGAAACCACCCCAAACATGAGTTTTGGACTTAAAGTAGTGGATTGGGCATGTTCGTTGCGAAAAACATAGAAATGGTTTCGGTGGCAAAAACTCGTGCTTGTTTGCACCCTGACACCCGTTTTCGGAATGGGTGACGTGCGGCAACCAAATTTTGCAAAACCACCCCAAACATTAGTTTTGGACCTAAAGTAGTGGATTGGGCATGTTCGTTGCGAAAAACGAAGAAATGGTTCCGGTGGCAAAAACTCGTGCTTGCATGCACCTCGACACCCGTTTTCGGAATGGGTGACGTGCGGCAACGAAATTGCGCGAAACCACCCCAAACATGAGTTTTGGACCTAAATTAGTGGATTGGGCATGTTCATTGCGAAAAATGAAGAAATGGTTCTGGTGGCAAAAACTTGTGCTTTGTATGTACTACGACACCCGATTTCGGAATGGGTGACGTGCGGCAACGAAATTGCGCGAAACCACCCCAAACATGAGTTTTAGACCTAAAGTAGTGGATTGGCCATGTTCGTTGCGAAAAAACGAAGAAATGGTTACGGTGGCAAAAACTCGTGCTTCCGACACCCGTTTTCGGAATGGGTGACGTGCGACAACGAAATTGCGCGAAACCGCCCCAAACATGTGTTTTGGACCTAAAGTAGTGGATTGGGAATGTTCGTTGCGAAAAACGAAGAAATGGTTCCAGTGGAAAAAAACTTTGCTTGTTTGCACCCCGACACCCGTTTTCGGAATAGGTGACGTGCGGCAATGAAATTGCGCGAAACCACCCCAAACATGAGTTTTGGACCGAAATTACTGGATTGGGCATGTTCGTTGGGAAAAACGAAGAAATGGTTCTGGTGGCAAAAACTCGTGCTTTGTATGCACCCCGACACCCGTTTTCGGAATGGGTGACGTGCGACAACGAAATTGCGCGAAACCACCCCAAACATGAGTTTTGGACCTAAAGTAGTGGATTGGGCATGTTCATTGCGAAAAACGAAGAAATGATTCCGGTGGCAAAAACTCGTGCTTGTATGCACCTCGACACCCGTTTTCGGAATGGGTTACGTGCGGCAACGAAATTGCGCCAAACCACCCCAAACATGAGTTTTGGACCTAAAGTAGTGGATTGGGCATGTTCGTTGCGAAAAACGAAGAAATGGTTCCGGTGGCAAAAACTCATGCTTTGTATGCACCCCGAGACCCGTTTTCGTAATGGATGACGTGCGGCAACGAAATTGCGTGAAACCACCCCAAACATGAGTTTTGGACCTAAAGTAGTGGATTGGGCATGTTCGTTGCGAAAAACGAAGAAATGGTTCCGGTGGCAAAAACTCGTGCTTGTATGCACCCCGACACCCGTTTTCGGAATGGGTGACGTGTGGCAACGAAATTGTGCGAAACCACCCCAAACATGAGTTTTGGACTTAAAGTAGTGGATTGAGCATGTTCGTTGCGAAAAACATAGAAATGGTTTCGGTGGCAAAAACTCGTGCTTGTTTGCACCACGACACCCGTTTTCGGAATGGGTGACGTGCGGCAACGAAATTGTGCAAAACCACCCCAAACATTAGTTTTGGACCTAAAGTAGTGGATTGGGCATGTGATGAGGACATCAACACCAACACGAGCACATCTACACCAGCAGCACCTTCTCCAGCCCAGGCGCCATCTTCACCAGTCCAGGCGCCACCCCTTCCACCTGGGCCAGTGACTCGGGCCCGTGCAAGAGAATTGAACTACATCATGCTGTTAAAGAACGAAGGCCCGGAAGAATAGACGACCAGCCCAACTGCGGCCCATAATGGACGACCTAGGGTTGGCCGCCCCTAGGGGCTGCGCCCCCTCTCTATTTATCCAGGAGCTGCGCCTCCTTTATTTCTTGAGTTTTGTTTTAGATCTAGCTTTAGCTACTCTCGAGCACGCGCAAATCTGCGCTGTCTTCGTGTATTCAGAACTCCACCCTCGAGTAATAGATTAGATTGCTCGCATCTTTTTCTTGTTCGTTCTTCGATTGCGCACAGGAAACGATCTTCGTGATCAGGCCGATCTCGCATCAGCAAGGTCGGTAACCACAGGGAGTTGGTTCAGCGATTGCATTGGCGCCTCGGGCTTGCTCGTCGTAGTCGGATCGCAAGGGTCATCTTCCGCCAAATCGGAATTATCTCTACTCGCCGAAAGATCGGGCACCTCAGCTACATCAATTGGTATCAGATTTCCAGGTTGATCGGTGAGTTTATCGACTGTTTTTTTTCCTACAGTCCACAAAACCACATAAAAATTCAGGTTAGACCTTATCCCAACACCATTTTGAGCCTCGCACTTTCTTTCAATAATCTGCATTGTTGAATTTGTGTGCTTTCGCGTCATTTGTTGCTGGTTGCATTGTGTTCTTCCACCATTCAAACCCTAGCGCGGCCACCATCTCCCCTTTGATCACGCCACAAACCGAGTCAACATCGTTTCCTTGTTTTTCTCCTTCGGTTACGTCAAAAAAAAAAACAGAAAAAAAACAAACCGAGTCAACATCGTTTCCTTGTTTTTCTCCTTCGGTTACGTCAAAAAAAAAACAGAAACAAAAAACAACGAAGGAGAAAGGATACGGTTGTTTCATCCCGGTCGTTTGAATACATAACTTGAGGTACCTTCCTTAAACCGGGCATAACTTTTCGCTCGGGTGTCCAAAAAATCTGAAATTTTTACAGGAGCTTGTTGACACCATTCTGAGGCCGGCCAAACTCACCTTCGGTCTGTTTGGGTTTCGACAAAATTGTCAAAAAAATTCAGGAAGATAAAGAAAAAAATTCGTCAAAGTTCTCGCACGCTTTTCAGAGAACTTCCTGATTTTCTGTAGACCACATCTGATCTCTATTTTAGGTGAAACTTCGTCTAGCTCCTATTTTGTTGCTTCTTGTGCTGAGAAAAATATCAAAAAAATCATACAAAAAAGAAAAACAAAAATCACTTGTGATTCCTACTAGTGGCCTCGCTAGTACAATATTTACGGTACTGCCATTCTGATAGTTCCATCCGTCTTTTGCACTTGTGGCCAGCAATATAGTTTCGTGTTCTGCACTATAATTCAACTTTGCATTATTGTTTGATTGTGCTAATCATTGACTTGAGTGCAGCCTACCCACAACTCCACATATTTCTACGACGAGCAGGTTTCTGTTTCTCCAGGCAATCGCTCATCCAATCTTTCACTGGTTCCACCTGTTGGTTGCAGTTCACCACTGTGGCTTGGTAAGAACGGATAAGAATTTGATAACAGCACTAGTGTGAGCGCCTTGTGAGCAGTACACCCCTGTTTTTTTGTCGTTGTTTTTTTCTTCTTTTGGTGTTTTGGTGTTTGCGCTAACTATGGCAGGAGCACACGACACGGTGGATGCCCAGTTGCTGGAAATAAGGGGACAAGTTGATGGACTTGCTGATGACATTAGGATGATGCATGAACGGCTTGATTCAACGGTCACTTCGACGACTGAGCGTTTCAACCAGCTTGACCTTGCTCAAACGGCGACTCGCACCACACTCGACACCATCCTGGCACGCCTTGATGCGTTGACCACAAAGATGGAGCAGGACTACGGCGGTGACACTGAGTGGGAAGATGGAGATCGCCGTGGTCGTGCACGCCGTGTGGTTCGTCATCCCCCTAATGACTTATTTTCTAAGATTAAATTTAAAATTCCACCTTTTAATGGCAAATATGATCCTGCTGCATATCTTGATTGGGAGTTAGAGGTTGAACAAAAATTTTCATGCCATGATATTGCTGCACATTCTCAGGTTAAAGCTTCTATTAGTGAATTTACTGATTTTGCTTTAATTTGGTGGCGTGAGTTTAAAATAAAACATCCCACTACCATTCCAACCACTTGGGATCAGTTGAAAGCTGCGATGCGACATCGATTTGTGCCTTCGTATTATGCTCGTGATTTGCTTAATAAAATGCAGCGTTTTCAGCAAGGTTCTCAATCTGTTGAGGACTATTTCCAGGAGTTACAAAAAGGTATGATTCGTTGTGGGATATTAGAGGACAACGACGCTGCTATGGCACGTTTTCGTGGTGGTTTAAACCGCGAAATCCAAGATATACTTGATTATAAGGAATATTATGATATGACTACTTTATTTGAATATGCTTGCAAAGCTGAACGTGAAGTGCAGGGACGCCGCTCGAAGCCATATTCTAACCCTTTTGCAAGACGAAGCTCGACATCCACCTCAGCACCAGTTCCCCCTGTGCCATCCACATCCACCACTACTCCACGCGAGAAGACAACCAAACCAGCCAGCACTGCCCCACCCACAGGTCGTACACGGGATATTCAGTGTCATCGCTGTAGAGGATTTGGCCATGTGATTCGGGACTGCCCAAACAAGCGCACTTTGCTCATTCGTGACGATGGTGAGTACTCTTCCGCTAGTGATTCTGAAGAAATTGAACATGCACTACTTGCCACTGACCATGCAGCTAAGGCGGAGGTACATGTCAACCCGGGCGACGCTGATAGGTATGAAAGTCTTGTTGTGCAGCGTGTTCTCAGTACACAGGTCGCTTTGCCCGAGAAGAATCAGCGACACACTCTGTTCCATACAAAGGGTGTTGTGCAGGAGCGGTCAATTCGCATCATTATCGACAGCGGCAGTTGCAACAACTTGGCGAGTACCATGCTGGTCTAAAAGTTATCGTTACCCACTCGTAAGCATCCAAACCCATATCACATTCAATGGCTTAATGATGGGGGTAAAATAAAAATCACACGTTCCGTGCGCGTTCCTTTCTCCATGGGTGCTTATTCTGATTTTGTTGATTGTGATGTTATTCCCATGGAAGCATGCTCTTTGTTACTTGGTCGACCTTGGCAATATGATACTGATAGCTTGCATCATGGTCGTTCGAATCATTATTCTTTCATTTTTAAGGGCCAGAAAATAATTATACATCCAATGACACCTGAACAAATTGTTAAAGATGATCTTGCCCGAGCTGCTATAACTGCTAAACAACTTGATCCATCGCCCTCTGTTCCTTCTGAAATCAAGTTGAAGGCTCCTGTTTTACTTGCTACACGTGCTGATTTTGATGATCTACACGGTGCTCATTTGCCATGCTATGCACTTATATGCTCTAGTGTCCTCATTTCACTTGATGATGCACCATCTTTGGCTATTCCCCCTATGGTTGCTAACCTTTTGCAGGAGTACGCTGATGTTTTTCCCAAAGACTTACCACCGGGTCTCCCACCACTTCGTGGCATTGAGCACCAGATCGACCTCATTCCCGGCGCACAGCTTCCGAACCGCGCACCGTACCGTACAAATCCGGATGAGACGAAGGAGATTCAGCGCCAGGTACAGGCGTTGCTTGACAAGGGATACATTCGTGAGTCTCTTAGCCCATGCTCTGTTCCTGTGTTACTTGTTCCCAAGAAAGATGGGTCATGGCGTATGTGTGTAGACTGTCGTGCTATTAATAACATCACTATTCGTTATCGATATCCTATACCACGCCTTGATGATATGCTAGATGAGCTTAGTGGTGCTATTATTTTCATTAAGATTGATTTGCGTAGTGGTTACCACCAGATTAGAATGAAACTGGGTGATGAATGGAAAACGGCTTTTAAAACGAAATTTGGTTTATATGAATGGTTGGTTATGCCGTTTGGATTGACTAATGCTCCCAGCACTTTTATGTGAGTGATGAATGAAGTTCTAAGGCCCTTCATAGGATTGTTTGTGGTTGTTTATTTTGATGATATTCTTATTTACAGCAAATCTAAGAAAGAGCATTTGGAACATTTAAGTGCTGTTTTTGATGCATTGCGTGCTGCCCAGTTCTTTGCTAACATGGAAAAATGCATCTTTTGTACACGACGTGTCTCGTTTCTTGGTTATGTTGTTACTCCACAGGGCATTGAGGTGGATAGCAGCAAGATTGCTGCCATTCGGGAGTGGCCTACACCGACGACGGTCACACAAATTCGGAGCTTTCTTGGACTTGCTGGTTTCTACCGCAGATTTGTTCGTGATTTTAGCTCCATTGCAGCGCCTCTACATGAGCTTACAAAGAAAGATGTGCCATTTGCTTGGAGTGATTCCCAGGAGGAAGCGTTCAACACTTTGAAAGATAAGTTAACCCAAGCTCCCCTATTGCAATTGCCTGATTTTAATAAAGTGTTTGAGCTTGAATGCGATGCTAGCGGTATTGGGCTAGGTGCTGTTTTGTTACAAGAAGGAAAACCAGTTGCTTATTTTAGTGAAAAATTAAGCGGTGCTAGTCTGAAATATTCTACTTATGATAAGGAGCTTTACGCTTTAGTGCGCACTTTGCATACATGGCAGCACTATCTTTGGCATCGTGAGTTTATAATCCATTCTGATCATGAGGCTTTAAAACATATTCGTACCCAAACAAATCTGAACCGTCGTCATGCTAAATGGGTAGAATTCATTGAGTCCTTTCCTTACATTATTAAACACAAGAACGGGAAGGACAATGTTATTGCTGATGCTTTGTCTCGTCGCTATACCATGCTGTCACAGTTAGATTTTAAAATCTTTGGTTTGCACACTGTGAAAGATCAATATGTTGATGATGCTGATTTTAAAGATGCTTTCGGCCATTGTATTAATGGGAAACCATGGGGCAAATTTCACATACAGGATGGGTTCCTGTTTCACGCTAACAAGCTGTGTGTTCCAGCTAGCTCGGTTCGTCTTTTGTTGTTACAGGAAGCACATGGAGGCGGTCTCATGGGGCACTTTGGCGTCTACAAGACACATGAGGTGTTGGCTGCCCACTTTTTTTGGCCTCGGATGCGCGCTGATGTTGAGCGCCTTGTTGCACGCTGCACTACTTGTCAGAAAGCTAAGTCACGGTTGAACAACCATGGTTTGTATATGCCTTTGCATGTTCCTACTTCCCCTTGGATTGATATTTCGATGGATTTTGTTTTGGGATTGCCTAGAACTAAGAAGGGGAGGGATAGCATTTTTGTGGTTGTTGATCGATTCTCCAAAATGGCTCATTTCATACCTTGTCATAAGACTGATGATGCTAGCAATGTTGCTGAATTGTTTTTTAGAGATATTATTCGTTTGCACGGTATTCCCAATACAATAGTCTCGGATCGTGATGCTAAGTTTTTGAGTCATTTTTGGAGATCTCTGTGGAATAAATTGGGAACTAAATTGCTATTTAGCACCCCTTGTCACCCTCAGACTGATGGTCAAACTGAGGTAGTTAATCGAACTTTGTCTACCATGCTTAGGGCTGTTTTAGACAAAAATTTGAAACGTTGGGAGGATTGCTTGCCTCATGTTGAGTTTGCTTATAATCATGCAACCCATTCTTCTACAAAGATGTGCCCTTTTCAAATTGTTTATGGTTACATTCCTAGGGCGCCTATTGCTTTGTTTTCGCTTGATGCTGCGGACGCCCCACACATAGATGCTCTTGCACATGTTGAACAAATGATTAATCTCCATGAACAAACTCAACAAAACATTGCTGCTGCTAATGCTAAATATCAGATTACTGGTAGTAAAGGCCGGAAACTAGTTACTTTTGAACCTGGTGATATGGTTTGGTTGCATTTGAGAAAGGATCGTTTTCCTACTTTGCGTCGTTCTAAATTGATGCCTCGTGCTGCTGGTCCTTTTAGGATACTAACCAAAATTAATGATAATGCTTATACCCTTGACCTGCCTGCGGAGTTTGGTGTTTCCACTAGTTTTAATGTTGCAGATTTGAAACCGTATGCGGGAGAAGACGAGGAGTTGCCGTCGAGGACGACTTCAGTTCAAGAAGGGGAGGATGATGAGGACATCAACACCAACACGAGCACATCTACACCAGCAGCACCTTCTCCAGCCCAGGCGCCATCTTCACCAGTCCAGGCGCCACCCCTTCCACCTGGGCCAGTGACTCGGGCCCGTGCAAGAGAATTGAACTACATCATGCTGTTAAAGAACGAAGGCCCGGAAGAATAGACGACCAGCCCAACTGCGGCCCATAATGGACGACCTAGGGTTGGCTGCCCCTAGGGGCTGCGCCCCCTCTCTATTTATCCAGGAGCTGCGCCTCCTTTATTTCTTGAGTTTTGTTTTAGATCTAGCTTTAGCTACTCTCGAGCACGCGCAAATCTGCGCTGTCTTCGTGTATTCAGAACTCCACCCTCGAGTAATAGATTAGATTGCTCGCATCTTTTTCTCGTTCGTTCTTCGATTGCGCACAGGAAACGATCTTCGTGATCAGGCCGATCTCGCATCAGCAAGGTCGGTAACCACAGGGAGTTGGTTCAGCGATTGCATTGGCGCCTCGGGCTTGCTCGTCGTAGTCGCATCGCAAGGGTCATCTTCCGCCAAATCGGAATTATCTCTACTCGCCGAAAGATCGAGCACCTCAGCTACATCAGCATGTTCGTTGCGAAAAACGAAGAAATGGTTCCGGTGGCAAAAACTCGTGCTTGCATGCACCTCGACACCCGTTTTCGGAATGGGTGACGTGCGGCAACGAAATTGCGCGAAACCACCCCAAACATGAGTTTTGGACCTAAATTAGTGGATTGGGCATGTTCGTTGCGAAAAATGAAGAAATGGTTCTGGTGGCAAAAACTTGTGCTTTGTATGTACTGCGACACCCGTTTTCGGAATGGGTGACGTGCGGCAACGAAATTGCGCGAAACCACCCCAAACATGAGTTTTAGACCTAAAGTAGTGGATTGGCCATGTTCGTTGCGAAAAAACGAAGAAATGGTTACGGTGGCAAAAACTCGTGCTTGTATGCACCCCGACACCCGTTTTCGGAATGGGTGACGTGCGACAACGAAATTGCGCGAAACCACCCCAAACATGTGTTTTGGACCTAAAGTAGTGGATTGGGAATGTTCGTTGCGAAAAACGAAGAAATGGTTCCAGTGGAAAAAAAACTTTGCTTGTTTGCACCCCGACACCCGTTTTCGGAATAGGTGACGTGCGGCAACGAAATTGCGTGAAACCACCCCAAACATGAGTTTTGGACCTAAATTACTGGATTGGGCATGTTCGTTGCGAAAAACGAAGAAATGGTTCTGGTGGCAAAAACTCGTGCTTTGTATGCACCCTGACACCCGTTTTCGGAATGGGTGACGTGCGGCAACGAAATTGCGCGAAACCACCCCAAACATGAGTTTTGGACCTAAAGAAGTGGATTGGGCATGTTCGTTGCGAAAAACGAAGAAATGGTTCCGGTGGCAAAAACTCATGCTTTGTATGCACCCCGAGACCTGTTTTCGTAATGGGTGACGTGCGGCAACGAAATTGCGTGAAACCACCCCAAACATGAGTTTTGGACCTAAAGTAGTGGACTGGGCATGTTCGTTGCGAAAAACGAAGAAATGGTTCCGGTGGCAAAAACTCGTGCTTCTATGCACCCCGACACCCGTTTTCGGAATGGGTGACGTGTGGCAACGAAATTGTGCGAAACCACCCCAAACATTAGTTTTGGACCTAAAGTAGTGGATTGGGCATGTTCGTTGCGAAAAACGAAGAAATGGTTCCGGTGGCAAAAACTCGTGCTTGTATGTACCTCGACACCCGTTTTCGGAATGGGTGACGTGCGGCAACGAAATTGCGCGAAAGCACCCTAAACATGAGTTTTGGACCTAAATTAGTGGATTGGGCATTTTCGTTGCGAAAAACGAAGAAATGGTTCTGGTGGCAAAAACTCGTGCTTTGTATGTACTGCGACACCCGTTTTCGGAATGGGTGACGTGCGGCAACGAAATTGCGCGAAACCACCCCAAACATGAGTTTTAGACCTAAAGTAGTGGATTGGCCATGTTCGTTGCGAAAAAACGAAGAAATGGTTACGGTGGCAAAAACTCGTGCTTGTATGCACCCCGACACCCGTTTTCGGAATGGGTGACGTGCGACAACGAAATTGCGCGAAACCACCCCAAACATGTGTTTTGGACCTAAAGTAGTGGATTGGGAATGTTCGTTGCGAAAAACGAAGAAATGGTTCCGGTGGCAAAAACTCGTGCTTGCATGCACCTCGACACCCGTTTTCGGAATGGGTGACGTGCGGCAACGAAATTGCGCGAAACCACCCCAAACATGAGTTTTGGACCTAAAGTAGTGGATTGGGCATGTTCGTTGCGAAAAAACGAAGAAATGGTTCCGGTGGCAAAAACTCATGCTTTGTATGCACCCCGAGACCCGTTTTCGTAATGGATGACGTGCGGCAACGAAATTGCGTGAAACCACCCCAAACATGAGTTTTGGACCTAAAGTAGTGGACTGGGCATGTTCGTTGCGAAAAACGAAGAAATGGTTTCGGTGGCAAAAACTCGTGCTTGTATGCACCCCGACACCCGTTTTCGGAATGGGTGACGTGTGGCAACGAAATTGTGCGAAACCACCCCAAACATGAGTTTTGGACTTAAAGTAGTGGATTGGGCATGTTCGTTGCGAAAAACATAGAAATGGTTTCGGTGGCAAAAACTCGTGCTTGTTTGCACCCTGACACCCGTTTTCGGAATGGGTGACGTGCGGCAACGAAATTTTGCAAAACCACCCCAAACATTAGTTTTGGACCTAAAGTAGTGGATTGGGCATGTTCGTTGCGAAAAACGAAGAAATGGTTCCGGGGGCAAAAACTCGTGCTTGCATGCACCTCGACACCCGTTTTCGGAATGGGTGACGTGCGGCAACGAAATTGCGCGAAACCACCCCAAACTCTTGGACCTAAATTAGTGGATTGGGCATGTTCGTTGCGAAAAATGAAGAAATGGTTCCGGTAGCAAAAACTTGTGCTTTGTTTGTACTGCGACACCCGTTTTCGGAATGGGTGACGTGCGGCAACGAAATTGCGCGAAACCACCCCAAACATGAGTTTTAGACCTAAAGTAGTGGATTGGCCATGTTCGTTGCGAAAAAACGAAGAAATGGTTACGGTGGCAAAAACTCGTGCTTGTATGCACCCCGACACCCGTTTTCGGAATGGGTGACGTGCGACAACGAAATTGCGCGAAACCACCCCAAACATGTGTTTTGGACCTAAAGTAGTGGATTGGGAATGTTCGTTGCGAAAAACGAAGAAATGGTTCCAGTGGAAAAAAACTTTGCTTGTTTGCACCCCGACACCCGTTTTCGGAATAGGTGACGTGCGGCAACGAAATTGCGCGAAACCACCCCAAACATGAGTTTTGGACCTAAATTACTGGATTGGGCATGTTCGTTGCGAAAAACGAAGAAATGGTTCTGGTGGCAAAAACTCGTGCTTTGTATGCACCCCGACACCCGTTTTCGGAATGGGTGACATGCGGCAACGAAATTGCACGAAACCACCCCAAACATGAGTTTTGGACCTAAAGTAGTGGATTGGGCATGTTCATTGCGAAAAACGAAGAAATGGTTCCGGTGGCAAAAACTCGTGCTTGTATGCACCTCGACACCCGTTTTCGGAATGGGTTACGTGCGGCAACGAAATTGCGCCAAACCACCCCAAACATGAGTTTTGGACCTAAAGTAGTGGATTGGGCATGTTCGTTGCGAAAAACGAAGAAATGGTTCCGGTGGCAAAAACTCATGCTTTGTATGCACCCCGAGACCCGTTTTCATAATGGATGACGTGCGGCAACGAAATTGCGTGAAACCACCCCAAACATGAGTTTTGGACCTAAAGTAGTGGATTGGGCATGTTCGTTGCGAAAAACGAAGAAATGGTTCCGGTGGCAAAAACTCGTGCTTGTATGCACCCCGACACCCGTTTTCGGAATGGGTGACGTGTGGCAACGAAATTGTGCGAAACCACCCCAAACATGAGTTTTGGACTTAAAGTAGTGGATTGGGCATGTTCGTTGCGAAAAACATAGAAATGGTTTCGGTGGCAAAAACTCGTGCTTGTTTGCACCCTGACACCCGTTTTCGGAATGGGTGACGTGCGGCAACGAAATTTTGCAAAACCACCCCAAACATTAGTTTTGGACCTAAAGTAGTGGATTGGGCATGTTCGTTGCGAAAAACGAAGAAATGGTTCCGGGGGCAAAAACTCGTGCTTGCATGCACCTCGACACCCGTTTTCGGAATGGGTGACGTGCGGCAACGAAATTGCGCGAAACCACCCCAAACATGAGTTTTGGACCTAAATTAGTGGATTGGGCATGTTCGTTGCGAAAAATGAAGAAATGGTTCCGGTAGCAAAAACTTGTGCTTTGTTTGTACTGCGACACCCGTTTTCGGAATGGGTGACGTGCGGCAACGAAATTGCGCGAAACCACCCCAAACATGAGTTTTAGACCTAAAGTAGTGGATTGGCCATGTTCGTTGCGAAAAAACGAAGAAATGGTTACGGTGGCAAAAACTCGTGCTTGTATGCACCCCGACACCCGTTTTCGGAATGGGTGACGTGCGACAACGAAATTGCGCGAAACCACCCCAAACATGTGTTTTGGACCTAAAGTAGTGGATTGGGAATGTTCGTTGCGAAAAACGAAGAAATGGTTCCAGTGGAAAAAAACTTTGCTTGTTTGCACCCCGACACCCGTTTTCGGAATAGGTGACGTGCGGCAACGAAATTGCGCGAAACCACCCCAAACATGAGTTTTGGACCTAAATTACTGGATTGGGCATGTTCGTTGCGAAAAACGAAGAAATGGTTCTGGTGGCAAAAACTCGTGCTTTGTATGCACCCCGACACCCGTTTTCGGAATGGGTGACATGCGGCAACGAAATTGCACGAAACCACCCCAAACATGAGTTTTGGACCTAAAGTAGTGGATTGGGCATGTTCATTGCGAAAAACGAAGAAATGGTTCCGGTGGCAAAAACTCGTGCTTGTATGCACCTCGACACCCGTTTTCGGAATGGGTTACGTGCGGCAACGAAATTGCGCCAAACCACCCCAAACATGAGTTTTGGACCTAAAGTAGTGGATTGGGCATGTTCGTTGCGAAAAACGAAGAAATGGTTCCGGTGGCAAAAACTCATGCTTTGTATGCACCCCGAGACCCGTTTTCATAATGGATGACGTGCGGCAACGAAATTGCGTGAAACCACCCCAAACATGAGTTTTGGACCTAAAGTAGTGGATTGGGCTTGTTCGTTGCGAAAAACGAAGAAATGGTTCCGGTGGCAAAAACTCGTGCTTGTATGCACCCCGACACCCGTTTTCGGAATGGGTGACGTGTGGCAACGAAATTGTGCGAAACCACCCCAAACATGAGTTTTGGACTTAAAGTAGTGGATTGAGCATGTTCGTTGCGAAAAACATAGAAATGGTTTCGGTGGCAAAAACTCGTGGTTGTTTGCACCACGACACCCGTTTTCGGAATGGGTGACGTGCGGCAACGAAATTGTGCAAAACCACCCCAAACATTAGTTTTGGACCTAAAGTAGTGGATTGGGCAAGTTCGTTGCGAAAAATGAAGAAATGGTTCCGGTGGCAAAAACTCTTGCTTGCATGCACCTCGACACCCGTTTTCGGAATGGGTGACGTGCGGCAACGAAATTGCGCGAAACCACCCCAAACATGAGTTTTGGACCTAAATTAGTGGATTGGGCATGTTCGTTGCGAAAAATGAAGAAATGGTTCTGGTGGCAAAAACTTGTGCTTTGTATGTACTGTGACACCCGATTTCGGAATGGTTGACGTGCGGCAATGAAATTGCGCGAAACCACCACATACATGTGTTTTGGACCCAAAGTAGTGGATTGGGTATGTTCGTTGCGAAAAACATACAAATGGTTTCGGTGGGAAAAAGTCGTGCTTGTATGCACCCCGACACTCGTTTTCGGAATGGGTGACGTGCGGCAACGAAATTGCGCGAAACCACCCCAAACATGTGTTTTGGACCTAAAGTATTGGATTGGGAATGTTCGTTGCGAAAAACGAAGAAATGGTTCCAGTGGAAAAAAACTTTGCTTGTTTGCACCCCGACACCCGTTTTCGGATTAGGTGACGTGCGGCAACGAAATTGCGCGAAACCACCCCAAACATGAGTTTTGGACCTAAATTAATGGATTGGGCATGTTCGTTGCGAAAAACGAAGAAATGGTTCTGGTGGCAAAAACTCGTGCTTTGTATGCACCCCGACACCCGTTTTCGGAATGGGTGACGTGCGGCAACGAAATTGCGCGAAACCACCCCAAACATGAGTTTTGGACCTAAAGTAGTGGATTGGGCATGTTCATTGCGAAAAACGAAGAAATGATTCCGGTGGCAAAAACTCGTGCTTGTATGCACCTCGACACCCGTTTTCGGAATGGGTTACGTGCGGCAACGAAATTGCGCGAAACCACCCCAAACATGAGTTTTGGACCTAAAGTAGTGGATTGGGCATGTTCGTTGCGAAAAACGAAGAAATGGTTCCGGTGGCAAAAACTCATGCTTTGTATGCACCCCGAGACCCGTTTTCGTAATGGATGACATGCGGCAATGAAATTGCGTGAAACCACCCCAAACATGAGTTTTGGACCTAAAGTAGTGGACTGGGCATGTTCGTTGCGAAAAACGAAGAAATGGTTTCGGTGGAAAAAACTCGTGCTTGTATGCACCCCGACACCCGTTTTTGGAATGGGTGACGTGTGGCAACGAAATTGTGCGAAACCACCCCAAACATGAGTTTTGGACTTAAAGTAGTGGATTGGGCATGTTCGTTGCGAAAAACATAGAAATGGTTTCGGTGGCAAAAACTCGTGCTTGTATGCACCCCGACACCCGTTTTCGGAATGGGTGACGTGCGGCAACGAAATTGCGCAAAACCATCCCAAACATTAGTTTTGGACCTAAAGTAGTGGATTGGGCATGTTCGTTGCGAAAAACGAAGAAATGGTTCCGGTGGCAAAAACTCGTGCTTGCATGCACCTCAACACCCGTTTTCGGAATGGGTGACGTGCGGCAACGAAATTGCGTGAAACCACCCCAAACATGAGTTTTGGACCTAAAATTAGTGGATTGGGCATGTTCGTTGCGAAAAACGAAGAAATAGTTCTGGTGGCAAAAACTTGTGCTTTGTATGTACTGCGACACCCATTTTCGGAATGGGTGACGTGCGGCAACGAAATTGCGCGAAACCACCCCAAACATGAGTTGTAGACCTAAAGTAGTGGATTGGCCATGTTCGTTGCGAAAAAACGAAGAAATGGTTACAGTGGCAAAAACTCGTGCTTGTATGCACCTCGACACCCGTTTTCGGAATGGGTGACGTGCGACAACGAAATTGCGCGAAACCTCCCCAAACATGTGTTTTGGACCTAAAGTAGTGGATTGGGAATGTTCGTTGCGAAAAACGAAGAAATGGTTCCAGTGGAAAAAAACTTTGCTTGTTTGCACCCCGACACCCGTTTTCGGAATAGGTGACGTGCGGCAACGAAATTACGCGAAACCACCCCAAACATGAGTTTTGGACCTAAAGTAGTGGATTGGGCATGTTCGTTGCGAAAAACGAAGAAACGGTTCCGGTGGCAAAAACTCGTGCTTTGTATGCACCCCGACACCCGTTTTCGGAATGGTTGACGTGCGGCAATGAAATTGCGCGAAACCACCACAAACATGTGTTTTGGACCCAAAGTAGTGGATTGGGTATGTTCGTTGCGAAAAACATACAAATGGTTTCGGTGGGAAAAAGTCGTGCTTGTATGCACCCCGACACTCGTTTTCGGAATGGGTGACGTGCGGCAACGAAATTGCGCGAAACCACCCCAAACATTAGTTTTGGACCTAAAGTAGTGGATTGGGCATGTTCGTTGTGAAAAACGAAGAAATGGTTCCGGTGGCAAAAACTCGTGCTTGTATGCACCTCGACACCCGTTTTCGGAATGAGTGACGTGCGGCAACGAAATTGCGCGAAACCACCCCAAACATGAGTTTTGGACCTAAATTAGTGGATTGGGCATGTTCGTTGCGAAAAACTAAGAAATGGTTCCGGGGGCAAAAACTCATGCTTTGTATGCACCCCGACACCCGTTTTCGGAATGGGTGACGTGCGGCAATGAAATTGCGCGAAACCACCCCAACCATGTGTTTTCGACCTAATGTAGTGGATTGGGCATGTTCGTTGCGAAAAACGAAGAAATGGTTCCGGTGGCAAAAAGTCGTGCTTTGTATGCACCGCAACACCCGTTTTCGTTATGAGTAACGTGCGGCAACGAAATTGCGCGAAACCACCCCAAACATGTGTTTTGGACCTAAATTAGTGGATTGGGCATGTTCGTTGCGAAAAACGAAGAAATGGTTCCAGTGGCAAAAACTCGTGCTTTGTTTGCACCGCGACACCCGTTTTCAGAATGAGTGACGTGCGGCAACGAAATTGCGCGAAACCACCCCAAACATGAGTTTTGGACCTAAAGTAATGGATTGGGCATGTTCGTTGCGAAAAAACGAAGAAATGGTTCCGGTGGCAAAAACTCGTGCTTTGAATGCAATCCAACACCCATTTTCGGAATGGGTGACGTGCGGCAAAGAAATTGCGCGAAACCACCCCAAACATGAGTTTTGGACCTAAAGTAATGGATTGGGCATGTTCGTTGCGAAAAACGAAGAAATGGTTCCGGTGGCAAAAACTCGTGCTTTGTATGCACCGCGACACCTGTTTTCGGAATGGGTGACGTGCGGCAACGAAATTGCGCGAAACCACCCCAAACATGAGTTTTGGACCTAAATTACTGGATTGGGCATGTTCGTTGCGAAAAACGAAGAAATGGTTCTGGTGGCAAAAACTTGTGCTTTGTATGTACCGCGACACCCGTTTTTGGAATGGGTGACGTGCGGCAACGAAATTGCGCGAAACCACCCCAAACATGAGTTTTGGACCTAAAGTAGTGGATTGGCTATGTTTGTTGTGAAAAACGAAGAAATGGTTACGGTGGCAAAAACTCGTCCTTGTATGCACCCCGACACCCGTTTTCGGAATGGGTGACGTGCGACAACGAAATTGCGTGAAACCACCCCAAACATGTGTTTTGGACCTAAAGTAGTGGATTGGTAATGTTCTGATGAAGACATCCACACTACTGATACATCTATGCCAATACAAGTACCAATTTCTGGTCCCATTACTTCTGGTCCCATTACTCGCGCTCGTGCTCGTCAACTCAACCATTAGGTGATTACACTCTTGAATGCATGTCCATCATATTTAGACCATGGAGACCCGTGCACTCTTGTTTTGCTTAGGAACCAGGGAGAAGACCGAAAGGGAAAAGGATTTGAACATGCTGGATTCGGACTGCAGAAGAACACCAACTTGTGACGGTCACCACGGTCACATGCGGGCTCAGATTGGAATGTTCAAGCACAACATGGAAAGCCTATCAAGACTACTTTCATATGGATCCGGAATTATAGTCATATCTGTTCTGAGGCCGCCGTAATCATTGTTTCCTTACCGAGACATTTCCTGCCTTTTCTGCCCATGGTGCTGCGTGACCCTATTTTGGCCCAATGGGTCGTGTATCAAGTTGGGTCCATTAGGGACGCATCCTAGGGTTGTAGCACGACCCCAATACCCTTGTGGTCGTCCTCCCATGTTTATAAACCCCCTAGCCGCCACCAAGAACAGTGGGTTTTGTTTAGATCAAGTTTAGCTCTCGCTACTTGCTTGTAAGCGCGCGTGCTGGTTCAGCCGCCCGTCTTCTTGTCTTCGGAACCCCACCATATTGGAGTTTGATTTTGAAACCTACATTTAGATCTGGTAATTCAGTATTTGTTCTACTTGTTCTTGCTAGTTCTTCGATTGCTTGCAGGACGAGTGCCCTAGTGGCCAGGGTGTCACGCTCCACAAGATCGTGACAGCCATAGGAGGTGGTGTATCGGTTGCTAAGGCTAAGCGTCTTTGGAAGGCTGTAGTCGGGCCGTGAACGTCGTCTCCTCCCCCAATCGAGTTATTCCACACCCTCTCATCGAAAGATCGGACAATCACCCAACGGGTGCACATCATGTTCGTTGCGAAAAACGAAGAAATGGTTCCAGTGGAAAAAAAACTCGTGCTTGTTTGCACCCCGACACCCGTTTTCGGAATAGGTGACGTGCGGCAACGAAATTGCGCGAATACACCCCAAACATGAGTGTTGGACCTAAAGTAGTGGATTGGGCATGTTCGTTGCGAAAAACGAAGAAATGGTTCCGGTGGCAAAAACTCGTGCTTTGTATGCACCCCGACACCCGTTTTCGGAATGGTTGACGTGCGGCAATGAAATTGCGCGAAACCACCACAAACATTTGTTTTGGACCCAAAGTAGTGGATTGGGCATGTTCGTTGCGAAAAACATAGAAATGGTTTCGGTGGCAAAAACTCGTGCTTGTATGCACCCCGACACCCGTTTTCGGAATGGGTGATGTGCGGCAACGAAATTGCGCGAAACCACCCCAAACATTAGTTTTGGACCAAAAGTAGTGGATTGGGCATGTTCGTTGCGAAAAACGAAGAAATGGTTCCGGGGGCAAAAACTCATGCTTTGTATGCACCCCTACACCCGTTTTCGGAATGGGTGACGTGCGGCAATGAAATTGCGCGAAACCACCCCAACCATGTGTTTTCGACCTAAAGTACTGGATTGGGCATGTTCGTTGCGAAAAACGAAGAAATGGTTCTGGTGGCAAAAAGTCGTGCTTTGTATACACCGCAACACCCGTTTTCGAAATGAGTGACGTGCGACAACGAAATTGCGCGAAACCACCCCAAACATGTGTTTTGGACCTAAATTAGTGGATTGGGCATGTTCGTTCCGAAAAACGAAGAAATGGTTCCGGTGGCAAAAACTCGTGCTTCGAATGCAATCCAACACCCATTTTCGGAATGGGTGACGTGCGGCAAAGAAATTGCGCGAAACCACCCCAAACATGAGTTTTGGACCTAAAATAGTGGATTGGGCATGTTCGTTGCGAAAAACGAAGAAATGGTTCCGGTGGCAAAAACTCGTGCTTTGTTTGCACCGCGACACCCGTTTTCAGAATGGGTGACGTGCGGCAACGAAATTGCACGAAACCACCCCAAACATGAGTTTTGGACCTAAAGTAATGGATTGGGCATGTTCGTTGCGAAAAACGAAGAAATGGTTCCGGTGGCAAAAACTCGTGCTTTGAATGCAATCCAACACCCATTTTCGGAATGGGTGACGTGCGGCAAAGAAATTGCGCGAAACCACCCCAAACATGAGTTTTGGACCTAAAATAGTGGATTGGGCATGTTCGTTGCGAAAAACGAAGAAATGGTTCCGGTGGCAAAAACTCGTGCTTTGTATGCACCGCGACACTTGTTTTCGGAATGGGTGACGTGCGGCAACGAAATTGCGCGAAACCGCCCCAAACATGAGTTTTGGACCTAAATTACTGGATTGGGCATGTTCGTTGCGAAAAACGAAGAAATGGTTCTGGTGGCAAAAACTCGTGCTTTGTATGCACCCCGACACCCGTTTTCGGAATGGGTGACGTGCGGCAACGAAATCGCGCGAAACCACCCCAAACATGAGTTTTGGACCTAAAGTAGTGGATTGGGCATGTTCATTGCGAAAAACGAAGAAATGATTCCGGTGGCAAAAACTCGTGCTTGTATGCATCCCGACACCCGTTTTCCGAATGGGTTACGTGCGGCAACGAAATTGCGCGAAACCACCCCAAACATGAGTTTTGGACCTAAAGTAGTGGATTGGGCATGTTCGTTGCGAAAAACGAAGAAATGGTTCAGGTGGCAAAAACTCATGCTTTGTATGCACCCCGAGACCCGTTTTCGTAATGGGTGACGTGCGGCAACGAAATTGCGTGAAACCACCCCAAACATGAGTTTTGGACCTAAAGTAGTGGATTGGCCATGTTCGTTGCGAAAAACGAAGAAATGGTTCCAGTGGAAAAAACTCGTGCTTGTTTGCACCCCGACACCCGTTTTCGGAATAGGTGACGTGCGGCAACGAAATTGAGCGAAACAACCCCAAACATGAGTTTTGGACCTAAAGTAGTGGATTGGGCATGTTCGTTGCGAAAAACGAAGAAATGGTTCCGGTGGCAAAAACTCGTGCTTTGTATGCACCCCGACACCCGTTTTCGGAATGGTTGACGTGCGGCAATGAAATTGCACGAAACCACCACAAACATTTGTTTTGGACCCAAAGTAGTGGATTGGGCATGTTCGTTGCGAAAAACATAGAAATGGTTTCGGTGGCAAAAACTCGTGCTTGTATGCACCCCCGAGACCCGTTTTCGGAATGGGTGACGTGCGGCAACGAAATTGCGCGAAACCACCCCAAACATTAGTTTTGGACCTAAAGTAGTGGATTGAACATGTTCGTTGCAAAAAACGAAGAAATGATTCCGGTGGCAAAAACTCGTGCTTGTATGCACCTCGACACCCGTTTTCGGAATGGGTGACGTGCGGCAACGAAATTGCGCGAAACCACCCCAAACATGAGTTTTGGACCTAAATTAGTGGATTGGGCATGTTCGTTGCGAAAAAACGAAGAAATGGTTCCGGTGGCAAAAACTCGTGCTTTGTATGCACCGCGACACCTGTTTTCGGAATGGGTGACGTGCGGCAACGAAATTGCGCGAAACCACCCCAAACATGAGTTTTGGACCTAAATTACTGGATTGGGCATGTTCGTTGCGAAAAACGAAGAAATGGTTCCGGTGGCAAAAACTCGTGCTTTGTATGCACCCCGACACTCGTTTTCGGAATGGGTGACGTGCGGCAACGAAATTGCGCGAAACCACCCCAAACATGAGTTTTGGACCTAAAGTAGTGGATTGGGCATGTTCGTTGCGAAAAACGAAGAAATGGTTCCGGTGGCAAAAACTCGTGCTTGTATGCACCCCGACACCCGTTTTCGGAATGGGTTACGTGCGGCAACGAAATTGCGTGAAACCACCCCAAACATGAGTTTTGGACCTAAAGTAGTGGATTGGGCATGTTCGTTGCGAAAAACGAAGAAATGGTTCCGGTGGCAAAAACTCATGCTTTGTATGCACCCCGAGACCCATTTTCGAAATGGGTGACGTGCGGCAACGAAATTGCGTGAAACCACCCCAAACATGAGTTTTGGACCTAAAGTAGTGGACTGGCCATGTTCGTTGCGAAAAACGAAGAAATGGTTCCGGTGGCAAAAACTCGTGCTTGTATGCACCCCGACACCCGTTTCGGAATGGGTCACGTGTGGCAACGAAATTGTGCGAAACCACCCCAAACATGAGTTTTGGACTTAAAGTAGTGGATTGGGCATGTTCGTTGCGAAAAACGAAGAAATGGTTCCGGTGGCAAAAACTCGTGCTTGTATGCACCCGTTTTCGGAATGGGTGACGTGCGGCAACGAAATTGCGCGAAACCACCCCAAACATGTGTTTTGGACCTAAAGTAGTGGATTGGGCATGCTCGTTGCGAAAAACGAAGAAATGGTTCCGGTGGCAAAAACTCGTGCTTTGTATGCACCCCGACACCCGTTTTCGGAATGAGTGACGTGCGGCAACGAAATTGCGCGAAACCACCATAAACATGAGTTTTGGACCTACAGTAGTGGATTGGGCATGTTCGTTCCGAAAAACGAAGAAATGGTTTCGGTGGCAAGAACTCGTGCTTTGAATGCAACCCAATACCCATTTTCGGAATGTGTGACGTGCGGCAACAAAATTGCGCGAAACCACCCCAAACATGAGTTTTGGACCTAAAGTAGTGGATTAGGCATGGTCGTTGCAAAAAACGAAGAAATTGATCCGGTGGCAAAAACTCGTGCTTTGTATGCAAACCGACATCCGTTTTCGGAATGGGTGACGTGCGGCAACGAAATTGCGCGAAACCGACATGAGTTTTGGACCTAAAGTAGTGGATTGGGCATGTTCGTTGCGAAAAACGAAGAAATGGTTCCGGCGGCAAAAACTCGTGCTTGTATGCACCCTGACACCCATTTTCGGAATGGGTGACGTGCGGCAACGAAATTGCGTGAAACCACCCCAAACATGTGTTTTGGACCTAAAGTAGTGGATTGGGAATGTTCGTTGCGAAAAACGAAGAAATGGTTCCAGTGGAAAAAACTCGTGCTTGTTTGCACCCCGACACCCGTTTTCGTAATAGGTGAGGTGCGGCAACGAAATTGCGCGAAACCACCCCAAACATGAGTTTTGGACCTAAAGTAGTGGATTGGGCATGTTCGTTGTGAAAAACGAAGAAATGGTTCCGGTGGCAAAAACTCGTGCTTTGTATGCACCCCGACACCCATTTTCGGAATGGTTGACGTGCGGCAATGAAATTGCGCGAAACTATCACAAACATTTGTTTTGGACCCAAAGTAGTGGATTGGGCATGTTCGTTGCGAAAAACATAGAAATGGTTTCGGTGGCAAAAACTCGTGCTTGTATGCACCCCGACACCCGTTTTCGGAATGGGTGACGTGCGGCAACGAAATTGCGCGAAACCACCCCAAACATTAGTTTTGGACCTAAAGTAGTGGATTGGGCATGTTCGTTGCGAAAAACAAAAAAATGGTTCCGGTGGCAAAAACTCGGGCTTGTATGCACCTCAACACCCGTTTTCGGAATGGGTGACGTGCGGCAACGAAATTGCGCGAAACCACCCCAAACATGAGTTTTGGACCTAAATTAGTGGATTGGGCATTTTCGTTGCGAAAAACGAAGAAATGGTTCCGGTGGCAAAAACTCGTGCTTTGTATGCACCGCGACACCTGTTTTCGGAATGGGTGACGTGCGGCAACGAAATAGCGCGAAACCACCCCAAACATGAGTTTTGGACCTAAATTACTGGATTGGGCATGTTCGTTGCGAAAAACGAAGAAATGGTTCCGGTGGCAAAAACTCGTGCTTTGTATGCACCCCAACACCCGTTTTTGGAATGAGTGACGTGCGGCAACGAAATTGCGCGAAACCACCCCAAACATGAGTTTTGGACCTACAGTAGTGGATTGGGCATGTTCGTTCCGAAAAACGAAGAAATGGTTCCGGTGGCAAGAACTCGTGCTTGGAATGCAACCCAATACCCATTTTCGGAATGTGTGACGTGCGGCAACAAAATTGCGCGAAACCACCCCAAACATGAGTTTTGGACCTAAAGTAGTGGATTGGGCATGTTCGTTGCAAAAAACGAAGAAATTGATCCGGTGGCAAAAACTCGTGCTTTGTATGCAACCCGACATCCGTTTTCGGCATGGGTGACGTGCGGCAACGAAATTGCGCGAAACCGACATGAGTTTTGGACCTAAAGTAGTGGATTGGGCATGTTCGTTGCGAAAAACGAAGAAATGGTTCTGGCGGCAAAAACTCGTGCTTGTATGCACACTGACACCCGTTTTCGGAATGGGTGACGTGCGGCAACGAAATTGCGCGAAACCACCCCAAACATGAGTTTTAGACCTAAAGTAGTGGATTGGCCATGTTCGTTGCGAAAAACGAAGAAATGGTTCCGGTGGCAAAAACACGTGCTTTGTATGCACCCCGACACCCGTTTTCGGAATGGGTGAAGTGCGGCAACAAAATTACGCGAAACCGACATGAGTTTTGGAACTAAAGTAGTGGATTGGGCATGTTCGTTGCGAAAAATGAAGAAATGGTTCTAGCGGCAAAAACTCGTGCTTTTATGCACCCCGACACCCGTTTTCGGAATGGGTGACGGGCGGCAACGAAATTGCGCGAAACCACCAAAAACATGAGTTTTAGACCTAAAGTAGTGGATTGGCCATGTTCGTTACGAAAAACGAAGAAATGGTTACGGTGGCAAAAACTCGTGCTTGTATGCACCCGACACCCGTTTTCGGAAAGGGTGACGTGCGACAACGAAATTGCACGAAACCACCCCAAACATGTGTTTTGGACCTAAAGTAGTGGATTGGGAATGTTCGTTGCGAAAAACGAAGAAATGGTTCCAGTGGAAAAGACTCGTGCTTGTTTGCACCCCGACACCCGTTTTCGTAATAGGTGACGTGCGGCAACGAAATTGCGCGAAACCACCCCAAACATGAGTTTTGGACCTAAAGTAGTGGATTGGGCATGTTCGTTGCGAAAAACAAAGAAATGGTTCCGGTGGCAAAAACTCGTGCTTTGTATGCACCGTGACACCTGTTTTCGGAATGGGTGACGTGCGGCAACGAAATTGCGCGAAACCACCCCAAACATGAGTTTTGGACCTCAATTAGTGGATTGGGCATTTTCGTTGCGAAAAACGAAGAAATGGTTCCGGTGGCAAAAACTCGTGCTTTGTATGCACCGCGACACCTGTTTTCAGAATGGGTGACGTGCTGATGTGCACCCGTTGGGTGATTGCCCGATCTTTCGATGAGAGGGTGTGGAATAACTCGATTTGGGGAGGAGACGACGTTCACGGCCCGACTACAGCCTTCCCAAGACGCTGCGCCTTAGCAACCGATACACCACCTCCTATGGCTGTCACGATCTTGTGGAGTGTGACACCCTGGCCACTAGGGCACTCGTCCTGCAAGCAATCGAAGAACTAGCAAGAACAAGTAGAACAAGTACTGAATTACCAGATCTAAATGTAGGTTTCAAAATCAAACTCCAATATGGTGGGGTTCCAAAGACAAGAAGACGGGCAGCTGAACTAGCACGCGCGCTTACAAGCAAGTAGCGAGAGCTAAACTTGATCTAAACAAAACCCGCTGTTCTTGGTGGCGGCTAGGGGGTTTATAAACATGGGAGGACGACCACAAGGGTATTTGGGTCGTGCTGCAACCCTAGGATGCGTCCCTAATGGACCTAACTTGATACACGACCCATTGGGCGAAAATAGGGTGACGCAGCACCATGGGCAGAAAAGGCAGAAAATGTCTCGGTAAGAAAATAATGATTACGGCGGCCTCAGAACAGATATGACTATAATTCCGGATCCATATGAAAGTAGACTTGATAAGCTTTCCATGTTGTGCTTGAACATTCCAATCCGAGCCCGTATCTGACCGTGGTGACCGTCACAAGTTGGTGTTCTTCTGCAGTCCGAATCCAGCATGTTCAAATCCTTTTCCCTTTCGGTCTTCTCCCTGGTTCCTAAGCAAAACAAGAGTGCACGGGTCTCCATGGTCTAAATATGATGGACATGAACTCAAGAGTGTAATCACCTGATGGTTGAGTTGACGAGCACGAGCGCGAGTAATGGGACCAGAAATTGGTACTTGTATTGGCATAGATGTATCAGTAGTGTGGATGTCTTCATCATTCTCCCCTTCTTGCATTTGAGTCGTCCTCGACTCAAGCTCAACTTCCTCTCCCAAGTAGGGCTTTAAATCTACAATGTTAAATGTGGGGCTAACCCCAAAGTCTGCAGGCAGATCTAGCCTATATGCATTGTCGTTAATTTTCTCTAGCACTTTAAACGGTCCATCGGCTCGAGGCAACAACTTAGATTTTCGCAATTCAGGAAACCTTTCCTTTCTCAAATGCAACCAAACTAAATCTCCAGGTTCAAAATTTATTTCCTTTCTACCTTTATCACTAGCAAACTTATATCTAGCATTCATACGCTCTATGTTTTCTTTAGTAGTTTCATGCAGTTTTAACATCAATTCAGCACGCATAGTAGCATCAAAATTTAGTTTTTCAGAAGATGGCAAAGGCATTAAATCAATAGGAGCACGAGGCAACAAACCATATACAATCTGAAATGGGCACATCTTTGTAGTAGAATGCAATGATCGATTATAAGCAAATTCAACATGAGGCAAACAGTCCTCCCACATCTTAATATTCTTCTTTAGAACTGCCCTTAACATAGTAGGCAAAGTTCTATTCACAACTTCAGTTTGACCATCAGTTTGAGGATGACATGTAGTAGAAAATAAAAGCTTAGTCCCCAATTTTGCCCACAAAGTCCTCCAAAAATGACTAAGAAATTTAGCATCACGATCAGAAACGATTGTGTTGGGCACACCATGCAAGCGAACAATTTCACGAAAGAACAAATCAGCAATATGAGTAGCATCGTCAGTTTTATGACATGGTATGAAATGTGCCATCTTAGAAAATCTATCAACAACCACAAACACACTATCACGTCCCTTCCTAGTCCTAGGCAATCCCAGCACAAAATCCATAGAAATATCTTCCCAAGGAGCACTAGGAACGGGTAGAGGTAAATACAAACCGTGTGGATTTAATCGTGACTTCGCCTTTTGACATGTCGTGCAACGAGCAACCAATCTCACCACATCTCTTCTCATCTTGGACCAAAAGAAATGACCAGCAAGTATGTCCTCCGTTTTCTTTGCTCCAAAATGTCCCATTAAGCCACCTCCATGTGCTTCCTGTAACAACAACAAACGAACGGAGCTAGCTGGAATGCATAGCTTGTTAGCTCTAAACACAAACCCATCACTAACGATATATTTGTTCCATCCTTTCCCTTCTTTACAATGCAGCAACATCTCTATAAAATCAGCATCATGAACATATTGGTCTTTAATCGTCTCTAATCCAAAGATTTTGTAGTCAAGTTGATTCAGCAAAGTATATCCCCTAGACAAAGCGTCAGCAATTATATTCTCTTTTCCTTTCTTGTGCTTAATAACATAAGGAAACGATTCGATAAATTCAACCCACTTAGCATGTCTACGGTTCAGTTTTCCTTGACTACGAATATGTTTCAAAGATTCATGATCAGAATGAATAACAAACTCTTTGGGCCACAAATAATGCTGCCATGTTTCTAATGTTCGCACAAGAGCATATAATTCCTTATCATAAGTAGAATAATTTAGAACAGACCCACTCAATTTTTCACTAAAATATGCAACAGGTTTGCCTTCTTGTAACAAAACACCACCCAATCCAATTCCACTAGCATCACATTCAAGCTCAAAAGTCTTATTAAAATCAGGAAGTTGGAGGAGAGGTGCATGTGTCAACTTATCTTTCAGCACATTGAAAGCGTGCTCTTGTACTTTGCCCCAACTAAAATGCACTCCCTTCTTCGTAAGCTCATTCAAAGGTGCAGCAATGGTGCTAAAGTCCTTCACAAAACGGCGATAGAAGCCAGCAAGTCCTAGGAAACTCCGCACCTGTGTGATAGTCTTTGGCATAGGCCATCCATGTATCGCTTCTACCTTGGCTTGATCAACCTCAATTCCCTATGGAGTCACAACATAACCAAGAAACGAAACTCGATCGGTGCAAAATGTGCACTGCTCAAGGTTACCAAATAAACGTGCATCTCGTAAAGCATTAAAAACAGCACGCATGTGATCAACATGTTCATCCATAGATTTGCTGTAGATCAATATGTCATCAAAGTATACTACCACAAATTTTCCAATGAAGGCACGCAAAACCTCGTTCATTAATCTCATGAAAGTGCTAGGTGCATTAGTTAACCCAAAAGGCATGACTAACCACTCATACAATCCGAACTTAGTTTTGAAAGCAGTTTTCCATTCATCTCCCAATTTCATACGAATCTGGTGGTACCCACTACGCAAATCAACTTTAGAAAAGACGATGGCACCACTCAATTCATCAAGCATATCATCTAAACGTGGAATAGGGTGTCGATACCGTATCGTGATATTATTAATAGCCCTACAATCAACACACATACGCCATGTTCCATCTTTTTTAGGCACTAAAATAACCGGAACAGCACACGGACTAAGAGACTCACGCACGTAACCTTTGTCGAGTAGTTCTTGCACTTGTCGCTGAATTTCTTTTGTTTCCTCTGGATTTGTCCTATATGGCGCACGATTCGGCAAAGATGCACCAGGAATAAGATCAATTTGGTGCTCAATCCCTCGTATAGGTGGCAGCCCCTCTGGTATCTCACTTGGAAATACATCAGAATACTCCTGCAAAATGTTAGTAATAACAGGAGGCAAAGAATGCTGCATTTCTTGAATTGAAATCAAAGCATCCTTGCATACCAAGGCGTAGCCAACAGTAGTGGAAGCAAATAATTCATTAACATCAGTTTTTGTCGCAAGCAAGCAATGTCGTTTCAATTTTACCCCATCTTTGTTATTACCAACAGCTTTAATATTCTTGTTGGTCTCAGTTTTAGCTTTGGTAGCTTTAGCAACATCATCACGCACAATAGCCTCAGGGGACATGGGAAGCAAAATAATTTTCTTATCATGGTGTATGAGAGAATATTGATTTGATCTACCATGATGCATACAATCTGAATCAAATTGCCATGGTCTACCTAGCAGAATATTACAAGCATCCATAGGCACAACATCATAGTCAACAACATCACGATATGAACCAATAGCAAAATTAATTCGTACCAGCTTGGTTACCTTGACCTTACCACTATTGTTAAGCCATTGAATGTGATATGGATGCGAGTGCGGTTTGGTCGTAAGTGCAAGCTTCTCCACCATGTCGCTGCTAGCCAAGTTGTTGCAGCTACCTCCATCAATGATCAAACGACATGAACGCTCCTTAATGACACACTTTGTTTGAAACAACGTATGTCGCTGATTCTGCTCTGCCTTCTCCATTTGTGCACTAAGCACACGTTGTACAATGAGGCTCTCATAATGCTCTGCATCATCTGCACCAATCTATTCTTCGGGTGGTTCCTTAGTGCCTGCATCATCAGCCGCAAGCAAAGCAAGTGTAGCTTCATCCAAATCACTAGCAGAGGAATACCCACCATCGTCTTTTACCACCAAAACACGCTGATTAGGACAATCACGCTGCACGTGTCCATAGCCCTTGCATCGATAACACAGAACATCTCTTGTTCTACCCGTGGAGGCTACTGAAGAGGCACTACCTGTTGGTTTCTGGGCAGATTTGGTTGCTGAATTTGTGGAAGATGCACATGGTTTGTCGCCGGAGGAAGGCGGGGGTGCTGGTCGACTTGGCGAGGGAGTTGGTGCTGGTGTACGGCCGGTCATGGACGTAGTCGTGCGCTGTTGCCATGGTGTAGATTTTCCTGCAGAAACATTAGACCTTGCACTAGCACGTCGTCCCTGCACTTCCCTTTCAGCTTTGCAAGCAAGATGAAACAATCGCGTTACATTAGCATAATCTTTATAAGCAAGGATGTCCTGAATTTCCCTATTTAACCTGCCCAAAAATCTAGCCATGGCAGATTCCTCACCCTCCTCTATGTTACAACGCAGCATACCCATTTGTAATTCCTGATAATATTCTTCTACACTTTTAGTACCCTGTCTCAATTGTTGCAACTTGTTTAACATATCACGTGCATAAAAAGAAGGAACAAATCTAGCCCGCATGACCTGTTTCAACGCATCCCAAGTTTGTGGCATGTTATTAGGATTCTTCTTACCATGTTATATCCACCAAACAGAAGCAAAATCAGTAAACTCACTAGTAGCAGCTCTAACCCGCGCATTCTCAGGAAATTCATGGCATGCAAACTTTTGATCAACCGCAATCTCCCAAGTAATGTAAGCATCAGGGTCATATTTACCATCAAAAGGAGGTATTTTAAATTTAACCTTACTAAAAGCATCATCATTACCATGTACCTCACGTCGGCGAAAACCACCCATACCTCTACGGTTAGTACGTAGTCGCCGGCGATTAGGTGCTTCTTGGTCATCTTGTTCAGTATCAACAACATAGTCATCCCAGTTACCTTCGGCGCCCTCATCACACCCACCATTGGTATTAGCATGCATCTCATCAAATCGCCTCAAGAGTGCGACAAGGCTCTTGTCAATATGAGCAACTGTCATTTCCACATTTGCAAGTTTGGTGTTTGTGTCGATCTGTGTGGCCTCCAATTGCCCCATCTTTTCATTCGTCACCTGCATGTCATTATCAAGGCCTTCCGTGTGCGTCTTCACCAGCCTTACAAAGTGTTGTATGATATCCTTGGTGCGAGGAGAGTGTGGCATATTACGAGAAGCATCATCAACCTCCAATCCTGCCTTGGTTAGACGAACAGAGGCAACAAGAAAAAAAACGTGAAGGAATAAAAACTCTACAACTATTAGGATGTAGCTACTGCAAGGCGCTCACTCTCAACCTGCCACACAAGCTCTTACCAATTCTTACCTTGCACAACAAGAGGGGTCAGCAACCAACAAGTCTGCAACCGTGGAATAAGTGTATCGGTGCCGCAGCAACACGACCTGTCAAACTGTAGTCGAAATATGTAGAGTTGTAGGTGGGCTGAAGCAAGGAATACACTAGCCGCCACCAAGAACAGCGGGTTTTGTTTAGATCAAGTTTAGCTCTCGCTACTTGCTTGTAAGCGCGTGTGCTAGTTCAGCCGCCCGTCTTCTTGTCTTTGGAACCCCACCATATTGGAGTTTGATTTTGAAACCTACATTTAGATCTGGTAATTCAGTACTTGTTCTGCTTGTTCTTGCTAGTTCTTCGATTGCTTGCAGGACGAGTGCTCTAGTGGCCAGGGTGTCACGCTCCACAAGATCGTGACAGCCATAGGAGGTGGTGTATCGGTTGCTAAGGCGCAGCGTCTTGGGAAGGCTGTAGTCGGGCCGTGAACGTCGTCTCCTCCCCCAATCGAGTTATTCCACACCCTCTCATCGAAAGATCGGGCAATCACCCAACGGGTGCACATCAGTTGGTATCAGAACAGATATGACTATAATTCCAGATCCATATGAAAGTAGACTTGATAAGCTTTCCATGTTGTGCTTGAACATTCCAATCCGAGCTCGCATCTCACCGTGGTGACCGTCACAAGTTGGTGTTCTTCTGCAGTCCAAATCCAGCATGTTCAAATCCTTTTCCCTTTCGGTCTTCTCCCTGATTCCTAAGCAAAACAAGAGTGCACGGGTCTCCATGGTCTAAATATGATGGACATGAACTCAAGAGTGTAATCACCTGATGGTTGAGTTGACGAGCACGAGCGCGAGTAATGGGACCAGAAATTGGTACTTGTATTGGCATAGATGTATCAGTAGTGTGGATGTCTTCATCACGTGCGGCAACGAAATAGCGCGAAACCACCCCAAACATGAGTTTTGGACCTAAATTACTGGATTGGGCATGTTCGTTGCGAAAAACGAAGAAATGGTTCCGGTGGCAAAAACTCGTGCTTTGTATGCACCCCGACACCCGTTTTCGGAATGGGTGACAAGCGGCAACGAAATTGCGCGAAACCACCCCAAACATGAGTTTTGGAACTAAAGTAGTGGATTGGGCATGTTCATTGCGAAAAACGAAGAAATGGTTCCGGTGGCAAAAACTCGTGCTTGTATGCACCCCGACACCCGTTTTCGGAATGGGTTACGTGCGGCAACGAAATTGCGGAAACAACCCCAAACATGAGTTTTGGACCTAAAGTAGTGGATTGGGCATGTTCGTTGCGAAAAACGAAGAAATGGTTCCGATGGCAAAAACTCATGCTTTGTATGCACCCCGAGACCCGTTTTCTGAATGGGTGACGTGCGGCAACGAAATTGCGTGAAACCACCCCAAACATGAGTTTTGGACCTAAAGTAGTGGAGTGGCCATGTTCGTTGCGAAAAACAAAGAAATGGTTCCGGTGGCAAAAACTCGTGCTTTGTATGCACCGTGACACCTGTTTTCGGAATGGGTGACGTGCGGCAACGAAATTGCGTGTAACCACCCCAAACATGAGTTTTGGACCTAAATTACTGGATTGGGCATGTTCGTTGCAAAAAACGAAGAAATGGTTTCCGGTGGCAAAAACTCGTGCTTTGTATGCACCCCGACACCCGTTTTCGGAATGGGTGACGTGCGGCAACGAACTTGCGCGAAACCACCCCAAACATGAGTTTTGGACCTAAAGTAGTGGATTGGACATGTTCATTGCGAAAAACGAAGAAATGGTTCCAGTGGCAAAAACTCGTGCTTGTATGCACCCCAACACCCGTTTTCGGAATGGGTTACGTGCGGCAACGAAATTGCGCGAAACCACCCCATGTTTTGGACCTAAAGTAGTGGATTGGGCATGTTCGTTGCGAAAAATCAAGAAATGGTTCCGATGGCAAAAACTCATGCTTTGTATGCAACCCGAGACCCGTTTTCGGAATGGGTGACGTGCGGCAACGAAATTGCGTGAAACCACCCCAAACATGAGTTTTGGACCTAGAGTAGTGGACTGGCCATGTTCGTTGCGAAAAACGAAGAAATGGTTCCGGTGGCAAAAACTCGTGCTTGTATGCACCCTGACACCCATTTTTGGAATGGGTGACGTGTGGCAACGAAATTGTGCGAAACCACCCCAAACATGAGTTTTGGACTTAAAGTAGTGGATTGGGCATGTTCGTTGCGAAAAACGAAGAAATGGTTCCGGTGGCAAAAACTCGTGCTTGTATGCACCCGTTTTCGGAACGGGTGACGTGCGGCAACGAAATTGCGCGAAACCACCCCAAACAAGTGTTTTGGACCTAAAGTAGTGGATTGGGCATGCTCGTTGCGAAAAACGAAGAAATGGTTCCGGTGGCAAAAACTCATGCTTTGTATGCACCCCGACACCCGTTTTCGGAATGAGTGACGTGCGGCAACGAAATTGCGCGAAACCACCCAAAACATGAGTTTTGGACCTAAAGTAGTGGATTGGGCATGTTCATTCCGAAAAACGAAGAAATGGTTTCGGTGGCAAGAACTCGTGCTTTGAATGCAACCCAATACCCATTTTCGGAATGTGTGACATGCGGCAACGAAATTGCGCGAAACCACCCCAAACATGAGTTTTGGACATAAAGTAGTGGATTGGGCATGTTCGTTGCAAAAAACGAAGAAATTGATCCGCTGGCAAAAACTCGTGCTTTGTATGCAACCCGACATCCGTTTTCGGAATGGGTGACGTGCGGCAATGAAATTGCGCGAAACCGACATGAGTTTTGGACCTAAAGTAATGGATTGGGCATGTTCGTTGCGAAAAACGAAGAAATGGTTCCGGCGGCAAAAACTCGTGCTTGTATGCACCCGACACCCGTTTTCGGAATGGGTGACGTGCGGCAACGAAATTGCGCGAAACCACCCCAAACATGAGTTTTAGACCTAAAGTAGTGGATTGGCCATGTTCGTTGCGAAAAACGAAGAAATGGTTCCGGTGGCAAAAACACGTGCTTTGTATGCACCCCGACACCAGTTTTCGGAATTGGTGACGTGCGGCAACGAAATTGCGCGAAACCGACATGAGTTTTGGACCTAAAGTAGTGGATTGGGCATGTTCGTTGCGAAAAATGAAGAAATGGTTCCGGCGGCAAAAACTCTTGCTTTTATGCACCCCGACACCTGTTTTCGGATTGGGTGACGGGCGACAACGAAATTGCGCGAAACCACACCAAACATGAGTTTTAGACCTAAAGTAGTGGATTGGCCATGTTCGTTACGAAAAACGAAGAAATGGTTCCGGTGGCAAAAACACGTGCTTTGTATGCACCCCGACACCAGTTTTCGGAATGGGTGACGTGCGGCAACGAAATTGCGCGAAACCACCCCAAACATGTGTTTTGGACCTAAAGTAGTGGATTGGGAATGTTCGTTGCGAAAAACGAAGAAATGGTTCCAGTGGAAAAAACTCGTGCTTGTTTGCACCCCGACACCCGTTTTCGTAATAGGTGACGTGCGGCAACGAAATTGCGTGAAACCACCCCAAACATGAGTTTTGGACCTAAAATAGTGGATTGGGCATGTTCGTTGCGAAAAATGAAGAAATGGTTCCGGTGGCAAAAACTTGTGCTTTGTATACACCCCGACACCCATTTTCGGAATGGTTGACGTGCTGCAATGAAATTGCGCGAAACCACCACAAACATTTGTTTTGGACCCAAAGTAGTGGATTGGGTATGTTCGTTGCGAAAAACATAGAAATGGTTTCGGTGGCAAAAACTCGTGCTTGTATGCACCCCGACACCCGTTTTCGGAATGGGTGACGTGCGGCAACGAAATTGCGCGAAACCACCCCAAACATTAGTTTTGGACCTAAAGTAGTGGATTGGGCATGTTCGTTGCGAAAAACGAAGAAATGGTTCCGGTGGCAAAAACTCGTGCTTGTATGCACCTCAACACCCGTTTTCGGAATGGGTGACGTGCGGCAACGAAATTGCGCGAAACCACCCCAAACATGAGTTTTGGACCTAAATTAGTGGATTGGGCATTTTCGTTGCGAAAAACGAAGAAATGGTTCCGGTGGCAAAAACTCGTGCTTTGTATGCACCGCGACACCTGTTTTCGGAATGGGTGACGTGTGGCAACGAAATTGCGCGAAACCACCCCAAACATGAGTTTTGGACCTAAATTAGTGGATTGGGCATTTTCGTTGCGAAAAACGAAGAAATGGTTCCGGTGGCAAAAACTCGTGCTTTGTATGCACCCCGACACCTGTTTTCGGAATGGGTGACGTGCGGCAACGAAATTGCGCGAAACCACCCCAAACATGAGTTTTGGAACTAAAGTAGTGGATTGGGCATGTTCATTGCGAAAAACGAAGAAATCGTTCCGGTGGCAAAAACTCGTGCTTGTATGCACCCCGACACCCGTTTTCGGAATGGGTTACGTGCGGCAACGAAATTGCGCGAAACCACCCCAAACATGAGTTTTGGACCTAAAGTAGTGGATTGGGCATGTTTGTTGTGAAAAACGAAGAAATGGATGTGGCAAAAACTCATGCTTTGTATGCACCCCGAGACCCGTTTTCGGAATGGGTGACGTGCGGCAACGATTTTGCGTGAAACCACCCCAAACATGAGTTTTGGACCTAAAGTAGTGGACTGGCCATGTTCGTTGCGAAAAAACGAAGAAATGGTTCCGGTGGCAAAAACTCGTGCTTTGTATGCACCGCGACACCTGTTTTCGGAATGGGTGACGTGCGGCAACGAAATTGCGCGAAACCACCCCAAACATGAGTTTTGGACCTAAATTACTGGATTGGGCATGTTCGTTGCGAAAAACGAAGAAATGGTTCCGGTGGCAAAAACTTGTGCTTTGTGTGCACCCCGACACCCGTTTTCGGAATGGGTGACGTGCGGCAACGAAATTGAGCGAAACCACCCCAAACATGAGTTTTGGACCTAAAGTAGTGGATTGGGCATGTTCATTGCGAAAAACGAAGAAATGGTTCCGGTGGCAAAAACTCGTGCTTGTATGCACCCCGACACCCGTTTTCGGAATGGGTTACGTGCGGCAACGAAATTGCGCGAAACCACCCCAAACATGAGTTTTGGACTTAAAGTAGTGGATTGGGCATGTTCGTTGCGAAAAACGAAGAAATGGTTCCGATGGCAAAAACTCATGCTTTGTATGCACCCCGAGACCCGTTTTCCGAATGGGTGACGTGCGGCAACGAAATTGCGTGAAAACCACCCCAAACATGAGTTTTGGACCTAAAGTAGTGGACTGGCCATGTTCGTTGCGAAAAAAGAAGAAATGGTTCCGGTGGCAAAAACTCGTGCTTGTATGCACCCCGACACCCATTTTCGGAATGGGTGACGTGTGGCAACGAAATTGTGCGAAACCACCCCAAACATGAGTTTTGGACTTAAAGTAGTGGATTGGGCATGTTCGTTGCGAAAAACGAAGAAATGGTTTCGGTGGCAAAAACTCGTGCTTGTATGCACCCGTTTTCGGAATGGGTGACGTGCGGCAACAAAATTGCGCGAAACCTCCCCAAATATGTGTTTTGGACCTAAAGTAGTGGATTGGGCATGTTCGTTGCGAAAAACGAAGAAATGGTTCCGGTGGCAAAAACTCGTGCTTTGTATGCACCCCGACACCCGTTTTCGGAATGAGTGACGTGCGGCAACGAAATTGCGCGAAACCACCCCAAACATGAGTTTTGGACCTAAAGTAGTGGATTGGGCATGTTCGTTTCGAAAAACGAAGGAATGGTTCCGGTGGCAAGAACTCTTGCTTTGAATGCAACCCAATACCCATTTTCGGAATGTGTGACGTGCGGCAACGAAATTGCGCGAAACCACCCCAAACATGAGTTTCGGACCTAAAGTAGTGGATTGGGCATGTTCGTTGCAAAAAACGAAGAAATTGATCCGGTGGCAAAAACTCGTGCTTTGTATGCAACCTGACACCCGTTTTCGGAATGGGTGACGTGCGGCAACGAAATTGCGCGAAACCACCCCAAACAGGAGTTTTGGACCTAAAGTACTGGATTGGGCATGTTCGTTGCGAAAAACGAAGAAATGGTTCCGGTGCCAAAAACTCATGCTTTGTATGCACCCGACACCCATTTTCGGAATGGGTGACGTGCGGCAACGAAATTGCGCGAAACCACGCCAAACATGTGTTTTGGACCTAAAGTAGTGGATTGGGCATGTTCGTTGTGAAAAACGAAGAAATGGTTCCGGTGGCAAAAACTCGTGCTTTGTATCCACCGCGACACCCGTTTTCGGATTGAGTGACGTGCGGCAACGAAATTGCGCGAAACCACCCCAAACATGAGTTTTGGACCTAAAGTAGTGGATTGGGCATGTTCGTTGCGAAAAACGAAGAAATGGTTCCGATGACAAAAACTCGTGCTTTGTATGCACCGCGACACCCGTTTTCGGAATGAGTGACGTGCGGCAATGAAATTGCGCGAAACCACCCCAAATATGAGTTTTGGACCTAAAGTAGTGGATTGGACATGTTCGTTGCGAAAAACGAAGAAATGGTTCTGGTGGCAAAAACTCGTGCTTTGAATGCAATCCAACACCCATTTTCGGAATGGGTGACGTGCGGCAATGAAATTGCGCGAAACCACCCCAAACATGAGTTTTGGACCTAAATTAGTGGATTGGGCATGTTCATTGCGAAAAACGAAGAAATAGTTCTGGTGGCAAAAACTCGTGCTTCGTATGTACCGCGACACCCGTTTTCGGAATGGGTGACGTGCGGCAACGAAATTGCGCGAAACCACCCCAAACATGAGTTTTGGACCTAACTTATTGGATTGGGCATGTTCATTGCGAAAAACGAAGAAATGGTTCCGTTGGCAAAAACACGTGCTTTTTATGTACCCCGACACCCGTTTTCGGAATGTGTGACGTGCGGCAACGAAATTGCGCGAAACCGACATGAGTTTTGGACCTAAAGTAGTGGATTGGGCATGTTCGTTGCGAAAAAACGAAGAAATGGTTCCGGCGGCAAAAACTCGTGCTTGTATGCACGCCGACACCCGTTTTCGGAATGGGTGACGTGCGGCAACGAAATTGCGCGAAACCACCCCAAACATGAGTTTTAGACCTAAAGTAGTGGATTGACCATGTTCGTTGCGAAAAACGAAGAAATGGTTCCGGTGGCAAAAACTTGTGCTTGTGTGCACCCCGACACCCGTTTTCGGAATGGGTGACGTGCGGCAACGAAATTGCGCGAAACCACCCCAAACATGAGTTTTGGACCTAAAGTAGTGGATTGGGCTTGTTCGTTGCGAAAAACGAAGAAATGGTTCCGATGGCAAAAACTCGTGCTTTGTATGCACCCCGACACCCGTTTTCGGAATGGTTGACGTGCGGCAATGAAATTGCGCAAAACCACCACAAACATGTGTTTTAGACCTAAAGTAGTGGATTGGGCATGTTCGTTGCGAAAAACATAGAAATGGTTTCGGTGGCAAAAACTCGTGCTTGTATGCACCCCGACACCCGTTTTCGGAATGGGTGACGTGCGGCAATGAAATTGCGCGAAACCACCCCAAACATTAGTTTTGGACCTAAAGTAGTGGAATGGGCATGTTCGTTGCGAAAAACGAAGAAATGGTTCCGGTGGCAAAAACTCGTGCTTGTATGCACCTCGACACCCGTTTTCGGAATGGGTGACGTGCGGCAACGAAATTGCGCAAAACCACCCCAAATATGAGTTTTGGACCTAAAGTAGTGGATTGGGCATGTTCGTTGCAAAAAACGAAGAAATGGTTCCGGTGGCAAAAACTCGTGCTTTGTATGCAATCCAACACCCATTTTCGGAATGGGTGACATGCGGCAACGAAATTGCGCGAAACCACCCCAAACATGAGTTTTGGACCTAAATTACTGGATTGGGCATGTTCGTTGCGAAAAACGAAGAAATGGTTCTGGTGGCAAAAACTCGTGCTTTGTATGTACCGCGACACCCGTTTTCGGAATGGGTGACGTGCGGCAACGAAATTGCGCGAAACCACCCCAAACATGAGTTTTGGACCTAAATTACTGGATTGGGCATGTTCATTGCGAAAAACAAAGAAATGGTTCCGTTGGCAAAAACACGTGCTTTTTATGTACCCCGACACCCGTTTTCGGAATGGGTGACGTGCGGCAACGAAATTGCGCGAAACCACCCCAAACATGAGTTTTGGACTTAAACAGTGGATTGGGCATGTTCGTTGCGAAAAACGAAGAAATGGTTCCGGTGGCAAAAACTCGTGCTTGTATGCACCCGTTTTCGGAATGGGTGACGTGCGGCAACGAAATTGCGCGAAACCACCCCAAACATGTGTTTTGGACCTAAAGTAGTGGATTGGGCATGTTCGTTGCGAAAAACGAAGAAATGGTTCCGATGGCAAAAACTCGTGCATGTATGCACCTCGACACCCGTTTTCGGAACGGGTGACGTGCGGCAACGAAATTGCACGAAACCACCCCAAACATGAGTTTTGGACCTAAATTAGTGGATTGGGCATGTTCGTTGCGAAAAACGAAGAAATTGTTCCAGTGGCAAAAACTCGTGCTTTGTATGCCCCGCGACACCTGTTTTCGGAATGGGTGACGTGCGGCAACGAAATTGCGCGAAACCACCCCAACCATGAGTTTTGGACCTAAAGTAGTGTACTGGGCATGTTCGTTGCGAAAAACGAAGAAATGGTTCCGGTGGCAAAAACTCGTGCTTGTATGCACCCCGACACCCGTTTTCGGAATGGGTTACGTGCGGCAACGAAATTGCGCGAAACCACCCCAAACATGAGTTTTGGACCTAAAGTAGTGGATTGGGCTTGTTCGTTGCGAAAAACGAAGAAATGGTTCCGGTGGCAAAAACTCATGCTTTGTATGCACCCCGAGACCCGTTTTTGGAAGGGGTGACGTGCGGCAACGAAATTGCGTGAAACCACCCCAAACATGAGTTTTGGACCTAAAGTAGTGGACTGGGCATGTTCGTTGCGAAAAACGAAGAAATGGTTCCGGTGGCAAAAACTCGTGCTTGTATGCACCCCGACACCCGTTTTCGGAATGGGTGACGTGTGGCAACGAAATTGTGCGAAACCACCCCAAACATGAGTTTTGGACTTAAAGTAGTGGATTGGGCATGTTCGTTGTGAAAAATGAAGAAATGGTTCCGGTGGCAAAAACTCTTGCTTTTATGCACCCATTTTCGGAATGGGTGACGTGCGGCAACGAAATTATGCGAAACCACCCCAAACATGTGTTTTGGACCTAAAGTAGATGATTGGGCATGCTCGTTGCGAAAAACGAAGAAATGGTTCCGGTGGCAAAAACTCGTGCTTTGTATGCACCCTGACACCCGTTTTCGGAATGAGACGTGCGGCAACGAAATTACGCGAAACCACCCCAAACATGAGTTTTGGACCTAAAGTAGTGGATTGGGCATGTTCGTTCCGAAAAATGAAGAAATGGTTCCGGTGGCAAGAACTCGTGCTTTGAATGCAACCCAATACCCATTTTCGGAATGTGTGACGTGCGGCAACGAAATTGCGCGAAACCACCCCAAACATGAGTTTTGGACCTAAAGTAGTGGATTGGGCATGTTCGTTGCGAAAAACGAAGAAATCGTTCCGATGGCAAAAACTTGTGCATGTATGCACCTCGACACCCGTTTTCGGAACGAGTGACGTGCGGCAACGAAATTGCGCGAAACCACCCAAACATGAGTTTTGGACCTAAATTAGTGGATTGGGCATGTTCGTTGCGAAAAACGAAGAAATTGTTCCAGTGGCAAAAACTCGTGCTTTGTATGCCCCGCGACACCTGTTTTCGGAATGGGTGACGTGCGGCAACGAAATTGCGCGAAACCACTCCAAACATGAGTTTTGGACCTAAAGTAGTGTACTGGGCATGTTCGTTGCGAAAAACAAAGAAATGGTTCCGGTGGCAAAAACTCGTGCTTTGTATGCACCCCCGACACTCGTTTTCGGAATGGGTGACGTGCGGCAACGAAATTGCGCGAAACCACCCCAAACATGAGTTTTGGACCTAAAGTAGTGGACTGGGCATGTTCATTGCGAAAAACGAAGAAATGGTTCCGGTGGCAAAAACTCGTGCTTGTATGCACCCCGACACCCATTTTCGGAATGGGTTACGTGCGGCAACGAAATTGCGCGAAACCACCCCAAAAATGAGTTTTGGACCTAAAGTAGTGGATTGGGCATGTTCGTTGCGAAAAACGAAGAAATGGTTCCGGTGGCAAAAACTCATGCTTTGTATGCACCCCGAGACCCGTTTTCGGAATGGGTGACGTGCGGCAACGAAATTGCGTGAAACCACCCCAAACATGAGTTTTGGACTTAAAATAGTGGATTGGGCATGTTCGTTGTGAAAAATGAAGAAATGGTTCCGGTGGCAAAAACTCGTGCTTTTATGCACCCATTTTCGGAATGGGTGACGTGCGGCAACGAAATTGCGCGAAACCACCCCAAACATGTGTTTTGGACCTAAAGTAGAGGATTGGGCATGCTCGTTGCGAAAAACGAAGAAATGGTTCCGGTGGCAAAAACTCGTGCTTTGTATGCACCCCGACACCCGTTTTCGGAATGAGACGTGCGGCAACGAAATTACGCGAAACCACCCCAAACATGAGTTTTGGACCTAAAGTAGTGGATTGGGCATGTTCGTTCCGAAAAATGAAGAAATGGTTGATGTGCACCCGTTGGGTGATTGCCCGATCTTTCGATGAGAGGGTGTGGAATAACTCGATTGGGGGAGGAGACGACGTTCACGGCCCGACTACAACCTTCCAAAGACGCTGCGCCTTAGCAACCGATACACCACCTCCTATGGCTGTCACGATCTTGTGGAGCGTGACACCCTGGCCACTAGGGCACTCGTCCTGCAAGCAATCGAAGAACTAGCAAGAACAAGTAGAACAAGTACTGAATTACCAGATCTAAATGTAGGTTTCAAAATCAAACTCCAATATGGTGGGGTTCCGAAGACAAGAAGACGGGCGGCTGATCTAGCACGCGCGCTTACAAGCAAGTAGCGAGAGCTAAACTTGATCTAAACAAAACCCGCTGTTCTTGGTGGCGGCTAGGGGGTTTATAAACATGGGAGGACGACCACAAGGGTATTGGGGTCGTGCTGCAACCCTAGGATGCGTCCCTAATGGACCTAACTTGATACACGACCCATTGGGCCAAAATAGGGTGACGCAGCACCATGGGCAGAAAAGGCAGGAAATGTTTCGGTAAGAAAACAATGATTACGGCGGCCTCAGAACAGATATGACTATAATTCCGGATCCATATGAAAGTAGACTTGATAAGCTTTCCACGTTGTGCTTGAACATTCCAATCCGAGCCCGCATCTGACCGTGGTGACCGTCACAAGTTGGTGTTCTTCTGCAGTCCGAATCCAGCATGTTCAAATCCTTTTCCCTTTCGGTCTTCTCCCTGATTCCTAAGCAAAACAAGAGTGCACGGGTCTCCATGGTCTAAATATGATGGACATGAACTCAAGAGTGTAATCACCTGATGGTTGAGTTGACGAGCACGAGCGCGAGTAATGGGACCAGAAATTGGTACTTGTATTGGTATAGATGCATCAGTAGTGTGGATGTCTTCATCATTCTCCCCTTCTTGCATTTGAGTCGTCCTCGACTCAAGCTCAACTTCCTCTCCCAAGTAGGGCTTTAAATCTGCAATGTTAAATGTGGGGCTAACCCCAAAGTCTGCAGGCAGATCTAGCCTATATGCATTGTCGTTAATTTTCTCTAGCACTTTAAACGGTCCATCGGCTCGAGGCAACAATTTAGATTTTCGTAATTCAGGAAACCTTTCCTTTCTCAAATGCAACCAAACTAAATCTCCAGGTTCAAAATTTATTTCCTTTCTACCTTTATCACTAGCAAACTTATATCTAGCATTCATACGCTCTATGTTTTCTTTAGTAGTTTCATGCAGTTTTAACATCAATTCAGCACGCCTAGTAGCATCAAAATTTAGTTTTTCAGAAGATGGCAAAGGCATTAAATCAATAGGAGCACGAGGCAACAAACCATATACAATCTGAAATGGGCACATCTTTGTAGTAGAATGCAATGATCGATTATAAGCAAATTCAACATGAGGCAAACAGTCCTCCCACATCTTAATATTCTTCTTTAGAATTGCCCTTAACATAGTAGACAAAGTTCTATTCACAACTTCAGTTTGACCATCAGTTTGAGGATGACATGTAGTAGAAAATAAAAGCTTAGTCCCCAATTTTGCCCACAAAGTCCTCCAAAAATGACTAAGAAATTTAGCATCACGATCAGAAACGATTGTGTTGGGCACACCATGCAAGCGAACAATTTCACGAAAGAACAAATCAGCAATATGAGTAGCATCGTCAGTTTTATGACATGGTATGAAATGTGCCATCTTAGAAAATCTATCAACAACCACAAACACACTATCACGTCCCTTCCTAGTCCTAGGCAATCCCAGCACAAAATCCATAGAAATATCTTCCCAAGGAGCACTAGGAACGGGTAGAGGCAAATACAAACCGTGTGGATTTAACCGTGACTTCGCCTTTTGACATGTCGTGCAACGAGCAACCAATCTCACCACATCTCTTCTCATCTTGGGCCAAAAGAAATGACCAGCAAGTATGTCCTCCGTTTTCTTTGCTCCAAAATGTCCCATTAAGCCACCTCCATGTGCTTCCTGTAACAACAACAAACGAACGGAGCTAGCTGGAATGCATAGCTTGTTAGCTCTAAACACAAACCCATCTCTAACGATATATTTGTTCCATCCTTTCCCATCTTTACAATGCAGCAACACATCTTTAAAATCAGCATCATGAACATATTGGTCTTTAATCGTCTCTAATCCAAAGATTTTGTAGTCAAGTTGATTCAGCAAAGTATATCTCCTAGACAAAGCGTCAGCAATGATATTCTCTTTTCCTTTCTTGTGCTTAATAACATAAGGAAACGATTCGATAAATTCAACCCACTTAGCATGTCTACGGTTCAGTTTTCCTTGACTACGAATATGTTTCAAAGATTCATGATCAGAATGAATAACAAACTCTTTGGGCCACAAATAATGCTGCCATGTTTCTAATGTTCGCACAAGAGCATATAATTCCTTATCATAAGTAGAATAATTTAGAACAGACCCACTCAATTTTTCACTAAAATATGCAACAGGTTTGCCTTCTTGTAACAAAACACCACCCAATCCAATTCCACTAGCATCACATTCAAGCTCAAAAGTCTTATTAAAATCAGGAAGTTGGAGGAGAGGTGCATGTGTCAACTTATCTTTCAGCACGTTGAAAGCGTGCTCTTGTACTTTGCCCCAACTAAAATGCACTCCCTTCTTCGTAAGCTCATTCAAAGGTGCAGCAATGGTGCTAAAGTCCTTCACAAAACGGCGATAGAAGCCAGCAAGTCCTAGGAAACTCCGCACCTGTGTGATAGTCTTTGGCATAGGCCATCCATGTATCGCTTCTACCTTGGCTTGATCAACCTCAATTCCCTGTGGAGTCACAACATAACCAAGAAACGAAACTCGATCGGTGCAAAATGTGCACTTCTCAAGGTTACCAAATAAACGTGCATCTCGTAAAGCATTAAAAACAGCACGCATGTGATCAACATGTTCATCCATAGATTTGCTGTAGATCAATATGTCATCAAAGTATACTACCACAAATTTTCCAATGAAGGCACGCAAAACCTCGTTCATTAATCTCATGAAAGTGCTAGGTGCATTAGTTAACCCAAAAGGCATGACTAACCACTCATACAATCCGAACTTAGTTTTGAAAGCAGTTTTCCATTCATCTCCCAATTTCATACGAATCTGGTGGTACCCACTACGCAAATCAACTTTAGAAAAGACAATGGCACCACTCAATTCATCAAGCATATCATCTAAACGTGGAATAGGGTGTCGATAACGTATCGTGATATTATTAATAGCCCTACAATCAACACACATACGCCATGTTCCATCTTTTTTAGGCACTAAAATAACCGGAACAGCACACGGACTAAGAGACTCACGCACGTAACCTTTGTCGAGTAGTTCTTGCACTTGTCGCTGAATTTCTTTTGTTTCCTCTGGATTTGTCCTATATGGCGCACGATTCGGCAAAGATGCACCAGGAATAAGATCAATTTGGTGCTCAATCCCTCGTATAGGTGGCAGCCCCTCTGGTATCTCACTTGGAAATACATCAGAATACTCCTGCAAAATGTTAGTAATAACAGGAGGCAAAGAATGCTGCATATCTTGAATTGAAATCAAAGCATCCTTGCATACCAAGGCGTAGGCAACAGTAGTGGAAGCAAATAATTCATTAACATCAGTTTTTGTTGCAAGCAAGCAATGTCCTTTCAATTTTATCCCATCTTTGTTATTACCAACAGCTTTAATATTCTTGTTGTTCTCAGTTTTAGCTTTGGTAGCTTTAGCAACATCATCACGCACAATAGCCTCAGGAGACATGGGAAGCAAAATAATTTTCTTATCATGGTGTATGAGAGAATATTGATTTGATCTACCATGATGCATACAATCTGAATCAAATTGCCATGGTCTACCTAGCAGAATATTACAAGCATCCATAGGCACAACATCACAGTCAACAACATCACGATATGAACCAATAGCAAAATTAATTCGTACCAGCTTGGTTACCTTGACCTTACCACTATTGTTAAGCCATTGAATGTGATATGGATGCGGGTGCGGTTTGGTCGTAAGTGCAAGCTTCTCCACCATGTTGCTGCTAGCCAAGTTGTTGCAGCTACCTCCATCAATGATCAAACGACATGAACGCTCCTTAATGACACACTTTGTTTGAAATAATGTATGTCGCTGATTCTGCTCTGCCTTCTCCATTTGTGCACTAAGCACACGCTGTACAATGGGGCTCTCATAATGCTCTGCATCATCTGCACCAATCTGTTCTTCGGGTGGTTCCTTAGTGCCTGCATCATCAGCCGCAAGCAAAGCAAGTGTAGCTTCATCCAAATCACTAGCAGAGGAATACCCACCATCGTCTTTTACCACCAAAACACGCTGATTAGGACAATCACGCTGCACGTGTCCATAGCCCTTGCATCGATAACACAGAACATCTCTTGTTCTACCTGTGGAAGCTACTGAAGAGGCACTACCTGCGGGTTTCTGGGCAGATTTGGTTGCTGAATTTGTGGAAGATGCACGTGGTTTGTCGCTGGAGGAAGGCGGGGGTGCTGGTCGACTTGGCGAGGGAGTTGGTGCTGGTGTACGGCCGGTCATGGACGTAGTCGTGCGCTGTTGCCATGGTGTAGATTTTCCTGCAGAAACATTAGACCTTGCACTAGCACGTCGTCCCTGCACTTCCCTTTCAGCTTTGCAAGCAAGATGAAACAATCGGGTTACATTAGCATAATCTTTATAAGCAAGGATGTCCTGAATTTCCCTATTTAACCCGCCCAAAAATCTAGCCATAGCAGATTCCTCACCCTCCTCTATGTTACAACGCAGCATACCCATTTGTAATTCCTGATAATATTCTTCTACACTTTTAGTACCCTGTCTCAATTGTTGCAACTTGTGTAACATATCACGTGCATAATAAGAAGGAACAAATCTAGCCCGCATGACCCGTTTCAACGCATCCCAAGTTTGTGGCATGTTATTAGGATTCTTCTTACCATGTTCTATCCACCAAACAGAAGCAAAATCAGTAAACTCACTAGTAGCAGCTCTAACCCGCGCATTCTCAGGAAATTCATGGCATGCAAACTTTTGATCAACCGCAATCTCCCAAGTAATGTAAGCATCAGGGTCATATTTACCATCAAAAGGAGGTATTTTAAATTTAACCTTACTAAAAGCATCATCATTACCATGTACCTCATGTCGGCGAAAACCACCCATACCTCTACGGTTAGTACGTAGTCGCCGGCGATTAGGTGCTTCTTGGTCATCTTGTTCAGTATCAGCAACATAGTCATCCCAGTTACCTTCGGCGCCCTCATCACGCCCACCATTGATATTAGCATGCATCTCATCAAACCGCCTCAAGAGTGCGACAAGGCTCTTGTCAATATGAGCAACTGTCATTTCCACATTTGCAAGTTTGGTGTTTGTGTCGATCTGTGTGGCCTCCAATTGCCCCATCTTTTCATTCGTCACCTGCATGTCATTATCAAGACCTTCCGTGTGCGTCTTCACCAGCCTTACAAAGTGTTGTATGATACCCTTGGTGCGAGGAGAGTGTGGCATATTACGAGAAGCATCATCAACCTCCAATCCTGCCATGGTTAGACGAACAGAGGCAACAAGAAAAAAAAAACGTGAAGGAATGAAAACTCTACAACTATTAGGATGTAGCTACTGCAAGGCGCTCACTCTCAACCTGCCACACAAGCTCTTACCAATTCTTACCTTGCACAACAGGAGGGGTCAGCAACCAACAAGTCTGCAACCGTGGAATAAGTGTATCGGTGCCGCAGCAACACGACCTGTCAAACTGTAGTCGAAATATGTAGAGTTGTAGGTGGGCTGAAGCAAGGAATACACTAGTACCACGTTAGTTACAAAAGCAAGCTGAATAATCGTTCAACGGTGGTACTGTGCTGGTCCTAGGCTAAACCAGGCTAGAGACGTGAGCCTAGGCACAAAGGTAGTCACTGAAAAAGAACAACTAGCACAGCACAAAGAGAAACAACAGATTTAGAGATTCAGCCCCCTTCTTCTTCTTTTCCCTTTTTTTTTTCTTTTCTATTCTTTTTTTTCTTCTTCTTCTGTTTTTTTTTGCAGGGGCCTAAACCCTTTTTTTTCACTATGACAACCCAAACAATAAAGATATTGCTAACAGCCCCTTTAAATCAGATTTAACAAATCTTGTTAATATAGAAAGTGCAGAAATCTCTACGATGATTGCGGAGCGCTCAGAACGAATTTTGAGATAAGGTCAGATCCGTTGGAAAGAAGATAAGATAAGCTTTCCAGATTGTATTTAAACTTCCAAATCGGATATGATATGTATCCGTGGTGGCAAAAACGAACCAGAGATGTTTTTGGTGATGGTGGATCTCGTGGTGACCAAAACGTGGTAGAACTCAAAACTCTAAAGGAATAACTCGATTGGGGGAGGAGACGACGTTCACGGCCCGACTACAACCTTCCAAAGACGCTGCGCCTTAGCAACCGATACACCACCTCCTATGGCTGTCACGATCTTGTGGAGCGTGACACCCTGGCCACTAGGGCACTCGTCCTGCAAGCAATCGAAGAACTAGCAAGAACAAGTAGAACAAGTACTGAATTACCAGATCTAAATGTAGGTTTCAAAATCAAACTCCAATATGGTGGGGTTCCGAAGACAAGAAGACGGGCGGCTGATCTAGCACGCGCGCTTACAAGCAAGTAGCGAGAGCTAAACTTGATCTAAACAAAACCCGCTGTTCTTGGTGGCGGCTAGGGGGTTTATAAACATGGGAGGACGACCACAAGGGTATTGGGGTCGTGCTGCAACCCTAGGATGCGTCCCTAATGGACCTAACTTGATACACGACCCATTGGGCCAAAATAGGGTGACGCAGCACCATGGGCAGAAAAGGCAGGAAATGTTTCGGTAAGAAAACAATGATTACGGCGGCCTCAGAACAGATATGACTATAATTCCGGATCCATATGAAAGTAGACTTGATAAGCTTTCCACGTTGTGCTTGAACATTCCAATCCGAGCCCGCATCTGACCATGGTGACCGTCACAAGTTGGTGTTCTTCTGCAGTCCGAATCCAGCATGTTCAAATCCTTTTCCCTTTCGGTCTTCTCCCTGATTCCTAAGCAAAACAAGAGTGCACGGGTCTCCATGGTCTAAATATGATGGACATGAACTCAAGAGTGTAATCACCTGATGGTTGAGTTGACGAGCACGAGCGCGAGTAATGGGACCAGAAATTGGTACTTGTATTGGTATAGATGCATCAGTAGTGTGGATGTCTTCATCAATGGTTCCAGTGGAAAGAACTCGTGCTATGAATGCAACCCAATACCCATTTTCGGAATGTGTGACGTGCGGCAACGAAATTGCGCGAAACCACCCCAAACATGAGTTTTGGACCTAAAGTAGTGGATTGGGCATGTTTGTTGCGAAAAACGAAGAAACTGATCCGGTGGCAAAAACTCGTGCTTTGTATGTTACCCGACATCCGTTTTCGGAATGGGTGACGTGCGGCAACGAAATTGCGCGAAACCGACATGAGTTTTGGACCTAAAGTAGTGGATTGGGCATGTTCGTTGCGAAAAACGAAGAAATGGTTCCGGCGGCAAAAACTCGTGCTTGTATGCACCCCGACACCCGTTTTCGGAATGGGTGACGTGCGGCAACGAAATTGCGCGAAACCACCCCAAACATGAGATTTAGACCTAAAGTAGTGGATTGACCATGTTCATTGTGAAAAACGAAGAAATGGTTCCGGTGGCAAAAACTCGTGCTTGTATGCACCCGACACCCGTTTTCGGAATGGGTGACGCGCGACAACGAAATTGCGCGAAACCACCCCAAACATGTGTTTTGGACCTAAAGTAGTGGATTGGGAATGTTCGTTGCGAAAAACGCAGAAATGGTTCCAGTGGAAAAAAACTCGTGCTTGTTTGCACCCCCGACACCCGTTTTCGGAATAGGTGACGTGCGGCAACGAAATTGCGCAAAACCACCCCTAACATGTGTTTTGGACCTAAAGTAGTGGATTGGGAATGTTCGTTGTAAAAAACGAAGAAATGGTCCCGGTGGCAAAAACTCGTGCTTTGTATGCACCGCGACACCCGTTTTCGGAATGAGTGACGTGCGGCAATGAAATTGCGCGAAACCACCCCAAACATGAGTTTTGCACCTAAAGTAGTGGATTGGGCATGTTCGTTGCGAAAAACGAAGAAATGGTTCCGGTGGCAAAAACTCGTGCTTTGTATGCACCCGACACCCGTTTTCGGAATGGTTGACGTGCGGCAATGAAATTGCGCGAAACCACCACAAACATTTGTTTTGGACCCAAAGTAGTGGATTGGGCATGTTCGTTGCGAAAAACATAGAAATGGTTTCGGTGGCAAAAACTCGTGCTTGTATGCACCCCGACACCCGTTTTCGGAATGGGTGACGTGCGGCAACGAAATTGCGCGAAACCACCCCAAACATTAGTTTTGGACCTAAAGTAGTGAATTGGGCATGTTCGTTGCGAAAAACGAAGAAATGGTTCCGGTGGCAAAAACTCGTGCTTGTATGCACCGCGACACCTGTTTTCGGAATGGGTGACGTGCGGCAAAGAAATTGCGCGAAACCACCCCAAACATGAGTTTTGGACCTAAATTACTGGATTGGGCATGTTCGTTGCGAAAAACGAAGAAATGGTTCCGGTGGCAAAAACTCGTGCTTTGTATGCACCCGACACCCGTTTTCGTAATGGGTGACGTGCGGCAACGAAATTGCGCGAAACCACCCCAAACATGAGTTTTGGACCTAAAGTAGTGGATTGGGCATGTTCATTGCGAAAAACGAAGAAATGGTTCCGGTGGCAAATACTCGTGCTTGTATGCACCCCCGACACCCATATTCGGAATGGGTTACGTGCAGCAACGAAATTGCGCGAAACCACCCCAAACATGAGTTTTGGACCTAAAGTAGTGGATTGGGCATGTTCGTTGCGAAAAACGAAGAAATGGTTCCGGTGGCAAAAACTCATGCTTTGTATGCACCCCGAGACCCGTTTTCGGAATGGGTGACGTGCGGCAACGAAATTGCGTGAAACCACCCCAAACATGAGTTTTGGACCTAAAGTAGTGGACTGGCCATGTTCGTTGCGAAAAACGAAGAAATGGTTCCGGTGGCAAAAACTCGTGCTTGTATGCACCCCGACACCCGTTTTCGGAATGGGTGACGTGTGGAAACGAAATTGTGCGAAACCACCCCAAACATGAGTTTTGGACTTAAAGTAGTGGATTGGGCATGTTCGTTGCGAAAAGCGAAGAAATGGTTCCGGTGGCAAAAAGTCGTGCTTGTATGCACCCGTTTTCGGAATGGGTGACGTGCGGCAACAAAATTGCGCGAAACCACCCTAAACATGTGTTTTGGACCTAAAGTAGTGGATTGGGCATGTTCGTTGCGAAAAACGAAGAAATGGTTCCGGTGGCAAGAACTCGTGCTTTGAATGCAACTCAATACCCATTTTCGGAATGTGTGACGTGCGGCAACGAAATAGCGCGAAACCACCCCAAACATGAGTTTTGGACCTAAAGTAGTGGATTGGGCATGTTCGTTGCAAAAAAAGAAGACATTGATCCGGTGGCAAAAACTCATGCTTTGTATGCAACCCGACACCCGTTTTCGGAATGGGTGACGTGCGGCAACGAAATTGCGCGAAACCACCCCAAACATGAGTTTTGGACCTAAAGTAGTGGATTGGGGATGTTCGTTGCGAAAAACGAAGAAATGGTTCCGGTGGCAAAAACTCATGCTTTGTATGCACCCCGACACCCGTTTTCGGAATGGGTGACGTGCGGCAACGAAATTGCGTGAAACCACCCCAAACATGTGTTTTGGACCAAAAGTAGTGTTTTGGGCATGTTCGTTGTGAAAAACGAAGAAATGGTTCCGGTGGCAAAAACTCGTGCTTTGTATGCACCGCGACAGCCGTTTTCAGAATGAGTGACGTGCGGCAACAAAATTGCGCGAAACCACCCCAAACATGAGTTTTGGACCTAAAGTAATGGATTGGGCATGTTTGTTGCGAAAAACGAAGAAATGGTTCCGGTGGCAAAAACTCGTGCTTTGAATGCAATCCAACACCTATATTCAGAATGGGTGACGTGCGGCAACGAAATTGCGCGAAACCACCCCAAACATGAGTTTTGGACCTAAATTAGTGGATTGGGCATGTTCGTTGCGAAAAACGAAGAAATGGTTCCGGTGGCAAAAACTCGTGCTTTGTATGCACCGCGACACCTATTTTCGGAATGGGTGATGTGCGGCAACGAAATTGCGCGAAACCACCCCCAACATGAGTTTTGGACCTAAATTACTGGGTTGGGCATGTTCGTTGCGAAAAACGAAGAAATGGTTCCGGTGGCAAAAACTCGTGCTTTGTATGCGCCCTGACAACCGTTTTCGGAATGGGTGACGTGCGGCAACGAAATTGCGCGAAACCACTCCAAACATGAGTTTTGGACCTAAAGTAGTGGATTGGGCATGTTCATTGCTAAAAACGAAGAAATGGTTCCGGTGGCAAAAACTCGTGCTTGTATGCACCCCGATACCCGTTTTCGGAATGGGTGACGTGCGGCATCGAAATTGCGCGAAACCACCCCTGATGAGGACATCACTATGAGTACGACTACACCAGCAGCACCTCCACATCAAGCGCCACTTCCTTCATTAGCTGGGCCAATCACTCGGGCCCGTGCCAGAGATCTTAACTTTGTCATGCTACTGAAGAATGAGGGCCCAGAAGAATGGACGACCAGCCCAACTGCGGCCCATAGTGGACGACCTAGGGTTGGCCGCCCCTAGGGGCTGCGCCCCCTCTATTTATCTAGGAGCTGCGCCTCCTTTATTTTCGAGTTTTGTTTTACGTTAGCTTTAGCTACTCTCGAACACGCGCAAATCTGCGCTGTCTTCGTGTATTCAGAACTCCACCCTCGAGTAATAGATTAGATTGCTCGCATCTTTTTCTTGTTCGTTCTTCGATTGTGCACAGGAAACGATCTTCGTGATCAGGCCGATCTCGCATCAGCAAGGTCAGTAACCACAGGGAGTTGGTTCAGCGATTGCATTGGCGCCTCGGGCTTGCTCGTCGTAGTCGGATCGCAAGGGTCATCTTCCGCCAAATCGGAATTATCTCTACTCGCCGAAAGATCGGGCACCTCAGCTACATCAATTGGTATCAGATTTCCAGGTTGATCGGTGAGTTTATCGAGTGTTTTTTCTCCTACAGTCCACAAAACCACATAAAAATTCAGGTTAGACCTTATACCAGCACCCTTTTGAGCCTCGCACCTTCTTTCAATAATCTGCTTTGTTGAATTTGTGTGCTTTCACGTCATTTGTTGCTGGTCGCATTGTGTTTTTCTCACCATCCTTCTTCTTCCTTGTTTTTCTCCTTCGGTTACATCAAACCCTAGCGCGCCGCAACCATCTTCCTTGTTTTTCTCCTTCGGTTACATCAAACGCTAGCACGTCGCAACCATCTTCCTTGTTTCTCTCCTTCGGTTACATGAAACCGATTCAACGCCACAAACAGAGTCAACGCCGCTTCCTTGTTTTTCTCCTTCGGTTACGTCAAAAAAAAACAGAAACAAAAAAAAGAAAAAAAAGAAAAAGAAAGAGAAAGGATAGAACCTGAGAACAAACAAAAAAATAGGGAAAGGAAGGAAACAAAGCGGTTGTCTCATCTCGGTCGGTTTACACATAACTTGAGGTACCTTCCTTAAACCGAGCATAACTTTTCGCTCGGTTGTCCAAAAAATCTGAAATTTTTACAGGAGCTAGTTGACACCATTCTGAGGCCGGCCAAACTCACCTACGGTCTGTTTGGGTTTCGACAAAATTGTCAAAAAAATTCAGGAAAATAAAGAAAAAAATTCGTCAAAGTTTTCGCACGCTTTTCAGAGAACTTCCTGATTTTCTGTAGACCACATCTGAACTCTGTTTTAGGTGAAACTTTGTGTAGCTCCTATTTTGTTGCTTCTTGTGCTGAGAAAAATATCAAAAAAATCAGAAAAAAGAAAAACAAAATCACTTGTGATTCCTACTAGTGCCTTTTTGGCATCACTAGTACAATATTTACGGTACTGCCGTTCTGCTAGTTCCATCCGTCCTTTGCACCTGTGGCCAGCAATATAGTTTCGTGTTTTGCACTATAATTCAACTTTGCATTATTGTTTGATCGTGCTAATCCTTGACTTGAGTGCAGCCTACCCACAACTCCACATATTTCTACGACGAGCAAGTTTCTATTTCTCCACGCAATCGCTCATCCAATCTTTCACCGGTTCCACCTGTTGATTGCAGTTCACCACTGTGGCTTGGTAAGAACATATAAGAACTTGATAACAGCATTCCATTGAGCGAGCAAGTTGTCACCACCATTCCCCTGTTGTCGTCGGTTTTTTCTCCTTTTGGTGTTTTGGTGTTTGCGCTAACTATGGCAGGAGCACACGACATGGTGGATGCCCAGTTGCAGGAAGTAAGGGAACAAGTTGATGGACTTGCTGCTGACATTAGGACGATGCATGAATGGCTTGATTCAACGGTCACTTCGACGACCGAGCGTTTCAACCAGCTTGACCTTGCTCAAATGGCGACTCGCACCACACTCGACACCATCCTGGCACGCCTTGATGCGTTGACCACAAAGATGGAGCAGGAATACGGCGGTGACACTGAGCAGGACGATGGAGATCGCCGTGGTCGTGCACGCCGTGTGGTTCGTCATCCCCCTAATGACTTATTTTCTAAGATTAAATTTAAAATTCCATCTTTTAATGGTAAATATGATCCTGCTGCATATCTTGATTGGGAATTGGAGGTAGAACAAAAATTTTCATGCCATGATATTCCTGCTAATAGCCAAGTGAAGGCTGCCATTAGTGAATTTACTGATTTTGCTTTAATTTGGTGGCGTGAGTATAAACAAAAACTTCCCATTAACAGTGTCACTACTTGGACCCAATTAAAAACTGCCATGCGCCACAGATTTGTTCCTTCCTATTATGCTCGTGATTTGCTTAACAAAATGCAGCGTTTTCAACAAGGTTCACAATCTGTTGAGGAATATTACCAAGAGTTACAAAAGGGTATGCTTCATTGTGGTTTGGTTGAGTCGGATGACGCTGCTATGGCGCGTTTTCGTGGTGGTTTGAACAGGGAAATTCAGAATATACTTGATTATAAGGATTATTTTGATATAACCACATTGTTTGAATATGCTTGCAAAGCTGAACGTGAAGTGCAGGGACGACGATCAAAGGCATATACTAACTCTTTTGCAGGCTGGGGTCCGACACACAGCTCAATTCCTTCCAGCCCTGCACCTTCTACGCCTAGCACTACACCGCGCACAGGGACGACCAAGCCAGTGGCGCCCCCTGCCAAAGGCGCCGCTTCTTCCACAGGACGTACACGGGATATTCAGTGCCATCGTTGCAGAGGGTTTGGGCACATGATTCGGGACTGCCCAAACAAGCGTACCTTGCTTATACGTGACAATGGTGAGTACTCTTCAGCCAATGATTCTGAGGAAACTAGTCATGCTATGATTGCCACTAACCATGCAGAAAATGAGGAAGTCCACATTGATCCCATCGACGCCGATAGGTATGAGAGTCTTGTTGTGCAGCGTGTTCTCAGCACATAGGTTGCCCAGGCCGAAAAAAATCAGCGACACACTCTATTCCATACCAAGGGCGTTGTGCACGAACGGTCGATTCGCATCATCATCGATAGTGGCAGCTGCAACAATTTGGCCAGTACAGCGTTGGTAGAGAAATTATCCTTGCCCACTCGCACACACCCACATCTGTATCACATTCAATGGCTTAATGATGGTGGTAAAATAAAGGTAACACGTTCGGTACGTGTCCCCTTTTCGCTGGGTTCTTATTCTGATTATGTTGATTGCGATGTTATTCCTATGGAAGCATGCTCTTTGTTATTGGGTCGACCTTGGCAATATGATACTGATAGTTTACATCATCGTCGTTCAAATCATTATTCTTTTATGTTTAAAGGCCAGAAAATAATTATACATCCAATGACCCCTGACCAAATTTTGAAAGATGATCTTACTAGGGCTGCTAAAACTGCACAACAAGTCAAATCAACATCAGCCACACCTATTAAATCTGAAATCAAGATGCACTCACCTGTTTTACTTGCTACACGTGCTGATTTTGATGATCTCCATGAAGCTCATATGCCCTGTTATGCACTTGTATGCTCGCGCATGCTTGTTCCGCTTGATGATGCACCGTCTTTGGATATACCCCCTGCTGTTGTTAACCTTTTGCAGGAGTATGCTGATGTTTATCCTACGGACTTACCACCGGGTCTTCCTCCCCTCCGTGGCATTGAGCATCAGATCGATCTCATCCCCGGCGCTTCTCTTCCGAACCGCGCCCCGTACCATACAAATCCAGATGAGACGAAGGAGATCCAGCGCCAGGTGCAAACGCTGCTTGATAAAGGTTACATTCGTGAGTCTCTTAGCCCTTGCTCGGTTCCTGTTTTACTCATTCCAAAGAAAGATGGGTCATGGCGTATGTGCGTAGATTGTCGTGCTATTATTAACATCACAGTTCGTTATCGATATCCTATTCCACGCCTTGATGATATGTTAGATGAGCTTAGTGGTGCCGTTATTTTCTCTAAGGTTGATCTGCGTAGCGGTTACCATCAGATTAGAATGAAACTCGATGAAGAATGGAAAACAGCCTTTAAAATGAAATTTGGTTTATATGAATGGTTGGTTATGCCATTTGGATTGACTAATGCTCCCAGCACCTTTATGCGTTTAATGAACGAAGTTCTACGGGCCTTCATAGGTTTGTTTGTTGTTGTTTATTTCGATGATATCCTTATTTACAGCAAGTCTATAGAGGAGCATTTAGAACATTTGCGTGCTGTTTTTGATGCTTTGCGTGCTGCTCGCTTGTTTGGTAACATGGAGAAGTGCACATTTTGCACGCAACGTGTCTCGTTTCTTGGTTATGTGGTTACTCCACAGGGCATTGAGGTGGATAGCAGCAAGATTGCTGCCATTCGGGAGTGGCCTACACCGACGACGGTCACACAAATTCGGAGCTTTCTTCGACTTGCCGGTTTCTACCGCAGATTTGTTCGTGATTTTAGCTCCATTGCAGCTGATGAGGACATCCTCCACTATTACCCGTTGGCAAAGACACAATTGGCCCAGTTGGCTCAATTGTAGTCGGACAACGACCGTGTGAGCCTCAGAATTATCCCACCTCGCTTAACTTGGGAGGAGGAAGCCAGTTTAAAAGGGAGAGCCACCCTTCCCCCATTGGACTAGTCTTTTGGGGCGATTGGGCCTTTCCCTGAGTTGGGTGTGCTTGATGAACTATTGGGCTCCGGGCAACCCTAATTTGTTGGGCCTCGGCCAACCCCACCTGGGCTGGGTGTATCATCTGGTATCAGAGCTAGGGCCCATTTTAAGAAGGTGGGAATGATGAGGACATCCTCCACTATTACCCGTTGGCAAAGACACAATTGGCCCAGTTGGCCCAATTGTAGTCGGACGACGACCGTGTGAGCCTCAGAATTATCCCACCTCGCTTAACTTGGGAGGAGGAAGCCACTTTAAAAGGGAGAGCCACCCTTCCCCCATTGGACTAGTCTTTTGGGGCGATTTGGCCTTTCCCTGAGTTGGGTGTGCTTGATGAACTGTTGGGCTCCGGGCAACCCTAATTTGTTGGGCCTCGGCCAACCCCACCTGGGCTGGGTGTATCAACAGCGCCTCTACATGAGCTTACAAAGAAAGATGTGCTGTTTGCTTGGAGTGATTCGCAGGAGGTAGCGTTCAGCACTTTGAAAGATAAGTTAACCCAAGCTCCCCTCTTGCAATTGCCTGATTTTAATAAAGTTTTTGAGCTTGAATGCGATGCTAGCGGTATTGGGCTAGGTGCTGTTTTGTTACAAGAAGGAAAACCAGTTGCTTATTTTAGTGAAAAATTAAGCGGTGCTAGTCTGAAATATTCTACTTATGATAAGGAGATTTACGCTTTAGTGCGCACTTTGCATACATGGCAGCACTATCTTTGGCATCATGAGTTCATAATTCATTCTGATCATGAGGCTTTAAAACATATTCGTACCCAAACAAATCTGAACCGTCGTCATGCTAAATGGGTCGAATTCATTGAGTCCTTTCCTTACATTATTAAACACAAGAACGGGAAGGACAATGTTATTGCTGATGCTTTGTCTCGTCGCTATACCATGCTGTCACAATTAGATTTTAAAATCTTTGGTTTGGACACTGTGAAGGATCAATATGTTGACGATGCTGATTTTAAAGATGCTTTCGGCCATTGTATTAATGGGATACCATGGGGCAAATTTCACATACACGATGGGTTCCTGTTTTGCGCTAACAAGCTGTGTGTTCCAGCTAGCTCGGTTCGTCTTTTGTTGTTACAGGAGGCGCATGGAGGCGGTCTCATGGGGCATTTTGGCGTCTACAAAACGCATGAGGTGTTGGCTGCCCACTTCTTTTGGCCTCGGATGCGCGCTGATGTTGAGCGCCTTGTTGCACACTGCACTACTTGTCAGAAAGCTAAGTCACGGTTGAACAACCATGGTTTGTATATGCCTTTGCCTGTCCCTTCTTCTCCATGGCTTGATATCTCTATGGACTTTGTTTTGGGCTTGCCTAGAACTAAGAAGGGGAGGGATAGTATTTTTGTGGTTGTTGATAGATTCTCTAAAATGGCTCACTTTATACCTTGTCATAAAACTGATGATGCTAGCATTGTTGCTGAATTGTTTCTTTAGAGAAATTATTCGTTTACATGGTATTCCAAAAACAATAGTCTCTGATCGCGATGCTAAGTTTCTAAGCCATTTTTGGAGATCTCTTTGGAATAAATTGGGAACTAAATTGTTGTTTAGCACTACTTGTCACCCTCAGACTGATGGACAAACTGAGGTAGTAAATAGAACTTTATCTACCATGCTTAGGGCTGTTTTAGACAAGAATTTGAGACGTTGGGAGGATTGCTTGCCTCATGTTGAATTTGCTTACAATCATGCCACGCATTCTTCTACAAAGATGTGCCCTTTCCAGATTGTTTATGGTTACATCCCTAGGGCACCTATTGATTTGATTTCACTTAATGCTGCGAACGCCCCACATGTAGATGCTGCTGCACATGTTGAACAAATGATTACCATACATGAACAAATGAAACAGAACATTGCTGCTACTAATGCAAAAAATCAGGTTGCTGGTAGTAAAGGAAGAAAACATGTTACTTTTGAGCCAGGTGATATGGTTTGGTTGCACTTGAGAAAGGATCGGTTTCCTACTTTGTGCCGTTCTAAATTAATGCCTCGTGCTGCTGGTCCTTTTAAGGTGCTAACAAAGATTAATGATAATGCTTATATCCTTGACCTGCCTGCGGAATTTGGTGTTTCCACTAGTTTTAATGTTGCAGATTTGAAACCATATAGCCGAGGATGAGGAGTTGTCGTCGAGGACGACTTCACTTCAAGAAGGGGAGGATGATGAGGACATCACTATGAGTACGACTACACCAGCAGCACCTCCACATCAAGCGCCACTTCCTTCATTAGCTGGGCCAATCACTCGGGCCCGTGCCAGAGATCTTAACTTCGTCATGCTACTGAAGAATGAGGGCCCAAAAGAATAGACGACCAGCCCAACTGCGGCCCATAGTGGACGACCTAGGGTTGGCCGCCCCTAGGGGCTGCGCCCCCTCTATTTATCCAGGAGCTGCGCCTCCTTTATTTTCGAGTTTTGTTTTACGTTAGCTTTAGCTACTCTCGAACACGCGCAAATCTGCGCTGTCTTCGTGTATTCAGAACTCCACCCTCGAGTAATAGATTAGATTACTCGCATCTTTTTCTTGTTCGTTCTTCAATTGCGCACAGGAAACGATCTTCGTGATCAGGCCGATCTCGCATCAGCAAGGTCGGTAACCACAGGGAGTTGGTTCAGCGATTGCATTTGCGCCTCGGGCTTGCTCGTCGTAGTCGGATCGCAAGGGTAATCTTCCGCCAAATCGGAATTATCTCTACTCGCCGAAAGATCGGGCACCTCAGCTACATCAACCCCAAACATGTGTTTTGGACCTAAAGTAGTGGATTGGGCATATTCGTTGTGAAAAACGAAGAAATGGTTCCGGTGGCAAAAACTCGTGCTTTGTATGCACCGCGACACCTGTTTTCGGATTGAGTGACGTGCGGCAATGAAATTGCGCGAAACCACCCCAAACTTGAGTTTTGGAACTAAAGTAGTGGATTGGGCATGTTCATTGCGAAAAACGAAGAAATGGTTCCGATGGCAAAAACTCGTGCTTTGTATGCACCGCGACACCCGTTTTCGGAATGAGTGACGTGCGGCAATGAAATTGCGCGAAACCACCCCAAACATGAGTTTTGGACCTAAAGTAGTGGATTGGGCATGTTCGTTGCGAAAAACGAAGAAATGGTTCCGGTGGCAAAAACTCGTGCTTTGAATGCAATCCAACACCCATTTTCGGAATGGGTGACGTGCGGCAACGAAATTGCGCGAAACCACCCCAAACAAGAGTTTTGGACCTAAATTAGTGGATTGGGCATGTTCATTGCGAAAAACGAAGAAATGGTTCTGGTGGCAAAAACTCGTGCTTTGTATGTACCGCGACACCCGTTTTCGGAATGGGTGACGTGCGGCAACGAAATTGCGAGAAACCACCCCAAACATGAGTTTTGGACCTAAAGTAGTGGATTGGGCATGTTTGTTGCGAAAAACGAAGAAATGGTTCCGGTGGAAAAACTCATGCTTTGTATGCACCCCGACACCCGTTTTCGGAATGGGTGACGTGCGGCAACGAAATTGCGCGAAACTGACATGAGTTTTGGACCTAAAGTAGTGGATTGGGCATGTTCGTTGCGAAAAACGAAGAAATGGTTCTGGTGGCAAAAACTCGTGCTTTGTATGCACCCCGACACCCGTTTTCGGAATGGGTGACGTGCGGCAACGAAATTGCGCGAAACCACCCCAAACATGAGTTTTAGACCTAAAGTAGTGGATTGGCCATCTTCGTTGCGAAAAACGAAGAAATGGTTCCGATGACAAAAACTCGTGCTTTGTATGCACCGCGACACCCATTTTCGGAAGGTTGACGTGCGGCAATGAAATTGCGCGAAACCACCACAAACATGTGTTATGGACCTAAAGTAGTGGATTGGGCATGTTCGTTGCGAAAAACATAGAAATGGTTTCGGTGGCAAAAACTCGTGCTTGTATGCACCCCGACACCCGTTTTCGGAATGGGTGACGTGCGGCAACGAAATTGCGCGAAACCACCCCAAACATTAGTTTTAGACCTAAAGTAGTGGATTGGGCATGTTCGTTGCGAAAAACGAAGAAATGGTTCCGGTGGCAAAAACTCGTGCTTGTATGCACCTCGACACCCGTTTTCGGAATGGGTGACGTGCGACAACGAAATTGCGCGAAACCACCCCAAACATGAGTTTTGGACCTAAATTAGTGGATTGGGCATGTTCGTTACGAAAAACGAAGAAATGGTTCCGGTGGCAAAAACTCGTGCTTTGTATGCACCGCGACACCTATTTTCGGAATGGGTGACGTGCGGCAATGAAATTGCGCGAAAACACCCCAAACATGAGTTTTGGACCTAAATTACTGAAGGGCATGTTCGTTGCGAAAAACGAAGAAATGGTTCCGGTGGCAAAAACTCGTGCTTTGTATGCACCACGACACCCGTTTTCGGAATGGGTGACGTGCGGCAACGAAATTGCGCGAAACCACCCCAAACATGAGTTTTGGACCTAAAGTAGTGGACTGGGCATGTTCATTGCGAAAAACGAAGAAATGGTTCCGTTGGCAAAAACTCATGCTTTGTATGTACCCCGACACCCGTTTTCGGAATGGGTGACGTGCGGCAACGAAATTGCGCGAAACCGACATGAGTTTTGGACCTAAAGTAGTGGATTGGGCATGTTCGTTGCGAAAAATGAAGAAATGGTTCCGGCGGCAAAAACTCGTGCTTGTATGCACCCCGACAGCCGTTTTCGGAATGGGTGACGTGCGGCAACGAAATTGCGCGAAACCACCCCAAACATGAGTTTTAGACCTAAAGTAGTGGATTGGCCATGTTCGTTGCGAAAACCGAAGAAATGGTTCTGGTGGCAAAAACTCGTGCTTGTATGCACCCCGACACCCGTTTTCGGAATGGGTGACGTGCGGCAACGAAATTGCGCGAAACCACCCCAAACATGAGTTTTGGACCTAAAGTAGTGGATTGGTCTTGTTCGTTGCGAAAAACGAAGAAATGGTTCCGATGGCAAAAACTTGTGCTTTGTATGCACCCCGACACCCGTTTTCGGAATGGTTGACGTGCGGCAATGAAATTGCGCGAAACCACCACAAACATGTGTTTTGGACCTAAAGTAGTGGATTGGGCATGTTCGTTGCGAAAAACATAGAAATGGTTTCGGTGGCAAAAACTCGTGCTTGTATGCACTCCGACACCCGTTTTCGGAATGGGTGACGTGCGGCAACGAAATTGCGCGAAACCACCCCAAACATTAGTTTTAGACCTAAAGTAGTGGATTGGGCATGTTCGTTGTGAAAAACGAAGAAATGGTTCCGGTGGCAAAAACTCGTGCTTGTATGCACCTCGACACCCGTTTTCGGAATGGGTGACGTGCGGCAACGAAATTGCGCGAAACCACCCCAAACATGAGTTTTGGACCTAAATTAGTGGATTGGGCATGTTTGTTGCGAAAAACGAAGAAATGGTTCAGGTGGCAAAAACTCTTGCTTTGAATGCAATCCAACACCCATTTTCGGAATGGGTGACGTGCGGCAACGAAATTTCGCGAAACCACCCCAAACATGAGTTTTGGACCTAAATTAGTGGATTGGGCATGTTCATTGCGAAAAACAAAGAAATGGTTCCGTTGGCAAAAACACGTGCTTTTTATGTACCCCGACACCCGTTTTCGCAATGGGTGACGTGCGGCAACGAAATTGCGCGAAACCACCCCAAACATGAGTTTTGGACTTAAACAGTGGATTGGGCATGTTCGTTGCGAAAAACGAAGAAATGGTTCCGTTGGAAAAAACACGTGCTTTGTATGTACCCCGACACCCGTTTTCGGGATGGGTGACGTGCGGCAACAAAATTGCGCGAAACCACCCCAAACATGAGTTTTGGACCTAAAGTAGTGGATTGGTCTTGTTCGTTGCGAAAAACGAAGAAATGGTTCCGATGGCAAAAACTTGTGCTTTGTATGCACCCCGACACCCGTTTTCGGAATGGTTAACGTGCGGCAATTGATGTGCACCCGTTGGGTGATTGCCCGATCTTTCGATGAGAGGGTGTGGAATAACTCGATTGGGGGAGGAGACGACGTTCACGGCCCGACTACAGCCTTCCAAAGACGCTGCGCCTTAGCAACCGATACACCACCTCCTATGGCTGTCACGATCTTGTGGAGCGTGACACCCTGGCCACTAGGGCACTCGTCCTGCAAGCAATCGAAGAACTAGCAAGAACAAGTAGAACAAGTACTGAATTACCAGATCTAAATGTAGGTTTCAAAATCAAACTCCAATATGGTGGGGTTCCGAAGACAAGAAGACGGGCGGCTGAACCAGCACGCGCGCTTACAAGCAAGTAGCGAGAGCTAAACTTGATCTAAACAAAACCCGCTGTTCTTGGTGGCGGCTAGGGGGTTTATAAACATGGGAGGACGACCACAAGGGTATTGGGGTCGTGCTGCAACCCTAGGATGCGTCCCTAATGGACCTAACTTGATACACGACCCATTGGGCCAAAATAGGGTGACGCAGCACCATGGGCAGAAAAGGCAGGAAATGTCTCGGTAAGAAAACAATGATTACGGCGGCCCCAGAACAGATATGACTATAATTCCGGATCCATATGAAAGTAGACTTGATAAGCTTTCCATGTTATGCTTGAACATTCCAATCCGAGCCCGCATCTGACCGTGGTGACCGTCACAAGTTGGTGTTCTTCTGCAGTCCGAATCCAGCATGTTCAAATCCTTTTCCCTTTCGGTCTTCTCCCTGATTCCTAAGCAAAACAAGAGTGCACGGGTCTCCATGGTCTAAATATGATGGACATGAACTCAAGAGTGTAATCACCTGATGGTTGAGTTGACGAGCACGAGCGCGAGTAATGGGACCAGAAATTGTTACTTGTATTGGTATAGATGCATCAGTAGTGTGGATGTCTTCATCATTCTCCCCTTCTTGCATTTGAGTCGTCCTCGACTCAAGCTCAACTTCCTCTCCCAAGTAGGGCTTTAAATCTGCAATGTTAAATGTGGGGCTAACCCCAAAGTCTGCAGGCAGATCTAGCCTATATGCATTGTCGTTAATTTTCTCTAGCACTTTAAACGGTCCATCGGCTCGAGGCAACAGTTTAGATTTTCGTAATTCAGGAAACCTTTCCTTTCTCAAATGCAACCAAACTAAATCTCCAGGTTCAAAATTTATTTCCTTTCTACCTTTATCACTAGCAAACTTATATCTAGCATTCATACGCTCTATGTTTTCTTTAGTAGTTTCATGCAGTTTTAACATCAATTCAGCACGCCTAGTAGCATCAAAATTTAGTTTTTCAGAAGATGGCAAAGGCATTAAATCAATAGGAGCACGAGGCAACAAACCATATACAATCTGAAATGGGCACATCTTTGTAGTAGAATGCAATGATCGATTATAAGCAAATTCAACATGAGGCAAACAGTCCTCCCACATCTTAATATTCTTCTTTAGAACTGCCCTTAACATAGTAGACAAAGTTCTATTCACAACTTCAGTTTGACCATCAGTTTGAGGATGACATGTAGTAGAAAATAAAAGCTTAGTCCCCAATTTTGCCCACAAAGTCCTCCAAAAATGACTAAGAAATTTAGCATCACGATCAGAAACGATTGTGTTGGGCACACCATGCAAGCGAACAATTTCACGAAAGAACAAATCAGCAATATGAGTAGCATCGTCAGTTTTATGACATGGTATGAAATGTGCCATCTTAGAAAATCTATCAACAACCACAAACACACTATCACGTCCCTTCCTAGTCCTAGGCAATCCCAGCACAAAATCCATAGAAATATCTTCCCAAGGAGCACTAGGAACGGGTAGAGGCAAATACAAACCGTGTGGATTTAACCGTGACTTCGCCTTTTGGCATGTCGTGCAACGAGCAACCAATCTCACCACATCTCTTCTCATCTTGGGCCAAAAGAAATGACCAGCAAGTATGTCCTCTGTTTTCTTTGCTCCAAAATGTCCCATTAAGCCACCTCCATGTGCTTCCTGTAACAACAACAAACGAACGGAGCTAGCTGGAATGCATAGCTTGTTAGCTCTAAACACAAACCCATCACTAACGATATATTTGTTCCATCCTTTCCCATCTTTACAATGCAGCAACACATCTTTAAAATCAGCATCATGAACATATTGGTCTTTAATCGTCTCTAATCCAAAGATTTTGTAGTCAAGTTGATTCAGCAAAGTATATCTCCTAGACAAAGCGTCAGCAATGATATTCTCTTTTCCTTTCTTGTGCTTAATAACATAAGGAAACGATTCGATAAATTCAACCCACTTAGCATGTCTACGGTTCAGTTTTCCTTGACTACGAATATGTTTCAAAGATTCATGATCAGAATGAATAACAAACTCTTTGGGCCACAAATAATGCTGCCATGTTTCTAATGTTCGCACAAGAGCATATAATTCCTTATCATAAGTAGAATAATTTAGAACAGACCCACTCAATTTTTCACTAAAATATGCAACAGGTTTGCCTTCTTGTAACAAAACACCACCCAATCCAATTCCACTAGCATCACATTCAAGTTCAAAAGTCTTATTAAAATCAGGAAGTTGGAGGAGAGGTGCATGTGTCAACTTATCTTTCAGCACGTTGAAAGCGTGCTCTTGTACTTTGCCCCAACTAAAATGCACTCCCTTCTTTGTAAGCTCATTCAAAGGTGCAGCAATGGTGCTAAAGTCCTTCACAAAACGGCGATAGAAGCCAGCAAGTCCTAGGAAACTCCGCACCTGTGTGATAGTCTTTGGCATAGGCCATCCATGTATCGCTTCTACCTTGGCTTGATCAACCTCAATTCCCTGTGGAGTCACAACATAACCAAGAAACGAAACTCGATCGGTGCAAAATGTGCACTTCTCAAGGTTACCAAATAAACGTGCATCTCGTAAAGCATTAAAAACAGCACGCATGTGATCAACATGTTCATCCATAGATTTGTTGTAGATCAATATGTCATCAAAGTATACTACCACAAATTTTCCAATGAAGGCACGCAAAACCTCGTTCATTAATCTCATGAAAGTGCTAGGTGCATTAGTTAACCCAAAAGGCATGACTAACCACTCATACAATCCGAACTTAGTTTTGAAAGCAGTTTTCCATTCATCTCCCAATTTCATACGAATCTGGTGGTACCCACTACGCAAATCAACTTTAGAAAAGACAATGGCACCACTCAATTCATCAAGCATATCATCTAAACGTGGAATAGGGTGTCGATAACGTATCGTGATATTATTAATAGCCCTACAATCAACACACATACGCCATGTTCCATCTTTTTTAGGCACTAAAATAACCGGAACAGCACACGGACTAAGAGACTCACGCACGTAACCTTTGTCGAGTAGTTCTTGCACTTGTCGCTGAATTTCTTTTGTTTCCTCTGGATTTGTCCTATATGGCGCACGATTCGGCAAAGATGCACCAGGAATAAGATCAATTTGGTGCTCAATCCCTCGTATAGGTGGCAGCCCCTCTGGTATCTCACTTGGAAATACATCAGAATACTCCTGCAAAATGTTAGCAATAACAGGAGGCAAAGAATGCTGCATATCTTGAATTGAAATCAAAGCATCCTTGCATACCAAGGCGTAGGGAACAGTAGTGGAAGCAAATAATTCATTAACATCAGTTTTTGTTGCAAGCAAGCAATGTCCTTTCAATTTTATCCCATCTTTGTTATTACCAACAGCTTTAATATTCTTGTTGTTCTCAGTTTTAGCTTTGGTAGCTTTAGCAACATCATCACGCACAATAGCCTCAGGGGACATGGGAAGCAAAATAATTTTCTTATCATGGTGTATGAGAGAATATTGATTTGATCTACCATGATGCATACTATCTGAATCAAATTGCCATGGTCTACCTAGCAGAATATTACAAGCATCCATAGGCACAACATCACAGTCAACAACATCACGATATGAACCAATAGCAAAATTAATTCGTACCAGCTTGGTTACCTTGACCTTACCACTATTGTTAAGCCATTGAATGTGATATGGATGCGGGTGCGGTTTGGTCGTAAGTGCAAGCTTCTCCACCATGTCGCTGCTAGCCAAGTTGTTGCAGCTACCTCCATCAATGATCAAACGACATGAACGCTCCTTAATGACACACTTTGTTTGAAACAATGTATGTCGCTGATTCTGCTCTGCCTTCTCCATTTGTGCACTAAGCACACGCTGTACAATGAGGCTCTCATAATGCTCTGCATCATCTGCACCAATCTGTTCTTCGGGTGGTTCCTTAGTGCCTGCATCATCAGCCGCAAGCAAAGCAAGTGTAGCTTCATCTAAATCACTAGCAGAGGAATACCCACCATCGTCTTTTACCACCAAAACACGCTGATTAGGACAATCACGCTGCACGTGTCCATAGCCCTTGCATCGATAACACAGAACATCTCTTGTTCTACCTGTGGAAGCTACTGAAGAGGCACTACCTGCGGGTTTCTGGGCAGATTTGGTTGCTGAATTTGTGGAAGATGCACGTGGTTTGTCGCTGGAGGAAGGCGGGGGTGCTGGTCGACTTGGCGAGGGAGTTGGTGCTGGTGTACGGCCGGTCATGGACGTAGTCGTGCGCTGTTGCCATGGTGTAGATTTTCCTGCAGAAACATTAGACCTTGCACTAGCACGTCGTCCCTGCACTTCCCTTTCAGCTTTGCAAGCAAGATGAAACAATCGGGTTACATTAGCATAATCTTTATAAGCAAGGATGTCCTGAATTTCCCTATTTAACCCGCCCAAAAATCTAGCCATAGCAGATTCCTCACCCTCCTCTATGTTACAACGCAGCATACCCATTTGTAATTCCTGATAATATTCTTCTACACTTTTAGTACCCTGTCTCAATTGTTGCAACTTGTGTAACATATCACGTGCATAATAAGAAGGAACAAATCTAGCCCGCATGACCCGTTTCAACGCATCCCAAGTTTGTGGCATGTTATTAGGATTCTTCTTCCCATGTTCTATCCACCAAACAGAAGCAAAATCAGTAAACTCACTAGTAGCAGCTCTAACCCGCGCATTCTCAGGAAATTCATGGCATGCAAACTTTTGATCAACCGCAATCTCCCAAGTAATGTAAGCATCAGGGTCATATTTACCATCAAAAGGAGGTATTTTAAATTTAACCTTACTAAAAGCATCATCATTACCATGTACCTCATGTCGGCGAAAACCACCCATACCTCTACGGTTAGTACGTAGTCGCCGGCGATTAGGTGCTTCTTGGTCATCTTGTTCAGTATCAGCAACATAGTCATCCCAGTTACCTTCGGCGCCCTCATCACGCCCACCATTGATATTAGCATGCATCTCATCAAACCGCCTCAAGAGTGCGACAAGGCTCTTGTCAATATGAGCAACTGTCATTTCCACATTTGCAAGTTTGGTGTTTGTGTCGATCTGTGTGGCCTCCAATTGCCCCATCTTTTCATTCGTCACCTGCATGTCATTATCAAGACCTTCCGTGTGCGTCTTCACCAGCCTTACAAAGTGTTGTATGATACCCTTGGTGCGAGGAGAGTGTGGCATATTACGAGAAGCATCATCAACCTCCAATCCTGCCATGGTTAGACGAACAGAGGCAACAAGAAAAAAAACGTGAAGGAATGAAAACTCTACAACTATTAGGATGTAGCTACTGCAAGGCGCTCACTCTCAACCTGCCACACAAGCTCTTACCAATTCTTACCTTGCACAACAGGAGGGGTCAGCAACCAACAAGTCTGCAACCGTGGAATAAGTGTATCGGTGCCGCAGCAACACGACCTGTCAAACTGTAGTCGAAATATGTAGAGTTGTAGGTGGGCTGAAGCAAGGAATACACTAGTACCACGTTAGTTACAAAAGCAAGCTGAATAATCGTTCAACGGTGGTACTGTGCTGGTCCTAGGCTAAACCAGGCTAGAGACGTGAGCCTAGGCACAAAGGTAGTCACTGAAAAAGAACAACTAGCACAGCACAAAGAGAAACAACAGATTTAGAGATTCAGCCCCCTTCTTCTTCTTTTCCCTTTTTTTTTCTTTTCTATTCTTTTTTTTTTCTTCTTCTTCTGTTTTTTTTTGCAGGGGCCTAAACCCTTTTTTTTTCACTATGACAACCCAAACAATAAAGATATTGCTAACAGCCCCTTTAAATCAGATTTAACAAATCTTGTTAATATAGAAAGTGCAGAAATCTCTACGATGATTGCGGAGCGCTCAGAACGAATTTTGAGATAAGGTCAGATCCGTTGGAAAGAAGATAAGATAAGCTTTCCAGATTGTATTTAAACTTCCAAATCGGATATGATATGTATCCGTGGTGGCAAAAACGAACCAGAGATGTTTTTGGTGATGGTGGATCTCGTGGTGACCAAAACGTGGTAGAACTCAAAACTCTAAAGGAATAAACTAAGACCAGCAACTCGACACAACCGATGCAACCAAAAACTCAACAAGCCCTAACTAAGTAGTACTAGTAAATGCTCAATGGTTTATAGGATTGCAGTAAAACTAATCTACTATTTTTTGGCTTTTTCTGGACTATAGGAGATAAGAAAACAGCGAAGAAAAGTAAATCTCTCACCGATAAACCTTGCTCTGATTACCAACTGATGTGCACCCGTTGGGTGATTGCCCGATCTTTCGATGAGAGGGTGTGGAATATCTCGATTGGGGGAGGAGACGACGTTCACGGCCCGACTACAGCCTTCCAAAGACGCTGCGCCTTAGCAACCGATACACCACCTCCTATGGCTGTCACGATCTTGTGGAGCGTGACACCCTGGCCACTAGGGCACTCGTCCTGCAAGCAATCGAAGAACTAGCAAGAACAAGTAGAACAAGTACTGAATTACCAGATCTAAATGTAGGTTTCAAAATCAAACTCCAATATGGTGGGGTTCCGAAGACAAGAAGACGGGCGGCTGAACCAGCACGCGCGCTTACAAGCAAGTAGCGAGAGCTAAACTTGATCTAAACAAAACCCGCTGTTCTTGGTGGCGGCTAGGGGGTTTATAAACATGGGAGGACGACCACAAGGGTATTGGGGTCGTGCTGCAACCCTAGGATGCGTCCCTAATGGACCTAACTTGATACACGACCCATTGGGCCAAAATAGGATGACGCAGCACCATGGGCAGAAAAGGCAGGAAATGTCTCGGTAAGAAAACAATGATTACGGCGGCCCCAGAACAGATATGACTATAATTCCGGATCCATATGAAAGTAGACTTGATAAGCTTTCCATGTTGTGCTTGAACATTCCAATCCGAGCCCGCATCTGACCGTGGTGACCGTCACAAGTTGGTGTTCTTCTGCAGTCCGAATCCAGCATGTTCAAATCCTTTTCCCTTTCGGTCTTCTCCCTGATTCCTAAGCAAAACAAGAGTGCACGGGTCTCCATGGTCTAAATATGATGGACATGAACTCAAGAGTGTAATCACCTGATGGTTGAGTTGACGAGCACGAGCGCGAGTAATGGGACCAGAAATTGGTACTTGTATTGGTATAGATGCATCAGTAGTGTGGATGTCTTCATCAGCAATGAAATTGCGCGAAACCACCACAAACATGTGATTTGGACCTAAAGTAGTGGATTGGGCATGTTCGTTGCGAAAAACATAGAAATGGTTTCGGTGGCAAAAACTCGTGCTTGTATGCACCCCGACACCCGTTTTCGGAATGGGTGACGTGCGGCAACGAAATTGCGCGAAACCACCCCAAACATTAGTTTTAGACCTAAAGTAGTGGATTGGGCATGTTCGTTGTGAAAAACGAAGAAATGGATCCGGTGGCAAAAACTCGTGCTTGTATGCACCTCGACACCCGTTTTCGGAATGGGTGACGTGCGGCAACGAAATTGCGCGAAACCACCCCAAACATGAGTTTTGGACCTAAATTAGTGGATTGGGCATGTTTGTTGCGAAAAACGAAGAAATGGTTCCGGTGGCCAAAACTCGTGCTTTGTATGCACCGCGACACCTGTTTTCAGAATGGGTGACGTGCGGCAATGAAATTGCGTGAAACCACCCCAAACATGAGTTTTGGACCTAAATTAGTGAAGGGCGTGTTCGTTGCGAAAAACGAAGAAATGGTTCCGGTGGCAAAAACTCGTGCTTTGTATGCACCCCGACACCCGTTTTCGGAATGGGTGACGTGCGGCAACGAAATTGTGCGAAACCACCCCAAACATGAGTTTTGGACCTAAAGTAGTGGACTGGGCATGTTCATTGTGAAAAATGAAGAAATGGTTCCGGTGGCAAAAACTCGTGCTTTGTATGCAACCCGACACACGTTTTCGGAATGGGTGACGTGCGACAACGAAATTGCGCGAAACCACCCCAAACATGAGTTTTGGACCTAAAGTAGTGGATTGGCATGTTTGTTGCGAAAAACGAAGAAATGGTTCCGTTGGCAAAAACTCATGCTTTGTATGCACCCCGACACCCGTTTTCGGAATGGGTGACGTGCGGCAACGAAATTGCGCGAAACTACCCCAAACATGTGTTTTGGACCTAAAGTAGTGGATTGGGCATGTTCGTTGCGAAAAACGAAGAAATGGTTCCGGTGGCAAAAACTCGTGCTTTGTATGCACCGCGACACCCGTTTTTGGAATGAGTGACGTGCGGCAATGAAATTGCGCGAAACCACCCCAAACTTGAGTTTTGGACCTAAAGTAGTGGATTGGGCATGTTCGTTGCGAAAAACGAAGAAATGGTTCCGATGGCAAAAACTCGTGCTTTGTATGCACCGCGACACCCGTTTTCGGAATGAGTGACGTGCGACAATGAAATTGCGCGAAACCACCCCAAACATGAGTTTTGGACCTAAAGTAGTGGATTGGGCATGTTCGTTGCGAAAAACGAAGAAATGGTTCAGGTGGCAAAAACTCTTGCTTTGAATGCAATCCAACACCCATTTTCGGAATGGGTGACGTGCGGCAACGAAATTTCGCGAAACCACCCCAAACATGAGTTTTGGACCTAAATTAGTGGATTGGGAATGTTCATTGCGAAAAACGAAGAAATGGTTCTGGTGGCAAAAACTCGTGCTTTGTATGTAACGTGACACCCGTTTTCGGAATGGGTGACGTGCGGCAACGAAATTGCGCGAAACCACCCCAAACATGAGTTTTGGACCTAAATTACTGGATTGGGCAGGTTCATTGCGAAAAACGAAGAAATGGTTCCGTTGGCAAAAACACGTGCTTTGTATGTACCCCGACACCCGTTTTCGGAGTGGGTGACGTGCGGCAACGAAATTGCGCGAAACCGACATGAGTTTTGGACCTAAAGTAGTGGATTGGGCATGTTCATTGCGAAAAATGAAGAAATGGTTCCGGCGGCAAAAACTCGTGCTTGTATGCTCCCCGACACCCGTTTTCGGAATGGGTGATGTGCGGCAACGAAATTGCGCGAAACCACCCCAAACATGAGTTTTAGACCTAAAGTAGTGGATTGGCCATGTTCGTTGCGAAAACCGTAGAAATGGTTCCGGTGGCAAAAACTCGTGCTTGTTTGCACCCCGACACCCGTTTTCGGAATGGGTGACGTGCGGCAACGAAATTGCGTGAAACCACCCCAAACATGAGTTTTGGACCTAAAGTAGTGGATTGGTCTTGTTCGTTGCGAAAAACGAAGAAATGGTTCCGATGGCAAAAACTTGTGCTTTGTATGCACCCCGACACCCGTTTTCGGAATGGTTGACGTGCGGCAATGAAATTGCGCGAAACCACCACAAACATGTGTTTTGGACCTAAAGTAGTGGATTGGGCATGTTCGTTGCGAAAAACATAGAAATGGTTTCGGTGGCAAAAACTCGTGCTTGTATGCACCCCGACACCCGTTTTCGGAATGGGTGACGTGCGGCAACGAAATTGCGCGAAACCACCCCAAACATTAGTTTTAGACCTAAAGTAGTGGATTGGGCATGTTCGTTGTGAAAAACGAAGAAATGGATCCGGTGGCAAAAACTCGTGCTTGTATGCACCTCGACACCCGTTTTCGGAATGGGTGACGTGCGGCAACGAAATTGCGCGAAACCACCCCAAACATGAGTTTTGGACCTAAATTAGTGGATTGGGCATGTTTGTTGCGAAAAACGAAGAAATGGTTCCGGTGGCCAAAACTCGTGCTTTGTATGCACCGCGACACCTGTTTTCAGAATGGGTGACGTGCGGCAATGAAATTGCGTGAAACCACCCCAAACATGAGTTTTGGACCTAAATTAGTGAAGGGCGTGTTCGTTGCGAAAAACGAAGAAATGGTTCCGGTGGCAAAAACTCGTGCTTTGTATGCACCCCGACACCCGTTTTCGGAATGGGTGACGTGCGGCAACGAAATTGTGCGAAACCACCCCAAACATGAGTTTTGGACCTAAAGTAGTGGACTGGGCATGTTCATTGTGAAAAATGAAGAAATGGTTCCGGTGGCAAAAACTCGTGCTTTGTATGCAACCCGACACACGTTTTCGGAATGGGTGACGTGCGACAACGAAATTGCGCGAAACCACCCCAAACATGAGTTTTGGACCTAAAGTAGTGGATTGGCATGTTTGTTGCGAAAAACGAAGAAATGGTTCCGTTGGCAAAAACTCATGCTTTGTATGCACCCCGACACCCGTTTTCGGAATGGGTGACGTGCGGCAACGAAATTGCGCGAAACTACCCCAAACATGTGTTTTGGACCTAAAGTAGTGGATTGGGCATGTTCGTTGCGAAAAACGAAGAAATGGTTCCGGTGGCAAAAACTCGTGCTTTGTATGCACCGCGACACCCGTTTTTGGAATGAGTGACGTGCGGCAATGAAATTGCGCGAAACCACCCCAAACTTGAGTTTTGGACCTAAAGTAGTGGATTGGGCATGTTCGTTGCGAAAAACGAAGAAATGGTTCCGATGGCAAAAACTCGTGCTTTGTATGCACCGCGACACCCGTTTTCGGAATGAGTGACGTGCGACAATGAAATTGCGCGAAACCACCCCAAACATGAGTTTTGGACCTAAAGTAGTGGATTGGGCATGTTCGTTGCGAAAAACGAAGAAATGGTTCAGGTGGCAAAAACTCTTGCTTTGAATGCAATCCAACACCCATTTTCGGAATGGGTGACGTGCGGCAACGAAATTTCGCGAAACCACCCCAAACATGAGTTTTGGACCTAAATTAGTGGATAGGGAATGTTCATTGCGAAAAACGAAGAAATGGTTCTGGTGGCAAAAACTCGTGCTTTGTATGTAACGTGACACCCGTTTTCGGAATGGGTGACGTGCGGCAACGAAATTGCGCGAAACCACCCCAAACATGAGTTTTGGACCTAAATTACTGGATTGGGCAGGTTCATTGCGAAAAACGAAGAAATGGTTCCGTTGGCAAAAACACGTGCTTTGTATGTACCCCGACACCCGTTTTCGGAGTGGGTGACGTGCGGCAACGAAATTGCGCGAAACCGACATGAGTTTTGGACCTAAAGTAGTGGATTGGGCATGTTCATTGCGAAAAATGAAGAAATGGTTCCGGCGGCAAAAACTCGTGCTTGTATGCTCCCCGACACCCGTTTTCGGAATGGGTGATGTGCGGCAACGAAATTGCGCGAAACCACCCCAAACATGAGTTTTAGACCTAAAGTAGTGGATTGGCCATGTTCGTTGCGAAAACCGTAGAAATGGTTCCGGTGGCAAAAACTCGTGCTTGTTTGCACCCCGACACCCGTTTTCGGAATGGGTGACGTGCGGCAACGAAATTGCGTGAAACCACACCAAACATGAGTTTTGGACCTAAAGTAGTGGATTGGTCTTGTTCGTTGCGAAAAACGAAGAAATGGTTCCGATGGCAAAAACTTGTGCTTTGTATGCACCCCGACACCCGTTTTCGGAATGGTTGACGTGCGGCAATGAAATTGCGCGAAACCACCACAAACATGTGTTTTGGACCTAAAGTAGTGGATTGGGCATGTTCGTTGCGAAAAACATAGAAATGGTTTCGGTGGCAAAAACTCGTGCTTGTATGCACCCCGACACCCGTTTTCGGAATGGGTGACGTGCGGCAACGAAATTGCGCGAAACCACCCCAAACATTAGTTTTAGACCTAAAGTAGTGGATTGGGCATGTTCGTTGCGAAAAACGAAGAAATGGTTCCGGTGGCAAAAACTCGTGCCTGTATGCACCTCGACACCCGTTTTCGGAATGGGTAACGTGCGGCAACGAAATTGCGTGAAACCACCCCAAACATGAGTTTTGGACCTAAATTAGTGGATTGGGCATGTTCATTGCGAAAAACGAAGAAATGGTTCCGGTGGCAAAAACTCGTGCTTTGTATGCACCGCGACATCTGTTTTCGGAATGGGTGACGTGCGGCAACGAAATTGCGAGAAACCGACATGAGTTTTGGACCTAAATTAGTGGATTGGGCATGTTCGTTGCGAAAAATGAAGAAATGGTTCCGGCGGCAAAAACTCGTGCTTGTATGCACCCCGACACCCGTTTTCGGAATGGGTGACGTGCGGCAACGAAATTGCGCGAAACCACCCCAAACATGAGTTTTAGACCTAAAGTAGTGGATTGGCCATGTTCGTTGCGAAAACCGAAGAAATGGTTCTGGTGGCAAAAACTCGTGCTTGTATGCACCCCGACACCCGTTTTCGGAATGGGTGACGTGCGGCAACGAAATTGCGCGAAACCACCCCAAACATGAGTTTTGGACCTAAAGTAGTGGATTGGTCTTGTTCGTTGAGAAAAACGAAGAAATGGTTCCGATGGCAAAAACTTGTGCTTTGTATGCACCCCGACACCCGTTTTCGGAATGGTTGACGTGCGGCAATGAAATTGCGCGAAACCACCACAAACATGTGTTTTGGACCTAAAGTAGTGGATTGGGCATGTTCGTTGCGAAAAACATAGAAATGGTTTCGGTGGCAAAAACTCGTGCTTGCATGCACCCCGACACCCGTTTTCGGAATGGGTGACGTGCGGCAACGAAATTGCGCGAAACCACCCCAAACATTAGTTTTAGACCTAAAGTAGTGGATTGGGCATGTTCGTTGTGAAAAACGAAGAAATGGATCCGGTGGCAAAAACTCGTGCTTGTATGCACCTCGACACCCGTTTTCGGAATGGGTGACGTGCGGCAACGAAATTGCGCGAAACCACCCCAAACATGAGTTTTGGACCTAAATTAGTGGATTGGGCATGTTTGTTGCGAAAAACGAAGAAATGGTTCCGGTGGCCAAAACTCGTGCTTTGTATGCACCGCGACACCTGTTTTCAGAATGGGTGACGTGCGGCAATGAAATTGCGTGAAACCACCCCAAACATGAGTTTTGGACCTAAATTAGTGAAGGGCGTGTTCGTTGCGAAAAACGAAGAAATGGTTCCGGTGGCAAAAACTCGTGCTTTGTATGCACCCCGACACCCGTTTTCGGAATGGGTGACGTGCGGCAACGAAATTGTGCGAAACCACCCCAAACATGAGTTTTGGACCTAAAGTAGTGGACTGGGCATGTTCATTGTGAAAAACGAAGAAATGGTTCCGGTGGCAAAAACTCGTGCTTTGTATGCAACCCGACACACGTTTTCGGAATGGGTGACGTGCGACAACGAAATTGCGCGAAACCACCCCAAACATGAGTTTTGGACCTAAAGTAGTGGATTGGCATGTTTGTTGCGAAAAACGAAGAAATGGTTCCGTTGGCAAAAACTCATGCTTTGTATGCACCCCGACACCCGTTTTCGGAATGGGTGACGTGCGGCAACGAAATTGCGCGAAACTACCCCAAACATGTGTTTTGGACCTAAAGTAGTGGATTGGGCATGTTCGTTGCGAAAAACGAAGAAATGGTTCTGGTGGCAAAAACTCGTGCTTTGTATGCACCGCGACACCCGTTTTTGGAATGAGTGACGTGCGGCCATGAAATTGCGCGAAACCACCCCAAACTTGAGTTTTGGACCTAAAGTAGTGGATTGGGCATGTTCGTTGCGAAAAACGAAGAAATGGTTCCGATGGCAAAAACTCGTGCTTTGTATGCACCGCGACACCCGTTTTCGGAATGAGTGACGTGCGACAATGAAATTGCGCGAAACCACCCCAAACATGAGTTTTGGACCTAAAGTAGTGGATTGGGCATGTTCGTTGCGAAAAACGAAGAAATGGTTCAGGTGGCAAAAACTCTTGCTTTGAATGCAATCCAACACCCATTTTCGGAATGGGTGACGTGCGGCAACGAAATTTCGCGAAACCACCCCAAACATGAGTTTTGGACCTAAATTAGTGGATTGGGAATGTTCATTGCGAAAAACGAAGAAATGGTTCTGGTGGCAAAAACTCGTGCTTTGTATGTAACGTGACACCCGTTTTCGGAATGGGTGACGTGCGGCAACGAAATTGCGCGAAACCACCCCAAACATGAGTTTTGGACCTAAATTACTGGATTGGGCATGTTCATTGCGAAAAACGAAGAAATGGTTCCGTTGGCAAAAACACGTGCTTTGTATGTACCCCGACACCCGTTTTTGGAATGGGTGACGTGCGGCAACGAAATTGCGCGAAATCGACATGAGTTTTGGACCTAAAGTAGTGGATTGGGCATGTTCGTTGCGAAAAATGAAGAAATGGTTCTGGCGGCAAAAACTCGTGCTTGTATGCTCCCCGACACCCGTTTTCGGAATGGGTGATGTGCGGCAACGAAATTGCGCGAAACCACCCCAAACATGAGTTTTAGACCTAAAGTAGTGGACTAGCCATGTTCGTTGCGAAAACCGTAGAAATGGTTCCGGTGGCAAAAACTCGTGCTTGTTTGCACCCCGACACCCGTTTTCGGAATGGGTGACGTGCGGCAACGAAATTGCGTGAAACCACCCCAAACATGAGTTTTGGACCTAAAGTAGTGGATTGGTCTTGTTCGTTGCAAAAAACGAAGAAATGGTTCCGATGGCAAAAACTTGTGCTTTGTATGCACCCCGACACCCGTTTTCGGAATGGTTGACGTGCGGCAATGAAATTGCGCGAAACCACCACAAACATGTGTTTTGGACCTAAAGTAGTGGATTGGGCATGTTCGTTGCGAAAAACATAGAAATGGTTTCGGTGGCAAAAACTCGTGCTTGTATGCACCCCGACACCCGTTTTCGGAATGGGTGATGTGCGGCAACGAAATTGCGCGAAACCACCCCAAACATTAGTTTTAGACCTAAAGTAGTGGATTGGGCATGTTCGTTGCGAAAAACGAAGAAATGGTTCCGGTGGCAAAAACTCGTGCTTGTATGCACCTCGACACCCGTTTTCGGAATGGGTAACGTGCGGCAACGAAATTGCGTGAAACCACCCCAAACATGAGTTTTGGACCTAAATTAGTGGATTGGGCATGTTCATTGCGAAAAACGAAGAAATAGTTCCGGTGGCAAAAACTCGTGCTTTGTATGCACCGCGACATCTGTTTTCGGAATGGGTGACGTGCGGCAACGAAATTGCGAGAAACCGACATGAGTTTTGGACCTAAATTAGTGGATTGGGCATGTTCGTTGCGAAAAATGAAGAAATGGTTCCGGCGGCAAAAACTCGTGCTTGTATGCACCCCGACACCCGTTTTCGGAATGGGTGACGTGCGCAACGAAATTGCGCGAAACCACCCCAAACATGAGTTTTAGACCTAAAGTAGTGGATTGGCCATGTTCGTTGCGAAAACCGAAGAAATGGTTCTGGTGGCAAAAACTCGTGCTTGTATGCACCCCGACACCCGTTTTCGGAATGGGTGACGTGCGGCAACGAAATTGCGCGAAACCACCCCAAACATGAGTTTTGGACCTAAAGTAGTGGATTGGTCTTGTTCGTTGCGAAAAACGAAGAAATGGTTCCGATGGCAAAAACTTGTGCTTTGTATGCAGCCCGACACCCGTTTTCGGAATGGTTGACGTGCGGCAATGAAATTGCGCGAAACCACCACAAACATGTGTTTTGGACCTAAAGTAGTGGATTGGGCATGTTCGTTGCGAAAAACATAGAAATGGTTTCGGTGGCAAAAACTCGTGCTTGTATGCACTCCGACACCCGTTTTCGGAATGGGTGACGTGCGGCAACGAAATTGCGCGAAACCACCCAAAACATTAGTTTTAGACCTAAAGTAGTGGATTGGGCATGTTCGTTGTGAAAAACGAAGAAATGGTTCCGGTGGCAAAAACTCGTGCTTGTATGCACCTCGACACCCGTTTTCGGAATGGGTGACGTGCGGCAACGAAATTGCGCGAAACCACCCCAAACATGAGTTTTGGACCTAAATTAGTGGATTGGGCATGTTTGTTGCGAAAAACGAAGAAATGGTTCAGGTGGCAAAAACTCTTGCTTTGAATGCAATCCAACACCCATTTTCGGAATGGGTGATGTGCGGCAACGAAATTTCGCGAAACCACCCCAAACATGAGTTTTGGACCTAAATTAGTGGATTGGGCATGTTCATTGCGAAAAACAAAGAAATGGTTCCGTTGGCAAAAACACGTGCTTTTTATGTACCCCGACACCCATTTTCGCAATGGGTGACGTGCGGCAACGAAATTGCGCGAAACCACCCCAAACATGAGTTTTGGACTTATACAGTGGATTGGGCATGTTCGTTGCGAAAAACGAAGAAATGGTTCCGTTGGCAAAAACACGTGCTTTGTATGTACCCCGACACCCGTTTTCGGAATGGGTGACGTGCGGCAACGAAATTGCACGAAACCACCCCAAACATGAGTTTTGGACCTAAAGTAGTGGATTGGTCTTGTTCGTTGCGAAAAACGAAGAAGGTTCCGATGGCAAAAACTTGTGCTTTGTATGCACCCCGACACCCGTTTTCGGAATGGTTGACGTGCGGCAATGAAATTGCGCAAAACCACCACAAACATGTGTTTTGGACCTAAAGTAGTGGATTGGGCATGTTCGTTGCGAAAAACATAGAAATGGTTTCGGTGGCAAAAACTCGTGCTTGTATGCACCCCGACACCCGTTTTCGGAATGGGTGACGTGCGGCTACGAAATTGCGCGAAACCACCCCAAACATTAGTTTTAGACCTAAAGTAGTGGATTGGGCATGTTCGTTGTGAAAAACGAAGAAATGGATCCGGTGGCAAAAACTCGTGCTTGTATGCACCTCGACACCCGTTTTCGGAATGGGTGACGTGCGGCAACGAAATTGCGCGAAACCACCCCAAACATGAGTTTTGGACCTAAATTAGTGGATTGGGCATGTTTGTTGCGAAAAACGAAGAAATGGTTCCGGTGGCCAAAACTCGTGCTTTGTATGCACCGCGACACCTGTTTTCAGAATGGGTGACGTGCGACAATGAAATTGCGCGAAACCACCCCAAACAAGAGTTTTGGACCTAAATTAGTGAAGGGCGTGTTCGTTGCGAAAAACGAAGAAATGGTTCCGGTGGCAAAAGCTCGTGCTTTGTATGCACCCCGACACCCGTTTTCGGAATGGGTGACGTGCGGCAACGAAATTGTGCGAAACCACCCCAAACATGAGTTTTGGACCTAAAGTAGTGGACTGGGCATGTTCATTGTGAAAAACGAAGAAATGGTTCCGGTGGCAAAAACTCGTGCTTTGTATGTAACCCGACACACGTTTTCGGAATGGGTGACGTGCGACAACGAAATTGCGCGAAACCACCCCAAACATGAGTTTTGGACCTAAAGTAGTGGATTGGCATGTTTGTTGCGAAAAACGAAGAAATGGTTCCGTTGGCAAAAACTCATGCTTTGTATGCACCCCGACACCCGTTTTCGGAATGGGTGACGTGCGGCAACGAAATTGCGCGAAACTACCCCAAACATGTGTTTTGGACCTAAAGTAGTGGATTGGGCATGTTCGTTGTGAAAAACGAAGAAATGGTTCCGGTGGCAAAAACTCGTGCTTTGTATGCTCCGCGACACCCGTTTTTGGAATGAGTGACGTGCGGCAATGAAATTGCGCGAAACCACCCCAAACTTGAGTTTTGGACCTAAAGTAGTGGATTGGGCATGTTCGTTGCGAAAAACGAAGAAATGGTTCCGATGGCAAAAACTCGTGCTTTGTATGCACCGCGACACCCGTTTTCGGAATGAGTGACGTGCGACAATGAAATTGCGCGAAACCACCACAAACATGTGTTTTGGACCTAAAGTAGTGGATTGGGCATGTTCGTTGCGAAAAACATAGAAATGGTTTCGGTGGCAAAAACTCGTGCTTGTATGCACTCCGACACCCGTTTTCGGAATGGGTGACGTGCGGCAACGAAATTGCGCGAAACCACCCCAAACATTAGTTTTAGACCTAAAGTAGTGGATTGGGCATGTTCGTTGTGAAAAACGAAGAAATGGTTCCGGTGGCAAAAACTCGTGCTTGTATGCACCTCGACACCCGTTTTCGGAATGGGTGACGTGCGGCAACGAAATTGCGCGAAACCACCCCAAACATGAGTTTTGGACCTAAATTAGTGGATTGGGCATGTTTGTTGCGAAAAACGAAGAAATGGTTCAGGTGGCAAAAACTCTTGCTTTGAATGCAATCCAACACCCATTTTCGGAATGGGTGACGTGCGGCAACGAAATTTCGCGAAACCACCCCAAACATGAGTTTTGGACCTAAATTAGTGGATTGGGCATGTTCATTGCGAAAAACAAAGAAATGGTTCCGTTGGCAAAAACACGTGCTTTTTATGTACCCCGACACCCGTTTTCGGAATGGGTGACGTGCGGCAACGAAATTGCGCGAAACCACCCCAAACATGAGTTTTGGACTTAAACAGTGGATTGGGCATGTTCGTTGCGAAAAACGAAGAAATGGTTCCGTTGGCAAAAACACGTGCTTTGTATGTACCCCGACACCCGTTTTCGGAATGGGTGACGTGCGGCAACGAAATTGCGCGAAACCACCCCAAACATGAGTTTTGGACCTAAAGTAGTGGATTGGTCTTGTTCGTTGCGAAAAACGAAGAAATGGTTCCGATGGCAAAAACTTGTGCTTTGTATGCACCCCGACACCCGTTTTCGGAATGGTTGACGTGCGGCAATGAAATTGCGCGAAACCACCACAAACATGTGTTTTGGACCTAAAGTTGTGGATTGGGCATGTTCGTTGCGAAAAACATAGAAATGGTTTCGGTGGCAAAAACTCGTGCTTGTATGCACCCCGACACCCGTTTTCGGAATGGGTGACGTGCGGCAACGAAATTGCGCGAAACCACCCCAAACATTAGTTTTAGACCTAAAGTAGTGGATTGGGCATGTTCGTTGTGAAAAACGAAGAAATGGATCCGGTGGCAAAAACTCGTGCTTGTATGCACCTCGACACCCGTTTTCGGAATGGGTGACGTGCGGCAACGAAATTGCGCGAAACCACCCCAAACATGAGTTTTGGACCTAAATTAGTGGATTGGGCATGTTTGTTGCGAAAAACGAAGAAATGGTTCCGGTGGCCAAAACTCGTGCTTTGTATGCACCGCGACACCTGTTTTCCGAATGGGTGACGTGCGGCAACGAAATTGCGCGAAACCACCCCAAACATGAGTTTTGGACCTAAATTAGTGAAGGGCGTGTTCGTTGCGAAAAACGAAGAAATGGTTCCGGTGGAAAAAACTCGTGCTTTGTATGCACCCCGACACCCGTTTTCGGAATGGGTGACGTGCGGCAACGAAATTGTGCGAAACCACCCAAACATGAGTTTTGGACCTAAAGTAGTGGACTGGGCATGTTCATTGCGAAAAACGAAGAAATGGTTCCGGTGGCAAAAACTCGTGCTTTGTATGCAACCCGACACACGTTTTCGGAATGGGTGACGTGCGACAACGAAATTGCGCGAAACCACCCCAAACATGAGTTTTGGACCTAAAGTAGTGGATTGGCATGTTTGTTGCGAAAAACGAAGAAATGGTTCCGTTGGCAAAAACTCATGCTTTGTATGCACCCCCGACACCCGTTTTCGGAATGGGTGACGTGCGGCAACGAAATTGCGCGAAACTACCCCAAACATGTGTTTTGGACCTAAAATAGTGGATTGGGCATGTTCGTTGCGAAAAACGAAGAAATGGTTCCGGTGACAAAAACTCGTGCTTTGTATGCACCGCGACACCCGTTTTTGGAATGAGTGACGTGCGGCAATGAAATTGCGCGAAACCACCCCAAACTTGAGTTTTGGACCTAAAGTAGTGGATTGGGCATGTTCGTTGCGAAAAACGAAGAAATGGTTCCGATGGCAAAAACTCGTGCTTTGTATGCACAGCGACACTTGTTTTCGGAATGAGTGACGTGCGGCAATGAAATTGCGCGAAACCACCCCAAACATGAGTTTTGGACCTAAAGTAGTGGATTGGGCATGTTCGTTGCGAAAAACGAAGAAATGGTTCAGGTGGCAAAAACTCTTGCTTTGAATGCAATCCAACACCCATTTTCGGAATGGGTGACGTGCGGCAACGAAATTTCGCGAAACCACCCCAAACATGAGTTTTGGACCTAAATTAGTGGATTGGGAATGTTCATTGCGAAAAACGAAGAAATGGTTCTGGTGGCAAAAACTCGAGCTTTGTATGTAACGCGACACCCGTTTTCGGAATGGGTGACGTGCGGCAACGAAATTGCGCGAAACCACCCCAAACATGAGTTTTGGACCTAAATTACTGGATTGGACATGTTCATTGCGAAAAACGAAGAAATGGTTCCGTTGGCAAAAACACGTGCTTTGTATGTACCCCGACACCCGTTTTCGGAATGGGTGACGTGCGGCAACGAAATTGCGCAAAACCGACATGAGTTTTGGACCTAAAGTAGTGGATTGGGCATGTTCGTTGCGAAAAATGAAGAAATGGTTCCGGCGGCAAAAACTCGTGCTTGTATGCTCCCCGACACCCGTTTTCGGAATGGGTGATGTGCGGCAACGAAATTGCGCGAAACCACCCCAAACATGAGTTTTAGACCTAAAGTAGTGGATTGGCCATGTTCGTTGTGAAAACCGTAGAAATGGTTCCGGTGGCAAAAACTCGTGCTTGTTTGCACCCCGACACCCGTTTTCGGAATGGGTGACGTGCGGCAACGAAATTGCGCGAAACCACCCCAAACATGAGTTTTGGACCTAAAGTAGTGGATTGGTCTTGTTCGTTGCGAAAAACGAAGAAATGGTTCGATGGCAAAAACTTGTGCTTTGTATGCACCCCGACACCCGTTTTCGGAATGTTTGACGTGCGGCAATGAAATTGCGCGAAACCACCACAAACATGTGTTTTGGACCTAAAGTAGTGGATTGGGCATGTTCGTTGCGAAAAACATAGAAATGGTTTCGGTGGCAAAAACTCGTGCTTGTATGTACCCCGACACCCGTTTTCGGAATGGGTGACGTGCAGCAACGAAATTGCGCGAAACCACCCCAAACATTAGTTTTAGACCTAAAGTAGTGGATTGGGCATGTTCGTTGCGAAAAACGAAGAAATGGTTCCGGTGGCAAAAACTCGTGCTTGTATGCACCTCGACACCCGTTTTCGGAATGGGTAACGTGCGGCAACGAAATTGCGTGAAACCACCCCAAACATGAGTTTTGGACCTAAATTAGTGGATTGGGCATGTTCGTTGCGAAAAACGAAGAAATGGTTCCGGTGGCAAAAACTCGTGCTTTGTATGCACCGCGACATCTGTTTTCGGAATGGGTGACGTGCGGCAACGAAATTGCGTGAAACCACCCCAAACATGAGTTTTGGACCTAAATTATTGAAGGGCATGTTCGTTGCGAAAAACGAAGAAATGGTTCCGGTGGCAAAAACTCGTGCTTTGTATGCACCACGACACCCGTTTTCGGAATGGGTGACGTGCGGCAACGAAATTGTGCAAAACCACCCCAAACATGAGTTTTGGACCTAAAGTAGTGGACTGGGCATGTTCATTGCGAAAAACGAAGAAATGGTTCCGGTGGCAAAAACTCGTGCTTTGTATGCAACCCGACACCCGTTTTCGGAATGGGTGACGTGCGACAACGAAATTGCGCGAAACCACCCCAAACATGAGTTTTGGACCTAAAGTAGTGGATTGGGCATGTTTGTTGCGAAAAACGAAGAAATGGTTCCGTTGGCAAAAACTCATGCTTTGTATGCACCCCGACACCCGTTTTCGGAATGGGTGACGTGCGGCAACGAAATTGCGCGAAACCACCCCAAACATGTGTTTTGGACCTAAAGTAGTGGATTGGCATGTTCGTTGCAAAAAAGGAAGAAATGGTTCTGATGTAGCTGAGGTGCCCGATCTTTCGGCGAGTAGAGATAATTCCGATTTGGCGGAAGATGACCCTTGCGATCCGACTACGACGAGCAAGCCCGAGGCGCCAATGCAATCGCTGAACCAACTCCCTGTGGTTACCGACCTTGCTGATGCGAGATCGGCCTGATCACGAAGATCGTTTCCTGTGCGCAATCGAAGAACGAACAAGAAAAAGATGCGAGCAATCTAATCTATTACTCGAGGGTGGAGTTCTGAATACACGAAGACAGCATAGATTTGCACGTATTCGAGAGTAGCTAAAGCTAATGTAAAACAAAACTCGAAGAACAAAGGAGGCGCAGCTCCTGTTTAAATAGAGAGGGGGCGCAGCCCCTAGGGACGGCCAACCCTAGGCCGTCCACTATGGGCCGCAGTTGGGCTGGTCGTCTATTCTTCTGGGCCCTCATTCTTTAGCACAATGACGAAGTTGAGATCTCTGGCACGGGCCCGAGTTATTGGCCCAGCTAATGAAGGAAGTGGCGCTTGATGTTGAGGTGCTGCTGGTGTAGTCGTACTCATAATGATGTCCTCATCATCCTCCCCTTCTTGAAGTGAAGTCGTCCTCGACGGCAACTCCTCATCCTCGGCCATATATGGTTTCAAATCTGCAACATTAAAACTAGTGGAAACACCAAATTCCGCAGGCAGGTCAAGGATATAAGCATTATCATTAATCTTTGATAGCACCTTAAAAGGACCAGCAACACGAGGCATTAATTTAGAACGGCGCAAAGTAGGAAACCGATCCTTTCTCAAGTGCAACCAAACCATATCACCTGGCTCAAAAGTAACAAGTTTTCTTCCTTTACTACCAGCAACCTGATTTTTTGCATTAGTAGCAGCAATGTTCTTTTTCGTTTGTTCATGTATGGTAATCATTTGTTCAACATGTGCAGCAGCATCTACATGTGGGGCGTTCGTAGCATTAAGTGAAATCAAATCAATAGGTGCCCTAGGGATGTAACCATAAACAATCTCGAAAGGGCACATCTTTGTAGAAGAATGCGTGGCATGATTGTAAGCAAATTCAACATGAGGCAAACAATCCTCCCAACGTCTCAAATTCTTGTCTAAAACAGCCCTAAGCATGGTAGATAAAGTTCTATTTACTACCTCAGTTTGTCCATCAGTCTGAGGGTGACAAGTAGTGCTAAACAACAATTTAGTTCCCAATTTATTCCAAAGAGATCTCCAAAAATGGCTTAGAAACTTAGCATCGCGATCAGAGACTATTGTTTTTGGAATACCATGTAAACGAATAATTTCTCTAAAGAACAATTCAGCAACAATGCTAGCATCATCAGTTTTATGACAAGGTATAAAGTGAGCCATTTTAGAGAATCTATCAACAACCACAAAAATACTATCCCTCCCCTTCTTAGTTCTAGGCAAGCCCAAAACAAAGTCCATAGAAATATCAAGCCAAGGAGAAGAAGGGACAGGCAAAGGCATATACAAACCATGGTTGTTCAACCGTGACTTAGCTTTCTGACAAGTAGTGCAGCGTGCAACAAGGCGCTCAACATCAGCGCGCATCCGAGGCCAAAAGAAGTGGGCAGCCAACACCTCATGCGTCTTGTAGACGCCAAAATGCCCCATGAGACCGCCTCCATGCACTTCCTGTAACAACAAAAGACGAACCGAGCTAGCTGGAACACACAGCTTGTTAGCGCGAAACATGAACCCATCCTGTATGTGAAATTTGCCCCATGGTATCCCATTAATACAATGGCCGAAAGCATCTTTAAAATCAGCATCGTCAACATATTGATCCTTCACAGTGTCCAAACCAAAGATTTTAAAATCTAATTGTGACAGCATGGTATAGCGACGAGACAAAGCATCAGCAATAACATTGTCCTTCCCGTTCTTGTGTTTAATAATGTAAGGAAAGGACTCAATGAATTCGACCCATTTAGCATGACGACGGTTCAGATTTGTTTGGGTACAAATTTGTTTTAAAGCCTCATGATTAGAATGAATTATGAATTCACGATGCCAAAGATAGTGCTGCCATGTATGCAAAGTGCGCACTAAAGCGTAAAGCTCCTTATCATAAGTAGAATATTTTAGACTAGCACCGCTTAATTTTTCACTAAAATAAGCAACTGGTTTTCCTTCTTGTAACAAAACAGCACCTAGCCCAATACCGCTAGCATCGCATTCAAGCTCAAAAACTTTATTAAAATCAGGCAATTGCAAGAGGGGAGCTTGGGTTAACTTATCTTTCAAAGTGTTGAACGCTACCTCCTGCGAATCCCTCCAAGCAAACGGCACATCTTTCTTTGTAAGCTCATGTAGAGGCGCTGCAATGGAGCTAAAATCACGAACAAATCTGCGATAGAAACCGGCAAGTCCAAGAAAGCTCCGAATTTGTGTGACCGTCGTCGGTGTAGGCCACTCCCGAATGGCAGCAATCTTGCTGCTATCCACCTCAATGCCCTGCGGAGTAACCACATAACCAAGAAACGAGACACGTTGCATGCAAAATGTGCACTTTTCCATGTTACCAAACAAGCGAGCAGCACGCAAAGCATCAAAAACAACACGCAAATGTTCTAAATGCTCCTCTATAGACTTGCTGTAAATAAGGATATCATCGAAATAAACAACAACAAACAAACCTATGAAGGCCCGTAGAACTTCGTTCATTAAACGCATAAAGGTGCTGGGAGCATTAGTCAATCCAAATGGCATAACCAACCATTCATATAAACCAAATTTCGTTTTAAAAGCCGTTTTCCATTCATCACCGAGTTTCATTCTAATCTGATGGTAACCGCTACGCAAATCAACCTTAGAGAAAATAACGGCACCACTAAGCTCATCTAACATATCATCAAGGCGTGGAATAGGATATCGATAACGAACTGTGATGTTATTAATAGCACGACAATCTACGCACATACGCCATGACCCATCTTTCTTTGGAACGAGTAAAACAGGAACCGAGCAAGGGCTAAGAGACTCACGAATGTAACCTTTATCAAGCAGCGTCTGCACCTGGCGCTGGATCTCCTTCGTCTCATCTGGATTTGTACGGTACGGGGCGCGGTTCGGAAGAGAAGCGCCGGGGATGAGATCGATCTGATGCTCAATGCCACGGAGGGGAGGAAGACCCGGTGGTATGTCCGTAGGAAAAACATCAGCATACTCCTGCAAAAGGTTAACAACAGCAGGGGGCATATCCAAAGACGGTGCATCATCAAGCGGAACAAGCATGCGCGAGCATACAAGTGCATAACAGGGCATATGAGCTTCATGGAGATCATCAAAATCAGCACGAGTAGCAAGTAAAACTGGAGAGTGCAACTTGATTTCAGATTTAATAGGTGCGGTTGATGTCGATTTGACTTGTTGTGCAGTTTTAGCAGCCCTAGTAAGGTCATCTTTCAAAATTTGGTCAGGGGTCATTGGATGTATAATTATTTTCTGGCCTTTAAACATGAAAGAATAATGATTTGAACAACCATAATGTAAACTATCAGTATCATATTGCCAAGGTCGACCCAATAACAAAGAGCATGCTTCCATAGGAATAACATCGCAATCAGCATAATCAGAATAAGAACCCAGCGAAAAGGGGACACGTACTAAACGTGTTACCTTTATTTTACCACCATCATTAATCCATTGAATGTGATACGGATGTGGGTGTGTGCGAGTGGGCAAGGATAATTTCTCTACCAACGCTGTACTTGCCAAATTGTTGCAGCTGCCACTATCGATGATGATGCGAATCGACCGTTCGTGCACAACGCCCTTGGTATGGAATAGAGTGTGTCGCTGATTTTTTTCGGCCTGGGCAACCTATGTGCTGAGAACACGCTGCACAACAAGACTCTCATACCTATCAGCGTCGATGGGATCAACGTGGACTTCCTCATTTTCTGCATGGTTAGTGGCAATCATAGCATGACTAGTTTCTTCAGAATCACTGGCTGAAGAGTACTCACCATTGTCACGTATAAGCAAGGTACGCTTGTTTGGGTAGTCCCGAATCATGTGCCCAAACCCTCTGCAAAGATGGCACTGAATATACCGTGTACGTCCTGTGGAAGAAGCGACGCCTTTGGCAGGGGGCGCCGCTGGCTTGGTCGTCCCTGTGTGCGGTGCAGTGCTAGGCGTAGAAGGTGCAGTGCTAGAAGGAGTTGAGCTGTGTGTCGGACCCCGGCCTGCAAAAGAGTTAGTATATGTCTTTGATCGCCGTCCCTGCACTTCACGTTCAGCTTTGCAAGCATATTCAAACAATGTGGTTATATCAAAATAATCCTTATAATCAAGTATATCCTGAATTTCCCTGTTCAAACCACCACGAAAACGTGCCATAGCAGCGTCATCCGACTCAACCAAACCACAACGAAGCATACCCTTTTGTAACTCCTGGTAATATTCCTCAACAGATTGTGAACCTTGTTGAAGACGCTGCATTTTGTTAAGCAAATCACGAGCATAATAGGAAGGAACAAATCTGTGGCGCATGGCAGTTTTTAATTGGGTCCAAGTAGTGACACTGTTAATGGGAAGTTTTTGTTTATACTCACGCCACCAAATTAAAGCAAAATCAGTAAATTCACTAATGGCAGCCTTCACTTGGCTATTAGCAGGAATATCATGGCATGAAAATTTCTGTTCTACCTCTAATTCCCAATCAAGATATGCAGCAGGATCATATTTACCATTAAAAGATGGAATTTTAAATTTAATCTTAGAAAATAAGTCATTAGGGGAATGACGAACCACACGGCGTGCACGACCACGGCGATCTCCATCGTCCAGCTCAGTGTCACCGCCGTATTCCTGCTCCATCTTTGTGGTCAACGCATCAAGGCGTGCCAGGATGGTGTCGAGTGTGGTGCGAGTCGCCGTTTGAGCAAGGTCAAGCTGGTTGAAACGCTCGGTCGTCGAAGTGACCGTTGAATCAAGCCGTTCATGCATCGTCCTAATGTCAACAGCAAGTCCATCAACTTGTCCCCTTACTTCCAGCAACTGGGCATCCACCGTGTCGTGTGCTCCTGCCATAGTTAGCGCAAACACCAAAACACCAAAAGAAGAGAAAAAACAACGACAAAAACAGGGGTGTACTGCTCACAAGGCGCTCACACTAGTGCTGTTATCAAGTTCTTATCCGTTCTTACCAAGCCACAATGGTGAACTGCAACAACAGGTGGAACCGGTGAAAGATTGGATGAGCGATTGCCTCGAGAAACAGAAACCTTCTCGTCGTAGAAATATGTGGAGTTTTGGGTAGGCTGCACTCAAGTCAAGGATTAGCACGATCAAACAATAATGCAAAGTTGAATTATAGTGCAAAACACGAAACTATATTGCTGGCCACAAGTGCAAAGGACGGATGAAACTAGCAGAATGGCAGTACCGTAAATATTGTACTAGCAAGGCCAAAAAAAGGCACTAGTAGGAATCACAGGTGATTTTGTTTTTTTTTGTATGATTTTTTTGATATTTTTCTCAGCACAAGGAGCAACAAAATAGGAGCTACACAAAGTTTCACCTAAAACAGAGTTCAGATGTGATCTACAGAAAATCAGAAAGGTCTCTAAAAAGCGTGCGAAAACTTTGACGGATTTTTTTCTTTATTTTCCTGAATTTTTTTGACAATTTTGTCGAAGCCAAACCGACCTATGGTCCGTTTGACGGCCTCAGAATGGTACTAAAGCCTTGCTACGACTTTATTATGCTCAGGTGTTTGGGAGGTGAACCATCTTGGAGTGGAGAAAACAACAAAGCAATAAAAGCTGTTGCACCCGAGATAATTTCGTAACTGCACCAAGTGCATGTTAAAGAGGGCATATCTTTCAACTCCCAAGGTTGTTTAAAGCAAATAAGTACTTGTTGGAAAGCTCTCTTCGTCTACTTTCTAGTGGATCAAGAATCAACGAGAGATCAGACACTAAGCGTGCAGAAACTGCCGAGTGAACTCCTGCTCTACCCAAGTCAATTTCGTAACTGCAGCATGCACCAAATTAAATGGAGCATAACTTTCCACTCCCAAGGTTGTTTAGTGCAAATAACTACTTGTTGGAAAGCTCTCTTCGTCTACTTTCATGTGCATCAAGAATCAATGACAGAAACCAAACGAGGCGTCTAGAAACTGCCGAGAGAGTTTCGTTCTCCATTAGAACTCCTTTCTATTCCTCTATTTAAGCAACTAGCTGCCACCAAAGAACTTGGGTTTTTGTTTGATGTAAGTTTAGCCTTTGCTACTTCCTTGTAAACGCGTGTGTCGGCTAGACCACCCGGATACTTGAAACAGAACCCCAACTCTACCAGATCCGTGAGCGTCTGCTTTTTATCTTGTTCTTGCTTGTTCTCGATTGCTTGCAGGTTCAAGGCTGTTCTTGGCACGGCAAGAGCAGCAACAACAGGAGCCGGTGTAACTATCGCTAAGGCGCAGCACCCTTGTGGTTGTTGTAGTCGGATAGCACAACGTCGACCTCCACCCCAAATCGTAGTTATCAGGAGACGGTGTACCTGTCGCTCAAGGCGCCACACCATCTTGGTTGTGGTAGTCGGGCAGCCAACGTCGTTCTCCAACAAGTTTTCCACCTCCATCATCTCTCATCGAAAGATCGGGCACCCTTCTACCCGTTGGGTTTATCAGGCAAAAACTCGTGCTTTGTATGTACCGCGACACCCGTTTTCGGAATGGGTGACGTGCGGCAACGAAATTGCGCGAAACCACCCCAAACATGAGTTTTGGACCTAAATTAATGGATTGGGCATGTTCATTGCGAAAAACGAAGAAATGGTTCCGTTGGCAAAAACACGTGCTTTGTATGTACCCCGACACCCGTTTTCGGAATGGGTGACGTACCTCAACGAAATTGCGCGAAACCGACATGAGTTTTGGACCTAAAGTAGTGGATTGGGCATGTTCGTTGCGAAAAATGAAGAAATAGTTCCGGCGGCAAAAACTCGTGCTTGTATGCACCCCGACACCCGTTTTCGGAATGGGTGACGTGCGGCAACGAAATTGCACGAAACCACCCCAAACATGAGTTTTAGACCTAAAGTAGTGGATTGGCCATGTTTCTTGCGAAAACCGAAGAAATGGTTCCGGTGGCAAAAACTCGTGCTTGTATAAACCCCGACACCCGTTTTCGGAATGGGTGACGTGCGGCAACGAAATTGCGCGAAACCACCCCAAACATGTGTTTTGGACCTAAAGTAGTGGATTGGTCTTGTTCGTTGCGAAAAACGAAGAAATGGTTCCGATGGCAAAAACTTGTGCTTTGTATGCACCCCGACACTCGTTTTCGGAATGGTTGACGTGCGGCAATGAAATTGCGCGAAACCACCACAAACATGTGTTTTGGACCTAAAGTAGTGGATTGGGCATGTTCGTTGCGAAAAACATAGAAATGGTTTTGGTGGCAAAAACTCGTGCTTCTATGCACCCCGACACCCGTTTTCGTAATGGGTGACGTGCGGCAATGAAATTACGCGAAACCACCCCAAACATTAGGTTTAGACCTAAAGTAGTGGATTGGGCATGTTCGTTGCGAAAAACGAAGAAATGGTTTCGGTGGCAAAAACTCGTGCTTGTATGCACCTCGACACCCGTTTTCGGAATGGGTGACGTACGGCAACGAAATTGCGCGAAACCACCCCAAACATGAGTTTTGGACCTAAATTAGTGGATTGGGCATGTTCGTTGCGAAAAACGAAGAAATGGTTCCGGTGGCAAAAACTCGTGCTTTGTATGCACCGCGACACCTGTTTTCGGAATGGGTGACGTGCGGCAACGAAATTGCGCGAAACCACCCCAAACATGAGTTTTGGACCTAAATTACTGAAGGGCATGTTCGTTGCGACAAACGAAGAAATGGTTCCGGTGGCAAAAACTCGTGCTTTGTATGCACTCCGACACCCGTTTTCGGAATGGGTGACGTGCGGCAACGAAATTGCGCGAAACCACCCCAAACATGAGTTTTGGACCTAAAGTAGTGGATTGGGCATGTTCATTACGAAAAACGAAGAAATGGTTTCGGTGGCAAAAACTCGTGCTTTGTATGCAACCCGACACCCGTTTTCGGAATGGGTGACGTGCGACAACGAAATTGCGCGAAACCACCCCAAACATGAGTTTTGGACCTAAAGTAGTGGATTGGGCATGTTTGTTGCGAAAAACGAAGAAATGGTTCCGTTGGCAAAAACTCATGCTTTGTATGCACCCCGACACCCGTTTTCGGAATGGGTGACGTGCGGCAACAAAATTGCGCGAAACCTCCCCAAACATGAGTTTTGGACCTAAAGTAGTGGATTGGTCTTGTTCGTTGCGAAAAACGAAGAAATGGTTCCGATGGCAAAAACTTGTGCTTTGTATGCACCCCGACACCCGTTTTCGGAATGGTTGACGTGCGGCAATGAAATTGCGCGAAACCACCACAAACATGTGTTTTGGACCTAAAGTAGTGGATTGGGCATGTTCGTTGCGAAAAACATAGAAATGGTTTCGGTGGCAAAAACTCGTGCTTGTATGCACCCCGACACCCGTTTTCGGAATGGGTGACATGCGGCAACGAAATTGCGCGAAACCACCCCAAACATTAGTTTTCACTACAGGGAATGCCTAAATTTTCGTGGGCCAAAAACCCACGAAAATAAGCTTAAACCGACGAAAATAGCATATTTTCGTCAGTATCCGCCGAAAATAAGTTCGACGAAAACAGGCAACTATTTTCGTCGGTACCGACGAAAACGATTTATTTTCGTCGGCTTCCAGAAGGCCGACGAACATCGTTGGTCGGCTTACTATTTTCGTCGGCCACGTTGGCCGACGAAAATATCTAGGCGTATTTTCGTCGGCACCACCCAGGCTGACGAAAATAGCTGGGGAGTATTTTCGTCGGCCAACGCCCAGGCCGACGAAAATATCTGGGCGTATTTTCGTCGGCCACCACCCAGGCCGACGAAAATTCAGGATACCCTCCCAAAACAGATTTTTTTGCACCTTTTATTAATTCACAGCAAAATAAACATATACACAATCACATATACAGATTTCACAAGCAATACAGTTTTCACAAACAACATTCACAAGCATGCACTCTTCACAAACAACATTCACAAACATATTCCATACATAGTCCATACATAGTTTCAATAGCATAATCACATCCATAATAAAGTCTATACGCGGGTGTGTGGCGGCGCGGGCGTGCTCTGCGGGCGGCTCGCCGCCGCGCGGGTGTGTGGCGGCGCGGGAGTGCGGCGGCGCGGGCGTGCGGCGACGGGGGCGAGCTATGCGGGCTGTGGGCGGCGTGCGGCTCGCCGGCGGCGCGGGCGTGCTCTGCGGGCGGCGTGCGTCGTGCGGCGGCGCGTCGATTGGAAGCGTTTGAAACGACCGAGAGAAAGCCGAGCGACGATGTAGGGCCACTATTTTCGTCGGCCTCAGTGAGGCCGACGAAAATAGTGGTCGTACATCGACGTATTTTCGTCGGTTGTGCCCTAGGCCCACGAAATTACCATTATTTTCGTCGGCCTCGAGACCGACGAAAATAATTTCTGTATTTTCGTGGGCCTGCCGACGAAAATATTGACGAGCCCACGAAAATACTCCTTATTTTCGTCGGCCTAGGGGCCGACGAAAATATCCCGGCCCACGAAAATTTAGGTGTTTCCTGTAGTGTTTAGACCTAAAGTAGTGGATTGGGCATGTTCGTTGCGAAAAACGAAGAAATGGTTCCGGTGGCAAAAACTCGTGCTTGTATGCACCTCGACACCCGTTTTCGGAATGGGTGACGTGCGGCTACGAAATTGCGCGAAACGACCCCAAACATGAGTTTTGGACCTAAACTAGTGGATTGGGCATGTTCGTTGCGAAAAACGAAGAAATGGTTCCGGTGGCAAAAACTCGTGCTTTGTATGCACCGCGACACCTGTTTTCGGAATGGGTGACGTGCGGCAACGAAATTGCGCGAAACCACCCCAAACATGAGTTTTGGACCTAAATTACTGAAGGGCATGTTCGTTGCGAAAAACGAAGAAATGGTTCCGGTGGCAAAAACTCGTGCTTTGTATGCACCCCGACACCCGTTTTCGGAATGGGTGACGTGCGGCAAAGAAATTGCACGAAACCACCCCAAACATGAGTTTTGGACCTAAAGTAGTGGATTGGGCATGTTCATTGTGAAAAACGAAGAAATGGTTCCGGTGGGAAAAACTCGTGCTTTGTATGCAACCTGACACCCCGTTTTCGGAATGGGTGACGTGCGACAACGAAATTGCGTGAAACCACCCCAAACATGAGTTTTGGACCTAAAGTAGTGGATTGGGCATGTTTGTTGCGAAAAACGAAGAAATGGTTCCGTTGGCAAAAACTCATGCTTTGTATGCACCTCGACACCCGTTTTCGGAATGGGTGACGTGCGGCAACGAAATTGCGCGAAACCACCCCAAACATGTGTTTTGGACCTAAAGTATGGATTGGGCATGTTCGTTGCGAAAAACGAAGAAATGGTTCCGGTGGCAAAAACTCGTGCTTTGTATGCACCGCGAGACCCGTTTTCGGAATGGGTGACGTGCGGCAACGAAATTGCGCGAAACCACCCCAAACTTGAGTTTTGGACCTAAAGTAGTGGATTGGGCATGTTCATTGCGAAAAACGAAGAAATGGTTCCGATGGCAAAAACTCGTGCTTTGTATGCACCGCGACACCCGTTTTCGGAATGAGTGACGTGCGGCAATGAAATTGCGCGAAACCACCCCAAACATGAGTTTTGGACCTAAAGTAGTGGATTGGGTATGTTCGTTGCAAAAAACGAAGAAATGGTTCCGGTGGCAAAAACTCGTGCTTTGAATGCAATCCAACACCCATTTTCGGAATGGGTGACGTGCAGCAACGAAATTGCGCGAAACCACCCTAAACATGAGTTTTGGACCTAAATTAGTGGATTGGGCATGTTCATTGCGAAAAACGAAGAAATGGTTCTGGTGGCAAAAACTCGTGCTTTGTATGTACCGCGACACCCGTTTTCGGAATGGGTGACATGCGGCAACGAAATTGCGCGAAACCACCCCAAACATGAGTTTTGGACCTAAATTACTGGATCGGGCATGTTCATTGCGAAAAACGAAGAAATGGTTCCGTTGGCAGAAACACGTGCTTTGTATGTACCCCGACACCCGTTTTCCGAATGGGTGACGTGCGGCAATGAAATTGCGCGAAACCGACATGAGTTTTGGACCTAAAGTAGTGGATTGGGCATGTTCGTTGCGAAAAATGAAGAAATGGTTCCGGCGGCAAAAACTCGTGCTTGTATGCACCCCGACACCCGTTTTCGGAATGGGTGACGTGCGGCAACGAAATTGCGCGAAACCACCCCAAACATGAGTTTTAGACCTAAAGTAGTGGATTGGCCATGTTCGTTGCGAAAACCGAAGAAATGGTTCCGGTGGCAAAAACTCGTGCTTGTATGCACCCCGACACCCGTTTTCGGAATGGGTGACGTGCGGCAACGAAATTGCGCGAAACCACCCCAAACATGAGTTTTGGACCTAAAGTAGTGGATTGGTCTTGTTCGTTGCGAAAAACGAAGAAATGGTTCCGATGGCAAAAACTTGTGCTTTGTATGGACCTCGACACCCGTTTTCGGAATGGTTGACGTGCGGCAATGAAATTGCGCGAAACCACCACAAACATGTGTTTTGGACCTAAAGTAGTGGATTGGGCATGTTCGTTGCGAAAAACATAGAAATGGTTTCGGTGGCAAAAACTCGTGCTTGTATACACCCCGACACCCGTTTTCGGAATGGGTGACGTGCGGCAACCAAATTGCGCGAAACGACCCCAAACATTAGTTTTGGACCTAAAGTAGTGGATTGGGCATGTTCGTTGCGAAAAACGAATAAATGGTTCCGGTGGCAAAAACTCGTGCTTGTATGCACCTCGACACCCGTTTTCGGAATGGGTGACGTGCGGCAACGAAATTGTGCGAAAACACCCCAAACATGAGTTTTGGACCTAAATTAGTGGATTGGGCATGTTCGTTGCGGAAAACGAAGAAATGGTTCCGGTGGCAAAAACTCGTGCTTTGTATGCACCGCGACACCTGTTTTTGGAATGGGTGACGTGCGGCAACGAAATTGGGCGAAACCACCCCAAACATGAGTTTTGGACCTAAATTACTGAAGGGCATGTTCGTTGCGAAAAACGAAGAAATGGTTCCGGTGGCAAAAACTCGTGCTTTGTATGCACCCCGACACCCGTTTTCGGAATGGGTGACGTGCGGCAACGAAATTGCGCGAAACCACCCCAAACATGAGTTTTGGACCTAAAGTAGTGGACTGGGCATGTTCATTGCGAAAAACGAAGAAATGGTTCCGGTGGCAAAAACTCGTGCTTGTATGCACCCCGACACCCGTTTTCGGAATGGGTTACGTGCGGCAACGAAATTGCGCGAAACCACCCCAAACATGAGTTTTGGACCTAAAGTAGTGGATTGGGAATGTTCGTTGCGAAAAACGAAGAAATGGTTCCGGTGGCAAAAACTCATGCTTTGTATGCACCTCGAGACCCGTTTTCGGAATGGGTGACGTGCGGCAACGAAATTGCGTGAAACCACCCCAAACATGAGTTTTGGACCTAAAGTAGTGGACTGGGCATGTTCGTTGCGAAAAACGAAGAAATGGTTCCGGTGGCAAAAACTCGTGCTTGTATGCACCCCGACACCCGTTTTCGGAATGGGTGACGTGTGGCAACGAAATTGTGCGAAACCACCCCAAACATGAGTTTTGGACTTAAAGTAGTGGATTAGGCAAGTTCGTTGCGAAAAATGAAGAAATGGTTCTAGTGGCAAAAACTCGTGCTTGTATGCACCCGTTTTCGGAATGGGTGACGTGCGGCAACGAAATTGCGCGAAACCGACATGAGTTTTGGACCTAAAGTAGTGGATTGTGCATTTTCTTGCGAAAAACCAAGAAATGGTTCCGTTGGCAAAAACTCATGCTTTGTATGCACCCCGACACCCGTTTTCGGAATGGGTGACGTGCGGCAACAAAATTGGGCGAAACTACCACAAACATGTGTTTTGGACCTAAAGTAGTGGATTGGGCATGTTCGTTGCGAAAAATGAAGAAATGGTTCCGGTGGCAAAAACTCGTGCTTTGTATGCACCGCGACACCCGTTTTCGGAATGAGTGACGTGCGGCAATGAAATTGCACGAAACCACCCCAAACTTGAGTTTTGGACCTAAAGTAGTGGATTGGGCATGTTCGTTGCGAAAAACGAAGAAATGCTTCCGATGGCAAAAACTCGTGCTTTGTATGCACCACGACACCCGTTTTCGGAATGAGTGACGTGCGGCAATGAATTGCGCGAAACCACCCCAAACATGAGTTTTGGACCTAAAGTAGAGGATTGGGCATGTTTGTTGCGAAAAACGAAGAAATGGTTCCGGTGGCAAAAACTCGTGCTTTGAATGCAATCCAACACCCATTTTCGGAATGGGTGACGTGCGGCAACGAAATTGCGCGAAACCACCCCAAACATGAGTTTTGGACCTAAATTAGTGGATTGGGCACGTTCATTGCGAAAAACGAAGAAATGGTTCTGGTGGCAAAAACTCGTGCTTTGTATGTACCGCGACACCCGTTTTCGGAATGGGTGACGTGCGGCAACGAAATTGCGCGAAACCACCCCAAACATGAGTTTTGGACCTAAATTACTGGATCGGGCATGTTCATTGCGAAAAACGAAGAAATGGTTCCGTTGGCAAAAACACGTGCTTTGTATGTACCCCGACACCCGTTTTCCGAATGGGTGACGTTCGGAAACGAAATTGCGCGAAACCGACATGAGTTTTGGACCTAAAGTAGTGGATTGGGCATGTTCGTTGCGAAAAATGAAGAAATGGTTCCGGCGGCAAAAACTCGTGCTTGTATGCACCCCGACACCCGTTTTCGGAATGGGTGACGTGCGGCAACGAAATTGCGCGAAACCACCCCAAACATGAGTTTTAGACCTAAAGTAGTGGATTGGCCATGTTCGTTGCGAAAACCGAAGAAATGGTTCCGGTGTCAAAAACTCGTGCTTGTATGCACCCCGACACCCGTTTTTGGAATGGGTGACGTGCGGCAACGAAATTGCGCGAAACCACCCAAAACATGAGTTTTGGACCTAAAGTAGTGGATTGGTCTTGTTCGTTGCGAAAAACGAAGAAATGGTTCTGATGGCAAAAACTTGTGTTTTGTATGCACCCCAACACCCGTTTTCGGAATGGTTGACGTGCGGCAATGAAATTGCGCGAAACCACCACAAACATGTGTTTTGGACCTAAAGTAGTGGATTGGGCATCTTCGTTGCGAAAAACATAGAAATGGTTTCGGTGGCAAAAACTCGTGCTTGTATACACCCCGACACCCGTTTTCGGAATGGGTGATGTGCGGCAACGAAATTGCGCGAAACCACCCCAAACATTAGTTTTGGACCTAAAGTAGTGGATTGGGCATGTTCGTTGCGAAAAACGAATAAATGGTTCCGGTGGCAAAAACTCGTGCTTGTATGCACCTCGACACCCATTTTCGGAATGGGTGACGTGCGGCAACGAAATTGCGCGAAACCACCCCAAACATGAGTTTTGGACCTAAATTAGTGGATTGGGCATGTTCGTTGCGAAAAACGAAGAAATGGTTCCGGTGGCAAAAACTCGTGCTTTGTATGCACCGCGACACCTGTTTTCGGAATGGGTGACGTGCGGCAACGAAATTGCGCGCAACCACCCCAAACATGAGTTTTGGACCTAAATTACTGAAGGGCATGTTCGTTGCGAAAAACGAAGAAATGGTTCCGGTGGCAAAAACTCGTGCTTGTATGCACCCCGACACCCGTTTTCGGAATGGGTGACGTGTGGCAACGAAATTGTGCGAAACCACCCCAAACATGTGTTTTGGACCTAAAGTAGTGGATTGGGCATGTTCGTTGCGAAAAACGAAGAAATGGTTCCGGTGGCAAAAACTCGTGCTTGTATGCACCTCGACACTCGTTTTCGGAATGGGTGACGTAAGGCAACGAAATTGCGCGAAACCACCCCAAACATGAGTTTTGGACCTAAATTAGTGGATTGGGCATGTTCGTTGTGAAAAACGAAGAAATGGTTCCGGTGGCAAAAACTCGTGCTTTGTATGCACCGCGACACCTGTTTTCGGAATGGGTGACGTGCGGCAACGAAATTGCACGAAACCACCCCAACCATGAGTTTTGGACCTAAATTACTAGATTGGGCATGTTCGTTGCGAAAAACGAAGAAATGGTTCCGGTGGCAAAAACTCGTGCTTGTATGCACCTCGATACCCGTTTTCGGAATGGGTGACGTGCGGCAACGAAATTGCGCGAAACCGCCCCAAACATGAGTTTTGGACCTAAATTAGTGGATTGGGCATGTTCGTTGTGAAAAACGAAGAAATGATTCCGGTGGCAAAAACTCGTGCTTTGTATGCACCACGACACCTGTTTTCGGAATGGGTCACGTGCGGCAACGAAATTGCGCGAAACCACCCCAAACATGAGTTTTGGACCTAAATTACTGAAGGGCATGTTCGTTGCGAAAAACGAAGAAATGGTTCCGGTGGCAAAAACTCGTGCTTTGTATGCACCCCGACACCCGTTTTCGGAATGGGTGACGTGCGGCAACAAAATTGCGCGAAACCACCCCAAACATGAGTTTTGGACCTAAAGTAGTGGACTGGGCATGTTCATTGCGAAAAACGAAGAAATGGTTCCGGTGGCAAAAACTCGTGCTTTGTATGCAACCCGACACCCGTTTTCGGAATGGGTGACGTGCGACAACGAAATTGCGCGAAACCACCCCAAACATGAGTTTTGGACCTAAAGTAGTGGATTGGGCATTTTGTTGCGAAAAACGAAGAAATGGTTCCGTTGGCAAAAACTCATGCTTTGTATGGACCCCGACACCCGTTTTCGGAATGGGTGACGTGCGGCAACGAAATTGCGCGAAACCACCCCAAACATGTGTTTTGGACCTAAAGTAGTGGATTGGGCATGTTCGTTGCGAAAAACAAAGAAATGGTTCCGGTGGCAAAAACTCGTGCTTGTATGCACCCCGACACCCGTTTTCGGAATGGGTGACGTGCGACAACGAAATTGCGCGAAACCACCCCAAACATGTGTTTTGGACCTAAAGTAGTGGATTGGGCATGTTCGTTGCGAAAAACGAAGAAATGGTTCCGGTGGCAAAAACTCGTGCTTTGTATGCACCGCGACACCCGTTTTCGGAATGAGTGATGTGCGGCAATGAAATTGCGCGAAACCACCCCAAACATGAGTTTTGGACCTAAAGTAGTGGATTGGGCATGTTCGTTGCGAAAAACGAAGAAATGCTTCCGATGGCAAAAACTCGTGCTTTGTATGCACCGCGACACCCGTTTTCGGAATGAGTGACGTGCGGCAATGAAATTGCGCGAAACCACCCCAAACATGAGTTTTGGACCTAAAGTAGTGGATTGAGCATGTTCGTTGCGAAAAACGAAGAAATGGTTCCGGTGGCAAACACTCGTGCTTTGAATGCAATCCAACACCCATTTTCGGAATGGTTGACGTGCGGCAACGAAATTGCGCGAAACCACCCCAAACATGAGTTTTGGACCTAAATTAGTGGATTGGGCATGTTCATTGCGAAAAACGAAGAAATGGTTCTGGTGGCAAAAACTCGTGCTTTGTATGTACCGCGACACCCGTTTTCGGAATGGGTGACGTGCGGCAACGAAATTGCGCGAAACCACCCCAAACATAAGTTTTGGACCTAAATTACAGGATCGGGCATGTTCATTGCGAAAAACGAAGAAATGGTTCCGTTGGCAAAAACACGTGCTTTGTATGTACCCCGACACCCGTTTTCCGAATGGGTGACGTGCGGCAACGAAATTGCGCGAAACCGACATGAGTTTTGGACCTAAAGTAGTGGATTGGGCATCTTCATTGCGAAAAATGAAGAAATGGTTCCGGCGGCAAAAACTCGTGCTTGTATGCACCCCGACACCCGTTTTCGGAATGTGTGACGTGCGGCAACGAAATTGCGCGAAACCACCCCAAACATGAGTTTTAGACCTAAAGTAGTGGATTGGCCATGTTCGTTGCGAAAACCGAAGAAATGGTTCCGGTGGCAAAAACTCGTGCTTGTATGCACCCCGACACCCGTTTTCGGAATGGGTGACGTGCGGCAACGAAATTGCGCGAAACCACCCCAAACATGAGTTTTGGACCTAAAGTAGTGGATTGCTCTTGTTCGTTGCGAAAAACGAAGAAATGGTTCCGATGGCAAAAACTTGTGCTTTGTATGCACCCCGACACCCGTTTTTGGAATGGTTGACGTGCGGCAATGAAATTGCGCGAAACCACCACAAACATGTGTTTTGGACCTAAAGTAGTGGATTGGGCATGTTCGTTGAGAAAAACATAGAAATGGTTTCGGTGGCAAAAACTCGTGCTTGTATACACCCCGACACCCGTTTTCGGAATGGGTGACGTGATGTAGCTGAGGTGCCCGATCTTTCGGCGAGTAGAGATAATTCCGATTTGGCGGAAGATGACCCTTGCGATCCGACTACGACGAGCAAGCCCGAGGCGCCAATGCAATCGCTGAACCAACTCCCTGTGGTTACCGACCTTGCTGATGCGAGATCGGCCTGATCACGAAGATCGTTTCCTGTGCGCAATCGAAGAACGAACAAGAAAAAGATGCGAGCAATCTAATCTATTACTCGAGGGTGGAGTTCTGAATACACGAAGACAGCGCAGATTTGCACGTATTCGAGAGTAGCTAAAGCTAATGTAAAACAAAACTCGAAGAACAAAGGAGGCGCAGCTCCTGTTTAAATAGAGAGGGGGCGCAGCCCCTAGGGACGGCCAACCCTAGGTCGTCCACTAAGGGCCGCAGTTGGGCTGGTCGTCTATTCTTCTGGGCCCTCATTCTTTAGCACAATGACGAAGTTAAGATCTCTGGCACGGGCCCGAGTGATTGGCCCAACTAATGAAGGAAGTGGCGCTTGATGTTGAGGTGCTGCTGGTGTAGTCGTACTCATAGTGATGTCCTCATCATCCTCCCCTTCTTGAAGTGAAGTCGTCCTCGACGGCAACTCCTCATCCTCGGCCATATATGGTTTCAAATCTGCAACATTAAAACTAGTGGAAACACCAAATTCCGCAGGCAGGTCAAGGATATAAGCATTATCATTAATCTTTGTTAGCACCTTAAAAGGACCAGCAGCACGAGGCATTAATTTAGAACGGCGCAAAGTAGGAAACCGATCCTTTCTCAAGTGCAACCAAACCATATCACCTGGCTCAAAAGTAACAAGTTTTCTTCCTTTACTACCAGCAACCTGATTTTTTGCATTAGTAGCAGCAATGTTCTTTTTCGTTTGTTCATGTATGGTAATCATTTGTTCAACATGTGAAGCAGCATCTACATGTGGGGCGTTTGTAGCATTAAGTGAAATCAAATCAATAGGTGCCCTAGGGATGTAACCATAAACAATCTCGAAAGGGCACATCTTTGTAGAAGAATGTGTGGCATGATTGTAAGCAAATTCAACATGAGGCAAACAATCCTCCCAACGTCTCAAATTCTTGTCTAAAACAGCCCTAAGCATGGTAGATAAAGTTCTATTTACTACCTCAGTTTGTCCATCAGTCTGAGGGTGACAAGTAGTGCTAAACAACAATTTAGTTCCCAATTTATTCCAAAGAGATCTCCAAAAATGGCTTAGAAACTTAGCATCGCGATCAGAGACTATTGTTTTTGGAATACCATGTAAACGAATAATTTCTCTAAAGAACAATTCAGCAACAATGCTAGCATCATCAGTTTTATGACAAGGTATAAAGTGAGCCATTTTAGAGAATCTATCAACAACCACAAAAATACTATCCCTCCCCTTCTTAGTTCTAGGCAAGCCCAAAACAAAGTCCATAGAAATATCAAGCCAAGGAGAAGAAGGGACAGGCAAAGGCATATACAAACCATGGTTGTTCAACCGTGACTTAGCTTTCTGACAAGTAGTGCAGCGTGCAACAAGGCGCTCAACATCAGCGCGCATCCGAGGCCAAAAGAAGTGGGCAGCCAACACCTCATGCGTCTTGTAGACGCCAAAATGCCCCATGAGACCGCCTCCATGCGCTTCCTGTAACAACAAAAGACGAACCGAGCTAGCTGGAACACACAGCTTGTTAGCGCGAAACAGGAACCCATCCTGTATGTGAAATTTGCCCCATGGTATCCCATTAATACAATGGCCGAAAGCATCTTTAAAATCAGCATCGTCAACATATTGATCCTTCACAGTGTCCAAACCAAAGATTTTAAAATCTAATTGTGACAGCATGGTATAGCGACGAGACAAAGCATCAGCAATAACATTGTCCTTCCCGTTCTTGTGTTTAATAATGTAAGGAAAGGACTCAATGAATTCGACCCATTTAGCATGACGACGGTTCAGATTTGTTTGGGTACGAATATGTTTTAAAGCCTCATGATCAGAATGAATTATGAATTCACGATGCCAAAGATAGTGCTGCCATGTATGCAAAGTGCGCACTAAAGCGTAAAGCTCCTTATCATAAGTAGAATATTTTAGACTAGCACCGCTTAATTTTTCACTAAAATAAGCAACTGGTTTTCCTTCTTGTAACAAAATAGCACCTAGCCCAATACCGCTAGCATCGCATTGAAGCTCAAAAACTTTATTAAAATCAGGCAATTGCCAGCTTGGGTTAACTTATCTTTCAAAGTGTTGAACGCTACCTCCTGCGAATCACTCCAAGCAAACGGCACATCTTTCTTTGTAAGCTCATGTAGAGGCGCTGCAATGGAGCTAAAATCACGAACAAATCTGCGGTAGAAACCAGCAAGTCCAAGAAAGCTCCGAATTTGTGTGACCGTCGTCGGTGTAGGCCACTCCCGAATGGCAGCAATCTTGCTGCTATCCACCTCATTGCCCTCCGGAGTAACCACATAACCAAGAAACGAGACTCGTTGCGTGCAAAATGTGCACTTTTCCATGTTACCAAACAAGCGAGCAGCACGCAAAGCATCAAAAACAGCACGCAAATGTTCTAAATGCTCCTCTATAGACTTGCTGTAAATAAGGATATCATCGAAATAAACAACAACAAACAAACCTATGAAGGCCCGTAGAACTTCGTTCATTAAACGCATAAAGGTGCTGGGAGCATTAGTCAATCCAAATGGCATAACCAACCATTCATATAAACCAAATTTCGTTTTAAAAGCCGTTTTCCATTCATCACCGAGTTTCATTCTAATCTGATGGTAACTGCTACGCAAATCAACCTTAGAGAAAATAACGGCACCACTAAGCTCATCTAACATATCATCAAGGTGTGGAATAGGATATCGATAACGAACTGTGATGTTATTAATAGCACGACAATCTACGCACATACGCCATGACCCATCTTTCTTTGGAACGAGTAAAACAGGAACCGAGCAAGGGCTAAGAGACTCACGAATGTAACCTTTATCAAGCAGCGTCTACACCTGGCGCTGGATCTCCTTCGTCTCATCTGGATTTGTACGGTACGGGGCACGGTTCGGAAGAGAAGCGCCGGGGATGAGATCGATCTGATGCTCAATGCCACGGAGGGGAGGAAGACCCGGTGGTATGTCCGTAGGAAAAACATCAGCATACTCCTGCAAAAGGTTAACAACAGCAGGGGGTATATCCAAAGACGGTGCATCATCAAGCGGAACAAGCATGCGCGAGCATACAAGTGCATAACAGGGCATATGAGCTTCATGGAGATCATCAAAATCAGCACGAGTAGCAAGTAAAACAGGAGAGTGCAACTTGATTTCAGATTTGATAGGTCCGGCTGATGTCGATTTGACTTGTTGTGCAGTTTTAGCAGCCCTAGTAAGGTGATTTCAAAATTTGGTCAGGGGTCATTGGATGTATAATTATTTTCTGTCCATTAAACATGAAAGAATAATGATTTGAACGACCATGATGTAAACTATCAGTATCATATTGCCAAGGTCGACCCAATAACAAAGAGCATGCTTCCATAGGAATAACATCGCAATCAGCATAATCAGAATAAGAACCCAGCGAAAAGGGGACACGTACCGAACGTGTTACCTTTATTTTACCACCATCATTAAGCCATTGAATGTGATACGGATGTGGGTGTGTGCGAGTGGGCAAGGATAATTTCTCTACCAACGCTGTACTTGCCAAATTGTTGCAGCTGCCACTATCGATGATGATGCGAATCGACCGTTCGTGCACAACGCCCTTGGTATGGAATAGAGTGTGTCGCTGATTTTTTTCGGCCTGGGCAACCTGTGTGTTGAGAACACGCTGCACAACAAGACTCTCATACCTATCGGCGTCGATGGGATCAACGTGGACTTCCTCATTTTCTGCATGGTTAGTGGCAATCATAGCATGACTAGTTTCTTCAGAATCACTGGCTGAAGAGTACTCACCATTGTCACGTATAAGCAAGGTACGCTTGTTTGGGCAGTCCCGAATCATGTGCCCAAACCCTCTGCAACGATGGCACTGAATATCCCGTGTACGTCCTGTGGAAGAAGCGACGCCTTTGGCAGGGGGCGCCGCTGGCTTGGTCGTCCCTGTGCGCGGTGCAGTGCTAGGCGTAGAAGGTGCAGTGCTAGAAGGAGTTGAGCTGTGTGTCGGACCCCGGCCTGCAAAAGAGTTAGTATATGTCTTTGATCGCCGTCCCTGCACTTCACGTTCAGCTTTGCAAGCATATTCAAACAATGTGGTTATATCAAAATAATCCTTATAATCAAGTATATCCTGAATTTCCCTGTTCAAACCACCACGAAAACGTGCCATAGCAGCGTCATCCGACTCAACCAAACCACAACGAAGCATACCCTTTTGTAACTCCTGGTAATATTCCTCAACAGATTGTGAACCTTGTTGAAAACGCTGCATTTTGTTAAGCAAATCACGAGCATAATAGGAAGGAACAAATCTGTGGCGCATGGCAGTTTTTAATTGGGTCTAAGTAGTGACACTGTTAAAGGGAAGTTTTTGTTTATACTTACGCCACCAAATTAAAGCAAAATCAGTAAATTCACTAATGGCAGCCTTCACTTGGCTATTAGCAGGAATATCATGGCATGAAAATTTCTGTTCTACCTCTAATTCCCAATCAAGATATGCAGCAGGATTATATTGATGAGGACATCAACACCAACACGAGCACATCTACACCAGCAGCACCTTCTCCAGCCCAGGCACCATCTTCCCCAGTCCAGGCGCCACCCCTTCCACCTGGGCAAGTGACTCGGGCCCGTGCAAGAGAATTGAACTACATCATGCTGTTAAAGAACGAAGGCCCGGAAGAATAGACGACCAGCCCAACTGCGGCCCATAATGGACGACCTAGGGTTGGCCGCCCCTAGGGGCTGCGCCCCCTCTCTATTTATCCAGGAGTTGCGCCTCCTTTATTTCTTGAGTTTTGTTTTACGTTAGCTTTAGCTACTCTCGAACACGCGCAAATCTGCGCTGTCTTCGTGTATTCAGAACTCCACCCTCGAGTAATAGATTAGATTGCTCGCATCTTTTTCTTGTTCGTTCTTCGATTGCGCACAGGAAACGATCTTTGTGATCAGGCCGATCTCGCATCAGCAAGGTCGGTAACCACAGGGAGTTGGTTCAGCGATTGCATTGGCGCCTCGGGCTTGCTCGTCGTAGTCGGATCGCAAGGGTCATCTTTCGCCAAATCGGAATTATCTCTACTCGCCGAAAGATCGGGCACCTCAGCTACATCAATTGGTATCAGATTTACAGGTTGATCGGTGAGTTTATCGAGTGTTTTTTCTCCTACAGTCCACAAAACCACATAAAAATTCAGGTTAGACCTTATACCAGCACCCTTTTGAGCCTCGCACCTTCTTTCAATAATTTGCATTGTTGAATTTGTGTGCTTTCGCGTCATTTGTTGCTGGTCGCATTGTGTTTTTTTTCTCACCATCCTTCTTCCTTGTTTTTCTCCTTCGGTTACATCAAACCCTAGCGCGCCGCAGCCATCTTCCTTGTTTTTCTCCTTCGGTTACATCAAACCCTAGCGCGCCGCAACCATCTTCCTTGTTTCTCTCCTTCGGTTACAACAAACCGAGTCAACGCCACAAACCGAGTCAACGCCGCTTCCTTGTTTTTTCCTTCGGTTACGTCAAAAAAAACAGAAAAAAGAAAAAAAAGAAAAAGAAAGTGAAAGGATAGAACCAGAGAACAAACAAAAAAATAGGGAAAGGAAACAAAGCGGTTGTCTCATCTCGGTCGTTTTAACTATAACTTGAGGTACCTTCCTTAAACCGGGCATAACTTTTCGCTCGGTTGTCCAAAAAATCTGAAATTTTTACAGGAGCTTGTTGACACCATTCTGAGGCCGTCAAACGGACCATAGGTCGGTTTGGCTTTGACAAAATTGTCAAAAAAATTCAGGAAAATAAAGAAAAAAAATCCGTCAAAGTTTTCGCACGCTTTTTAGAGACCTTTCTGATTTTCTGTAGATCACATCTGAACTCTGTTTTAGGTGAAACTTTGTGTAGCACCTATTTTGTTGCTCCTTGTGCTGAGAAAAATATCAAAAAATTTATACAAAAAAAAAAACAAAATCACCTGTGATTCCTACTAGTGCCTTTTTGGCCTCGCTAGTACAATATTTACGGTACTACCATTCTGCTAGTTCCATCCGTCCTTTGCACTTGTGGCCAGCAATATAGTTTCGTGTTTTGCACTATAATTCAACTTTGCATTATTGTTTGATCGTGCTAATCCTTGACTTGAGTGCAGCCTACCCAAAACTCCACATATTTCTATGACGAGAAGGTTTCTGTTTCTCCAGGCAATCGCTCATCCAATCTTTCACCGGTTCCACCTGTTGGTTGCAGTTCACCACTGTGGCTTGGTAAGAACGGATAAGAACTTGATAACATCACTAGTGTGCGCGCCTTGTGAGCAGTACACCCCTGTTTTTGTCGTTGTTTTTTTCTCTTCTTTTGGTGTTTTGGTGTTTGCGCTAACTATGGCAGGAGCACACGACACGGTGGATGCCCAGTTGCTGGAAGTAAGGCGACAAGTTGATGGACTTGCTGATGACATTAGGACGATGCATGAACGGCTTGATTCAACGGTCACTTCGACGACCGAGCGTTTCAACCAGCTTGACCTTGCTCAAACGGCGACTCGCACCACACTCGACACCATCCTGGCACGCCTTGATGCGTTGACCACAAAGATGGAGCAGGACTACGGCGGTGACACTGAGTGGGACGATGGAGATCGCCGTGGTCGTGCACGCCGTGTGGTTCGTCATCCCCCTAATGACTTATTTTCTAAGATTAAATTTAAAATTCCACCTTTTAATGGCAAATATGATCCTGCTGCATATCTTGATTGGGAGTTAGAGGTTGAACAAAAATTTTCATGCCATGATATTGCTGCACATTCTCAGGTTAAAGCTGCTATTAGTGAATTTACTGATTTTGCTTTAATTTGGTGGCGTGAGTTTAAAATAAAACATCCCACTACCATTCCAACCACTTGGGATCAGTTGAAAGCTGCGATGCGACATCGATTTGTGCCTTCGTATTATGCTCGTGATTTGCTTAATAAAATGCAGCGTTTTCAGCAAGGTTCTCAATCTGTTGAGGACTATTTCCAGGAGTTACAAAAAGGTATGATTCGTTGTGGGATATTAGAGGACAACGACGCTGCTATGGCACGTTTTCGTGGTGGTTTAAACCGCGAAATCCAAGATATACTTGATTATAAGGAATATTATGATATGACTACTTTATTTGAATATGCTTGCAAAGCTGAACGTGAAGTGCAGGGACGCCGCTCGAAGCCATATTCTAACCCTTTTGCAGGACGAAGCTCGACATCCACCTCAGCACCAGTTCCCCCTGCGCCATCCACGTCCACCACTACTCCACGCGAGAAGACGACCAAACCAGCCAGCACTGCCCCACCCACAGGTCGTACACGGGATATTCAGTGTCATCGCTGTAGAGGATTTGGCCATGTGATTCGGGACTGCCCAAACAAGCGCACTTTGCTCATTCGTGACGATGGTGAGTACTCTTCCGCTAGTGGTTCTGAAGAAATTGAACATGCACTACTTGCCACTGACCATGCAGCTAAGGCGGAGGTACATGTCAACCCGGGCGACGCTGATAGGTATGAAAGTCTTGTTGTGCAGCGTGTTCTCAGTACACAGGTCGCTTTGCCCTAGAAGAATCAGCGACACACTCTGTTCCATACAAAGGGTGTTGTGCAGGAGCGGTCAATTCGCATCATTATCGACAGCGGCAGTTGCAACAATTTGGCGAGTACCATGCTGGTCGAAAAGTTATCGTTACCCACTCGTAAGTATCCAAACCCATATCACATTCAATGGCTTAATGATGGTGGTAAAATAAAAATCACACGTTCTGTGCGCGTTCCTTTCTCCATGGGTGCTTATTCTGATTTTATTGATTGTGATGTTATTCCCATGGAAGCATGCTCTTTGTTACTTGGTCGACCTTGGCAATATGATACTGATAGCTTGCATCATGGTCGTTCGAATTATTATTCTTTCATTTTTAAGGGTCAGAAAATAATTATACATCCAATGACACCTGAACAAATTGTTAAAGATGATCTTGCCCGAGCTGCTATAACTGCTAAACAACTTGATCCATCGCCCTTTGTTCCTTCTGAAATCAAGTTGAAGGCTCCTGTTTTACTTGCTACACGTGCTGATTTTGATGATCTACACGGTGCTCATTTGCCATGCTATGCACTTATATGCTCTAGTGTCCTCATTTCACTTGATGATGCACCATCTTTGGCTATTCCCCCTATGGTTGCTAACCTTTTGCAGGAGTACGCTGATATCTTTCCCAAAGACTTACCACCGGGTCTCCCACCACTTCGTGGCATTGAGCACCAGATCGACCTCATTCCCGGCGCACAGCTTCCGAACCGCGCACCGTACCGTACAAATCCGGATGAGACGAAGGAGATTCAGCGCCAGGTACAGGCGTTGCTTGACAAGGGATACATTCGTGAGTCTCTTAGCCCTTGCTCTGTTCCTGTGTTACTTGTTCCCAAGAAAGATGGGTCATGGCGTATGTGTGTAGACTGTCGTGCTATTAATAACATCACTATTCGTTATCGATATCCTATACCACGCCTTGATGCTATGCTAGATGAGCTTAGTGGTGCCATTATTTTTACTAAGATTGATTTGCGTAGTGGTTACCACCAGATTAGAATGAAACTGGGTGATGAATAGAAAACGGCTTTTAAAACGAAATTTGGTTTATATCAATGGTTGGTTATGCCGTTTGGATTGACTAATGCTCCCAGCACTTTTATGCGAGTGATGAATGAAGTTCTAAGGCCCTTCATAGGATTGTGGTTGTTTATTTTGATGATATTCTTATTTACAGCAAATCTAAGAAAGAGCATTTGGAACATTTAAGTGCTGTTTTTGATGCATTGCGTGCTGCCCTATTATTTGCTAACATGGAAAAATGCATCTTTTGTACACGACGTGTCTCGTTTCTTGGTTATGTTGTTACTCCACAAGGCATTGAGGTGGACAGCAGCAAGATTGCTGCCATTCGGGAGTGGCCTACACCGACGACGGTCACACAAATTTGGAGCTTTCTTGGACTTGCCGGTTTCTACCGCAGATTTGTTCGTGATTTTAGCTCCATTGCAGCGCCTCTACATGAGCTTACAAAGAAAGATGTGCCATTTGCTTGGAGTGATTCCCAGGAGAAAGCGTTCAGCACTTTGAAAGATAAGTTAACCCAAGCTCCCCTATTGCAATTGCCTGATTTTTGATAAAGTGTTTGAGCTTGAATGCGATGCTAGCGGTATTGGGCTACGTGCTGTTTTGTTACAAGAAGGAAAACCAGTTGCTTATTTTAGTGAAAAATTAAGCGGTGCTAGTCTGAAATATTCTACTTATGATAAGGAGCTTTACGCTTTAGTGCGCACTTTGCATACATGGCAGCACTATCTTTGGCATCGTGAGTTTATAATCCATTCTGATCATGAGGCTTTAAAACATATTCGTACCCAAACAAATCTGAACCGTCGTCATGCTAAATGGGTAGAATTCATTGAGTCCTTTCCTTACAATATTAAACACAAGAACGGGAAGGACAATGTTATTGCTGATGCTTTGTCTCGTCGCTATACCATGCTGTCACAGTTAGATTTTAAAATCTTTGGTTTGCACACTGTGAAAGATCAATATGTTGATGATGCTGATTTTAAAGATGCTTTCGGCCATTGTATTAATGGGAAACCATGGGGCAAATTTCACATACAGGATGGGTTCCTGTTTCGCGCTAACAAGCTATGTGTTCCAGCTAGCTCGGTTCGTCTTTTGTTGTTACAGGAAGCACATGGAGGCGGTCTCATGGGGCACTTTGGCGTCTACAAAACACATGAGGTGTTGGCTGCCCACTTCTTTTGGCCTCGGATGCGCGCTGATGTTACGCGCCTTGTTGCACGCTGCACTACTTGTCAGAAAGCTAAGTCACGGTTGACCAACCATGGTTTGTATATGCCTTTGCCTGTTCCTACTTCCCCTTGGATTGATATTTCGATGGATTTTGTTTTGGGATTGCCTAGAACTAAGAAGGGGAGGGATAGCATTTTTGTGGTTGTTGATCGATTCTCCAAAATGGCTCATTTCATACCTTGTCATAAAACTGATGATGCTAGCAATGTTGCTGAATTGTTTTTTAGAGAGATTATTCGTTTGCACGGTATTCCCAATACAATAGTCTCGGATCGTGATGCTATGTTTCTGAGTCATTTTTGGAGATCTCTGTGGAATAAATTGGGAACTAAATTGCTGTTTAGCACCACTTGTCACCCTCAGACTGATGGTCAAACTGAGGTAGTTAATCAAACTTTGTCAACCATGCTTAGGGCTGTTTTAGACAAAAATTTGAAACGTTGGGAGGATTGCTTGCCTCATGTTGAGTTTGCTTATAATCATGCAACCCATTCTTCTACAAAGATGTGCCCTTTTCAAATTGTTTATGGTTACATTCCTAGGGCGCCTATTGCTTTGTTTTCGCTTGATGCTGCGGACGCCCCACACATAGATGCTCTTGCACATGTTGAACAAATGATTAATCTCCATGAACAAACTCAACAAAACATTGCTGCTGCTAATGCTAAATATCAGATTACTGGTAGTAAAGGCCGGAAACTAGTTACTTTTGAACCTGGTGATATGGTTTGGTTGCATTTGAGAAAGGATCGTTTTCCTACTTTGCGCCGTTCTAAATTGATGCCTCGTGCTGCTGGTCCTTTTAAGATACTAACCAAGATTAATGATAATGCTTATATTCTTGACCTGCCTGCGGAGTTTGGTGTTTCCAAAACAGCACCTAGCCCAATACCGCTAGCATCGCATTCAAGCTCAAATACTTTATTAAAATCAGGCAATTGCAATAGGGGAGCTTGGGTTAACTTATCTTTCAAAGTGCTGAACGCTTCCTCCTGCGAATCACTCCAAGCAAACGGCACATCTTTCTTTGTAAGCTCATGTAGAGGCGCTGCAATGGAGCTAAAATTACGAACAAATCTGCGGTAGAAACCGGCAAGTCCAAGAAAGCTCCGAATTTGTGTGACCGTCGTCGGTGTAGGCCACTCCCGAATGGCAGCAATCTTGCTGCTATCCACCTCAATGCCCTGTGGAGTAACAACATAACCAAGAAACGAGACACGTCGTGTGCAAAAGATGCATTTTTCCATGTTAGCGAATAACTGGGCGGCACGCAATGCATCAAAAACAGCACTTAAATGTTCCAAATGCTCTTTCTTAGATTTGCTGTAAATAAGGATATCATCGAAATAAACAACCACAAACAATCCTATGAAGGGCCTCAGAACTTCATTCATCACTCGCATAAAAGTGCTGGGAGCATTAGTCAATCCAAACGGCATAACCAACCATTCATATAAACCAAATTTCGTTTTGAAGGCTGTTTTCCATTCATCACCCAGTTTCATTCTAATCTGGTGGTAACCACTACGCAAATCAATCTTAGTGAAAATAATGGCACCACTAAGCTCATCTAGCATATCATCAAGGCGTGGTATAGGATAGCGATAACGAATAGTGATGTTATTAATAGCACGACAGTCTACACACATACGCCATGACCCATCTTTCTTGGGAACAAGTAACACAGGAACAGAGCAAGGGCTAAGAGACTCACGAATGTATCCTTTGTCAAGCAACGCCTGTACCTGGCGCTGAATCTCCTTCGTCTCATCCGGATTTGTACGGTATGGTGCGCGGTTCGGAAGCTGTGCGCCGGGAATGAGGTCGATCTGGTGCTCAATGCCACGAAGCGGTGGGAGACCCGGTGGTAAGTCTTTGGGAAAGACATCAGCATACTCCTGCAAAAGGTTAGCAACCATAGGGGGAATAGCCAAAGATGGTGCATCATCAAGTGAAATGAGGACACTAGAGCATACAAGTGCATAGCATGGCAAATGAGCACCGTGTAGATCATCAAAATCAGCACGTGTAGCAAGTAAAACAGGAGCCTTCAACTTAATTTCAGAAGGAACAGAGGGCGATGGATCAAGTTGTTTAGCAGTTATAGCAGCTCGGGCAAGATCATCTTTAACAATTTGTTCAGGTGTCATTGGATGTATAATTATTTTCTGACCCTTAAAAATGAAAGAATAATGATTCGAACGACCATGATGCAAGCTATCAGTATCATATTGCCAAGGTCGACCAAGTAACAAAGAGCATGCTTCCATGGGAATAACATCACAATCAACAAAATCAGAATAAGCACCCATGGAGAAAGGAACACGCACGGAACACGTGATTTTTATTTTACCACCATCATTAAGCCATTGAATGTGATATGGGTTTGGATGCTTACGAGTGGGTAACGACAACTTTTCGACCAGCATGGTACTCGCCAAATTGTTGCAACTGCCGCTGTCGATAATGATGCGAATTGACCGCTCCTGCACAACACCCTTTGTATGGAACAGAGTGTGTCGCTGATTCTTCTCGGGCAAAGCGACCTGTGTACTGAGAACACGCTGCACAACAAGACTTTCATACCTATCAGCATCGCCCGGGTTGACATGTACCTCCGCCTTAGCTGCATGGTCAGTGGCAAGTAGTGCATGTTCAATTTCTTCAGAATCACTAGCGGAAGAGTACTCACCATCGTCACGAATGAGCAAAGTGCGCTTGTTTGGGCAGTCCCGAATCACATGGCCAAATCCTCTACAGCGATGACACTGAATATCCCGTGTACGACCTGTGGGTGGGGCAGTGCTGGCTGGTTTGGTCGTCTTCTCGCATGGAGTAGTGGTGGACGTGGATGGCGCAGGGGGAACTGGTGCTGAGGTGGATGTCGAGCTTCGTCCTGCAAAAGGGTTAGAATATGGCTTCGAGCGGCGTCCCTGCACTTCACGTTCAGCTTTGCAAGCATATTCAAATAAAGTAGTCATATCATAATATTCCTTATAATCAAGTATATCTTGGATTTCGCGGTTTAAACCACCACGAAAACGTGCCATAGCAGCGTCGTTGTCCTCTAATATCCCACAACGAATCATACCTTTTTGTAACTCCTGGAAATAGTCCTCAACAGATTGAGAACCTTGCTGAAAACGCTGCATTTTATTAAGCAAATCACGAGCATAATACGAAGGCACAAATCGATGTCGCATCGCAGCTTTCAACTGATCCCAAGTGGTTGGAATGGTAGTGGGATGTTTTATTTTAAACTCACGCCACCAAATTAAAGCAAAATCAGTAAATTCACTAATAGCAGCTTTAACCTGAGAATGTGCAGCAATATCATGGCATGAAAATTTTTGTTCAACCTCTAACTCCCAATCAAGATATGCAGCAGGATCATATTTGCCATTAAAAGGTGGAATTTTAAATTTAATCTTAGAAAATAAGTCATTAGGGGGATGACGAACCACACGGCGTGCACGACCACGGCGATCTCCATCGTCCCACTCAGTGTCACCGCCGTAGTCCTGCTCCATCTTTGTGGTCAACGCATCAAGGCGTGCCAGGATGGTGTCGAGTGTGGTGCGAGTCGCCGTTTGAGCAAGGTCAAGCTGGTTGAAACGCTCGGTCGTCGAAGTGACCGTTGAATCAAGCCGTTCATGCATCGTCCTAATGTCATCAGCAAGTCCATCAACTTGTCGCCTTACTTCCAGCAACTGGGCATCCACCGTGTCATGTGCTCCTGCCATAGTTAGCGCAAACACCAAAACACCAAAAAAAAACCAACGACAAAAACAGGGGTGTACTGCTCACAAGGCGCTCACACTAGTGCTGTTATCAAATTCTTATCCGTTCTTACCAAGCCACAGTGGTGAACTGCAACCAACAGGTGGAACCGGTGAAAGATTGGATGAGCGATTGCCTGGAGAAACAGAAACCTTCGCGTCGTAGAAATATGTGGAGTTCTGGGTAGGCTGCACTCAAGTCAAGGATTAGCACGACCAAACAATAATGCAAAGTTGAATTATAGTGCAGAACACGAAACTATATTGCTGGCCACAAGTGCAAAGGACAGATGGAACTAGCAGAATGGCAGTACCGTAAATATTGTACTAGTGAGGCCACTAGTAGGAATCACAAGTGATTTTGTTTTTCTTTTTTGTATGAATTTTTTGATATTTTTCTCAGCACAAGAAGCAACAAAATAGGAGTTACACGAAGTTTCACCTAGAACAGAGTTCAAATGTGGTCTACAGAAAATAAGGAAGTTCTCTGAAAAGCGTGCGAGAACTTTGACGGATTTTTTCTTTATCTTCCTGAATTTTTTTGACAATTTTGTCGAACCCAAACAGACCAAAGGTGTCAACTAGCTCCTGTAAAAATTTCAGATTTTTTGGACACCCGAGCGAAAAGTTATGCCCGGTTTAAGGAAGGTACCTCAAGTTATGTTTTCAAACGACCAGGATGAAACAACCGTATCCTTTCTCCTTCGTTGTTTTTTTGTTTCTGTTTTTTTGACGTAACCGAAGGAGAAAAACAAGGAAACGATGTTGACTCGGTTTGTTTTTTTTCTGTTTTTTTTCGTAACCGAAGGAGAAAAACAAGGAAACGGCCGTTGACTCGGTTTGTTTTTTCTGTTTTTTTTTTACGTAACCGAAGGAGAAAAACAAGGAAACAATGTTGACTCGGTTTGTGGCGTGATCAAAGGGAAGATGGTGGCGGCGCTAGGGTTTGAATGGTGGAAGAACACAATGCAACCAGCAACAAATGACGCGAAAGCACACAAATTCAACAATGCAGATTATTGAAAGAAAGTGCGAGGCTCAAAAGGGTGCTGGGATAAGGTCTAACCTGAATTTTTATGTGGTTTTGTGGACTGTAGGAAAAAAACACTCGATAAACTCACCGATCAACCTGGAAATCTGATACCAATTGATGTAGCTGAGGTGCCCGATCTTTCGGCGAGAGGAGATAATTTCGATTTGGCGGAAGATGACCCTTGCGATCCGACTACGACGAGCAAGCCCGAGGCGCCAATGCAATCGCTGAACCAACTCCCTGTGGTTACCGACCTTGCTGATGCGAGATCGGCCTGATCACGAAGATCGTTTCCTGTGTGCAATCGAAGAACGAACAAGAAAAAGATGCGAGCAATCTAATCTATTACTCGAGGGTGGAGTTCTGAATACACGAAGATAGCGCAGATTTGCGCGTGTTCGAGAGTAGCTAAAGCTAGATCTAAAACAAAACTCGGAAAATAAAGGAGGCGCAGCTCCTGTATAAATAGAGAGGGGGCGCAGCCCCTAGGGGCGGCCAACCCTAGGACGTCCATTATGGGCCGCAATTGGGCTGGTCGTCTATTCTTCCGGGCCTTCGTTCTTTAACAACATGATGTAGTTCAATTCTCTTGCACGGGCCCGAGTCACTGGCCCAGGTGGAAGGGGTGGCGCCTGGACTGGGGAAGATGGTGCCTGGGCTGGAGAAGGTGCTGCTGGTGTAGATGTGCTCGTGTTGGTGTTGATGTCCTCATCATAATGCTTATACCCTTGACCTGCCTGCGGAGTTTGGTGTTTCCACTAGTTTTAATGTTGCAAATTTGAAACCGTATGCGGGAGAAGACGAGGAGTTGCCATCGAGGACGACTTCAGTTCAAGAAGGGGAGGATGATGAGAACATCAACACCAACACGAGCACATCTACACCAGCAGCACCTTCTCCAGCCCAGGCACCATCTTCCCCAGTCCAGGCGCCACCCCTTCCACCTGGGCCAGTGACTCGGGCCCGTGCAAGAGAATAGAACTACATCATGCTGTTAAAGAACGAAGGCCCGGAAGAATAGACGACCAGCCCAACTGCGGCCCATAATGGACGACCTAGGGTTGGCCGCCCCTAGGGGCTGCGCCCCCTCTCCATTTATCCAGGAGCTGCACCTCCTTTATTTCTTGAGTTTTGTTTTACGTTAGCTTTAGCTACTCTCGAACACGCGCAAATCTGCGCTGTCTTCGTGTATTCAGAACTCCACCCTCGAGTAATAGATTAGATTGCTCGCATCTTTTTCTTGTTCGTTCTTCGATTGCGCATAGGAAACGATCTTCGTGATCAGGCCGATCTCGCATCAGCAAGGTCGGTAACCACAGGGAGTTGGTTCAGCGATTGCATTGGCCCCTCGGGCTTGCTCGTCGTAGTCGGATCGCAAGGGTCATCTTCCGCCAAATCGGAATTATCTCTACTCGCCGAAAGATCGGGCACCTCAGCTACATCACATATTTACCATTAAAAGATGGAATTTTAAATTTAATCTTAGAAAATAAGTCATTAGGGGAATGACGAACCACACGGCGTGCACGACCATGGCGATCTCCATCGTCCAGCTCAGTGTCACCGCCATATTCCTGCTCCATTTTTGTGGTCAACGCATCAAGGCGTGCCAGGATGGTGTCGAGTGTGGTGCGAGTCGCCGTTTGAGCAAGGTCAAGCTGGTTGAAATGCTCGGTCGTCGAAGTGACCGTTGAATCAAGCCGTTCATGCATCGTCCTAATGTCAGCAGCAAGTCCATCAACTTGTCCCCTTACTTCCAGCAACTGGGCATCCACCGTGTCATGCGCTCCTGCCATAGTTAGCGCAAACACCAAAACACCAGAAGAAGAGAAAAAAACAACGACAAAAACAGGGGTGTACTGCTCACAAGGCGCTCACACTAGTGCTGTTATCAAGTTCTTATCCGTTCTTACCAAGCGACAATGGTGAACTGCAACAACAGGTGGAACCGGTGAAAGATTGGATGAGCGATTGCCTGGAGAAACAGAAACCTTCTCGTCGTAGAAATATGTGGAGTTTTGGGTAGGCTGCACTCAAGTCAAGGATTAGCACGATCAAACAATAATGCAAAGTTGAATTATAGTGCAAAACACGAAACTATATTGCTGGCCACAAGTGCAAAGGACGGATGGAACTAGCAGAATGGCAGTACCGTAAATATTGTACTAGCGAGGCCAAAAAAAGGCACTAGTAGGAATCACAGGTGATTTTATTTTTTTTGTATGATTTTTTTGATATTTTTCTCAGCACAAGGAGCAACAAAATAGGAGCTACACAAAGTTTCACCTAAAACAGAGTTCAGATGTGATCTACAGAAAATCAGAAAGGTCTCTAAAAAGCGTGCGAAAACTTTGACGGATTTTTTTCTTTATTTTCCTGAATTTTTTTGACAATTTTGTCGAAGCCTATGGTCGGTTTGACGGCACAAACGGCCTCAGAATGGTGTCAACAAGCTCCTGTAAAAATTTCAGATTTTTTGGACAACCGAGCGAAAAGTTATGCCTGGTTTAAGAAAGGTACCTCAAGTTATGGTTAAAACGACCGAGATGAGACAACCGCTTTGTTTCCTTTCCCTATTTTTTTGTTTGTTCTCTGGTTCTATCCTTTCTCTTTCTTTCTCTTTCTTTTTCTTTTTTTTCTGTTTTTTTTGACGTAACCGAAGGAGAAAAACAAGAAAGCGGCGTTGACTCGGTTTGTTGTAACCGAAGGAGAGAAACAAGGAAGATGGTTGCAGCGCGCTAGGGTTTGATGTAACCGAAGGAGAAAAACAAGGAAGATGGCTGCGGCGCGCTAGGGTTTGATGTAACCGAAGGAGAAAAACAAGGAAGAAGAAGGATGGTGAGAAAAAAACACAATGAGACCAGCAACAAATGACACGAAAGCACACAAATTCAACAATGCAAATTATTGAAAGAAGGTGCGAGGCTCAAAAGGGTGCTGGTATAAGGTCTAACCTGAATTTTTATGTGGTTTTGTGGACTGTAGGAGAAAAAAACACTCGATAAACTCACCGATCAACCTGGAAATCTGATACCAATTGATGTAGCTGAGGTGCCCGATCTTTCGGCGAGTAGAGATAATTCCGATTTGGCGGAAGATGACCCTTGCGATCCGACTACGACGAGCAAGCCCGAGGCGCCAATGCAATCGCTGAACCAACTCCCTGCGGTTACCGACCTTGCTGATGCGAGATCGGCCTGATCACGAAGATCGTTTCCTGTGCGCAATCGAAGAACGAACAAGAAAAAGATGCGAGCAATCTAATCTATTACTCGAGGGTGGAGTTCTGAATACACGAAGACAGCGCAGATTTGCATGTATTCGAGAGTAGCTAAAGCTAATGTAAAACAAAACTCCAAGAACAAAGGAGGCGCAACTCCTGTTTAAATAGATAGGGGGCGCAGCCCCTAGGGACGGCCAACCCTAGGTCGTCCACTATGGGCCACAGTTGGGCTGGTCGTCTATTCTTCTGGGCCCTCATTCTTTAGCACAATGACGAAGTTAAGATCTCTGGTACGGGCCCGAGTGATTGGCCCAGCTAATGAAGGAAGTGGCGCTTGATGTTGAGGTGCTGCTGGTGTAGTCGTACTCATAGTGATGTCCTCATCATGACGTGCGGCAACGAAATTGCGCGAAACCACCACAAACATGTGTTTTGGACCTAAAGTAGTGGATTGGGCATGTTCGTTGAGAAAAACATAGAAATGGTTTCGGTGGCAAAAACTCGTGCTTGTATACACCCCGACACCCGTTTTCGGAATGGGTGACGTGCGGCAACGAAATTGCGCGAAACCACCCCAAACATTAGTTTTGGACCTAAAGTAGTGGATTGGGCATGTTCGTTGCGAAAAACGAATAAATGGTTCCGGTGGCAAAAACTCGTGCTTGTATGCACCTCGACGCCCGTTTTCGGAATGGGTGACGTGCGGCAACGAAATTGCGCGAAACCACCCCAAACATGAGTTTTGGACCTAAATTAGTGGATTGGGCATGTTCGTTGCGAAAAACGAATAAATGGTTCTGGTGACAAAAACTCGTGCATTGTATGCACCGCGACACCTGTTTTCGGAATGGGTGACGTGCGGCAACGAAATTGCGCGAAACCACCCCAAACATGAGTTTTGGACCTAAATTACTGAAGGGCATGTTCGTTGCGAAAAACGAAGAAATGGTTCCGGTGGCAAAAACTCGTGCTTTGTATGCACCCCAACACCCGTTTTCGGAATGGGTGACGTGCGGCAACGAAATTGCGCGAAACCACCCCAAACATGAGTTTTGGACCTAAAGTAGTGGATTGGGAATGTTCGTTGCGAAAAACGAAGAAATGGTTCCGGTGGCAAAAACTCGTGCTTGTATGCACCCCGACACCCTTTTCGGAATGGGTTACGTGCGGCAACGAAATTGCGCGAAACCACCCCAAACATGAGTTTTGGACCTAAAGTAGTGGATTGGGAATGTTCGTTGCGAAAAACGAAGAAATGGTTCCGGTGGCAAAAACTCATGCTTTGTATGCACCCCGAGACCCGTTTTCGGAATGGGTGACGTGCGGCAACGAAATTGCGTGAAACCACCCCCAAACATGAGTTTTGGACCTAAAGTAGTGGACTAGGCATGTTCGTTGCGAAAAACGAAGAAATGGTTCCGGTGGCAAAAACTCGTGCTTGTATGCACCCCGACACTCGTTTTAGGAATGGGTGACGTGTGGCAGCGAAATTGTGCGAAACCACCCCAAACATGAGTTTTGGACTTAAAGTAGTGGATTAGGCAAGTTCGTTGCGAAAAACGAAGAAATGGTTTCGGTGGCAAAAACTCGTGCTTTGTATGCAACCCGACACCCGTTTTCGGAATGGGTGACGTGCGACAACGAAATTGCGCGAAACCACCCCAAACATGAGTTTTGGACCTAAAGTAGTGGATTGGGCATGTTTGTTGCGAAAAACGAAGAAATGGTTCCGTTGGCAAAAACTCATGCTTTGTATGCACCCCGACACCCGTTTTCGGAATGGGTGACGTGCGGCAACGAAATTGTGCGAAACCACCCCAAACATGTGTTTTGGACCTAAAGTAGTGGATTGGGCATGTTCGTTGCGAAAAACGAAGAAATGGTTCCGGTGGCAAAAACTCGTGCTCTGTATGCACCCCGACACCCGTTTTCGGAATGGTTGACGTGCGGCAATGAAATTGCGCGAAACAACCACAAACATGTGTTTTGGACCTAAAGTAGTGGATTGGGCATGTTCGTTGAGAAAAACATAGAAATGGTTTTGGTGGCAAAAACTCGTGCTTGTATACACCCCGACACCCGTTTTCGGAATGGGTGACGTGCGGCAACGAAATTGCGCGAAACCACCCCAAACATTAGTTTTGGACCTAAAGTAGTGGATTGGGCATGTTCGTTGCGAAAAACGAACAAATGGTTCCGGTGGCAAAAACTCGTGCTTGTATGCACCTCGACACCCGTTTTCGGAATGGGTGACGTGCGGCAACGAAATTGCGCGAAACCACCCCAAACATGAGTTTTGGACCTAAATTAGTGGATTGGGCATGTTCGTTGCGAAAAACGAAGAAAAGGTTCTGGTGGCAAAAACTCGTGCATTGTATGCACCGCGACACCTGTTTTCTGAATGGGTGACGTGCGGCAACAAAATTGCGCGAAACCACCCCAAACATGAGTTTTGGACCTAAATTACTGAAGGGCATGTTCGTTGCGAAAAACGAAGAAATGGTTCCGGTGGCAAAAACTCGTGCTTTGTATGCACCCCGACACCCGTTTTCGGAATGGGTGACGTGCGGCAACGAAATTGCGCGAAACCACCCCAAACATGAGTTTTGGACCTGAAGTAGTGGACTGGGCATGTTCATTGCGAAAAACGAAGAAATGGTTCCGGTGGCAAAACCCATTTTCGGAATGGGTTACGTGCGGCAACGAAATTGCGCGAAACCACCCTAAACATGAGTTTTGGACCTAAAGTAGTGGATTGGCAATGTTCGATGCGAAAAACGAAGAAATGGTTCCGGTGGCAAAAACTCATGCTTTGTATGCACCCCGAGACCCGTTTTCGGAATGGGTGACGTGCGGCAACGAAATTGCGTGAAACCACCCCAAACATGAGTTTTGGACCTAAAGTAGTGGACTGGGCATGTTCGATGCGAAAAACGAAGAAATGGTTCTGGTGGCAAAAACTCGTGCTTGTATGCACCCCGACACCCGTTTTCGGAATGGGTGACGTGTGGCAACGAAATTGTGCGAAACCACCCCAAACATGAGTTTTGGACTTAAAGTAGTGGATTAGGCTAGTTCGTTGCGAAAAACGAAGAAATGGTTCCGGTGGCAAAAACTCGTGCTTTGTATGCGCCGCGACACCTGTTTTCAGAATGGGTGACGTGCGGCAACGAAATTGCGCGAAACCACCCCAAACATGAGTTTTGGACCTAAAGTAGTGGATTGGGCATGTTCGTTGCGAAAAACGAAGAAATGGTTCCGGTGGCAAACACTCGTGCTTTGAATGCAATCCAACACCCATTTTCGGAATGGGTGACGTGCGGTAACGAAATTGCGCGAAACCACCCCAAACATGAGTTTTGGACCTAAATTAGTGGATTGGGCATGTTCATTGCGAAAAACGAAGAAATGGTTCTGGTGGCAAAAACTCGTGCTTTGTATGTACCGCGACACCCGTTTTCGGAATGGGTGACGTGCGGCAACGAAATTGCGCGAAACCACCCCAAACATGAGTTTTGGACCTAAATTAGTGGATTGGGCATGTTCGTTACGAAAACGAAGAAATGGTTCCGGTGACAAAAACTCGTGCTTTGTATGCACCGCGACACCTGTTTTCGGAATGGGTGACATGCGGCAACGAAATTGCGCGAAACCACCCCAAACATGAGTTTTGGACCTAAAGTAGTGGATTGGGCATGTTCGTTGCGAAAAACGAAGAAATGGTTCCGGTGGCAAAAACTCGTGCTTGTATGCACCTCGACACCCGTTTTCGGAATGGGTGACGTGCGGCAACGAAATTGCGCGAAACCACCCCAAACATGAGTTTTGGACCTAAATTAGTGGATTGGGCATGTTCGTTACGAAAACGAAGAAATGGTTCCGGTGGCAAAAACTCGTGCTTTGTATGCACCGCGACACCTGTTTTCGGAATGGGTGACGTGCGGCAACGAAATTGCACGAAACCACCCCAACCATGAGTTTTGGACCTAAATTACTGGATTGGGCATGTTCGTTGCGAAAAACGAAGAAATGGTTCCGGTGGCAAAAACTCGTGCTTGTATGCACCTCGACACCCGTTTTCGGAATGGGTGACGTGCGACAACGAAATTGCGCGAAACCACCCCAAACATGAGTTTTGGACCTAAATTAGTGGATTGGGCATGTTCGTTGCGAAAAACGAAGAAATGGTTCCGGTGGCAAAAACTCGTGCTTTGTATGCACAGCGACACCTGTTTTCGGAATGGGTGACGTGCGGCAACGAAATTGCGCGAAACCACCCCAAACATGAGTTTTGGACCTAAATTACTGAAGGGCATGTTCGTTGCGAAAAACGAAGAAATGGTTCTGGTGGCAAAAACTCGTGCTTTGTATGCACCCCGACACCCGTTTTCGGAATGGGTGACGTGCGGCAACGAAATTGCGCGAAACCACCCCAAACATGAGTTTTGGACCTAAAGTAGTTGTCTGGGCAGGTTCATTGCGAAAAACGAAGAAATGGTTCCGGTGGCAAAAACTCGTGCTTTGTATGCAACCCGACACCCGTTTTCGGAATGGGTGATGTGCGACAACGAAATTGCGCGAAACCACCCCAAACTTGAGTTTTGGACCTAAAGTAGTGGATTGGGCATTTTGTTGCGAAAAACGAAGAAATGGTTCCGTTGGCATAAACTCATGTTTTGTATGCACCCCGACACCCGTTTTCGGAATGGGTGACGTGCGGCAACGAAATTGCGCGAAACCACCCCAAACATGTGTTTTGGACCTAAAGTAGTGGATTGGGCATGTTCGTTGCGAAAAACGAAGAAATGGTTCCGGTGGCAAAAACTCGTGCTTTGTATGCACCGCGACACCCGTTTTCGGAATGAGTGACGTGCGGCAATGAAATTGCGCGAAACCACCCCAAACTTGAGTTTTGGACCTAAAGTAGTTGTTTGGGCATGTTCGTTGCGAAAAACGAAGAAATGCTTCCGATGGCAAAAACTCGTGCTTTGTATGCACCGCGACACCCGTTTTCGGAATGAGTGACGTGCGGCAACGAAATTGCGTGAAACCACCCCCAAACATGAGTTTTGGACCTAAAGTAGTGGACTGGGCATGTTCGTTGCGAAAAACGATGAAATGGTTCCGGTGGCAAAAACTCGTGCTTGTATGCACCCCGACACTCGTTTTAGGAATGGGTGACGTGTGGCAGCGAAATTGTGCGAAACCACCCCAAACATGAGTTTTGGACTTAAAGTAGTGGATTAGGCAAGTTCGTTGCGAAAAACGAAGAAATGGTTCCGGTGGCAAAAACTCGTGCTTTGTATGCAACCCGACACCCGTTTTCGGAATGGGTGACGTGCGACAACGAAATTGCGCGAAACCACCCCAAACATGAGTTTTGGACCTAAAGTAGTGGATTGGGCATGTTTGTTGCGAAAAATGAAGAAATGGTTCCGTTGGCAAAAACTCATGCTTTGTATGCACCCCGACACCCGTTTTCGGAATGGGTGACGTGCGGCAACGAAATTGTGCGAAACCACCCCAAACATGTGTTTTGGACCTAAAGTAGTGGATTGGGCATGTTCGTTGCGAAAAACGAAGAAATGGTTCCGGTGGCAAAAACTCGTGCTCTGTATGCACCGCGACACCCGTTTTTGGAATGAGTGACGTGCGGCAATGAAATTGCGCGAAACCACCCCAAACTTGAGTTTTGGACCTAAAGTAGTGGATTGGGCATGTTCGTTGCGAAAAACGAAGAAATGGTTCCGGTGGCAAAAACTCGTGCTTTGAATGCAATCCAACACCCATTTTCGGAATGGGTGACGTGCGGCAACGAAATTGCGCGAAACCACCCCAAACATGAGTTTTGGACCTAAAGTAGTGGATTGGGCATGTTCGTTGCGAAAAACGAAGAAATGGTTCCGGTGGCAAAAACTCGTGCTTTGAATGCAATCCAACACCCATTTTCGGAATGGGTGACGTGCGGCAACGAAATTGCGCGAAACCACCCCAAACATGAGTTTTGGACCTAAATTAGTGGATTGGGCATGTTCATTGCGAAAAACGAAGAAATGGTTCTGGTGGCAAAAACTCGTGCTTTGTATGTACCACGACACCCGTTTTCGGAATGGGTGAGGTGCGGCCACGAAATTGCATGAAACCACCCCAAACATGAGTTTTGGACCTAAATTACTGGATTGGGCATGTTCATTGCGAAAAACGAAGAAATGGTTCCGTTGGCAAAAACACGTGCTTTGTATGTACCCCGACACCCGTTTTCGGAATGGGTGACGTGCGGCAACGAAATTGCGCGAAACCGACATGTGTTTTGGACCTAAAGTAGTGGATTGGGCATGTTCATTGCGAAAAATGAAGAAATGGTTCCGGCGGCAAAAACTCGTGCTTGTATGCACCCCGACACCCGTTTTCGGAGTGAGTGACGTGCGGCAACGAAATTGCGCGAAACCACCACAAACATGAGTTTTAGACCTAAAGTAGTGGATTGGCCATGTTCGTTGCGAAAACCGAAGAAATGGTTCCGGTGGCAAAAACTCGTGCTTGTATGCACCCCGACACCCGTTTTCAGAATGGGTGACGTGCGGCAACGAAATTGCGCGAAACCACCCCAAACATGAGTTTTGGACCTAAAGTAGTGGATTGGTCTTGTTCGTTGCGAAAAACGAAGAAATGGTTCCGATGGCAAAAACTTGTGCTTTGTATGCACCCCGACACCCGTTTTCGGAATGGTTGACGTGCGGCAATGAAATTGCGCGAAACCACTACAAACATGTGTTTTGGACCTAAAGTAGTGGATTGGGCATGTTCGTTGTGAAAAACATAGAAATGGTTTCGGTGGCAAAAACTCGTGCTTGTATGCACCCCGACACCCGTTTTCGGAATGGGTGACGTGCGGCAACGAAATTGCGCGAAACCACCCCAAACATGAGTTTTGGACCTAAAGTAGTAGATTGGGCATGTTCGTTGCGAAAAACGAAGAAATGGTTCCGGTGGCAAAAACTCGTGCTTGTATGCACCTCGACACCCGTTTTCGGAATGGGTGACGTGCGGCAACGAAATTGCGCGAAACCACCCCAAACATGAGTTTTGGACCTAAATTAGTGGATTGGGCATGTTCGTTACGAAAACGAAGAAATGGTTCCGGTGGCAAAAACTCGTGCTTTGTATGCACCGCGACACCTGTTTTCGGAATGGGTGACGTGCGGCAACGAAATTGCACGAAACCACCCCAACCATGAGTTTTGGACCTAAATTACTGGATTGGGCATGTTCATTGCGAAAAACGAAGAAATGGTTCCGGTGGCAAAAACTCGTGCTTGTATGCACCTCGACACCCGTTTTCGGAATGGGTGACGTGCGACAACGAAATTGCGCGAAACCACCCCAAACATGAGTTTTGGACCTAAATTAGTGGATTGGGCATGTTCGTTGCGAAAAACGAAGAAATGGTTCCGGTGGCAAAAACTCGTGCTTTGTATGCACAGCGACACCTGTTTTCGGAATGGGTGACGTGCGGCAACGAAATTGCGCGAAACCACCCCAAACATGAGTTTTGGACCTAAATTACTGAAGGGCATGTTCGTTGCGAAAAACGAAGAAATGGTTCTGGTGGCAAAAACTCGTGCTTTGTATGCACCCCGACACCCGTTTTCGGAATGGGTGACGTGCGGCAACGAAATTGCGCGAAACCACCCCAAACATGAGTTTTGGACCTAAAGTAGTTGTCTGGGCAGGTTCATTGCGAAAAACGAAGAAATGGTTCCGGTGGCAAAAACTCGTGCTTTGTATGCAACCCGACAGCCGTTTTCGGAATGGGTGATGTGCGACAACGAAATTGCGCGAAACCACCCCAAACTTGAGTTTTGGACCTAAAGTAGTGGATTGGGCATTTTGTTGCGAAAAACGAAGAAATGGTTCCGTTGGCAAAAACTCATGTTTTGTATGCACCCCGACACCCGTTTTCGGAATGGGTGACGTGCGGCAACGAAATTGCGCGAAACCACCCCAAACATGTGTTTTGGACCTAAAGTAGTGGATTGGGCATGTTCGTTGCGAAAAACGAAGAAATGGTTCCGGTGGCAAAAACTCGTGCTTTGTATGCACCGCGACACCCGTTTTCGGAATGAGTGACGTGCGGCAATGAAATTGCGCGAAACCACCCCAAACTTGAGTTTTGGACCTAAAGTAGTTGTTTGGGCATGTTCGTTGCGAAAAACGAAGAAATGCTTCCGATGGCAAAAACTCGTGCTTTGTATGCACCGCGACACCCGTTTTCGGAATGAGTGACGTGCGGCAACGAAATTGCGTGAAACCACCCCCAAACATGAGTTTTGGACCTAAAGTAGTGGACTGGGCATGTTCGTTGCGAAAAACGAAGAAATGGTTCCGGTGGCAAAAACTCGTGCTTGTATGCACCCCGACACTCGTTTTAGGAATGGGTGACGTGTGGCAGCGAAATTGTGCGAAACCACCCCAAACATGAGTTTTGGACTTAAAGTAGTGGATTAGGCAAGTTCGTTGCGAAAAACGAAGAAATGGTTCCGGTGGCAAAAACTCGTGCTTTGTATGCAACCCGACACCCGTTTTCGGAATGGGTGACGTGCGACAACGAAATTGCGCGAAACCACCCCAAACATGAGTTTTGGACCTAAAGTAGTGGATTGGGCATGTTTGTTGCGAAAAACGAAGAAATGGTTCCGTTGGCAAAAACTCATGCTTTGTATGCACCCCGACACCCGTTTTCGGAATGGGTGACGTGCGGCAACGAAATTGTGCGAAACCACCCCAAACATGTGTTTTGGACCTAAAGTAGTGGATTGGGCATGTTCGTTGCGAAAAACGAAGAAATGGTTCCGGTGGCAAAAACTCGTGCTCTGTATGCACCGCGACACCCGTTTTTGGAATGAGTGACGTGCGGCAATGAAATTGCGCGAAACCACCCCAAACTTGAGTTTTGGACCTAAAGTAGTGGATTGGGCATGTTCGTTGCGAAAAACGAAGAAATGGTTTCGGTGGCAAAAACTCGTGCTTTGAATGCAATCCAACACCCATTTTCGGAATGGGTGACGTGCGGCAACGAAATTGCGCGAAACCACCCCAAACATGAGTTTTGGACCTAAAGTAGTGGATTGGGCATGTTCGTTGCGAAAAACGAAGAAATGGTTCCGGTGGCAAAAACTCGTGCTTTGAATGCAATCCAACACCCATTTTCGGAATGGGTGACGTGCGGCAACGAAATTGCGCGAAACCACCCCAAACATGAGTTTTGGACCTAAATTAGTGGATTGGGCATGTTCATTGCGAAAAACGAAGAAATGGTTCTGGTGGCAAAAACTCGTGCTTTGTATGTACCACGACACCCGTTTTCGGAATGGGTGAGGTGCGGCCACGAAATTGCACGAAACCACCCCAAACATGAGTTTTGGACCTAAATTACTGGATTGGGCATGTTCATTGCGAAAAACGAAGAAATGGTTCCGTTGGCAAAAACACGTGCTTTGTATGTACCCCGACACCCGTTTTCGGAATGGGTGACGTGCGGCAACGAAATTGCGCGAAACCGACATGTGTTTTGGACCTAAAGTAGTGGATTGGGCATGTTCATTGCGAAAAATGAAGAAATGGTTCCGGCGGCAAAAACTCGTGCTTGTATGCACCCCGACACCTGTTTTCGGAGTGAGTGACGTGCGGCAACGAAATTGCGCGAAACCACCACAAACATGAGTTTTAGACCTAAAGTAGTGGATTGGCCATGTTCGTTGCGAAAACCGAAGAAATGGTTCCGGTGGCAAAAACTCGTGCTTGTATGCACCCCGACACCCGTTTTCAGAATGGGTGACGTGCGGCAACGAAATTGCGCGAAACCACCCCAAACATGAGTTTTGGACCTAAAGTAGTGGATTGGTCTTGTTCGTTGCGAAAAACGAAGAAATGGTTCCGATGGCAAAAACTTGTGCTTTGTATGCACCCCGACACCCGTTTTCGGAATGGTTGACGTGCGGCAATGAAATTGCGCGAAACCACTACAAACATGTGTTTTGGACCTAAAGTAGTGGATTGGGCATGTTCGTTGTGAAAAACATAGAAATGGTTTCGGTGGCAAAAACTCGTGCTTGTATGCACCCCGACACCCGTTTTCGGAATGGGTGACGTGCGGCAACGAAATTGCGCGAAACCACCCCAAACAAGAGTTTTGGACCTAAATTACTGAAGGGCATGTTCGTTGCGAAAAACGAAGAAATGGTTCCGATGGCAAAAACTCGTGCTTTGTATGCACCCCGACACCCGTTTTCGGAATGGGTGACGTGCGGCAACGAAATTTCGCGAAACCACCCCAAACATGAGTTTTGGACCTAAAGTAGTGGACTGGGCATGTTCATTGCGAAAAACGAAGAAATGGTTCCGGTGGCAAAAACTCGTGCTTTGTATGCAACCCGACACCCGTTTTCGGAATGGGTGACGTGCGACAACGAAATTGCGCGAAACCACCCCAAACTTGAGTTTTGACCCTAAAGTAGTGGATTGGGCATTTTGTTGCGAAAAACGAAGAAATGGTTCCGTTGGCAAAAACTCATGCTTTGTATGCACCCCGACACCCGTTTTCGGAATGGGTGACGTGCAGCAACGAAATTGCGCGAAACCACCCCAAACATGTGTTTTGGACCTAAAGTAGTGGATTGGGCATGTTCGTTGCGAAAAACGAAGAAATGGTTCCGGTGGCAAAAACTCGTGCTTTGTATGCACCGCGACACCCGTTTTCGGAATGAGTGACGTGCGGCAATGAAATTGCGCGAAACCACCCCAAACTTGAGTTTTGGACCTAAAGTAGTGGATTGGGCATGTTCGTTGCGAAAAACGAAGAAATGCTTCCGATGGCAAAAACTCGTGCTTTGTATGCACCGCGACACCCGTTTTCGGAATGAGTGACGTGCGACAATGAAATTGCGCGAAACCACCCCAAACATGAGTTTTGGACCTAAAGTAGTGGATTGGGCATGTTCGTTGCGAAAAACGAAGAAATGGTTCCGGTGGCAAAAACTCGTGCTTTGAATGCAATCCAACACCCATTTTCGGAATGGGTGACGTGCGGCAACGAAATTGCGCGAAACCACCCCAAACATGAGTTTTGGACCTAAATTAGTGGATTGGGCATGTTCATTGCGAAAAACGAAGAAATGGTTCTGGTGGCAAAAACTCGTGCTTTGTATGTACCACGACACCCGTTTTCGGAATGGGTGAGGTGCGGCCACGAAATTGCACGAAACCACCCCAAACATGAGTTTTGGACCTAAATTACTGGATTGGGCATGTTCATTGCGAAAAACGAAGAAATGGTTCCGTTGGCAAAAACACGTGCTTTGTATGTACCCCGACACCCGTTTTCGGAATGGGTGACGTGCGGCAACGAAATTGCGCGAAACCGACATGTGTTTTGGACCTAAAGTAGTGGATTGGGCATGTTCGTTGCGAAAAATGAAGAAATGGTTCCGGCGGCAAAAACTCGTGCTTGTATGCACCCCGACACCCGTTTTCGGAATGAGTGACGTGCGGCAACGAAATTGCGCGAAACCACCCCAAACATGAGTTTTAGACCTAAAGTAGTGGATTGGCCATGTTCGTTGCGAAAACCGAAGAAATGGTTCCGGTGGCAAAAACTCGTGCTTGTATGCACCCCGACACCCGTTTTCAGAATGGGTGACGTGCGGCAACGAAATTGCGCGAAACCACCCCAAACATGAGTTTTGGACCTAAAGTAGTGGATTGGTCTTGTTCGTTGCGAAAAACGAAGAAATGGTTCCGATGGCAAAAACTTGTGCTTTGTATGCACCCTGACACCCGTTTTCGGAATGGTTGACGTGCGGCAATGAAATTGCGCGAAACCACTACAAACATGTGTTTTGGACCTAAAGTAGTGGATTGGGCATGTTCGTTGTGAAAAACATAGAAATGGTTTCGGTGGCAAAAACTCGTGCTTGTATGCACCCCGACACCCGTTTTCGGAATGGGTGACGTGCGGCAACGAAATTGCGTGAAACCACCCCAAACAAGAGTTTTGGACCTAAATTACTGAAGGGCATGTTCGTTGCGAAAAACGAAGAAATGGTTCCGATGGCAAACACTCGTGCTTTGTATGCACCCCGACACCCGTTTTTGGAATGGGTGACGTGCGGCAACGAAATTGCGCGAAACCACCCCAAACATGAGTTTTGGACCTAAAGTAGTGGACTGGGCATGTTCATTGCGAAAAACGAAGAAATGGTTCCGGTGGCAAAAACTCGTGCTTTGTATGCAACCCGACACCCGTTTTCGGAATGGGTGACGTGCGACAACGAAATTGCGCGAAACCACCCCAAACATGAGTGTTGGACCTAAAGTAGTGGATTGGGCACGTTTGTTGCGAAAAACGAAGAAATGGTTCCGTTGGCAAAAACTCATGCTTTGTATGCACCCCGACACCCATTTTCGGAATGGGTGACGAGCGGCAACGAAATTGCGCGAAACCACCCCAAACATGTGTTTTGGACCTAAAGCAGTGGATTGGGCATGTTCGTTGCGAAAAACGAAGAAATGGTTCCGGTGGCAAAAACTCGTGCTTTGTATGCACCGCGACACCCGTTTTCGGAATGAGTGACGTGCGGCAATGAAATTGCGCGAAACCACCCCAAACATGTGTTTTGGACCTAAAGTAGTGGATTGGGCATGTTCGTTGCGAAAAACGAAGAAATGGTTCCGGTGGCAGAAACTCGTGCTTTGTATGCACCGCGACACCCGTTTTCGGAATGAGTGACGTGCGGCAATGAAATTGCGCGAAACCACCCCAAACTTGAGTTTTGGACCTAAAGTAGTGGATTGGGCATGTTCGTTGTGAAAAACGAAGAAATGCTTCCGATGGCAAAAACTCGTGCTTTGTATGCACCGCGACACCCGTTTTCGGAATGAGTGACGTGCGGCAATGAAATTGCGCGAAACCACCCCAAACATGAGTTTTGGACCTAAAGTAGTGGATTGGGCATGTTCGTTGCGAAAAACGAAGAAATGCTTCCGATGGCAAAAACTCGTGCTTTGTATGCACCGCGACACCCGTTTTCGGAATGAGTGACGTGCGACAATGAAATTGCACGAAACCACCCCAAACATGAGTTTTGGACCTAAAGTAGTGGATTGGGCATGTTCGTTGCGAAAAACGAAAAAATGGTTCCGGTGGCAAACACTCGTGCTTCGAATGCAATCCAACACTTATTTTCGGAATGGGTGACGTGCGGCAACGAAATTGCGCGAAACCACCCCAAACATGAGTTTCGGACCTAAATTAGTGGATTGGGCATGTTCATTGCGAAAAACGAAGAAATGATTCTGGTGGCAAAAACTCGTGCTTTTTATGTACCGCGACACCCGTTTTCGGAATGGGTGACGTGCGGCAACGAAATTGCGCGAAACCACCCCAAACATGAGTTTTGGACCTAAATTACTGGATCGGGCACGTTCATTGCGAAAAACCAAGAAATGGTTCCGTTGGCAAAAACACGTGCTTTGTATGTACCCCGACACCCGTTTTCCGAATGGGTGACGTGCGACAACGAAATTGCGCGAAACCGACATGAGTTTTGGACCTAAAGTAGTGGATTGGGCATGTTCGTTGCGAAAAATGAAGAAATGGTTCCGGCGGCAAAAACTCGTGCTTGTATGCACCCCGACACCCGTTTTCGGAATGGGTGACGTGCGGCAACGAAATTGCGCGAAACCACCCCAAACATGAGTTTTAGACCTAAAGTAGTGGATTGGCCATGTTCGTTGCGAAAACCGAAGAAATGGTTCCGGTGGCAAAAACTCGTGCTTGTATGCACCCGGACACCCGTTTTCGGAATGGGTGACGTGCGGCAACGAAATTGCGCGAAACCACCCCAAACATGAGTTTTGGACCTTAAGTAGTGGATTGGTCTTGTTCGTTGCGAAAAAACGAAGAAATGGTTCCGATGGCAAAAACTTGTGCTTTATATGCACCCCGACACCCGTTTTCGGAATGGTTGACGTGCGGCAATGAAATTGCGCGAAACCACCACAAACATGCGTTTTGGACCTAAAGTAGTGGATTGGGCATGTTCGTTGCGAAAAACATAGAAATGGTTTCGGTGGCAAAAACTCGTGCTTGTATACACCCCGACACCCGTTTTCGGAATGGATGACGTGCGGCAACGAAATTGCGCGAAACCACCCCAAACATTAGTTTTGGACCTAAAGTAGTGGATTGGGCATGTTCGTGTCGAAAAACGAATAAATGGTTCCGGTGGCAAAAACTCGTGCTTGTATGCACCTCGACACCCGTTTTCGGAATGGGTGACGTGCAGCAACGAAATTGCGCGAAACCACCCCAAACATGAGTTTTGGACCTAAATTAGTGGATTGGGCATGTTCGTTGCGAAAAATGAAGAAATGGTTCTGGTGGGAAAAACTCGTGCTTTGTATGCACCGCGACACCTGTTTTCGGAATGGGTGACGTGCGGCAACGAAATTGCGCGAAACCACCCCAAACATGAGTTTTGGACCTAAAGTAGTGGACTGGGCATGTTCATTGCGAAAAACGAAGAAATGGTTCCGGTGGCAAAAACTCGTGCTTGTATGCACCCCGACACCCGTTTTCGGAATGGGTTACGTGCGGCAACGAAATTGCGCGAAACCACCCCAAACATGAGTTTTGGACCTAAAGTAGTGGATTGGGCATGTTCGTTGCGAAAAACGAAGAAATGGTTCCGGTGGCAAAAACTCATGCTTTGTATGCACCCCGAGACCCGTTTTCGGAATGGGTGACGTGCGGCAACGAAATTGCGTGAAACCACCCCAAACATGAGTTTTGGACCTAAAGTAGTGGACTGGGCATGTTCGTTGCGAAAAACGATGAAATGGTTCCGGTGGCAAAAACTCGTGCTTGTATGCACCCGTTTTCGGAATGGGTGACGTGCGGCAACGAAATTGCGCGAAACCACCCCAAACATGTGTTTTGGAACTAAAGTAGTGGATTGGGTATGTTCGTTGCGAAAAACGAAGAAATGGTTCCGGTGGCAAAAACTCGTGCTTTGTATGCACCCCGACACCCGTTTTCGGAATGAGTGACGTGCGGCAAAGAAATTGCGCGAAACCACCCCAAACATTAGTTTTGGACCTAAAGTAGTGGATTGGGCATGTTCGTTCCGAAAAACGAAGAAATGAGGTGGCAAGAACTCGTGCTTTGAATGCAACCCAATACCCATTTTCGGAATGTGTGACGTGCGGCAACGAAATTGCGCGAAACCACCCCAAACATGAGTTTTGGACCTAAAGTAGTTGATTGGGCATGTTCGTTGCGAAAAACGAAGAAATTGATCCGGTGGCAAAAACTCGTCCTTTGTATGCAACCCGACACCCGTTTTCGGAATGGGTGACGTGCGGCAACGAAATTGCGCGAAACCACCCCAAACATGAGTTTTGGACTTAAAGTAGTGAAAGTCGCCTAGAGGGGGGGGGTTGAATAGGGCGAAACTGAAATTCTCAAAAATAATCACAACTACAAGCCGAGTTAGCGTTAGAAATATAATTGAGTCCACGAGAGAGGGTGCAAAACAAATCGCAAGCGAATAAGGAGTGAGACACGAGGATTTGTTTTACCGAGGTCCGGTTCTTGCAAACCTACTCCCCGTTTTCGGAATGGTCACAAAGACCGGGTCTCTTTCAACCATTTCCCTCTCTCAAACGGTCGCTCGGACCGAGTGAGCTTTTCTTCTCAATCACTTGGAACACAAAGTTCCCAAAAGGACCACCACAAGATTGGTGTCTCTTGTTTCAATTACAAGTGAGTTTGATCGCAATGAAGAATCAAAGAAAGAAGAAAGCAATCCAAGCGCAAGAGCTCGAAAGAACACAAGCAAATCTCTCTCACTAATCACTAGGGCGTTGTATGGAGTTTGGAGAGGATTTAATCACTTGGGTGTGTCTAGAATTGAATGCTAGAGCTCTTGTAAGTAGTTGAAGTGGGAAAACTTGGATTACTTGAATGTGGGGTGGTTGGGGGTATTTATAGCCCCAACCACCAAACTAGCCGTTTGGTGGTGGCTGACTGTCGTATGGTGCACCGGACAGTCCGGTGCACACCGGACATGTCCGGTGCGCCAGCCACGTCACCAGGCCGTTGGGATTCGACTGTTGGAGCTTATGACTTTTGGGCCCGCCTGGCTATCCAGTGTACACCGGACAAGTATTGTAGATTGTCCGGTGCACCGTCTCGCGCGTGCCTGACTTCTGCGCACTTCTGGCGCGCATTAAATGCGCCTGTAGGTGACCGTTGGCGCGAAGTAGCCGTTGCTCTGCTGGTTCACCGGACAGTCCGGTGTACACCAGACATGTCCGGTGAATTATAGCGGAGCAAATTCCCGAAGCTGGCGAGTTCCAGAGCCGCTCTTCCCTGGGGCACCGGACACTGTCCGGTGTACACCGGACAGTCCGGTGAATTATAGCGGAGCGCCTCTGGATTTTCCCGAAGGTGAAGAGTTCAGCGTGAAGTCCCCTGGTGCACCGGACACTGTCCGGTGGTGCACCGGACAGTCCGGTGCGCCAGACCAGGGCACACTTCGGTTATCCCTTTGCTCTCTTTGTTGAACCCCATACTTGGTCTTTTTATTGGCTAAGTGTGAACCTTTGGCACCTGTAACTTGTACACTAGAGCAAACTAGTTAGTCCAATTATTTGTGTTGGGCAATTCAACCACCAAAATTAATTAGGAACAAGGTGTAAGCCTAATTCCCTTTCAAGTAGCGGATTGGGCATGTTCGTTGCGAAAAACGAAGAAATGGTTCCGGTGGCAAAAACTCATGCTTTGTGTGCACTCCGACACCCGTTTTCGGAATGGGTGACATGCGGCAACGAAATTGCGCGAAACCACCCCAAACATGTGTTTTGGACCTAAAGTAGTGGATTGGGCATGTTCGTTGTGAAAAACGAAGAAATGGTTCCGGTGGCAAAAACTCGTGCTTTGTATGCACCCCGACACCCGTTTTCGGAATGGGTGACGTGCGGCAACGAAATTGCGCGAAACTGACATGAGTTTTAGACCTAAAGTAGTGGATTGGCCATGTTCGTTGCGAAAACCGAAGAAATGGTTCCGGTGGCAAAAACTCGTGCTTGTATGCACCCCGACACCCGTTTTCGGAATGGGTGACGTGCGGCAACGAAATTGCGCGAAACCACCCCAAACATGAGTTTTGGACCTTAAGTAGTGGATTGGTCTTGTTCGTTGCGAAAAACGAAGAAATGGTTCCGATGGCAAAAACTTGTGCTTTGTATGCACCCCGACACCCGTTTTCGGAATGGTTGACGTGCGGCAATGAAATTGCGCGAAACCACCACAAACATGCGTTTTTGACCTAAAGTAGTGGATTGGGCATGTTCGTTGCGAAAAACATAGAAATGGTTTCGGTGGCAAAAACTCGTGCTTGTATACACCCCGACGCCCGTTTTCGGAATGGGTGACGTGCGGCAACGAAATTGCGCGAAACCACCCCAAACATTAGTTTTGGACCTAAAGTAGTGGATTGGGCATGTTCGTTGCGAAAAATGAATAAATGGTTCCGGTGGCAAAAACTCGTGCTTGTATGCACCTCGACACCCGTTTTCGGAATGGGTGACGTGCAGCAACGAAATTGCGCGAAACCACCCCAAACATGAGTTTTGGACCTAAATTAGTGGATTGGGCATGTTCGTTGCGAAAAACGAAGAAATGGTTCCGGTGGGAAAAACTCGTGCTTTGTATGCACCGCGACACCTGTTTTCGGAATGGGTGACGTGCGGCAACGAAATTGCGCGAAACCACCCCAAACATTAGGTTTTGGACCTAAATTACTGGATTGGGCACGTTCGTTGCGAAAAACGAAGAAATGGTTCCGGTGGCAAAAACTCGTGCTTTGTATGCACCCCGACACCCGTTTTCGGAATGGGTGACGTGCGGCAACGAAATTACGCGAAACCACCCCAAACATGAGTTTTGGACCTAAAGTAGTGGACTGGGCATGTTCATTGCGAAAAACGAAGAAATGGTTCCGGTGGCAAAAACTCGTGCTTGTATGCACCCCGACACCCGTTTTCGGAATGGGTTACGTGCGGCAACGAAATTGCGCGAAACCACCCCAAACATGAGTTTTGGTGGATTGGGCATGTTCGTTGCGAAAAACGAAGAAATGGTTCCGGTGGCAAAAACTCATGCTTTGTATGCACCCCGAGACCCGTTTTCGGAATGGGTGACGTGCGGCAACGAAATTGCGTGAAACCACCCCAAACATGAGTTTTGGACCTAAAGTAGTGGACTGGGCATGTTCGTTGCGAAAAACGAAGAAATGGTTCCGGTGGCAAAAACTCGTGCTTGTATGCACCCGTTTTCGGAATGGGTGACGTGCGGCAACGAAATTGCGCGAAACCACCCCAAACATGTGTTTTGGAACTAAAGTAGTGGATTGGGTATGTTCGTTGCGAAAAACGAAGAAATGGTTCCGGTGGCAAAAACTCGTGCTTTGTATGCACCCCGACACCCGTTTTCAGAATGAGTGACGTGCGGCAAAGAAATTGCGCGAAACCACCCCAAACATTAGTTTTGGACCTAAAGTAGTGGATTGGGCATGTTCGTTCCGAAAAACGAAGAAATGAGGTGGCAAGAACTCGTTCTTTGAATGCAACCCAATACCCATTTTCGGAATGTGTCACGTGCGGCAACGAAATTGCGCGAAACCACCCCAAACATGAGTTTTGGACCTAAAGTAGTGGATTGGGCATGTTCGTTGCGAAAAACGAAGAAATTGATCCGGTGGCAAAAACTCGTCCTTTGTATGCAACCCGACACCCGTTTTCGGAATGGGTGACGTGCGGCAACGAAATTGCGCGAAACCACCCCAAACATGAGTTTTGGACCTAAAGTAGTGAAAGTCGCCTAGAGGGGGGGGGGTTGAATAGGGCGAAACTGAAATTCTCAAAAATAATCACAACTACAAGCCGAGTTAGCGTTAGAAATATAATTGAGTCCACGAGAGAGGGTGCAAAACAAATCGCAAGCGAATAAGGAGTGAGACACGAGGATTTGTTTTACCGAGGTTCGGTTCTCGCAAACCTACTCCCCGTTTTCGGAATGGTCACAAAGACCGGGTCTCTTTCAACCATTTCCCTCTCTCAAACGGTCGCTCGGACCGAGTGAGCTTTTCTTCTCAATCACTTGGAACACAAAGTTCCCACAAGGACCACCACAAGATTGGTGTCTCTTGTTTCAATTACAAGTGAGTTTGATCGCAATGAAGAATCAAAGAAAGAAGAAAGCAATCCAAGCGCAAGAGCTCGAAAGAACACAAGCAAATCTCTCTCACTAATCACTAGGGCGTTGTATGGAGTTTGGAGAGGATTTGATCACTTGGGTGTGTCTAGAATTGAATGCTAGAGCTCTTGTAAGTAGTTGAAGTGGGAAAACTTGGATTACTTGAATGTGGGGTGGTTGGGGGTATTTATAGCCCCAACCACCAAACTAGCCGTTTGGTGGTGGCTGACTGTCGTATGGTGCACCGGACAGTCCGGTGCACACCGGACATGTCCGGTGCGCCAGCCACGTCACCAGGCCGTTGGGATTCGACTGTTGGAGCTTCTGACTTCTGGGCCCGCCTGGCTATCCGGTGTACACCGGACAAGTATTGTAGATTGTCCGGTGCACCATCTCGCGCGTGCCTGACTTCTGCGCGCTTCTGGCGCGCATTAAATGCGCCTGTAGGTGACTGTTGGCGCGAAGTAGCCGTTGCTCTACTGGTTCACCGGACAGTCCGGTGTACACCAGACATGTCCGGTGAATTATAGCGGAGCAAATTCCCGAAGCTGGCGAGTTCCAGAGCCGCTCTTCCCTGGGGCACCGGACACTGTCCGGTGTACACCGGACAGTCCGGTGAATTATAGCGGAGCGCCTCTGGATTTTCCCGAAGGTGAAGAGTTCAGCGTGAAGTCCCCTGGTGCACCGGACAGTCCGGTGCGCCAGACCAGGGCACACTTCGGTTATCCCTTTGCTCTCTTTGTTGAACCCCATACTTGGTCTTTTTATTGGCTAAGTGTGAACCTTTGGCACCTGTAACTTGTACACTAGAGCAAACTAGTTAGTCCAATTATTTGTGTTGGGCAATTCAACCACCAAAATTAATTAGGAACAAGGTGTAAGCCTAATTCCCTTTCAAGTAGTGGATTGGGCATGTTCGTTGCGAAAAACGAAGAAATGGTTCCGGTGGCAAAAACTCATGCTTTGTTTGCACTCCGACACCCGTTTTCGGAATGGGTGACATGCGGCAACGAAATTGCGCGAAACCACCCCAAACATGTGTTTTGGACCAAAAGTAGTGGATTGGGCATGTTCGTTGTGAAAAACGAAGAAATGGTTCCGGTGGCAAAAACTCGTGCTTTGTATGCACCGCGACACCCGTTTTCGGAATAAGTGACGTGTGGCAACGAAATTGCGTGAAACCACCCCAAACATGAGTTTTGGACCTAAAGTAATGGATTGGGCATGTTCGTTGCGAAAAACGAAGAAATGGTTCCGGTGTCAAAAACTCGTGCTTTGAATGCAATCCAACACCCATTTTCGGAATGGGTGACGTGCGGCAATGAAATTGCGCGAAACCACCCCAAACATGAGTTTTGGACCTAAATTAGTGGATTGGGCATGTTCGTTGCGAAAAACAAAGAAATGATTCCGGTGGCAAAAACTCGTGCTTTGTATGCACCGCGACACCTGTTTTCGGAATGGGTGACGTGCGGCAACGAAATTGCGCGAAACCACCCCAAACATGAGCTTTGGACCTAAATTACTGGATTGGGCATGTTCGTTGCGAAAAACGAAGAAATGGTTCCGGTGGCAAAAACTCGTGCTTTGCATGCACCCCGACACCCGTTTTCGGAATGGGTGACGTCCGGCAACGAAATTGCGCGAAACCACCCCAAACATGAGTTTTGGACCTAAAGTAGTGGATTGGGCATGTTCATTGCGAAAAACGAAGAAATGGTTCCGGTGGCAAAAACTCATGCTTGTATGCACCCCGATACCCGTTTTCGGAATGGGTGACGTGCGGCAACGAAATTTCGCGAAACCACCCCAAACATGTGTTTTGGACCTAAAGTAGTGGATTGGGCATGTTCGTTGCGAAAAACGAAGAAATGGTTCCGGTGGCAAAAACTCGTGCTTTGTATGCACCGCGACACCCGTTTTCGGAATGAGTGACGTGCGGCAATGAAATTGCGCGAAACCACCCCAAACATGAGTTTTGGACCTAAAGTAGTGGATTGGGCATGTTCGTTGCGAAAAACGAAGAAATGGTTCCGATGGCAAAAACTCGTGCTTTGTATGCACCGCGACACCCGTTTTCGGAATGAGTGACGTGCGGCAATGAAATTGCGCGAAACCACCCCAAACATGGTTTTTGGACCTAAAGTAGTGGATTGGGCATGTTCGTTGCGAAAAACGAAGAAACGGTTCCGGTGGCAAAAACTGGTGCTTTGAATGCAATCCAACACCCATTTTCAGAATGGGTGACGTGCAGCAACAAAATTGTGCGAAACCACCTCAAACATGAGTTTTGGACCTAAATTAGTGGATTGGGCATGTTCGTTGCGAAAAACGAAGAAATGGTTCTGGTGGCAAAAACTCGAGCTTTGTATGTACCGCGACACCCGTTTTCGGAATGGGTGACGTGCGGCAACGAAATTGCGCGAAAGCACCCCAAACATGAGTTTTGGACCTAAATTACTAGATTGGGCATGTTCGTTGCGAAAAACGAAGAAATGGTTGCGGTGGCAAAAACACGTGCTTTGTATGCACCCTGACACCCGTTTTCGGAATGGGTGACGTGCGGCAACGAAATTGCGCGAAACTGACATGAGTTTTAAACCTAAAGTAGTGGATTGGGCATGTTTGTTGCGAAAAACGAAGAAATGGTTCCGGCGGCAAAAACTCGTGCTTGTATGCGCCCCGACACCCGTTTTCGGAATGGGTGACGTGCGGCAACGAAATTGCGCGAAACCAACCCAAACATGAGTTTTAGACCTAAAGTAGTGGATTGGCCATACTCGTTGCGAAAAACGAAGAAATGGTTCCGGTGGCAAAAACTCGTGCTTTGAATGCAATCCAACACCCATTTTCGGAATGGGTGACGTGCGGCAATGAAATTGCGCGAAACCACCCCAAACATGAGTTTTGGACCTAAATTAGTGGATTGGGCATGTTTGTTGCGAAAAACGAAGAAATGGTTCCGGTGGCAAAAACTCGAGCTTTGTATGTACCGCGACACCCGTTTTCGGAATGGGTGACGTGCGGCAACGAAATTGCGCGAAACCACCCCAAACATGAGTTTTGGACCTAAATTACTAGATTGGGCATGTTCGAAAAACGAAGAAATGGTTGCGGTGGCAAAAACACGTGCTTTGTATGCACCTTGACACCCGTTTTCGGAATGGGTGACGTGCGGCAACGAAATTGCGCGAAACTGACATGAGTTTTGGACCTAAAGTAGTGGATTGGGCCTGTTCGTTGCGAAAAACGAAGAAATGGTTCCGGCGGCAAAAACTCGTGCTTGTATGCGCCCTGACACCCGTTTTCGGAATGGGTGACGTGCGGCAACGAAATTGCGCGAAACCACCCCAAACATGAGTTTTAGACCTAAAGTAGTGGATTGGCCATGTTCGTTGCGAAAAACGAAGAAATGGTTCGGTGGCAAAAACTCGTGCTTTGAATGCAATCCAACACCCATTTTCGGAATGGGTGACGTGCGGCAATGAAATTGCGCGAAACCACCCCAAACATGAGTTTTGGACCTAAATTAGTGGATTGGGCATGTTCGTTGCGAAAAACGAAGAAATGGTTCCGGTGGCAAAAACTCGTGCTTTGTATGCACCGCGACACCTGTTTTCGGAATGGGTGACGTGCGGCAACGAAATTGCGCGAAACCACCCCAAACATGAGTTTTGGACCTAAATTACTGGATTGGGCATGTTCGTTGCGAAAAACGAAAAAATGGTTCCGGTGGTAAAAACTCGTGCTTTGTATGCACCGCGACACCTGTTTTCGGAATGGGTGACGTGCGGCAACGAAATTGCGCGAAACCACCCCAAACATGAGTTTTGGACCTAAAGTAGTGGATTGGGCATGTTCATTACGAAAAAACGAAGAAATGGTTCCGGTGGCAAAAATTCGTGCTTGTATGCACCGCGATACCCGTTTTCGGAATGGGTGACGTGCGGCAACGAAATTTCGCGAAACCACCCCAAACATGTGTTTTGGACCTAAAGTAGTGGATTGGGCATGTTCGTTGCGAAAAACGAAGAAATGGTTCTGGTGGCAAAAACTCGTGCTTTATATGCACCGCGACACCCGTTTTCGGAATGAGTGACGTGCGGCAATGAAATTGCGCGAAACCACCCCAAACATGAGTTTTGGACCTAAAGTAGTGGATTGGGCATGTTCGTTGCGAAAAACTAAGAAATGGTTCCGATGGCAAAAACTCGTGCTTTGTATGCACCGCGACACCCGTTTTCGGAATGAGTGACGTGCGGCAATGAAATTGCGCGAAACCACCCCAAACATGAGTTTTGGACCTAAAGTAGTGGATTGGGCATGTTCGTTGCGAAAAACGAAGAAACGGTTCCGGTGGCAAAAACTCGTGCTTTGTATGTACCGCGACACCCGTTTTCGGAATGGGTGATGTGCGGCAACGAAATTGCGCGAAACCAACCCAAACATGAGTTTTGGACCTAAATTAGTGGATTGGGCATGTTCGTTGTGAAAAACGAAGAAATGGTTCTGGTGGCAAAAACTCGTGCTTTGTATGTACCGCGACACCCGTTTTCGGAATGGGTGATGTGTGGCAACGAAATTGCACGAAACCACCCCAAACATGAGTTTTGGACCTAAATTACTGGATTGGGCATGTTCGTTGCGAAAAACGAAGAAATGGTTGCGGTGGCAAAAACACGTGCTTTGTATGCACCCTGACACCCGTTTTCGGAATGGGTGACGTGCGGCAACGAAATTGCGCGAAACTGACATGAGTTTTGGACCTAAAGTAGTGGATTGGGCATGTTCGTTGCGAAAAACGAAGAAATGGTTCCGGCGGCAAAAACTCGTGCTTGTATGCACCCCGACACCCGTTTTCGGACTGGGTGACGTGCAGCAACGAAATTGCGCGAAACCACCCCAAACATGAGTTTTAGACCTAAAGTAGTGGATTGGCCATGTTCGTTGCGAAAAACGAAGAAATGGTTCCGGTGGCAAAAACTCGTGCTTGTATGCACCTCGACACCCGTTTTCGGAATGGGTGACGTGCGGCAACGAAATTGCGCGAAACCACCCCAAACATGAGTTTTGGACCTAAATTAGTGGATTGGGCATGTTCGTTGTGAAAAACGAAGAAATGGTTCCAGTGGAAAAAAAACTCGTGCTTGTTTGCACCCCGACACCCGTTTTCGGAATAGGTGACATGCGGGAACGAAATAGCGCGAAACCACCCCAAATATGTGTTTTGGACCTAAAGTAGTGGATTGGGCATGTTCGTTGCGAAAAACGAAGAAATGGTTCCGGTGGCAAAAACTCGTGCTTTGTATGCACCCCGACACCCGTTTCCGGAATGGGTGACGTGCGGAAATGAAATTGCGCGAAACCACCACAAACATGTGTTTTGGACCTAAAGTAGTGGATTGGGCATGTTCGTTGCGAAAAACATAGAAATGGTTTCGGTGGCAAAAACTCGTGCTTGTATGCACCCCGACACCCGTTTTCGGAATGTGTGACGTGCGGCAACGAAATTGCGCGAAACCACACCAAACATTAGTTTTGGACCTAAAGTAGTGGATTGGGCATGTTCGTTGCGAAAAACGAAGAAATGGTTCCGGTAGCAAAAACTCGTGCTTGTATGCACCTCGACACCCGTTTTCGGAATGGGTGACGTGCGGCAACGAAATTGCGCGAAACCACCCCAAACATGAGTTTTGGACCTAAATTAGTGGATTGGGCATGTTCGTTGCGAAAAACGAAGAAATGGTTCCGGTGGCAAAAACTCGTGCTTTGCATGCACCGCGACACCTGTTTTCGGAATGGGTGACGTGCGGCAACAAAATTGCGCGAAACCACCCCAAACATGAGTTTTGGACCTAAATTACTGGATTGGGCATGTTCGTTGCGAAAAACGAAGAAATGGTTCTGGTGGCAAAAACTCGTGCTTTGTACAGACCCCGACACCCGTTTTCGGAATGGGTGACGTGCGGCAATGAAATTACGCGAAACCACCCCAAACATGAGTTTTGGACCTAAATTACTAGATTGGGCATGTTCGTTGCGAAAAACGAAGAAATGGTTCCGGTGGCAAAAACACGTGCTTTGTATGCACCCTGACACCCGTTTTCGGAATGGGTGACGTGCGGCAACGAAATTGCGTGAAACTGACATGAGTTTTGGACCTAAAGTAGTGGATTGGGCATGTTCGTTGCGAAAAACGAAGAAATGGTTCCGGCGGCAAGAACTCGTGCTTGTATGCATCCCGACACCCGTTTTCGGAATGGGTGACGTGCGGCAACAAAATTGCGCGAAACCACCCCAAACATGAGTTTTAGACCTAAAGTAGTGGATTGGCCATGTTCGTTGCGAAAAACGAAGAAATGGTTCCGGTGGCAAAAACTCGTGCTTGTATGCACCCCGACACCAGTTTTCGGAATGGGTGACGTGCGACAACGAAATTGCGCGAAACCACCCCAAACATGTGTTTTGGACCTAAAGTAGTTGATTGGGAATGTTCGTTGTGAAAAACGAAGAAATGGTTCCAGTGGAAAAAAACTCGTGCTTGTTTGCACCCCGACACCCGTTTTCGGAATGGGTGACGTGCGGCAACGAAATTGCGCGAAACCACCCCAAACATGAGTTTTGGACCTAAAGTAGTGGATTGGGCATGTTCGTTGCGAAAAACGAAGAAAGAATTCTGGTGGCAAAAACTCGTGCTTGTATGCACCCCGACACCCGTTTTCGGAATGGGTGACGTGCGACAACGAAATTGCGCGAAACCACCCCAAACATGTTTTTTGGACCTAAAGTAGTGGATTGGGCATGTTCATTGTGAAAAACGAAGAAATGGTTCCGGTGGTAAAAACTCGTGCTTTGTATGCACAGCGACACCTGTTTTCGGAATGGGTGACGTGCGGCAACGAAATTGCGCGAAACCACCCCAAACATGAGTTTTGGACCTAAAGTAGTGGATTGGGCATGTTCATTGCGAAAAACGAAGAAATGGTTCCGGTGGCAAAAACTCGTGCTTGTATGCACCCCGATACCCGTTTTCGGAATGGGTGACGTGCGGCAACGAAATTTCGCGAAACCACCCTAAACATGTGTTTTGGACCCAAAGTAGTGGATAGGGCATGTTCGTTGCGAAAAACGAAGAAATGGTTCCGGTGGCAAAAACTCGTGCTTTGTATGCACCGCGACACCCGTTTTCGGAATGAGTGACGTGCAGCAATGAAATTGCGCGAAACCACCCCAAACATGAGTTTTGGACCTAAAGTAGTGGATTGGGCATGTTCGTTGCGAAAAACGAAGAAATGGTTCCGATGGCAAAAACTCGTGCTTTGAATGCAATCCAACACCCATTTTCGGAATGGTGACGTGCAGCAACGAAATTGCGCGAAACCACCCCAAACATGAGTTTTGGACCTAAATTAGTGGATTGGCATGTTCGTTGCGAAAAAAATGGTTCTGGTGGCAAAAACTCGTGCTTTGTATGTACCGCGACACCCGTTTTCGGAATGGGTGATGTGCGGCAACGAAATTGCGTGAAACCACCCCAAACATGAGTTTTGGACCTAAATTACTGGATTGGGCATGTTCGTTGCGAAAAACGAAGAAATGGTTGCGGTGGCAAAAACACGTGCTTTGTATGCACCCTGACACCCGTTTTCGGAATGGGTGACGTGCGGCAACGAAATTGCGCGAAACTGACATGAGTTTTGGACCTAAAGTAGTGGATTGGGCATGTTCGTTGCGAAAAACGAAGAAATGGTTCCGGCGGCAAAAACTCGTGCTTGTATGCACCCCGACACCCATTTTCGGACTGGGTGACGTGCGGTAACGAAATTGCGCGAAACCACCCCAAACATGAGTTTTAGACCTAAAGTAATGGATTGGCCATGTTCGTTGCGAAAAACAAGGAAATGGTTCCGGTGGCAAAAACTCGTGCTTCTATGCACCTCGACACCCGTTTTCGGAATGGGTGACGTGCGGCAACGAAATTGCGCGAAACCACCCCAAACATGAGTTTTGGACCTAAATTAGTGGATTGGGCATGTTCGTTGTGAAAAACGAAGAAATGGTTCCAGTGGAAAAAAACTCGTGCTTGTTTGCACCCCGACACCCGTTTTCGGAATAGGTGACGTGCGGGAACGAAATAGCGCAAAACCACCCCAAATATGAGTTTTGGACCTAAAGTAGTGGATTGGGCATGTTCGTTGCGAAAAACGAAGAAATGGTTCCGGTGGCAAAAACTCGTGCTTTGTATGCACCCCGACACCCGTTTTCGGAATGGGTGACGTGCGGCGATGAAATTGCGCGAAACCACCACAAACATGTGTTTTGGACCTAAAGTAGTGGATTGGGCATGTTCGTTGCGAAAAACATAGAAATTGTTTCGGTGGCAAAAACTCGTGCTTGTATGCACCCCGACACCCGTTTTCGGAATGTGTGACGTGCGGCAACGAAATTGCGCGAAACCACACCAAACATTAGTTTTGGACCTAAAGTAGTGGATTGGGCATGTTCGTTGCGAAAAACGAAGAAATGGTTCCGGTGGCAAAAACTCGTGCTTGTATGCACCTCGACACCCGTTTTCGGAATGGGTGACGTGCTGCAACGAAATTGCGCGAAACCACCCCAAACATGAGTTTTGGACCTAAATTAGTGGATTGGGCATGTTCGTTGCGAAAAACGAAGAAATGGTTCCGGTGGCAAAAACTCGTGCTTTGTATGCACCGCGACACCTATTTTCGGAATGGGTGACGTGCGGCAACGAAATTGCGCGAAACCACCCCAAACATGAGTTTCGGACCTAAATTACTGGATTGGGCATGTTCGTTGCGAAAAACGAAGAAATGGTTCCGGTGGCAAAAACTCGTGCTTTGTATGCACCCCGACACCCATTTTCGGAATGGGTGACGTGCGGCAAAGAAATTGCGCGAAACCACCCCAAACATGAGCTTTGGAACTAAATTACTGGATTGGGCATGTTCGTTGTGAAAAACGAAGAAATGGTTCCGGTGGCAAAAACACGTGCTTTGTATGCACCCTGACACCCGTTTTCGGAATGGGTGACGTGCGGCAACGAAATTGCGCGAAACTGACATGAGTTTTGGACCTAAAGTAGTGGATTGGGCATGTTCGTTGCGAAAAACGAAGAAATGGTTCCGGCGGCAAAAACTCGTGCTTGTATGCATCCCGACACCCGTTTTCGGAATGGGTGACGTGCGGCAACGAAATTGCGCGAAACCACCCCAAACATGAGTTTTAGACCTAAAGTAGTGGATTGGCCATGTTCGTTGCGAAAAATGAAGAAATGGTCCCGGTGGCAAAAACTCGTGCTTGTATGCACCCCGACACCCGTTTTCGGAATTGGTGGCATGCGACAACGAAATTGCTCGAAACCACCCCAAACATGAGTTTTGGACCTAAAGTAGTGGATTGGGCATGTTCGTTGCGAAAAAACGAAGAAATGGTTCCGGCGGCAAAAACTCGTGCTTGTATGCACCCCGACACCCGTTTTCGGACTGGGTGACGTGCAGCAATGAAATTGCGCGAAACCACCCCAAACATGAGTTTTAGACCTAAAGTAGTGGATTGGCCATGTTCGTTGCGAAAAACGAAGAAATGGTTCCGGTGGCAAAAACTCGTGCTTGTATGCACCTCGACACCCGTTTTCGGAATAGGTGACGTGCGGCAACAAAATTGCGCGAAACCACCCCAAACATGAGTTTTGGACCTAAATTAGTGGATTGGGCATGTTCGTTGTGAAAAACGAAGAAATGGTTCCAGTGGAAAAAAAACTCGTGCTTGTTTGCACCCCGACACCCGTTTTCGGAATAGGTGACATGCGGGAACGAAATAGCGCGAAACCACCCCAAATATGTGTTTTGGACCTAAAGTAGTGGATTGGGCATGTTCGTTGCGAAAAACGAAGAAATGGTTCCGGTGGCAAAAACTCGTGCTTTGTATGCACCCCGACACCCGTTTCCGGAATGGGTGACGTGCGGCAATGAAATTGCGCGAAACCACCACAAATATGTGTTTTGGACCTAAAGTAGTGGATTGGGCATGTTCGTTGCGAAAAACATAGAAATGGTTTCGGTGGCAAAAACTCGTGCTTGTATGCACCCCGACACCCGTTTTCGGAATGTGTGACGTGCGGCAACGAAATTGCGCGAAACCACACCAAACATTAGTTTTGGACCTAAAGTAGTGGATTGGGCATGTTCGTTGCGAAAAACGAAGAAATGGTTCCGGTAGCAAAAACTCGTGCTTGTATGCACCTCGACACCCGTTTTCGGATTGGGTGACGTGCGGCAACGAAATTGCGCGAAACCACCCCAAACATGAGTTTTGGACCTAAATTAGTGGATTGGGCATGTTCGTTGCGAAAAACGAAGAAATGGTTCCGGTGGCAAAAACTCGTGCTTTGCATGCACCGCGACACCTGTTTTCGGAATGGGTGACGTGCGGCAACAAAATTGCGCGAAACCACCCCAAACATGAGTTTTGGACCTAAATTACTGGATTGGGCATGTTCGTTGCGAAAAACGAAGAAATGGTTCTGGTGGCAAAAACTCGTGCTTTGTACGCACCCCGACACCCGTTTTCGGAATGGGTGACGAGCGGCAACGAAATTACGCGAAACCACCCCAAACATGAGTTTTGGACCTAAATTACTAGATTGGGCATGTTCGTTGCGAAAAACGAAGAAATGGTTCCGGTGGCAAAAACACGTGCTTTGTATGCACCCTGACACCCGTTTTCGGAATGGGTGACGTGCGGCAACGAAATTGCGTGAAACTGACATGAGTTTTGGACCTAAAGTAGTGGATTGGGCATGTTCGTTGCGAAAAACGAAGAATTGGTTCCGGCGGGAAAAACTCGTGCTTGTATGCATCCCGACACCCGTTTTCGGAATGGGTGACGTGCGGCAACGAAATTGCGCGAAACCACCCCAAACATGAGTTTTAGACCTAAAGTAGTGGATTGGCCATGTTCGTTGCGAAAAACGAAGAAATGGTTCCGGTGGCAAAAACTCGTGCTTGTATGCACCCCGACACCCGTTTTCGGAATGGGTGACGTGCGACAACGAAATTGCGCGAAACCACCCCAAACATGTGTTTTGGCCTAAAGTAGTTGATTGGGAATGTTCGTTGCGAAAAACGAAGAAATGGTTCCAGTGGAAAAAACTCGTGCTTGTTTGCACCCCGACACCCGTTTTCGGAATGGGTGACGTGCGGCAACGAAATTGCGCGAAACCACCCCAAACATGAGTTTTGGACCTAAAGTAGTGGATTGGGCATGTTCGTTGCGAAAAACGAAGAAATGGTTCCGGTGGCAAAAACTCGTGCTTGTATGCACCCCGACACCCGTTTTCGGAATGGGTGACGTGCGACAACGCAATTGTGCGAAACCACCCCAAACATGTGTTTTGGACCTAAAGTAGTGGATTGGGCATGTTCATTGTGAAAAACGAAGAAATGGTTCCGGTGGTAAAAACTCGTGCTTTGTATGCACCGCGACACCTGTTTTCGGAATGGGTGACGTGCGACAACGAAATTGCGCGAAACCACCCCAAACATGAGTTTTGGACCTAAAGTAGTGGATTGGGCATGTTCATTGCGAAAAACGAAGAAATGGTTCCGGTGGCAAAAACTCGTGCTTGTATGCACCCCGATACCCGTTTTCGGAATGGGTGACGTGCGGCAATGAAATTTCGCGAAACCACCCTAAACATGTGTTTTGGACCTTAAGTAGTGGATAGGGCATGTTCGTTGCGAAAAACGAAGAAATGGTTCCGGTGGCAAAAACTCGTGCTTTGTATGCACCGCGACACCCGTTTTCGGAATGAGTGACGTGCAGCAATGAAATTGCGCGAAACCACCCCAAACATGAGTTTTGGACCTAAAGTAGTGGATTGGGCATGTTCGTTGCGAAAAACGAAGAAATGGTTCCGATGGCAAAAACTCGTGCTTTGAATGCAATCCAACACCCATTTTCGGAATGGTGACGTGCAGCAACGAAATTGCGCGAAACCACCCCAAACATGAGTTTTGGACCTAAATTAGTGGATTGGGCATGTTCGTTGCGAAAAACGAAGAAATGGTTCTGGTGGCAAAAACTCGTGCTTTGTATGTACCGCGACACCCGTTTTCGGAATGGGTGATGTGCGGCAACGAAATTGCGCGAAACCACCCCAAACATGAGTTTTGGACCTAAATTACTGGATTGGGCATGTTCGTTGCGAAAAACGAAGAAATGGTTGCGGTGGCAAAAACACGTGCTTTGTATGCACCCTGACACCCGTTTTCGGAATGGGTGACGTGCGGCAACGAAATTGCGCGAAACTGACATGAGTTTTGGACCTAAAGTAGTGGATTGGGCATGTTCGTTGCGAAAAACGAAGAAATGGTTCCGGCGGCAAAAACTCGTGCTTGTATGCACCCCGACACCCGTTTTCGGACTGGGTGACGTGCGGTAACGAAATTGCGCGAAACCACCCCAAACATGAGTTTTAGACCTAAAGTAATGGATTGGCCATGTTCGTTGCGAAAAACGAGGAAATGGTTCCGGTGGCAAAAACTCGTGCTTCTATGCACCTCGACACCCGTTTTCGGAATGGGTGACGTGCGGCAACGAAATTGCGCGAAACCACCCCAAACATGAGTTTTGGACCTAAATTAGTGGATTGGGCATGTTCGTTGTGAAAAACGAAGAAATGGTTCCAGTGGAAAAAAACTCGTGCTTGTTTGCACCCCGACACCCGTTTTCGGAATAGGTGACGTGCGGGAACGAAATAGCGCAAAACCACCCCAAATATGAGTTTTGGACCTAAAGTAGTGGATTGGGCATGTTCGTTGCGAAAAACGAAGAAATGGTTCCGGTGGCAAAAACTCGTGCTTTGTATGCACCCCGACACCCGTTTTCGGAATGGGTGACGTGCGGTGATGAAATTGCGCGAAACCACCACAAACATGTGTTTTGGACCTAAAGTAGTGGATTGGGCATGTTCATTGCGAAAAACATAGAAATTGTTTCGGTGGCAAAAACTCGTGCTGGTATGCACCCCGACACCCGTTTTCGGAATGTGTGACGTGCGGCAACGAAATTGCGCGAAACCACACCAAACATTAGTTTTGGACCTAAAGTAGTGGATTGGGCATGTTCGTTGCGAAAAACGAAGAAATGGTTCCGGTGGCAAAAACTCGTGCTTGTATGCACCTCGACACCCGTTTTCGGAATGGGTGACGTGCTGCAACGAAATTGCGCGAAACCACCCCAAACATGAGTTTTGGACCTAAATTAGTGGATTGGGCATGTTCGTTGCGAAAAACGAAGAAATGGTTCCGGTGGCAAAAACTCGTGCTTTGTATGCACCGCGACACCTGTTTTCGGAATGGGTGACGTGCGGCAACGAAATTGCGCGAAACCACCCCAAACATGAGTTTCGGACCTAAATTACTGGATTGGGCATGTTCGTTGCGAAAAACGAAGAAATGGTTCCGGTGGCAAAAACTCGTGCTTTGTATGCACCCCGACACCCATTTTCGGAATGGGTGACGTGCGGCAACGAAATTGCGCGAAACCACCCCAAACATGAGCTTTGGACCTAAATTACTGGATTGGGCATGTTCGTTGTGAAAAACGAAGAAATGGTTCCGGTGGCAAAAACACGTGCTTTGTATGCACCCTGACACCCGTTTTCGGAATGGGTGACGTGTGGCAACGAAATTGCGCGAAACTGACATGAGTTTTGGACCTAAAGTAGTGGATTGGGCATGTTCGTTGCGAAAAACGAAGAAATGGTTCCGGCGGCAAAAACTCGTGCTTGTATGCATCCCGACACCCGTTTTCGGAATGGGTGACGTGCGGCAACGAAATTGCGCGAAACCACCCCAAACATGAGTTTTAGACCTAAAGTAGTGGATTGGCCATGTTCGTTGCGAAAAATGAAGAAATGGTCCCGGTGGCAAAAACTCGTGCTTGTATGCACCCCGACACCCGTTTTCGGAATGGGTGACGTGCGACAACGAAATTGCGCGAAACCACCCCAAACATGTGTTTTGGACCTAAAGTAGTTGATTGGGAATGTTCGTTGCGAAAAACGAAGAAATGGTTCCAGTGGAAAAAACTCGTGCTTGTTTGCACCCCGACACCCGTTTTCGGAATGGGTGACGTGCGGCAACGAAATTGCGCGAAACCACCCCAAACATGAGTTTTGGACCTAAAGTAGTGGATTGGGCATGTTCGTTGCGAAAAACAAAGAAATGGTTCCGGTGGCAAAACTCGTGCTTGTATGCACCCCGACACCCGTTTTCGGAATGAGTGACGTGCGACAACGAAATTGCGTGAAACCACCCCAAACATGTGTTTTGGACCTAAAGTAGTGGATTGGGCATGTTCATTGTGAAAACGAAGAAATGGTTCCGGTGGCAAAAACTCGTGCTTTGTATGCACCGCGACACCTGTTTTCGGAATGAGTGACGTGCGGCAACGAAATTGCGCGAAACCACCCCAAACATGAGTTTTGGACCTTAATTAGTGGATTGGGCATGTTCGTTGCGAAAAACGAAGAAATGGTTCCGGTGGCAAAAACTCATGGTTTGTATGCACCCCGACACCCGTTTTCGGAATGGGTGACGTGCGGCAACGAATTTGCGCGAAACCACCCCAAACATGAGTTTTGGACCTAAATTACTGGATTGGGCATGTTCGTTGCGAAAAACGAAGAAATGGGACCGGTGGTAAAAACTCGTGCTTTGTATGCACCGCGACACCTGTTTTCGGAATGGGTGACGTGCGGCAACGAAATTGCGCGAAACCACCCCAAACATGAGTTTTGGACCTAAAGTAGTGGATTGGGCATGTTCATTGCGAAAAACGAAGAAATGGTTCCGGTGGCAAAAACTCGTGCTTGTATGCACCCCGATACCCGTTTTCGGAATGGGTGACGTGCGGCAACGAAATTTCGCGAAACCACCCCAAACATGTGTTTTGGACCTAAAGTAGTGGATTGGGCATGTTCGTTGCGAAAAACGAAGAACTGGTTCTGGTGGCAAAAACTCGTGCTTTGTATTCACCGCGACACCCGTTTTCGGAATGAGTGACGTGCGGCAATGAAATTGCGCGAAACCACCCCAAACATGAGTTTTGGACCTAAAGTAGTGGATTGGGCATGTTCGTTGCGAAAACGAAGAAATGGTTCCGATGGCAAAAACTCGTGCTTTGAATGCAATCCAACACCCATTTTCTGAATGGTGACGTGCAGCAACGAAATTGCGCGAAACCACCCCAAACATGAGTTTTGGACCTAAATTAGTGGATTGGGCATGTTCGTTGCGAAAAACGAAGAAATGGTTCTGGTGGCAAAAACTCGTGCTTTGTATGTACCGCGACACCCGTTTTCGGAATGGGTGATGTGCGGCAACGAAATTGCGCGAAACCACCCCAAACATGAGTTTTGGACCTAAATTACTGGATTGGGCATGTTCATTGCGAAAAACGAAGAAATGGTTGCGGTGGCAAAAACACGTGCTTTGTATGCACCCTGACACCCGTTTTCGGAATGGGTGACGTGCGGCAACGAAATTGCGCGAAACTGACATGAGTTTTGGACCTAAAGTAGTGGATTGGGCATGTTCGTTGCAAAAAACGAAGAAATAGTTCTGGCGGCAAAAACTCGTGCTTGTATGCACCCCGACACCCGTTTTCGGACTGGGTGACGTGCGGCAACGAAATTGCGCGAAACCACCCCAAACATGAGTTTTAGACCTAAAGTAGTGGATTGGCCATGTTCGTTGCGAAAAACGAAGAAATGGTTCCGGTGGCAAAAACTCGTGCTTGTATGCACCTCGACACCCGTTTTCGGAATGGGTGACGTGCGGCAACGAAATTGCGCGAAACCACCCCAAACATGAGTTTTGGACCTAAATTAGTGGATTGGGCATGTTCGTTGTGAAAAACGAAGAAATGGTTCTAGTGGAAAAAAAACTCGTGCTTGTTTGCACCCCGACACCCGTTTTCGGAATAGGTGACGTGCGGGAACGAAATAGCGCGAAACCACCCCAAATATGAGTTTTGGACCTAAAGTAGTGGATTGGGTATGTTCGTTGCGAAAAACGAAGAAATGGTTCCGGTGGCAAAAACTCGTGCTTGTGCACCCCGACACCCGTTTTCGGAATGTGTGACGTGCGGCAACGAAATTGCGCGAAACCACACCAAACATTAGTTTTGGACCTAAAGTAGTGGATTGGGCATGTTCGTTGCGAAAAACGAAGAAATGGTTCCGGTGGTAAAAACTCGTGCTTTGTATGCACCGCGACACCTGTTTTCGGAATGGGTGACGTGCGGCAACGAAATTGCGCGAAACCACCCCAAACATGAGTTTTGGACCTAAAGTAGTGGGTTGGGCATGTTCATTGCGAAAAATGAAGAAATGGTTCCGGTGGCAAAAACTCGTGCTTGTATGCACCCCGATACCCGTTTTCGGAATGGGTGACGTGCGACAACGAAATTGCGCGAAACCACCCCAAACATGTGTTTTGGACCTAAAGTAGTTGATTGGGAATGTTCGTTGCGAAAAACGAAGAAATGGTTCCAGTGGAAAAAACTCGTGCTTGTTTGCACCCCGACACCCGTTTTCGGAATAGGTTACGTGCGGCAACGAAATTGCGCGAAACCACCCCAAACATGAGTTTTGGACCTAAAGTAGTGGATTGGGCATGTTCGTTGCGAAAAACAAAGAAATGGTTCCGGTGGCAAAAACTCGTGCTTGTATGCACCCCGACACCCGTTTTCGGAATGGGTGACGTGCGACAACGAAATTGCGCGAAACCACCCCAAACATGTGTTTTGGACCTAAAGTAGTGGATTGGGCATGTTCATTGTGAAAAACGAAGAAATGGTTCCGGTGGCAAAAACTCGTGCTTTGTATGCACCGCGACACCCGTTTTCGGAATGAGTGACGTGCGGCAACAACGAAATTGCGCGAAACCACCCCAAACATGAGTTTTGGACCTAAATTAGTGGATTGGGCATGTTCGTTGCGAAAAACGAAGAAATGGTTCCGGTGGCAAAAACTCATGGTTTGTATGCACCCCGACACCCGTTTTCGGAATGGGTGACGTGCGGCAACGAAATTGCGCGAAACCACCCCAAACATGAGTTTTGGACCTAAATTACTGGATTGGGCATGTTCGTTGCGAAAAACGAAGAAATGGTTCCGGTGGTAAAAACTCGTGCTTTGTATGCACCGCGACACCTGTTTTCGGAATGGGTGACGTGCGGCAACGAAATTGCGCGAAACCACCCCAAACATGAGTTTTGGACCTAAAGTAGTGGGTTGGGCATGTTCATTGCGAAAAATGAAGAAATGGTTCCGGTGGCAAAAACTCGTGCTTGTATGCACCCCGATAACCGTTTTCGGAATGGGTGACGTGCGGCACCGAAATTTCGCGAAACCACCCCAAACATGTGTTTTGGACCTAAAGTAGTGGATTGGGCATGTTCGTTGCGAAAAACGAAGAAATGGTTCTGGTGGCAAAAACTCGTGCTTTGTATGCACCGCGACACCCGTTTTCGGAATGGGTGACGTGCGACAACGAAATTGCGCGAAACCACCCCAAACATGTGTTTTGGACCTAAAGTAGTGGATTGGGCATGTTCATTGTGAAAAACGAAGAAATGGTTCCGGTGGCAAAAACTCGTGCTTTGTATGCACCGCGACACCCGTTTTCGGAATGAGTGACGTGCGGCAACGAAATTGCGCGAAACCACCCCAAACATGTGTTTTGGACCTAAATTACTGGATTGGGCATGTTCATTGCGAAAAACGAAGAAATGGTTGCGGTGGCAAAAACACGTGCTTTGTATGCACCCTGACACCCGTTTTCGGAATGGGTGACGTGCGGCAACGAAATTGCGCGAAACTGACATGAGTTTTGGACCTAAAGTAGTGGATTGGGCATGTTCGTTGCAAAAAACGAAGAAATAGTTCTGGCGGCAAAAACTCGTGCTTGTATGCACCCCGACACCCGTTTTCGGACTGGGTGACGTGCGGCAACGAAATTGCGTGAAACCACCCCAAACATGAGTTTTAGACCTAAAGTAGTGGATTGGCCATGTTCGTTGCGAAAAACGAAGAAATGGTTCCGGTGGCAAAAACTCGTGCTTGTATGCACCTCGACACCCGTTTTCGGAATGGGTGACGTGCGGCAACGAAATTGCGCGAAACCACCCCAAACATGAGTTTTGGACCTAAATTAGTGGATTGGGCATGTTCGTTGTGAAAAACGAAGAAATGGTTCTAGTGGAAAAAAACTCGTGCTTGTTTGCACCCCGACACCCGTTTTCGGAATAGGTGACGTGCGGGAATGAAATAGCGCGAAACCACCCCAAATATGAGTTTTGGACCTAAAGTAGTGGATTGGGTATGTTCGTTGCGAAAAACGAAGAAATGGTTCCGGTGGCAAAAACTCGTGCTTTGTATGCACCCCGACACCCGTTTTCGGAATGGGTGACGTGCGGCAATGAAATTGCGCGAAACCACCACAAACATGTGTTTTGGACCTAAAGTAGTGGATTGGGCCTGTTCGTTGCAAAAAACATAGAAATGGTTTCGGTGGCAAAAACTCGTGCTTGTGCACCCCGACACCCGTTTTCGGAATGTGTGACGTGCGGCAACGAAATTGCGCGAAACCACACCAAACATTAGTTTTGGACCTAAAGTAGTGGATTGGGCATGTTCGTTGCGAAAAACGAAGAAATGGTTCCGGTGGTAAAAACTCGTGCTTTGTATGCACCGCGACACCTGTTTTCGGAATGGGTGACGTGCGGCAACGAAATTGCGCGAAACCACCCCAAACATGAGTTTTGGACCTAAAGTAGTGGGTTGGGCATGTTCATTGCGAAAAATGAAGAAATGGTTCCGGTGGCAAAAACTCGTGCTTGTATGCACCCCGATACCCGTTTTCGGAATGGGTGACGTGCGACAACGAAATTGCGCGAAACCACCCCAAACATGTGTTTTGGACCTAAAGTAGTTGATTGGGAATGTTCGTTGCGAAAAACGAAGAAATGGTTCCAGTGGAAAAAACTCGTGCTTGTTTGCACCCCGACACCCGTTTTTGGAATAGGTGACGTGCGGCAACGAAATTGCGCGAAACCACCCCAAACATGAGTTTTGGACCTAAAGTAGTGGATTGGGCATGTTCGTTGCGAAAAACAAAGAAATGGTTCCGGTGGCAAAAACTCGTGCTTGTATGCACCCCGACACCCGTTTTCGGAATGGGTGACGTGCGACAACGAAATTGCGCGAAACCACCCCAAACATGTGTTTTGGACCTAAAGTAGTGGATTGGGCATGTTCATTGTGAAAAACGAAGAAATGGTTCCGGTGGCAAAAACTCGTGCTTTGTATGCACCGCGACACCCATTTTCGGAATGAGTGACGTGCGGCAACGAAATTGCGCGAAACCACCCCAAACATGAGTTTTGGACCTAAATTAGTGGATTGGGCATGTTCGTTGCGAAAAACGAAGAAATGGTTCCGGTGGCAAAAACTCATGGTTTGTATGCACCCCGACACCCGTTTTCGGAATGGGTGACGTGCGGCAACGAAATTGCGCGAAACCACCCCAAACATGAGTTTTGGACCTAAATTACTGGATTGGGCATGTTCGTTGCGAAAAACGAAGAAATGGTTCCGGTGGTAAAAACTCGTGCTTTGTATGCACCGCGACACCTGTTTTCGGAATGGGTGACGTGCGGCAACGAAATTGCGCGAAACCATCCCAAACATGAGTTTTGGACCTAAAGTAGTGGGTTGGGCATGTTCATTGCGAAAAATGAAGAAATGGTTCCGGTGGCAAAAACTCGTGCTTGTATGCACCCCGATAACCGTTTTCGGAATGGGTGACGTGCGGCAACGAAATTTCGCGAAACCACCCCAAACATGTGTTTTGGACCTAAAGTAGTGGACTGGGCATGTTCGTTGCGAAAAACGAAGAAATGGTTCTGGTGGCAAAAACTCGTGCTTTGTATGCACCGCGACACCCGTTTTCGGAATGGGTGACGTGCGACAACGAAATTGCGCGAAACCACCCCAAACATGTGTTTTGGACCTAAAGTAGTGGATTGGGCATGTTCATTGTGAAAAACGAAGAAATGGTTCCGGTGGCAAAAACTCGTGCTTTGTATGCACCGCGACACCCGTTTTCGGAATGAGTGACGTGCGGCAACGAAATTGCGCGAAACCACCCCAAACATGAGTTTTGGACCTAAATTAGTGGATTGGGCATGTTCGTTGCGAAAAACGAAGAAATGGTTCCGGTGGCAAAAACTCATGGTTTGTATGCACCCCGACACCCGTTTTCGGAATGGGTGACGTGCGGCAACGAAATTGCGCGAAACCACCCCAAACATGAGTTTTGGACCTAAATTACTGGATTGGGCATGTTCGTTGCGAAAAACGAAGAAATGGTTCCGGTGGTAAAAACTCGTGCTTTGTATGCACCGCGACACCTGTTTTCGGAATGGGTGACGTGCGGCAACGAAATTGCGCGAAACCACCCCAAACATGAGTTTTGGACCTAAAGTAGTGGGTTGGGCATGTTCATTGCGAAAAATGAAGAAATGGTTCCGGTGGCAAAAACTCGTGCTTGTATGCACCCCGATACCCGTTTTCGGAATGGGTGACGTGCGGCAACGAAATTTCGCGAAACCACCCCAAACATGTGTTTTGGACCTAAAGTAGTGGATTGGGCATGTTCGTTGCGAAAAACGAAGAAATGGAAGGTGGCAAAAACTCGTGCTTTGTATGCACCGCGACACCCGTTTTCGGAATGGGTGACGTGCGACAACGAAATTGCGCGAAACCACCCCAAACATGTGTTTTGGACCTAAAGTAGTGGATTGGGCATGTTCATTGTGAAAAACGAAGAAATGGTTCCGGTGGCAAAAACTCGTGCTTTGTATGCACCGCGACACCCGTTTTCGGAATGAGTGACGTGCGGCAACGAAATTGCGCGAAACCACCCCAAACATGAGTTTTGGACCTAAATTAGTGGATTGGGCATGTTCGTTGCGAAAAACGAAGAAATGGTTCCGGTGGCAAAAACTCATGCTTTGTATGCACCCCGAGACCCGTTTTCGGAATGGGTGACGTGCGGCAACGAAATTGCGCGAAACCACCCCAAACATGAGTTTTGGACCTAAATTACTGGATTGGGCATGTTCGTTGCGAAAAACGAAGAAATGGTTCCGGTGGTAAAAACTCGTGCTTTGTATGCACCGCGACACCTGTTTTCGGAATGGGTGACGTGCGGCAACGAAATTGCGCGAAACCACCCCAAACATGAGTTTTGGACCTAAAGTAGTGGATTGGGCATGTTCATTGCGAAAAACGAAGAAATGGTTCCGGTGGCAAAAACTCGTGCTTGTATGCACCCCGATACCCGTTTTCAGAATGGGTGACGTGCGGCAACGAAATTTCGCGAAACCACCCCAAACATGTGTTTTGGACCTAAAGTAGTGGATTGGGCATGTTTGTTGCGAAAAACGAAGAAATGGTTCCGGTGGCTAAAACTCGTGCTTTGTATGCACCGCGACACCCGTTTTCGGAATGAGTGACGTGCGGCAATGAAATTGCGCGAAACCACCCCAAACATGAGTTTTGGACCTAAATTAGTGGATTGGGCATGTTCGTTGTGAAAAACGAAGAAATGGTTCTAGTGGAAAAAAACTCGTGCTTGTTTGCACCCCGACACCCGTTTTCGGAATAGGTGACGTGCGGGAACGAAATAGCGCGAAACCACCCCAAATATGAGTTTTGGACCTAAAGTAGTGGATTGGGTATGTTCGTTGCGAAAAACGAAGAAATGGTTCCGGTGGCAAAAACTCGTGCTTTGTATGCACCCCGACACCCGTTTTCGGAATGGGTGACGTGCGGCAATGAAATTGCGCGAAACCACCACAAACATGTGTTTTGGACCTAAAGTAGTGGATTGGGCATGTTCGTTGCAAAAAACATAGAAATGGTTTCGGTGGCAAAAACTCGTGCTTGTGCACCCCGACACCCGTTTTCGGAATGTGTGACGTGCGGCAACGAAATTGCGCGAAACCACACCAAACATTAGTTTTGGACCTAAAGTAGTGGATTGGGCATGTTCGTTGCGAAAAACGAAGAAATGGTTCCGGTGGTAAAAACTCGTGCTTTGTATGCACCGCGACACCTGTTTTCGGAATGGGTGACGTGCGGCAACGAAATTGCGCGAAACCACCCCAAACATGAGTTTTGGACCTAAAGTAGTGGGTTGGGCATGTTCATTGCGAAAAATGAAGAAATGGTTCCGGTGGCAAAAACTCGTGCTTGTATGCACCCCGATACCCGTTTTCGGAATGGGTGACGTGCGACAACGAAATTGCGCGAAACCACCCCAAACATGTGTTTTGGACCTAAAGTAGTTGATTGGGAATGTTCGTTGCGAAAAACGAAGAAATGGTTCCAGTGGAAAAAACTCGTGCTTGTTTGCACCCCGACACCCGTTTTCGGAATAGGTGACGTGCGGCAACGAAATTGCGCGAAACCACCCCAAACATGAGTTTTGGACCTAAAGTAGTGGATTGGGCATGTTCGTTGCGAAAAACAAAGAAATGGTTCCGGTGGCAAAAACTCGTGCTTGTATGCACCACGACACCCGTTTTCGGAATGGGTGACGTGCGACAACGAAATTGTGCGAAACCACCCCAAACATGTGTTTTGGACCTAAAGTAGTGGATTGGGCATGTTCATTGTGAAAAACGAAGAAATGGTTCCGTTGGCAAAAACTCGTGCTTTGTATGCACCGCGACACCCGTTTTCGGAATGAGTGACGTGCGGCAACGAAATTGCGCGAAACCACCCCAAACATGAGTTTTGGACCTAAATTAGTGGATTGGGCATGTTCGTTGCGAAAAACGAAGAAATGGTTCCGGTGGCAAAAACTCATGGTTTGTATGCACCCCGACACCCGTTTTCGGAATGGGTGACGTGCGGCAACGAAATTGCGTGAAACCACCCCAAACATGAGTTTTGGACCTAAATTACTGGATTGGGCATGTTCGTTGCGAAAAACGAAGAAATGGTTCCGGTGGTAAAAACTCGTGCTTTGTATGCACCGCGACACCTGTTTTCGGAATGGGTGACGTGCGGCAACGAAATTGCGCGAAACCACCCCAAACATGAGTTTTGGACCTAAAGTAGTGGGTTGGGCATGTTCATTGCGAAAAATGAAGAAATGGTTCCGGTGGCAAAAACTCGTGCTTGTATGCACCCCGATAACCGTTTTCGGAATGGGTGACGTGCGGCAACGAAATTTCGCGAAACCACCCCAAACATGTGTTTTGGACCTAAAGTAGTGGATTGGGCATGTTCGTTGCGAAAAACGAAGAAATGGTTCTGGTGGCAAAAACTCGTGCTTTGTATGCACCGCGACACCCGTTTTCGGAATGGGTGACGTGCGACAACGAAATTGCGCGAAACCACCCCAAACATGTGTTTTGGACCTAAAGTAGTGGATTGGGCATGTTCATTGTGAAAAACGAAGAAATGGTTCCGGTGGCAAAAACTCGTGCTTTGTATGCACCGCGACACCCGTTTTCGGAATGAGTGACGTGCGGCAACGAAATTGCGCGAAACCACCCCAAACATGAGTTTTGGACCTAAATTAGTGGATTGGGCATGTTCGTTGCGAAAAATGAAGAAATGGTTCCGGTGGCAAAAACTCATGCTTTGTATGCACCCCGAGACCCGTTTTCGGAATGGGTGACGTGCGGCAACGAAATTGCGCGAAACCACCCCAAACATGAGTTTTGGACCTAAATTACTGGATTGGGCATGTTCGTTGCGAAAAACGAAGAAATGGTTCCGGTGGTAAAAACTCGTGCTTTGTATGCACCACGACACCTGTTTTCGGAATGGGTGACGTGCGGCAACGAAATTGCGCGAAACCACCCCAAACATGAGTTTTGGACCTAAAGTAGTGGATTGGGCATGTTCATTGCGAAAAACGAAGAAATGGTTCCGGTGGCAAAAACTCGTGCTTGTATGCACCCCGATACCCGTTTTCAGAATGGGTGACGTGCGGCAACGAAATTTCGCGAAACCACCCCAAACATGTGTTTTGGACCTAAAGTAGTGGATTGGGCATGTTTGTTGCGAAAAACGAAGAAATGGTTCCGGTGGCTAAAACTCGTGCTTTGTATGCACCGCGACACCCGTTTTCGGAATGAGTGACGTGCGGCAATGAAATTGCGCGAAACCACCCCAAACATGAGTTTTGGACCTAAATTAGTGGATTGGGCATGTTCGTTGTGAAAAACGAAGAAATGGTTCTAGTGGAAAAAAACTCGTGCTTGTTTGCACCCCGACACCCGTTTTCGGAATAGGTGACGTGCGGGAACGAAATAGCGCGAAACCACCCCAAATATGAGTTTTGGACCTAAAGTAGTGGATTGGGTATGTTCGTTGCGAAAAACGAAGAAATGGTTCCGGTGGCAAAAACTCGTGCTTTGTATGCACCCCGACACCCGTTTTCGGAATGGGTGACGTGCGGCAATGAAATTGCGCGAAACCACCACAAACATGTGTTTTGGACCTAAAGTAGTGGATTGGGCATGTTCGTTGCAAAAAACATAGAAATGGTTTCGGTGGCAAAAACTCGTGCTTGTGCACCCCGACACCCGTTTTCGGAATGGGTGACGTGCGGCAACGAAATTGCGCGAAACCACCCCAAACATGAGTTTTGGACCTAAAGTAGTGGGTTGGGCATGTTCATTGCGAAAAATGAAGAAATGGTTCCGGTGGCAAAAACTCGTGCTTGTATGCACCCCGATACCCGTTTTCGGAATGGGTGACGTGCGGCAACGAAATTTCGCGAAACCACCCCAAACATGTGTTTTGGACCTAAATTAGTGGATTGGGCATGTTCGTTGCGAAAAACGAAGAAATGGTTCTGGTGGCAAAAACTCGTGCTTTGTATGCACCGCGACACCCGTTTTCGGAATGGGTGACGTGCGACAACGAAATTACGCGAAACCACCCCAAACATGTGTTTTGGACCTAAAGTAGTGGATTGGGCATGTTCATTGTGAAAAACGAAGAAATGGTTCCGGTGGCAAAAACTCGTGCTTTGTATGCACCGCGACACCCGTTTTCGGAATGAGTGACGTGCTGCAACGAAATTGCGCGAAACCACCCCAAACATGAGTTTTGGACCTAAATTAGTGGATTGGGCATGTTCGTTGCGAAAAACGAAGAAATGGTTCCGGTGGCAAAAACTCATGCTTTGTATGCACCCTGAGACCCGTTTTCGGAATGGGTGACGTGCGGCAACGAAATTGCGCGAAACCACCCCAAACATGAGTTTTGGACCTAAATTACTGGATTGGGCATGTTCGTTGCGAAAAACGAAGAAATGGTTCCGGTGGTAAAAACTCGTGCTTTGTATGCACCGCGACACCTGTTTTCGGAATGGGTGACGTGCGGCAACGAAATTGCGCGAAACCACCCCAAACATGAGTTTTGGACCTAAAGTAGTGGATTGGGCATGTTCATTGCGAAAAACGAAGAAATGGTTCCGGTGGCAAAAACTCGTGCTTGTATGCACCCCGATACCCGTTTTCAGAATGGGTGACGTGCGGCAACGAAATTTCGCGAAACCACCCCAAACATGTGTTTTGGACCTAAAGTAGTGGATTGGGCATGTTTGTTGCGAAAAATGAAGAAATGGTTCCGGTGGCTAAAACTCGTGCTTTGTATGCACCGCGACACCCGTTTTCGGAATGAGTGACGTGCGGCAATGAAATTGCGCGAAACCACCCCAAACATGAGTTTTGGACCTAAATTAGTGGATTGGGCATGTTCGTTGTGAAAAACGAAGAAATGGTTCTAGTGGAAAAAAACTCGTGCTTGTTTGCACCCCGACACCCGTTTTCGGAATAGGTGACGTGCGGGAACGAAATAGCGCGAAACCACCCCAAATATGAGTTTTGGACCTAAAGTAGTGGATTGGGTATGTTCGTTGCGAAAAACGAAGAAATGGTTCCGGTGGCAAAAACTCGTGCTTTGTATGCACCCCGACACCCGTTTTCGGAATGGGTGACGTGCGGCAATGAAATTGCGCGAAACCACCACAAACATGTGTTTTGGACCTAAAGTAGTGGATTGGGCATGTTCGTTGCAAAAAACATAGAAATGGTTTCGGTGGCAAAAACTCGTGCTTGTGCACCCCGACACCCGTTTTCGGAATGTGTGACGTGCGGCAACGAAATTGCGCGAAACCACACCAAACATTAGTTTTGGACCTAAAGTAGTTGATTGGGCATGTTCGTTGCGAAAAACGAAGAAATGGTTCCGGTGGTAAAAACTCGTGCTTTGTATGCACCGCGACACCTGTTTTCGGAATGGGTGACGTGCGGCAACGAAATTGCGCGAAACCACCCCAAACATGAGTTTTGGACCTAAAGTAGTGGGTTGGGCATGTTCATTGCGAAAAATGAAGAAATGGTTCCGGTGGCAAAAACTCGTGCTTGTATGCACCCCGATACCCGTTTTCGGAATGGGTGACGTGCGACAACGAAATTGCGCGAAACCACCCCAAACATGTGTTTTGGACCTAAAGTAGTTGATTGGGAATGTTCGTTGCGAAAAACGAAGAAATGGTTCCAGTGGAAAAAACTCGTGCTTGTTTGCACCCCGACACCCGTTTTCGGAATAGGTGACGTGCGGCAACGAAATTGCGCGAAACCACCCCAAACATGAGTTTTGGACCTAAAGTAGTGGATTGGGCATGTTCGTTGCGAAAAACAAAGAAATGGTTCCGGTGGCAAAAACTCGTGCTTGTATGCACCCTGACACCCGTTTTCGGAATGGGTGACGTGCGACAACGAAATTGCGCGAAACCACCCCAAACATGTGTTTTGGACCTAAAGTAGTGGATTGGGCATGTTCATTGTGAAAAACGAAGAAATGGTTCCGGTGGCAAAAACTCGTGCTTTGTATGCACCGCGACACCCGTTTTCGGAATGAGTAACGTGCGGCAACGAAATTGCGCGAAACCACCCCAAACATGAGTTTTGGACCTAAATTAGTGGATTGGGCATGTTCGTTGCGAAAAACGAAGAAATGGTTCCGGTGGCAAAAACTCATGGTTTGTATGCACCCCGACACCCGTTTTCGGAATGGGTGACGTGCGGCAACGAAATTGCGCGAAACCACCCCAAACATGAGTTTTGGACCTAAATTACTGGATTGGGCATGTTCGTTGCGAAAAACGAAGAAATGGTTCCGGTGGTAAAAACTCGTGCTTTGTATGCACCGCGACACCTGTTTTCGGAATGGGTGACGTGCGGCAACGAAATTGCGCGAAACCACCCCAAACATGAGTTTTGGACCTAAAGTAGTGGGTTGGGCATGTTCATTGCGAAAAATGAAGAAATGGTTCCGGTGGCAAAAACTCGTGCTTGTATGCACCCCGATAACCGTTTTCGGAATGGGTGACGTGCGGCAACGAAATTTCGCGAAACCACCCCAAACATGTGTTTTGGACCTAAAGTAGTGGATTGGGCATGTTCGTTGCGAAAAACGAAGAAATGGTTCTGGTGGCAAAAACTCGTGCTTTGTATGCACCGCGACACCCGTTTTCGGAATGGGTGACGTGCGACAACGAAATTGCGCGAAACCACCCCAAACATGTGTTTTGGACCTAAAGTAGTGGATTGGGCATGTTCATTGTGAAAAACGAAGAAATGGTTCCGGTGGCAAAAACTCGTGCTTTGTATGCACCGCGACACCCGTTTTCGGAATGAGTGACGTGCGGCAACGAAATTGCGCGAAACCACCCCAAACATGAGTTTTGGACCTAAATTAGTGGATTGGGCATGTTCGTTGCGAAAAACGAAGAAATGGTTCCGGTGGCAAAAACTCATGGTTTGTATGCACCCCGACACCCGTTTTCGGAATGGGTGACGTGCGGCAACGAAATTGCGCGAAACCACCCCAAACATGAGTTTTGGACCTAAATTACTGGATTGGGCATGTTCGTTGCGAAAAACGAAGAAATGGTTCCGGTGGTAAAAACTCGTGCTTTGTATGCACCGCGACACCTGTTTTCGGAATGGGTGACGTGCGGCAACGAAATTGCACGAAACCACCCCAAACATGAGTTTTGGACCTAAAGTAGTGGGTTGGGCATGTTCATTGCGAAAAATGAAGAAATGGTTCCGGTGGCAAAAACTCGTGCTTGTATGCACCCCGATACCCGTTTTCGGAATGGGTGACGTGCGGCAACGAAATTTCGCGAAACCACCCCAAACATGTGTTTTGGACCTAAAGTAGTGGATTGGGCATGTTCGTTGCGAAAAACGAAGAAATGGTTCTGGTGGCAAAAACTCGTGCTTTGTATGCACCGCGACACCCGTTTTCGGAATGGGTGACGTGCGACAACGAAATTGCGCGAAACCACCCCAAACATGTGTTTTGGATCTAAAGTAGTGGATTGGGCATGTTCATTGTGAAAAACGAAGAAATGGTTCCGGTGGCAAAAACTCGTGCTTTGTATGCACCGCGACACCCATTTTCGGAATGAGTGACGTGCGGCAACGAAATTGCGCGAAACCAATCCAAACATGAGTTTTGGACCTAAATTAGTGGATTGGGCATGTTCGTTGCGAAAAAACGAAGAAATGGTTCCGGTGGCAAAAACTCATGCTTTGTATGCACCCCGAGACCCGTTTTCGGAATGGGTGACGTGCGGCAACGAAATTGCGCGAAACCACCCCAAACATGAGTTTTGGACCTAAATTACTGGATTGGGCATGTTCGTTGCGAAAAACGAAGAAATGGTTCCGGTGGTAAAAACTCGTGCTTTGTATGCACCGCGACACCTGTTTTCGGAATGGGTGACGTGCGGCAACGAAATTGCGCGAAACCACCCCAAACATGAGTTTTGGACCTAAAGTAGTGGATTGGGCATGTTCATTGCGAAAAACGAAGAAATGGTTCCGGTGGCAAAAACTCGTGCTTGTATGCACCCCGATACCCGTTTTCAGAATGGGTGACGTGCGGCAACGAAATTTCGCGAAACCACCCCAAACATGTGTTTTGGACCTAAAGTAGTGGATTGGGCATGTTTGTTGCGAAAAACGAAGAAATGGTTCCGGTGGCTAAAACTCGTGCTTTGTATGCACCGCGACACCCGTTTTCGGAATGAGTGACGTGCGGCAATGAAATTGCGCGAAACCACCCCAAACATGAGTTTTGGACCTAAAGTAGTGGATTGGGCATGTTCGTTGCGAAAAACGAAGAAATGGTTCCGATGGCAAAAACTCGTGCTTTGTATGCACCGCGACACCCGTTTTCGGAATGAGTGACGTGCGGCAATGAAATTGCGCGAAACCACCCCAAACATGAGTTTTGGACCTAAAGTAGTGGATTAGGCATGTTCGTTGCGAAAAACGAAGAAACGGTTCCGGTGGCAAACACTCGTGCTTTGAATGCAATCCAACACCCATTTTCGGAATGGTGACGTGTAGCAACGAAATTGCGCGAAACCACCCCAAACATGAGTTTTGGACCTAAATTAGTGGATTGGGCATGTTCGTTGCGAAAAACGAAGAAATGGTTCTGGTGGCAAAAACTCGTGCTTTGTATGTACCGCGACACCCGTTTTCGGAATGGGTGATGTGCGGCAACGAAATTGCGCGAAACCACCCCAAACATGAGTTTTGGACCTAAAGTATTGGGCATGTTCGTTGCGAAAAACGAAGAAATGGTTCCGATGGCAAAAACTCGTGCTTTGAATGCAATCCAACACCCATTTTCGGAATGGTGACGTGCAGCAACGAAATTGCGCGAAACCACCCCAAACATGAGTTTTGGACCTAAATTAGTGGATTGGGCATGTTCGTTGCGAAAAACGAAGAAATGGTTCTGGTGGCAAAAACTCGTGCTTTGTATGTACCGCGACACCCGTTTTCGGAATGGGTGATGTGCGGCAACGAAATTGCGCGAAACCACCCCAAACATGAGTTATGGACCTAAAGTAGTGGATTGGGCATGTTCGTTGCGAAAAACGAAGAAATGGTTCCGATGGCAAAAACTCGTGCTTTGAATGCAATCCAACACCCATTTTCGGAATGGTGACGTGCAGCAACGAAATTGCGCGAAACCACCCCAAACATGAGTTTTGGACCTAAATTAGTGGATTGGGCATGTTCGTTGCGAAAAACGAAGAAATGGTTCTGGTGGCAAAAACTCGTGCTTTGTATGTACCGCGACACCCGTTTTCGGAATGGGTGATGTGCGGCAACGAAATTGCGCGAAACCATCCCAAACATGAGTTTTGGACCTAAATTACTGGATTGGGCATGTTCGTTGCGAAAAACGAAGAAATGGTTGCGGTGGCAAAAACACGTGCTTTGTATGCACCCTGACACCCGTTTTCGGAATGGGTGACGTGCGGCAACGAAATTGCGCGAAACTGACATGAGTTTTGGACCTAAAGTAGTGGATTGGGCATGTTCGTTGCGAAAAAACGAAGAAATGGTTCCGGCGGCAAAAACTCGTGCTTGTATGCACCTCGACACCCGTTTTCGGACTGGGTGACGTGCGGCAACGAAATTGCGCGAAACCACCCCAAACATGAGTTTTAGACCTAAAGTAGTGGATTGGCCATGTTCGTTGCGAAAAACGAAGAAATGGTTCCGGTGGCAAAAACTCGTGCTTGTATGCACCTCGACACCCGTTTTCGGAATGGGTGACGTGCGGCAACGAAATTGCGCGAAACCACCCCAAACATGAGTTTTGGACCTAAATTAGTGGATTGGGCATGTTCGTTGTGAAAAACGAAGAAATGGTTCTAGTGGAAAAAAACTCGTGCTTGTTTGCACCCCGGCACCCGTTTTCGGAATAGGTGACGTGCGGGAACGAAATTGATGAGGACATCAACACCAACACGAGCACATCTACACCAGCAGCACCTTCTCCAGCCCAGGCGCCATCTTCACCAGTCCAGGCGCCACCCCTTCCACCTGGGCCAGTGACTCGGGCCCGTGCAAGAGAATTGAACTACATCATGCTGTTAAAGAACGAAGGCCCGGAAGAATAGACGACCAGCCCAACTGCGGCCCATAATGGACGACCTAGGGTTGGCCGCCCCTAGGGGCTGCGCCCCCTCTCTATTTATCCAGGAGCTGCGCCTCCTTTATTTCTTGAGTTTTGTTTTAGATCTAGCTTTAGCTACTCTCGAGCACGCGCAAATCTGCGCTGTCTTCGTGTATTCAGAACTCCACCCTCGAGTAATAGATTAGATTGCTCGCATCTTTTTCTTGTTCGTTCTTCGATTGCGCACAGGAAACGATCTTCGTGATCAGGCCGATCTCGCATCAGCAAGGTCGGTAACCACAGGGAGTTGGTTCAGCGATTGCATTGGCGCCTCGGGCTTGCTCGTCGTAGTCGGATCGCAAGGGTCAGCTTCCGCCAAATCGGAATTATCTCTACTCGCCGAAAGATCGGGCACCTCAGCTACATCAATTGGTATCAGATTTCCAGGTTGATCGGTGAGTTTATCGAGTGTTTTTTCCTACAGTCCACAAAACCACATAAAAATTCAGGTTAGACCTTATCCCAATACCCTTTTGAGCCTCGCACTTTCTTTCAATAATCTGCATTGTTGAATTTGTGTGCTTTCGCGTCATTTGTTGCTGGTTGCATTGTGTTCTTCCACCATTCAAACCCTAGCGCCGCCACCATCTCCCCTTTGATCACGCCACAAACCGAGTCAACATCGTTTCCTTGTTTTTCTCCTTCGGTTACGTAAAAAAAAACAGAAAAAAAACAAACCGAGTCAACGGCCGTTTCCTTGTTTTTCTCCTTCGGTTACGAAAAAAAAAACAGAAAAAAAAACAAACCGAGTCAACATCGTTTCCTTGTTTTTCTCCTTCGGTTACGTCAAAAAAAACAGAAACAAAAAACAACGAAGGAGAAAGGATACGGTTGTTTTATCCCGGTCGTTTGAATACATAACTTGAGGTACCTTCCTTAAACCGGGCATAACTTTTCGCTCGGGTGTCCAAAAAATCTGAAATTTTTACAGGAGCTTGTTGACACCATTCTGAGGCCGGCCAAACTCACCTTCGGTCTGTTTGGGTTTCGACAAAATTGTCAAAAAAATTCAGGAAAATAAAGAAAAAAATCCGTCAAAGTTCTCGCACGCTTTTCAGAGAACTTCCTGATTTTCTGTAGACCACATCTGATCTCTGTTTTAGGTGAAACTTCGTCTAGCTCCTATTTTGTTGCTTCTTGTGCTGAGAAAAATATCAAAAAAATCATACAAAAAAGAAAAACAAAAATCACTTGTGATTCCTACTAGTAGCCTCGCTAGTACAATATTTACGGTACTGCCATTCTGCTAGTTCCATCCGTCTTTTGCACTTGTGGCCAGCAATATAGTTTCGTGTTCTGCACTATAATTCAACTTTGCATTATTGTTTGATTGTGCTAATCATTGACTTGAGTGCATGATGTAGCTGAGGTGCCCGATCTTTCGGCGAGTAGAGATAATTCCGATTTGGCGGAAGTTGACCCTTGCGATCCGACTACGACGAGCAAGCCCGAGGCGCCAATGCAATCGCTGAACCAACTCCCTGTGGTTACCGACCTTGCTGATGCGAGATCGGCCTGATCACGAAGATCGTTTCCTGTGCGCAATCGAAGAACGAACAAGAAAAAGATGCGAGCAATCTAATCTATTACTCGAGGGTGGAGTTCTGAATACACGAAGACAGCGCAGATTTGCGCGTGCTCGAGAGTAGCTAAAGCTAGATCTAAAACAAAACTCGGAAAATAAAGGAGGCGCAGCTCCTGTATAAATAGAGAGGGGGCGCAGCCCCTAGGGGCGGCCAACCCTAGGTCGTCCATTATGGGCCGCAATTGGGCTGGTCGTCTATTCTTCTGGGCCTTCGTTCTTTAACAACATGATGTAGTTCAATTCTCTTGCACGGGCCCGAGTCACTGGCCCAGGTGGAAGGGGTGGCGCCTGGGCTGGAGAAGGTGCTGCTGGTGTAGATGTGCTCGTGTTGGTGTTGATGTCCTCATCATCCTCCCCTTCTTGAACTGAAGTCGTCCTCGACGGCAACTCCTCGTCTTCTCCCGCATATGGTTTCAAATCTGCAACATTAAAACTAGTGGAAACACCAAACTCCGCAGGCAGGTCAAGGGTATAAGCATTATCATTAATCTTGGTTAGTATCTTAAAAGGACCAGCAACACGAGGCATCAATTTAGAACGACGCAAAGTAGGAAAACGATCCTTTCTCAAATGCAACCAAACCATATCACCAGGTTCAAAAGTAACTAGTTTCCGGCCCTTACTACCAGTAATCTGATATTTAGCATTAGCAGCAGCAATGTTTTGTTGAGTTTGTTCATGGAGATTAATCATTTGTTCAACATGTGCAAGAGCATCTATGTGTGGGGCGTCCGCAGCATCAAGCGAAAACAAAGCAATAGGCGCCCTAGGAATGTAACCATAAACAATTTGAAAAGGGCACATCTTTGTAGAAGAATGGGTTGCATGATTATAAGCAAACTCAACATGAGGCAAGCAATCCTCCCAACGTTTCAAATTTTTGTCTAAAACAGCCCTAAGCATGGTAGACAAAGTTCGATTAACTACCTCAGTTTGACCATCAGTCTAAGGGTGACAAGTGGTGCTAAACAGCAATTTAGTTCCCAATTTATTCCACAGAGATCTCCAAAAATGACTCAGAAACTTAGCATCACGATCCGAGACTATTGTATTGGGAATACCGTGCAAACGAATAATCTCTCTAAAAAACAATTCAGCAACATTGCTAGCATCATCAGTCTTATGACAAGGTATGAAATGAGCCATTTTGGAGAATCGATCAACAACCACAAAAATGCTATCCCTCCCCTTCTTAGTTCTAGGCAATCCCAAAACAAAATCCATCGAAATATCAATCCAAGGGGAAGTAGGAACAGGCAAAGGCATATACAAACCATGGTTGTTCAACCGTGACTTAGCTTTCTGACAAGTAGTGCAGCGTGCAACAAGGCGCTCAACATCAGCGCGCATCCGAGGCCAAAAGAAGTGGGCAGCCAACACCTCATGTGTCTTGTAGACGCCAAAGTGCCCCATGAGACCGCCTCCATGTGCTTCCTGTAACAACAAAAGACGAACCGAGCTAGCTGGAACACACAGCTTGTTAGCGCGAAACAGGAACCCATCCTGTATGTGAAATTTGCCCCATGGTTTCCCATTAATACAATGGCCGAAAGCATCTTTAAAATCAGCATCATCAACATATTGATCTTTCACAGTGTGCAAACCAAAGATTTTAAAATCTAACTGTGACAGCATGGTATAGCGACGAGACAAAGCATCAGCAATAACATTGTCCTTCCCGTTCTTGTGTTTAATAATGTAAGGAAAGGACTCAATGAATTCTACCCATTTAGCATGACGACGGTTCAGATTTGTTTGGGTACGAATATGTTTTAAAGCCTCATGATCAGAATGAATTATAAACTCACGATGCCAAAGATAGTGCTGCCATGTATGCAAAGTGCGCACTAAAGCGTAAAGCTCCTTATCATAAGTAGAATATTTCAGACTAGCACCGCTTAATTTTTCACTAAAATAAGCAACTGGTTTTCCTTCTTGTAACAAAACAGCACCTAGCCCAATACCGCTAGCATCGCATTCAAGCTCAAACACTTTATTAAAATCAGGCAATTGCAATAGAGGAGCTTGGGTTAACTTATCTTTCAAAGTGTTGAACGCTTCCTCCTGGGAATCACTCCAAGCAAATGGAACATCTTTCTTTGTAAGCTCATGTAGAGGCGCTGCAATGGAGCTAAAATCACGAACAAATCTGCGGTAGAAACCGGCAAGTCCAAGAAAGCTCCGAATTTGTGTGACCGTCGTCGGTGTAGGCCACTCCCGAATGGCAGCAATCTTGCTGCTATCCACCTCAATGCCCTATGGAGTAACAACATAACCAAGAAACGAGACACGTCGTGTACAAAAGATGCATTTTTCCATGTTAGCAAATAACTGGGCAGCACGCAATGCATCAAAAACAGCACTTAAATGTTCCAAATGCTCTTTCTTAGATTTGCTGTAAATAAGAATATCATCAAAATAAACAACCACAAACAATCCTATGAAGGGCCTTAGAACTTCATTCATCACTCGCATAAAAGTGCTGGGAGCATTAGTCAATCCAAACGGCATAACCAACCATTCATATAAACCAAATTTCGTTTTAAAAGCCGTTTTCCATTCATCACCCAGTTTCATTCTAATCTGGTGGTAACCACTACGCAAATCAATCTTAGTGAAAATAATGGCACCACTAAGCTCATCTAGCATATCATCAAGGCGTGGTATAGGATATCGATAACGAACAGTGATGTTATTAATAGCACGACAGTCTACACACATACGCCATGACCCATCTTTCTTGGGAACAAGTAACACAGGAACAGAGCAAGGGCTAAGAGGCTCACGAATGTATCCCTTGTCAAGCAACGCCTGTACCTGGCGCTGAATCTCCTTCGTCTCATCCGGATTTGTACCGTACGGTGCGCGGTTCGGAAGCTGTGCGCCGGGAATGAGGTCGATCTGGTGCTCAATGCCACGAAGTGGTGGGAGACCCGGTGGTAAGTCTTTGGGAAAGACATCAGCGTACTCCTGCAAAAGGTTAGCAACCATAGGGGGAATAGCCAAAGATGGTGCATCATCAAGTGAAATGAGGACACTAGAGCATATAAGTGCATAGCATGGCAAATGAGCACCGTGTAGATCATCAAAATCAGCACGTGTAGCAAGTAAAACAGGAGCCTTCAACTTGATTTCAGAAGGAACAGAGGGCGATGGATCAAGTTGTTTAGCAGTTATAGCAGCTCGGGCAAGATCATCTTTAACAATTTGTTCAGGTGTCATTGGATGTATAATTATTTTCTGACCCTTAAAAATGAAAGAATAATGATTCGAACGACCATGATGCAAGCTATCAGTATCATATTGCCAAGGTCGACCAAGTAACAAAGAGCATGCTTCCATGGGAATAACATCACAATCAACAAAATCAGAATAAGCACCCATGGAGAAAGGAACGCGCACGGAACGTGTGATTTTTATTTTACCACCATCATTAAGCCATTGAATGTGATATGGGTTTGGATGCTTACGAGTGGGTAACGATAACTTTTCGACCAGCTTGGTACTCGCCAAATTGTTGCAACTGCCGCTGTCGATAATGATGCGAATTGACCGCTCCTGCACAACACCCTTTGTATGGAGCAGAGTGTGTCGCTGATTCTTCTCGGGCAAAGCGACCTGTGTACTGAGAACACGCTGCACAACAAGACTTTCATACCTATCAGCGTCGTCCGGGTTGACATGTACCTCCGCCTTAGCTGCATGGTCAGTGGCAAGTAGTGCATGTTCAATTTCTTCAGAATCACTAGCGGAAGAGTACTCACCATCGTCACGAATGAGCAAAGTGCGCTTGTTTGGGCAGTCCCGAATCACATGGCCAAATCCTCTACAGCGATGACACTGAATATCTCGTGTACGACCTGTGGGTGGGGCAGTGCTGGCTGGTTTGGTCGTCTTCTCGCGTGGAGTAGTGGTGGACGTGGATGGCGCAGGGGGAACTGGTGCTGAGGTGGATGTCGAGCTTCGTCCTGCAAAGGGGTTAGAATATGGCTTCGAGCGGCATCCCTGCACTTCACGTTCAGCTTTGCAAGCATATTCAAATAAAGTAGTCATATCATAATATTCCTTATAATCAAGTATATCTTGGATTTCGCGGTTTAAACCACCACGAAAACGTGCCATAGCAGCGTCGTTGTCCTCTAATATGCCACAACGAATCATACCTTTTTGTAACTCCTGGAAATAGTCCTCAACAGATTGAGAACCTTGCTGAAAACGCTGCATTTTATTAAGCAAATCACGAGCATAATACGAAGGCACAAATCGATGTCGCATCGCAGCTTTCAACTGATCCCAAGTGGTTGGAATAGTAGTGGGATGTTTTATTTTAAACTCACGCCACCAAATTAAAGCAAAATCAGTAAATTCACTAATAGCAGCTTTAACCTGAGAATGTGCAGCAATATCATGGCATGAAAATTTTTGTTCAACCTCTAACTCCCAATCAAGATATGCAGCAGGATCATATTTGCCATTAAAAGGTGGAATTTTAAATTTAATCTTAGAAAATAAGTCATTAGGGGGATGACGAACCACACGGCGTGCACGACCACGGCGATCTCCATCTTCCCACTCAGTGTCACCGCCGTAGTCCTGCTCCATCTTTGTGGTCAACGCATCAAGGCGTGCCAGGATGGTGTCGAGTGTGGTGCGAGTCGCCGTTTGAGCAAGGTCAAGCTGGTTGAAACGCTCGGTCGTCGAAGTGACCGTTGAATCAAGCCGTTCATGCATCGTCCTAATGTCATCAGCAAGTCCATCAACCTGTCCCTTTACTTCCAGCAACTGGGCATCCACCGTGTCATGTGCTCCTGCCATAGTTAGCGCAAACACCAAAACACCAAAAAAAAAACGACAAAAACAGGGGTGTACTACTCACAAGGCGCTTACACTAGTGCTGTTATCAAATTCTTATCCGTTCTTACCAAGCCACAGTGGTGAACTGCAACCAACAGGTGGAACCGGTGAAAGATTGGATGAGCGATTGCCTGGAGAAACAGAAACCTACTCGTCGTAGAAATATGTGGAGTTCTGGGTAGGCTGCACTCAAGTCAAGGATTAGCACGACTAAACAATAATGCAAAGTTGAATTATAGTGCAAAACACGAAACTATATTGCTGGCCACAAGTGCAAAGGACGAATGGAACTAGCAGAATGGCAGTACCGTAAATATTGTACTAGCGAGGCCACTAGTAGGAATCACAAGTGATTTTGTTTTTCTTTTTTGTATGAATTTTTTGATATTTTTCTCAGCACAAGAAGCAACAAAATAGGAGTTACACGAAGTTTCACCTAGAACAGAGTTCAGATGTGGTCTACAGAAAATGAGGAAGTTCTCTGAAAAGCGTGCGAGAACTTTGATGAATTTTTTTCTTTATCTTCCTGAATTTTTTTTGACAATTTTGTCGAAACCCAAACAGACCGTAGGTGAGTTTGGCCGGCCTCAGAATGGTGTCAACTAGCTCCTGTAAAAATTTCAGATTTTTCGGACACCCGAGCGAAAAGTTATGCCCGATTTAAGGAAGGTAGCTCAAGTTATGTTTTCAAACGACCGGGATGAAACAACCGTATCCTATCTCCTTCGTTGTTTTTTTTTCTGTTTTTTTTTTGACGTAACCGAAGGAGAAAAACAAGGAAACGATGTTGACTCGGTTTTTTTTTCTGTTTTTTTTTCGTAACCGAAGGAGAAAAACAAGGAAACGGCCGTTGACTCGGTTTGTTTTTTCTGTTTTTTTTTTTTGACGTAACCGAAGGAGAAAAACAAGGAAACAATGTTGACTCGGTTTGTGGCGTGATCAAAGGGGAGATGGTGGCGGCACTAGGATATGAATGGTGGAAGAACACAATGCAACCAGCAACAAATGACGCGAAAGCACACAAATTCAACAATGCAGATTATTGAAAGAAAGTGCGAGGCTCAAAAGGGTATTGGGATAAGGTCTAACCTGAATTTTTATGTGGTTTTGTGGACTGTAGGAAAAAACACTCGATAAACTCACCGATCAACCTGGAAATCTGATACCAATTGATGTAGCTGAGGTGCCCGATCTTTCGGCGAGTAGAGATAATTCCGATTTGGCGGAAGTTGACCCTTGCGATCCGACTACGACGAGCAAGCCCGAGGCGCCAATGCAATCGCTGAACCAACTCCCTGTGGTTACCGACCTTGCTGATGCGAGATCGGCCTGATCACGAAGATCGTTTCCTGTGCGCAATCGAAGAACGAACAAGAAAAAGATGCGAGCAATCTAATCTATTACTCGAGGGTGGAGTTCTGAATACACGAAGACAGCGCAGATTTGCGCGTGCTCGAGAGTAGCTAAAGCTAGATCTAAAACAAAACTCGGAAAATAAAGGAGGCGCAGCTCCTGTATAAATAGAGAGGGGGCGCAGCCCCTAGGGGCGGCCAACCCTAGGTCGTCCATTATGGGCCGCAATTGGGCTGGTCGTCTATTCTTCTGGGCCTTCGTTCTTTAACAACATGATGTAGTTCAATTCTCTTGCACGGGCCCGAGTCACTGGCCCAGGTGGAAGGGGTGGCGCCTGGGCTGGAGAAGGTGCTGCTGGTGTAGATGTGCTCGTGTTGGTGTTGATGTCCTCATCAGTGCAGCCTACCCACAACTCCACATATTTCTACGACGAGCAGGTTTCTGTTTCTCCAGGCAATCGCTCATCCAATCTTTCACCGGTTCCACCTGTTGGTTGCAGTTCACCACTGTGGCTTGGTAAGAACGGATAAGAATTTGATAACAGCACTAGTGTGAGCGCCTTGTGAGCAGTACACCCCTGTTTTTTGTCGTTGTTTTTTTTCTTCTTTTGGTGTTTTGGTGTTTGCGCTAACTATGGCAGGAGCACATGACACGGTGGATGCCCAGTTGCTGGAAATAAGGGGACAAGTTGATGGACTTGCTGATGACATTAGGATGATGCATGAACGGCTTGATTCAACGGTCACTTCGACGACCGAGCGTTTCAACCAGCTTGACCTTGCTCAAACGGCGACTCGCACCACACTCGACACCATCCTGGCACGCCTTGATGCGTTGACCACAAAGATGGAGCAGGACTATGGCGGTGACACTGAGTGGGAAGATGGAGATCGCCGTGGTCGTGCACGCCGTGTGGTTCGTCATCCCCCTAATGACTTATTTTCTAAGATTAAATTTAAAATTCCACCTTTTAATGGCAAATATGATCCTGCTGCATATCTTGATTGGGAGTTAGAGGTTGAACAAAAATTTTCATGCCATGATATTGCTGCACATTCTCAGGTTAAAGCTGCTATTAGTGAATTTACTGATTTTGCTTTAATTTGGTGGCGTGAGTTTAAAATAAAACATCCCACTACCATTCCAACCACTTGGGATCAGTTGAAAGCTGCGATGCGACATCGATTTGTGCCTTCGTATTATGCTCGTGATTTGCTTAATAAAATGCAGCGTTTTCAGCAAGGTTCTCAATCTGTTGAGGACTATTTCCAGGAGTTACAAAAAGGTATGATTCGTTGTGGGATATTAGAGGACAACGACGTTGCTATGGCACGTTTTCGTGGTGGTTTAAACCGCGAAATCCAAGATATACTTGATTATAAGGAATATTATGATATGACTACTTTATTTGAATATGCTTGCAAAGCTGAACGTGAAGTGCAGGGACGCCGCTCGAAGCCATATTCTAACCCTTTTGCAGGACGAAGCTCGACATCCACCTCAGCACCAGTTCCCCCTGCGCCATCTACATCCACCACTACTCCACGCGAGAAGACAACCAAACCAGCCAGCACTGCCCCACCCACAGGTCGTACACGGGATATTCAGTGTCATCGCTGTAGAGGATTTGGCCATGTGATTCGGGAATGCCCAAACAAGCGCACTTTGCTCATTCGTGACGATGGTGAGTACTCTTCCGCTAGTGATTCTGAAGAAATTGAACATGCACTACTTGCCACTGACCATGCAGCTAAGGCGGAGGTACATGTCAACCCGGGCAACGCTGATAGGTATGAAAGTCTTGTTGTCCAGCGTGTTCTCAGTATACAGGTCGCTTTGCCCGAGAAGAATCAGCGACACACTCTGTTCCATACAAAGGGTGTTGTGCAGGAGCGGTCAATTCGCATCATTATCGACAGCGGCAGTTGCAACAACTTGGCGAGTACCATGCTGGTCGAAATGTTATCGTTACCCACTCGTAAGCATCCAAACCCATATCACATTCAATGGCTTAATGATGGTGGTAAAATAAAAATCACACGTTCCGTGCGCGTTCCTTTCTCCATGGGTGCTTATTCTGATTTTGTTGATTGTGATGTTATTCCCATGGAAGCATGCTCTTTGTTACTTGGTCGACCTTGGCAATATGATACTGATAGCTTGCATCATGGTCGTTCGAATCATTATTCTTTCATTTTTAAGGGTCAGAAAATAATTATACATCCAATGACACCTGAACAAATTGTTAAAGATGATCTTGCCCGAGCTGCTATAACTGCTAAACAACTTGATCCATCGCCCTCTGTTCCTTCTGAAATCAAGTTGAAGGCTCCTGTTTTACTTGCTACACGTGCTGATTTTGATGATCTACACGGTGCTCATTTGCCATGCTATGCACTTATATGCTCTAGTGTCCTCATTTCACTTGATGATGCACCATCTTTGGCTATTCCCCCTATGGTTGCTAACCTTTTGCAGGAGTACGCTGATGTCTTTCCCAAAAGACTTACCACCGGGTCTCCCACCACTTCGTGGCATTGAGCACCAGATCGACCTCATTCCCGGCGCACAGCTTCCGAACCGCGCACCGTACCGTACAAATCCGGATGAGACGAAGGAGATTCAGCGCCAGGTACAGGCGTTGCTTGACAAGGGATACATTCGTGAGTCTCTTAGCCCTTGCTCTGCTCCTGTGTTACTTGTTCCCAAGAAAGATGGGTCATGGCGTATGTGTGTAGACTGTCGTGCTATTAATAACATCACTATTCGTTATCGATATCCTATACCACGCCTTGATGATATGCTAGATGAGCTTAGTGGTGCCATTATTTTCACTAAGATTGATTTGCGTAGTGGTTACCACCAGATTAGAATGAAACTGGGTGATGAATGGAAAACGGCTTTTAAAACGAAATTTGGTTTATATGAATGGTTGGTTATGCCGTTTGGATTGACTAATGCTCCCAGCACTTTTATGCGAGTGATGAATGAAGTTCTAAGGCCCTTCATAGGATTGTTTGTGGTTGTTTATTTTGATGATATTCTTATTTACAGCAAATCTAAGAAAGAGCATTTGGAACATTTAAGTGCTGTTTTTGATGCATTGCGTGCTGCCCAGTTATTTGCTAACATGGAAAAATGCATCTTTTGTACACGACGTGTCTTGTTTCTTGGTTATGTTGTTACTCCACAGGGCATTGAGGTGGATAGCAGCAAGATTGCTGCCATTCGGGAGTGGCCTACACCGACGACGGTCACACAAATTCGGAGCTTTCTTGGACTTGCTGGTTTCTACCGCAGATTTGTTCGTGATTTTAGCTCCATCGCAGCGCCTCTACATGAGCTTACAAAGAAAGATGTGCCATTTGCTTGGAGTGATTCCCAGGAGGAAGCATTCAACACTTTGAAAGATAAGTTAACCCAAGCTCCCCTATTGCAATTGCCTGATTTTAATAAAGTGTTTGAGCTTGAATGCGATGCTAGCGGTATTGGGCTAGGTGCTGTTTTGTTACAAGAAGGAAAACCAGTTGCTTATTTTAGTGAAAAATTAAGCGGTGCTAGTCTGAAATATTCTACTTATGATAAGGAGCTTTACGCTTTAGTGCGCACTTTGCATACATGGCAGCACTATCTTTGGCATCGTGAGTTTATAATCCATTCTGATCATGAGGCTTTAAAACATATTCGTACCCAAACAAATCTGAACCGTCGTCATGCTAAATGGGTAGAATTCATTGAGTCCTTTCCTTACATTATTAAACACAAGAACGGGAAGGACAATGTTATTGCTGATGCTTTGTCTCGTCGCTATACCATGCTGTCACAGTTAGATTTTAAAATCTTTGGTTTGCACACTGTGAAAGATCAATATGTTGATGATGCTGATTTTAAAGATGCTTTCGGCCATTGTATTAATGGGAAACCATGGGGCAAATTTCACATACAGGATGGGTTCCTGTTTCGCGCTAACAAGCTGTGTGTTCCAGCTAGCTCGGTTCGTCTTTTGTTGTTACAGGAAGCACATGGAGGCGGTCTCATGGGGCACTTTGGCGTCTACAAGACACATGAGGTGTTGGCTGCCCACTTTTTTTGGCCTCGGATGCGCGCTGATGTTGAGCGCCTTGTTGCACGCTGCACTACTTGTCAGAAAGCTAAGTCACGGTTGAACAACCATGGTTTGTATATGCCTTTGCCTGTTCCTACATCCCCTTGGATTGAATTTCGATGGATTTTGTTTTGGGATTGCCTAGAACTAAGAAGGGGAGGGATAGCATTTTTGTGGTTGTTGATCGATTCTCCAAAATGGCTCATTTCATACCTTGTCATAAGACTGATGATGCTAGCAATGTTGCTGAATTGTTTTTTAGAGAGATTATTCGTTTGCACGGTATTCCCAATACAATAGTCTCGGATCGTGATGCTAAGTTTTTGAGTCATTTTTGGAGATCTCTGTGGAATAAATTGGGAACTAAATTGCTATTTAGCACCACTTGTCACCCTCAGACTGATGGTCAAACTGAGGTAGTTAATCGAGCTTTGTCTACCATGCTTAGGGCTGTTTTAGACAAAAATTTGAAACGTTGGGAGGATTGCTTGCCTCATGTTGAGTTTGCTTATAATCATGCAACCCATTCTTCTACAAAGATGTGCCCTTTTCAAATTGTTTATGGTTACATTCCTAGGGCGCCTATTGCTTTGTTTTCGCTTGATGCTGCGGACGCCCCACACATAGATGCTCTTGCACATGTTGAACAAATGATTAATCTCCATGAACAAACTCAACAAAACATTGCTGCTGCTAATGCTAAATATCAGATTACTGGTAGTAAAGGCCGGAAACTAGTTACTTTTGAACCTGGTGATATGGTTTGGTTGCATTTGAGAAAGGATCGTTTTCCTACTTTGCGCCGTTCTAAATTGATGCCTCGTGCTGCTGGTCCTTTTAAGATACTAACCAAAATTAATGATAATGCTTATACCCTTGACCTGCCTGCGGAGTTTGGTGTTTCCACTAGTTTTAATGTTGCAGATTTGAAACCGTATGCGGGAGAAGACGAGGAGTTGCCGTCGAGGACGACTTCAGTTCAAGAAGGGGAGGATGATGAGGACATCAACACCAACACGAGCACATCTACACCAGCAGCACCTTCTCCAGCCCAGGCGCCATCTTCACTAGTCCAGGCGCCACCCCTTCCACCTGGGCCAGTGACTCGGGCCCGTGCAAGAGAATTGAACTACATCATGCTGTTAAAGAACGAAGGCCCGGAAGAATAGACGACCAACCCAACTGCGGCCCATAATGGACGACCTAGGGTTGGCCGCCCCTAGGGGCTGCGCCCCCTCTCTATTTATCCAGGAGCTGCGCCTCCTTTATTTCTTGAGTTTTGTTTTAGATCTAGCTTTAGCTACTCTCGAGCACGCGCAAATCTGCGCTGTCTTCGTGTATTCAGAACTCCACCCTCGAGTAATAGATTAGATTGCTCGCATCTTTTTCTTGTTCGTTCTTCGATTGCGCATAGGAAACGATCTTCGTGATCAGGCCGATCTCGCATCAGCAAGGTCGGTAACCACAGGGAGTTGGTTCAGCGATTGCATTGGCGCCTCGGGCTTGCTCGTCGTAGTCGGATCGCAAGGGTCATCTTCCGCCAAATCGAAATTATCTCTACTCGCCGAAAGATCGGGCACCTCAGCTACATCAGAAATAGCGCGAAACCACCCCAAATATGAGTTTTGGACCTAAAGTAGTGGATTGGGTATGTTCGTTGCGAAAAACGAAGAAATGGTTCCGGTGGCAAAAACTCGTGCTTTGTATGCACCCCGACACCCGTTTTCGGAATGGGTGACGTGCGGCAATGAAATTGCGCGAAACCACCACAAACATGTGTTTTGGACCTAAAGTAGTGGATTGGGCATGTTCGTTGCGAAAAACATAGAAATGGTTTCGGTGGCAAAAACTCGTGCTTGTATGCACCCCGACACCCGTTTTCGGAATGTGTGACGTGCGACAACGAAATTGCGCGAAACCACACCAAACATTAGTTTTGGACATAAAGTAGTGGATTGGGCATGTTCGTTGCGAAAAACGAAGAAATGGTTCCGGTGGCAAAAACTCGTGCTTTGTATGCACCGCGACACCTGTTTTCGGAATGGGTGACATGCGGCAACGAAATTGCGCGAAACCACCCCAAACATGAGTTTTGGACGTAAATTACTGGATTGGGCATGTTCGTTGCGAAAAACGAAGAAATGGTTCCGGTGGCAAAAACTCGTGCTTTGTATGCACCCCGACACCCGTTTTCGGAATGGGTGACGTGCGGCAACGAAATTGCGTGAAATCACCCCAAACAAGAGTTTTGGACCTAAATTACTGGATTGGGCATGTTCGTTGCGAAAAACGAAGAAATGGTTCCGGTGGCAAAAACACGTGCTTTGTATGCACCCTGACACCCGTTTTCGGAATGGGTGATGTGCGGCAACGAAATTGCGCGAAACTGAGATGAGTTTTGGACCTAAAGTAGTGGATTGGGCATGTTCGTTGCGAAAAACGAAGAAATGGTTCCGGCGGCAAAAACTCGTGCTTGTATGCATCCCGACACCCTTTTCGGAATGGGTGACGTGCGGCAACGAAATTGCGCGAAACCACCCCAAACATGAGTTTTAGACCTAAAGTAGTGGATTGGCCATGTTCGTTGCGAAAAACGAAGAAATGGTTCCGTTGGCAAAAACTCGTGCTTGTATGCACCCCGACACCCGTTTTCGGAATGGGTGACGTGCGACAACGAAATTGCGCGAAACCACCCCAAACATGTGTTTTGGACCTAAAGTAGTTGATTGGGAATGTTCGTTGCGAAAAACGAAGAAATGGTTCCAGTGGAAAAAACTCGTGCTTGTTTGCACCCCGACACCCGTTTTCGGAATGGGTGACGTGCGGCAACGAAATTGCGCGAAACCACCCCAAACATGAGTTTTGGACCTAAAGTAGTGGATTGGGCATGTTCGTTGCGAAAAACAAAGAAATGGTTCCGGTGGCAAAAACTCGTGCTTGTATGCACCCCGACACCCGTTTTCGGAATGGGTGACGTGCGACAACGAAATTGCGCGAAACCACCCCAAACATGTGTTTTGGACCTAAAGTAGTGGATTGGGCATGTTCATTGTGAAAAACGAAGAAATGGTTCCGGTGGCAAAAACTCGTGCTTTGTATGCACCGCGACACCCGTTTTCGGAATGAGTGACGTGCGGCAACGAAATTGCGCGAAACCACCCCAAACATGAGTTTTGGACCTAAATTAGTGGATTGGGCATGTTCGTTGCGAAAAACGAAGAAATGGTTCCGGTGGCAAAAACTCATGCTTTGTATGCACCCCGAGACCCGTTTTCGGAATGGGTGACGTGCGGCAACGAAATTGTGCGAAACCACCCCAAACATGAGTTTTGGACCTAAATTACTGGATTGGGCATGTTCGTTGCGAAAAACGAAGAAATGGTTCCGGTGGTAAAAACTCGTGCTTTGTATGCACCGCGACACCTGTTTTCGGAATGGGTGACGTGCGGCAACGAAATTGCGCGAAACCACCCCAAACATGAGTTTTGGACCTAAAGTAGTGGATTGGGCATGTTCATTGCGAAAAACGAAGAAATGGTTCCGGTGGCAAAAACTCGTGCTTGTATGCACCCCGATACCCGTTTACGGAATGGGTGACGTGCGGCAACGAAATTTCGCGAAACCACCCCAAACATGTGTTTTGGACCTAAAGTAGTGGATTGGGCATGTTCGTTGCAAAAAACGAAGAAATGGTTCCGGTGGCAAAAACTCGTGCTTTGTATGCACCGTGACACCCGTTTTCGGAATGAGTGACGTGCGGCAATGAAATTGCGCGAAACCACCCCAAACATGAGTTTTGGACCTAAAGTAGTGGATTGGGCATGTTCGTTGCGAAAAACTAAGAAATGGTTCCGATGGCAAAAACTCGTGCTTTGTATGCACCGCGACACCCGTTTTCGGAATGAGTGACGTGCGGCAATGAAATTGCGCGAAACCACCCCAAACATGAGTTTTGGACCTAAAGTAGTGGATTAGGCATGTTCGTTGCGAAAAACGAAGAAACGGTTCCGGTGGCAAACACTCGTGCTTTGAATGCAATCCAACACCCATTTTCGGAATGGTGACGTGCAGCAACGAAATTGCGTGAAACCACCCCAACATGAGTTTTGGACCTAAATTAGTGGATTGGGCATGTTCGTTGCGAAAAACGAAGAAATGGTTCTGGTGGCAAAAACTCGTGCTTTGTATGTACCGCGACACCCGTTTTCGGAATGGGTGATGTGCGGCAACGAAATTGCGCGAAACCACCCCAAACATGAGTTTTGGACCTAAAGTAGTGGATTGGGCATGTTCGTTGCGAAAAACGAAGAAATGGTTCCGATGGCAAAAACTCGTGCTTTGAATGCAATCCAACACCCATTTTCGGAATGGTGACGTGCAGCAACGAAATTGCGCGAAACCACCCCAAACATGAGTTTTGGACCTAAATTAGTGGATTGAGCATGTTCGTTGCGAAAAACGAAGAAATGGTTCTGGTGGCAAAAACTCGTGCTTTGTATGTACCGCGACACCCGTTTTCGGAATGGGTGATGTGCGGCAACGAAATTGCGCGAAACCACCCCAAACATGAGTTTTGGACCTAAATTACTGGATTGGGCATGTTCGTTGCGAAAAACGAAGAAATGGTTGCGGTGGCAAAAACACGTGCTTTGTATGCACCCTGACACCCGTTTTCGGAATGGGTGACGTGCGGCAACGAAATTGCGTGAAACCACCCCAAACATGAATTTTGGACCTAAAGTAGTGGATTGGGCATGTTCGTTGCGAAAAACGAAGAAATGGTTCCGGCGGCAAAAACTCGTGCTTGTATGCACCTCGACACCCGTTTTCGGACTGGGTGACGTGCGGCAACGAAATTGCGCGAAACCACCCCAAACATGAGTTTTAGACCTAAAGTAGTGGATTGGGCATGTTCGTTGCGAAAAACGAAGAAATGGTTCCGGTGGCAAAAACTCGTGCTTTGTATGCACCGCGACACCTGTTTTCGGAATGGGTGACATGCGGCAACGAAATTGCGCGAAACCACCCCAAACATGAGTTTTGGACGTAAATTACTGGATTGGGCATGTTCGTTGCGAAAAACGAAGAAATGGTTCCGGTGGCAAAAACTCGTGCTTTGTATGCACCCCGACACCCGTTTTCGGAATGGGTGACGTGCGGCAACGAAATTGCGTGAAATCACCCCAAACAAGAGTTTTGGACCTAAATTACTGGATTGGGCATGTTCGTTGCGAAAAACGAAGAAATGGTTCCGGTGGCAAAAACACGTGCTTTGTATGCACCCTGACACCCGTTTTCGGAATGGGTGATGTGCGGCAACGAAATTGCGCGAAACTGAGATGAGTTTTGGACCTAAAGTAGTGGATTGGGCATGTTCGTTGCGAAAAACGAAGAAATGGTTCCGGCGGCAAAAACTCGTGCTTGTATGCATCCCGACACCCTTTTCGGAATGGGTGACGTGCGGCAACGAAATTGTGCGAAACCACCCCAAACATGAGTTTTAGACCTAAAGTAGTGGATTGGCCATGTTCGTTGCGAAAAACGAAGAAATGGTTCCGTTGGCAAAAACTCGTGCTTGTATGCACCCCGACACCCGTTTTCGGAATGGGTGACGTGCGACAACGAAATTGCGCGAAACAACCCCAAACATGTGTTTTGGACCTAAAGTAGTTGATTGGGAATGTTCGTTGCGAAAAACGAAGAAATGGTTCCAGTGGAAAAAACTCGTGCTTGTTTGCACCCCGACACCCGTTTTCGGAATGGGTGACGTGCGGCAACGAAATTGCGCGAAACCACCCCAAACATGAGTTTTGGACCTAAAGTAGTGGATTGGGCATGTTCGTTGCGAAAAACAAAGAAATGGTTCCGGTGGCAAAAACTCGTGCTTGTATGCACCCCGACACCCGTTTTCGGAATGGGTGACGTGCGACAAGGAAATTGCGCGAAACCACCCCAAACATGTGTTTTGGACCTAAAGTAGTGGATTGGGCATGTTCATTGTGAAAAACGAAGAAATGGTTCCGGTGGCAAAAACTCGTGCTTTGTATGCACCGCGACACCCGTTTTCGGAATGAGTGACGTGCGGCAACGAAATTGCGCGAAACCACCCCAAACATGAGTTTTGGACCTAAATTAGTGGATTGGGCATGTTCGTTGCGAAAAACGAAGAAATGGTTCCGGTGGCAAAAACTCATGCTTTGTATGCACCCCGAGACCCGTTTTCGGAATGGGTGACGTGCGGCAACGAAATTGTGCGAAACCAACCCAAACATGAGTTTTGGTCCTAAATTACTGGATTGGGCATGTTCGTTGCGAAAAACGAAGAAATGGTTCCGGTGGTAAAAACTCGTGCTTTGTATGCACCGCGACACCTGTTTTCGGAATGGGTGACGTGCGGCAACGAAATTGCGCGAAACCACCCCAAACATGAGTTTTGGACCTAAAGTAGTGGATTGGGCATGTTCATTGCGAAAAACGAAGAAATGGTTCCGGTGGCAAAAACTCGTGCTTGTATGCACCCCGATACCCGTTTACGGAATGGGTGACGTGCGGCAACGAAATTTCGCGAAACCACCCCAAACATGTGTTTTGGACCTAAAGTAGTGGATTGGGCATGTTCGTTGCAAAAAACGAAGAAATGGTTCCGGTGGCAAAAACTCGTGCTTTGTATGCACCGTGACACCCGTTTTCGGAATGAGTGACGTGCGGCAATGAAATTGCGCGAAACCACCCCAAACATGAGTTTTGGACCTAAAGTAGTGGATTGGGCATGTTCGTTGCGAAAAACTAAGAAATGGTTCCGATGGCAAAAACTCGTGCTTTGTATGCACCGCGACACCCGTTTTCGGAATGAGTGACGTGCGGCAATGAAATTGCGCGAAACCACCCCAAACATGAGTTTTGGACCTAAAGTAGTGGATTAGGCATGTTCGTTGCGAAAAACGAAGAAACGGTTCCGGTGGCAAACACTCGTGCTTTGAATGCAATCCAACACCCATTTTCGGAATGGTGACGTGCAGCAACGAAATTGCGTGAAACCACCCCAACATGAGTTTTGGACCTAAATTAGTGGATTGGGCATGTTCGTTGCGAAAAACGAAGAAATGGTTCTGGTGGCAAAAACTCGTGCTTTGTATGTACCGCGACACCCGTTTTCGGAATGGGTGATGTGCGGCAACGAAATTGCGCGAAACCACCCCAAACATGAGTTTTGGACCTAAAGTAGTGGATTGGGCATGTTCGTTGCGAAAAACGAAGAAATGGTTCCGATGGCAAAAACTCGTGCTTTGAATGCAATCCAACACCCATTTTCGGAATGGTGACGTGCAGCAACGAAATTGCGCGAAACCACCCCAAACATGAGTTTTGGACCTAAATTAGTGGATTGAGCATGTTCGTTGCGAAAAACGAAGAAATGGTTCTGGTGGCAAAAACTCGTGCTTTGTATGTACCGCGACACCCGTTTTCGGAATGGGTGATGTGCGGCAACGAAATTGCGCGAAACCACCCCAAACATGAGTTTTGGACCTAAATTACTGGATTGGGCATGTTCGTTGCGAAAAACGAAGAAATGGTTGCGGTGGCAAAAACACGTGCTTTGTATGCACCCTGACACCCGTTTTCGGAATGGGTGACGTGCGGCAACGAAATTGCGTGAAACCACCCCAAACATGAATTTTGGACCTAAAGTAGTGGATTGGGCATGTTCGTTGCGAAAAACGAAGAAATGGTTCCGGCGGCAAAAACTCGTGCTTGTATGCACCTCGACACCCGTTTTCGGACTGGGTGACGTGCGGCAACGAAATTGCGCGAAACCACCTCAAACATGAGTTTTAGACCTAAAGTAGTGGATTGGGCATGTTCGTTGCGAAAAACGAAGAAATGGTTCCGGTGGCAAAAACTCGTGCTTTGTATGCACCGCGACACCTGTTTTCGGAATGGGTGACATGCGGCAACGAAATTGCGCGAAACCACCCCAAACATGAGTTTTGGACGTAAATTACTGGATTGGGCATGTTCGTTGCGAAAAACGAAGAAATGGTTCCGGTGGCAAAAACTCGTGCTTTGTATGCACCCCGACACCCGTTTTCGGAATGGGTGACGTGCGGCAACGAAATTGCGTGAAATCACCCCAAACAAGAGTTTTGGACCTAAATTACTGGATTGGGCATGTTCGTTGCGAAAAACGAAGAAATGGTTCCGGTGGCAAAAACACGTGCTTTGTATGCACCCTGACACCCGTTTTCGGAATGGGTGATGTGCGGCAACGAAATTGCGCGAAACTGAGATGAGTTTTGGACCTAAAGTAGTGGATTGGGCATGTTCGTTGCGAAAAACGAAGAAATGGTTCCGGCGGCAAAAACTCGTGCTTGTATGCATCCCGACACCCTTTTCGGAATGGGTGACGTGCGGCAACGAAATTGCGCGAAACCACCCCAAACATGAGTTTTAGACCTAAAGTAGTGGATTGGCCATGTTCGTTGCGAAAAACGAAGAAATGGTTCCGTTGGCAAAAACTCGTGCTTGTATGCACCCCGACACCCGTTTTCGGAATGGGTGACGTGCGACAACGAAATTGCGCGAAACAACCCCAAACATGTGTTTTGGACCTAAAGTAGTTGATTGGGAATGTTCGTTGCGAAAAACGAAGAAATGGTTCCAGTGGAAAAAACTCGTGCTTGTTTGCACCCCGACACCCGTTTTCGGAATGGGTGACGTGCGGCAACGAAATTGCGCGAAACCACCCCAAACATGAGTTTTGGACCTAAAGTAGTGGATTGGGCATGTTCGTTGTGAAAAACAAAGAAATGGTTCCGGTGGCAAAAACTCGTGCTTGTATGCACCCCGACACCCGTTTTCGGAATGGGTGACGTGCGACAACGAAATTGCGCGAAACCACCCCAAACATGTGTTTTGGACCTAAAGTAGTGGATTGGGCATGTTCATTGTGAAAAACGAAGAAATGGTTCCGGTGGCAAAAACTCGTGCTTTGTATGCACCGCGACACCCGTTTTCGGAATGAGTGACGTGCGGCAACGAAATTGCGCGAAACCACCCCAAACATGAGTTTTGGACCTAAATTAGTGGATTGGGCATGTTCGTTGCGAAAAACGAAGAAATGGTTCCGGTGGCAAAAACTCATGCTTTGTATGCACCCCGAGACCCGTTTTCGGAATGGGTGACGTGCGGCAACGAAATTGTGCGAAACCACCCCAAACATGAGTTTTGGACCTAAATTACTGGATTGGGCATGTTCGTTGCGAAAAACGAAGAAATGGTTCCGGTGGTAAAAACTCGTGCTTTGTATGCACCGCGACACCTGTTTTCGGAATGGGTGACGTGCGGCAACGAAATTGCGCGAAACCACCCCAAACATGAGTTTTGGACCTAAAGTAGTGGATTGGGCATGTTCATTGCGAAAAACGAAGAAATGGTTCCGGTGGCAAAAACTCGTGCTTGTATGCACCCCGATACCCGTTTACGGAATGGGTGACGTGCGGCAACGAAATTTCGCGAAACCACCCCAAACATGTGTTTTGGACCTAAAGTAGTGGATTGGGCATGTTCGTTGCAAAAAACGAAGAAATGGTTCCGGTGGCAAAAACTCGTGCTTTGTATGCACCGTGACACCCGTTTTCGGAATGAGTGACGTGCGGCAATGAAATTGCGCGAAACCACCCCAAACATGAGTTTTGGACCTAAAGTAGTGGATTGGGCATGTTCGTTGCAAAAAACTAAGAAATGGTTCCGATGGCAAAAACTCGTGCTTTGTATGCACCGCGACACCCGTTTTCGGAATGAGTGACGTGCGGCAATGAAATTGCGCGAAACCACCCCAAACATGAGTTTTGGACCTAAAGTAGTGGATTAGGCATGTTCGTTGCGAAAAACGAAGAAACGGTTCCAGTGGCAAACACTCGTGCTTTGAATGCAATCCAACACCCATTTTCGGAATGGTGACGTGCAGCAACGAAATTGCGTGAAACCACCCCAACATGAGTTTTGGACCTAAATTAGTGGATTGGGCATGTTCGTTGCGAAAAACGAAGAAATGGTTCTGGTGGCAAAAACTCGTGCTTTGTATGTACCGCGACACCCGTTTTCGGAATGGGTGATGTGCGGCAACGAAATTGCGCGAAACCACCCCAAACATGAGTTTTGGACCTAAAGTAGTGGATTGGGCATGTTCGTTGCGAAAAACGAAGAAATGGTTCCGATGGCAAAAACTCGTGCTTTGAATGCAATCCAACACCCATTTTCGGAATGGTGACGTGCAGCAACGAAATTGCGCGAAACCACCCCAAACATGAGTTTTGGACCTAAATTAGTGGATTGAGCATGTTCGTTGCGAAAAACGAAGAAATGGTTCTGGTGGCAAAAACTCGTGCTTTGTATGTACCGCGACACCCGTTTTCGGAATGGGTGATGTGCGGCAACGAAATTGCGCGAAACCACCCCAAACATGAGTTTTGGACCTAAATTACTGGATTGGGCATGTTCGTTGCGAAAAACGAAGAAATGGTTGCGGTGGCAAAAACACGTGCTTTGTATGCACCCTGACACCCGTTTTCGGAATGGGTGACGTGCGGCAACGAAATTGCGTGAAACCACCCCTAACATGAATTTTGGACCTAAAGTAGTGGATTGGGCATGTTCGTTGCGAAAAACGAAGAAATGGTTCCGGCGGCAAAAACTCGTGCTTGTATGCACCTCGACACCCGTTTTCGGACTGGGTGACGTGCGGCAACGAAATTGCGCGAAACCACCCCAAACATGAGTTTTAGACCTAAAGTAGTGGATTGGCCATGTTCGTTGCGAAAAACGAAGAAATGGTTCCGGTGGCAAAAACTCGTGCTTGTATGCACCTCGACACCCGTTTTCGGAATGGGTGACGTGCGGCAACGAAATTGCGCGAAACCACCCCAAACATGAGTTTTGGACCTAAATTAGTGGATTGGGCATGTTCGTTGTGAAAAACGAAGAAATGGTTCTAGTGGAAAAAAACTCGTGCTTGTTTGCACCCCGACACCCGTTTTCGGAATAGGTGACGTGCGGGAACAAAATAGCGCGAAACCACCCCAAATATGAGTTTTGGACCTAAAGTAGTGGATTGGGCATGTTCGTTGCGAAAAACGAAGAAATGGTTCCGGTGGCAAAAACTCGTGCTTTGTATGCACCCCGACACCCGTATTCGGAATGGGTGACGTGCGGCAATGAAATTGCGCGAAACCACCACAAACATGTGTTTTGGACCTAAAGTAGTGGATTGGGCATGTTCGTTGCGAAAAACATAGAAATGGTTTCGGTGGCAAAAACTCGTGCTTGTATGCACCCCGACACCCGTTTTCGGAATGTGTGACGTGCGGCAACGAAATTGCGTGAAACCACACCAAACATTAGTTTTGGACCTAAAGTAGTGGATTGGGCATGTTCGTTGCGAAAAACGAAGAAATGGTTCCGGTGGCAAAAACTCGTGCTTGTATGGGTCGACACCCGTTTTCGGAATGGGTAACGTGCGGCAACGAAATTGCGCGAAACCACCCCAAACATGAGTTTTGGACCTAAATTAGTGGATTGGGCATGTTCGTTGCGAAAAACGAAGAAATGGTTCCGGTGGCAAAAACTCGTGCTTTGTATGCACCGCGACACCTGTTTTCGGAATGGGTGACGTGCGGCAACGAAATTGCGCGAAACCACCCCAAACATGAGTTTTGGACCTAAATTACTGGATTGGGCATGTTCGTTGCGAAAAACGAAGAAATGGTTCCGGTGGCAAAAACTCGTGCTTTGTATGCACCCCGACACCCGTTTTCGGAATGGGTGACGTGCGGCAACGAAATTGCGCGAAACCACCCCAAACATGAGTTTTGGACCTAAGTTACTGGATTGGGCATGTTCGTTGCGAAAAACGAAGAAATGGTTCCGGTGGCAAAAACACGTGCTTTGTATGCACCCTGACACCCGTTTTCGGAATGGGTGACGTGCGGCAACGAAATTGCGCGAAACTGACATGAGTTTTGGACCTAAAGTAGTGGATTGGGCATGTTCGTTGCGAAAAACGAAGAAATGGTTCCGGCGGCAAAAACTCGTGCTTGTATGCATCCCGACACCCTTTTCGGAATGGGTGACGTGCGGCAACGAAATTGCGCGAAACCACCCCAAACATGAGTTTTAGACCTAAAGTAGTGCATTGGCCATGTTCGTTGCGAAAAACGAAGAAATGGTTCCGGTGGCAAAAACTCGTGCTTGTATGCACCCCGACACCCGTTTTCGGAATGGGTGACGTGCGACAACGAAATTGCGCGAAACCACCCCAAACATGTGTTTTGGACCTAAAGTAGTTGATTGGGAATGTTCGTTGCGAAAAACGAAGAAATGGTTCCAGTTGAAAAAACTCGTGCTTGTTTGCACCCCGACACCCGTTTTCGGAATGGGTGACGTGCGGCAACGAAATTGCGCGAAACCACCCCAAACATGAGTTTTGGACCTAAAGTAGTGGATTGGGCATGTTCGTTGCGAAAAACAAAGAAATGGTTCCGGTGGCAAAAACTCGTGCTTGTATGCACCCCGACACCCGTTTTCGGAATGTGTGACGTGCGACAACGAAATTGCGCGAAACCACCCCAAACATGTGTTTTGGACCTAAAGTAGTGGATTGGGCATGTTCATTGTGAAAAACGAAGAAATGGTTCCGGTGGCAAAAACTCGTGCTTTGTATGCACCGCGACACCCGTTTTCGGAATGGGTGACGTGCGGCAACGAAATTGCGCGATACCACCCCAAACATGAGTTTTGGACCTAAATTAGTGGATTGGGCATGTTCGTTGCGAAAAACGAAGAAATGGTTCCGGTGGCAAAAACTCATGCTTTGTATGCACCCCGAGACCCGTTTTCGGAATGGGTGACGTGCGGCAACGAAATTGCGCGAAACCACCCCAAACATGAGTTTTGGACCTAAATTACTGGATTGGGCATGTTCGTTGCGAAAAACGAAGAAATGGTTCCGGTGGTAAAAACTCGTGCTTTGTATGCACCGCGACACCTGTTTTCGGAATGGGTGACGTGCGGCAACGAAATTGCGCGAAACCACCCCAAACATGAGTTTTGGACCTAAAGTAGTGGATTGGGCATGTTCATTACGAAAAACGAAGAAATGGTTCCGGTGGCAAAAACTCGTGCTTGTATGCACCCCGATACCCGTTTTCGGAATGGGTGACGTGCGGCAACGAAATTTCGCGAAACCACCCCAAACATGTGTTTTGGACCTAATGTAGTGGATTGGGCATGTTCGTTGCGAAAAACGAAGAAATGGTTCCGGTGGCAAAAACTTGTGCTTTGTATGCACCGCGACACCCGTTTTCGGAATGAGTGACGTGCGGCAATGAAATTGCGCGAAACCACCCCAAACATGAGTTTTGGACCTAAAGTAGTGGATTGGGCATGTTCGTTGCGAAAAACGAAGAAATGGTTCCGATGGCAAAAACTCGTGCTTTGTATGCACCGCGACACCCGTTTTCGGAATGAGTGACGTGCGGCAATGAAATTGCGCGAAACCACCCCAAACATGAGTTTTGGACCTAAAGTAGTGGATTGGGCATGTTCGTTGCGAAAAACGAAGAAACGGTTCCAGTGGCAAACACTCGTGCTTTGAATGCAATCCAACACCCATTTTCGGAATGGTGACGTGCAGCAACGAAATTGCGCGAAACCAGCCCAAACATGAGTTTTGGACCTAAATTAGTGGATTGGGCATGTTCGTTGCGAAAAACGAAGAAATGGTTCTGGTGGCAAAAACTCGTGCTTTGTATGTACCGCGACACCCATTTTCGGAATGGGTGATGTGCGGCAACGAAATTGCGTGAAACCACCCCAAACATGAGTTTTGGACCTAAAGTAGTGGATTGGGCATGTTCGTTGCGAAAAACGAAGAAATGGTTCCGATGGCAAAAACTCGTGCTTTGAATGCAATCCAACACCCATTTTCGGAATGGTGACGCGCAGCAACGAAATTGCGCGAAACCACCCCAAACATGAGTTTTGGACCTAAATTAGTGGATTGGGCATGTTCGTTGCGAAAAACGAAGAAATGGTTCTGGTGGCAAAAACTCGTGCTTTGTATGTACCGCGACACCCGTTTTCGGAATGGGTGATGTGCGGCAACGAAATTGCGCGAAACCACCCCAAACATGAGTTTTGGACCTAAAGTAGTGGATTGGGCATGTTCGTTGCGAAAAACGAAGAAATGGTTCCGATGGCAAAAACTCGTGCTTTGAATGCAATCCAACACCCATTTTCGGAATGGTGACGTGCAGCAACGAAATTGCGCGAAACCACCCCAAACATGAGTTTTGGACCTAAATTAGTGGATTGGGCATGTTCGTTGCAAAAAACGAAGAAATGGTTCTGGTGGCAAAAACTCGTGCTTTGTATGTACCGCGACACCCGTTTTCGGAATGGGTGATGTGCGGCAACGAAATTGCGCGAAACCACCCCAAACATGAGTTTTGGACCTAAATTACTGGATTGGGCATGTTCGTTGCGAAAAACGAAGAAATGGTTGCGGTGGCAAAAACACGTGCTTTGTATGCACCCTGACACCCGTTTTCGGAATGGGTGACGTGCGGCAACGAAATTGCGCGAAACTGACATGAGTTTTGGACCTAAAGTAGTGGATTGGGCATGTTCGTCGCGAAAAACGAAGAAATGGTTCCGGCGGCAAAAACTCGTGCTTGTATGCACCCCGACACCCGTTTTCGGACTGGGTGACGTGCGGCAACGAAATTGCGTGAAACCACCCCAAACATGAGTTTTAGACCTAAAGTAGTGGATTGGCCATGTTCGTTGCGAAAAACGAAGAAATGGTTCCAGTGGCAAAAACTCGTGCTTGTATGCACCTCGACACCCGTTTTCGGAATGGGTGACGTGCGGCAACGAAATTGCGCGAAACCACCCCAAACATGAGTTTTGGACCTAAATTAGTGGATTGGGCATGTTCGTTGTGAAAAACGAAGAAATGGTTCTAGTGGGAAAAACTCGTGCTTGTTTGCACCCCGACACCCGTTTTCGGAATAGGTGACGTGCGGGAACGAAATAGCGCGAAACCACCCCAAATATGAGTTTTGGACCTAAAGTAGTGGATTGGGCATGTTCGTTGCGAAAAACGAAGAAATGGTTCCGGTGGCAAAAACTCGTGCTTTGTATGCACCCCGACACCCGTTTTCGGAATGGGTGACGTGCGGCAATGAAATTGCGTGAAACCACCACAAACATGTGTTTTGGACCTAAAGTAGTGGATTGGGCATGTTCGTTGCGAAAAACGTAGAAATGGTTTCGGTGGCAAAAACTCGTGCTTGTATGCACCCCGACACCCGTTTTCGGAATGTGTGACGTGCGGCAACGAAATTGCGCGAAACCACACGAAACATTAGTTTTGGACCTAAAGTAGTGGATTGGGCATGTTCGTTGCGAAAAACGAAGAAATGGTTCCGGTGGCAAAAACTCGTGCTTGTATGCACCTCGACACCCGTTTTCGGAATGGGTGACGTGCGGCAACGAAATTGTGCGAAACCACCCCAAACATGAGTTTTGGACCTAAATTAGTGGATTGGGCATGTTCGTTGCGAAAAACGAAGAAATGGTTCCGGTGGCAAAAACTCGTGCTTTGTATGCACCGCGACACCTGTTTTCGGAATGGGTGACGTGCGGCAACTGATGTAGCTGAGGTGCCCGATCTTTCGGCGAGTAGAGATAATTCCGATTTGGTGGAAGATGACCCTTGCGATCCGACTACGACGAGCAAGCCCGAGGCGCCAATGCAATCGCTGAACCAACTCCCTGTGGTTACCGACCTTGCTGATGCGAGATCGGCCTGATCACGAAGATCGTTTCCTGTGCGCAATCGAAGAACGAACAAGAAAAAGATGCGAGCAATCTAATCTATTACTCGAGGGTGGAGTTCTGAATACACGAAGACAGCGCAGATTTGCGCGTGCTCGAGAGTAGCTAAAGCTAGATCTAAAACAAAACTCGGAAAATAAAGGAGGCGCAGCTCCTGTATAAATAGAGAGGGGGCGCAGCCCCTAGGGGCGGCCAACCCTAGGTCGTCCATTATGGGCCGCAATTGGGCTGGTCGTCTATTCTTCTGGGCCTTCGTTCTTTAACAACATGATGTAGTTCAATTCTCTTGCACGGGCCCGAGTCACTGGCCCAGGTGGAAGGGGTGGTGCCTGGGCTGGAGAAGGTGCTGCTGGTGTAGATGTGCTCGTGTTGGTGTTGATGTCCTCATCAGCAACGAAATTGCGCGAAACCACCCCAAACATGAGTTTTTGACCTAAATTACTGGATTGGGCATGTTCGTTGCGAAAAACGAAGAAATGGTTCCGGTGGCAAAAACTCGTGCTTTGTATGCACCCCGACACCCGTTTTCGGAATGGGTGATGTGCGGCAACGAAATTGCGCGAAACCACCCCAAACATGAGTTTTGGACCTAAATTACTAGATTGGGCATGTTCGTTGCGAAAAACGAAGAAATGGTTCCGGTGGCAAAAACACGTGCTTTGTATGCACCCTGACACCCGTTTTCGGAATGGGTGACGTGCGACAACGAAATTGCGCGAAACTGACATGAGTTTTGGAGCTAAAGTAGTGGATTGGGCATGTTCGTTGCGAAAAACGAAGAAATGGTTCCGGCGGCAAAAACTCGTGCTTGTATGCATCCCGACACCCGTTTTCGGAATGGGTGACGTGCGGCAACGAAATTGCGCGAAACCACCCCAAACATGAGTTTTAGACCTAAAGTAGTGGATTGGCCATGTTCGTTGCGAAAAACGAAGAAATGGTTCCGGTGGCAAAAACTCGTGCTTGTATGCACCCCGACACCCGTTTTCGGAATGGGTGACGTGCGGCAACGAAATTGCGCGAAACCACCCCAAACATGTGTTTTGGACCTAAAGTAGTTGATTGGGAATGTTCGTTGCGAAAAACGAAGAAATGGTTCCAGTGGAAAAAACTCGTGCTTGTTTGCACCCCGACACCCGTTTTCGGAATGGGTGACGTGCGGCAACGAAATTGCGCGAAACCACCCCAAATATGAGTTTTGGACCTAAAGTAGTGGATTGGGCATGTTCGTTGCGAAAAACAAAGAAATGGTTCCGGTGGCAAAAACTTGTGCTTGTATGCACCCCGACACCCGTTTTCGGAATGGGTGACGTGCGACAACGAAATTGCGCGAAACCACCCCAAACATGTGTTTTGGACCTAAAGTAGTGGATTGGGCATGTTCATTGTGAAAAACGAAGAAATGGTTCCGGTGGCAAAAACTCGTGCTTTGTATGCACCGCGACACCCGTTTTCGGAAAGGGTGACGTGCGGCAACGAAATTGCGTGAAACCGCCCCAAACATGAGTTTTGGACCTAAATTAGTGGATTGGGCATGTTCGTTGCGAAAAACGAAGAAATGGTTCCGGTGGCAAAAACTCATGCTTTGTATGCACCCCGAGACCCGTTTTCGGAATGGGTGACGTGCGGCAACGAAATTGCGCGAAACCACCCCAAACATGAGTTTTGGACCTAAATTACTGGATTGGGCATGTTTGTTGCGAAAAACGAAGAAATGGTTCCAGTGGTAAAAACTCGTGCTTTGTATGCACCGCGACACCTGTTTTCGGAATGGGTGACGTGCGGCAACGAAATTGCGCGAAACCACCCCAAACATGAGTTTTGGACCTAAAGTAGTGGATTGGGCATGTTCATTGCGAAAAACGAAGAAATGGTTCCGGTGGCAAAAACTCGTGCTTGTATGCACCCCGATACCCGTTTTCGGAATGGGTGACGTGCGGCAACGAAATTTCGCGAAACCACCCGAAACATGTGTTTTGGACCTAAAGTAGTGGATTGGGCATGTTCGTTGCGAAAAACGAAGAAATGGTTCCGGTGGCAAAAACTCGTGCTTTGTATGCACCGCGACACCCGTTTTCGGAATGAGTGACGTGCGGCAATGAAATTGCGCGAAACCACCCCAAACATGAGTTTTGGACCTAAAGTAGTGGATTGGGCAAGTTCGTTGCGAAAAACGAAGAAATGGTTCCGATGGCAAAAACTCGTGCTTTGTATGCACCGCGACACCCGTTTTCGGAATGAGTGACGTGCGGCAATGAAATTGCGCAAAACCACCCCAAACATGAGTTTTGGACCTAAAGTAGTGGATTGGGCATGTTCGTTGCAAAAAACGAAGAAACGGTTCCGGTGGCAAACACTCGTGCTTTGAATGCAATCCAACACCTATTTTCGGAATGGTGACGTGCAGCAACGAAATTGCGTGAAACCACCCCAAACATGAGTTTTGGACCTAATTTAGTGGATTGTGCATGTTCGTTGCGAAAAACGAAGAAATGGTTCTGGTGGCAAAAACTCGTGCTTTGTATGTACCGCGACACCCGTTTTCGGAATGGGTGATGTGCGGCAACGAAATTGCGCGAAACCACCCCAAACATGATATTTGGACCTAAAGTAGTGGATTGGGCATGTTCGTTGCGAAAAACGAAGAAATGGTTCCGATGGCAAAAACTCGTGCTTTGAATGCAATCCAACACCCATTTTCGGAATGGTGACGTGCAGCAACGAAATTGCGCGAAACCACCCCAAACATGAGTTTTGGACCTAAATTAGTGGATTGGGCATGTTCGTTGCAAAAAACGAAGAAATGGTTCTGGTGGCAAAAACTCGTGCTTTGTATGTACCGCGACACCCGTTTTCGGAATGGGTGATGTGCGGCAACGAAATTGCGCGAAACCACCCCAAACATGAGTTTTGGACCTAAATTACTGGATTGGGCATGTTCGTTGCGAAAAACGAAGAAATGGTTGCGGTGGCAAAAACACGTGCTTTGTATGCACCCTGACACCCGTTTTCGGAATGGGTGACGTGCGGCAACGAAATTGCGCGAAACTGACATGAGTTTTGGACCTAAAGTAGTGGATTGGGCATGTTCGTCGTGAAAAACGAAGAAATGGTTCCGGCGGCAAAAACTCGTGCTTGTATGCACCCCGACACCCGTTTTCGGACTGGGTGACGTGCGGCAACGAAATTGCGCGAAACCACCCCAAACATGAGTTTTAGACCTAAAGTAGTGGATTGGCCATGTTCGTTGCGAAAAACGAAGAAATGGTCCCGGTGGCAAAAACTCGTGCTTGTATGCACCTCGACACCCGTTTTCGGAATGGGTGACGTGCGGCAACGAAATTGCGCGAAACCACCCCAAACATGAGTTTTGGACCTAAATTAGTGGATTGGGCATGTTCGTTGTGAAAAACGAAGAAATGGTTCTAGTGGGAAAAAACTCGTGCTTGTTTGCACCCCGACACCCGTTTTCGGAATAGGTGACGTGCGGGAACGAAATAGCGCGAAACCACCCCAAATATGAGTTTTGGACCTAAAGTAGTGGATTGGGCATGTTCGTTGCGAAAAACGAAGAAATGGTTCCGGTGGCAAAAACTCGTGCTTTGTATGCACCCCGACACCCGTTTTCGGAATGGGTGACGTGCGGCAATGAAATTGCGCGAAACCACCACAAACATGTGTTTTGGACCTAAAGTAGTGGATTGGGCATGTTCGTTGCGAAAAACGTAGAAATGGTTTCGGTGGCAAAAACTCGTGCTTGTATGCACCCCGACACCCGTTTTCGGAATGTGTGACGTGCGGCAACGAAATTGCGCGAAACCACACGAAACATTAGTTTTGGACCTAAAGTAGTGGATTGGGCATGTTCGTTGCGAAAAACGAAGAAATGGTTCCGATGGCAAAAACTCGTGCTTTGTATGCACCGCGACACCCGTTTTCGGAATGAGTGACGTGCGGCAATGAAATTGCGCGAAACCACCCCAAACATGAGTTTTGGACCTAAAGTAGTGGATTGGGCATGTTCGTTGCAAAAAACGAAGAAACGGTTCCGGTGGCAAACACTCGTGCTTTGAATGCAATCCAACACCCATTTTCGGAATGGTGACGTGCAGCAACGAAATTGCGTGAAACCACCCCAAACATGAGTTTTGGACCTAATTTAGTGGATTGTGCATGTTCGTTGCGAAAAACGAAGAAATGGTTCTGGTGGCAAAAACTCGTGCTTTGTATGTACCGCGACACCCGTTTTCGGAATGGGTGATGTGCGGCAACGAAATTGCGCGAAACCACCCCAAACATGAGTTTTGGACCTAAATTACTGGATTGGGCATGTTCGTTGCGAAAAATGAAGAAATGGTTGCGGTGGCAAAAACACGTGCTTTGTATGCACCCTGACACCCGTTTTCGGAATGGGTGACGTGCGGCAACGAAATTGCGCGAAACTGACATGAGTTTTGGACCTAAAGTAGTGGATTGGGCATGTTCGTTGCGAAAAACGAAGAAATGGTTCCGGCGGCAAAAACTCGTGCTTGTATGCACCCCGACACCCGTTGTCGGACTGGGTGACGTGCGGCAACGAAATTGCGCGAAACCACCCCAAACATGAGTTTTAGACCTAAAGTAGTGGATTGGCCATGTTCGTTGCGAAAAACGAAGAAATGGTTCCGGTGGCAAAAACTCGTGCTTATATGCACCTCGACACCCGTTTTCGGAATGGGTGACGTGCGGCAACGAAATTGCGCGAAACCACCCCAAACATGAGTTTTGGACCAAAATTAGTGGATTGGGCATGTTCGTTGTGAAAAACGAAGAAATGGTTCTAGTGGAAAAAAACTCGTGCTTGTTTGCACCGCGACACCCGTTTTCGGAATAGGTGACGTGCGGGAACGAAATAGCGCGAAACCACCCCAAATATGAGTTTTGGACCTAAAGTAGTGGATTGGGCATGTTCGTTGCGAAAAACGAAGAAATGGTTCCGGTGGTAAAAACTCGTGCTTTGTATGCACCGCGACACCCGTTTTTGGAATGGGTGACGTGCGGCAACGAAATTGCGCGAAACCACCCCAAACATGAGTTTTGGACCTAAATTAGTGGATTGGGCATGTTCGTTGCGAAAAACGAAGAAATGGTTCCGGTGGCAAAAACTCATGCTTTGTATGCACCCCGAGACCCGTTTTCGGAATGGGTGACGTGCGGCAACGAAATTGCGCGAAACCACCCCAAACATGAGTTTTGGACCTAAATTACTAGATTGGGCATGTTCGTTGCGAAAAACGAAGAAATGGTTCCAGTGGTAAAAACTCGTGCTTTGTATGCACCCCGATACCCGTTTTCAAAATGGGTGACGTGCGGCAACGAAATTTCGCGAAACCACCCCAAACATGTGTTTTGGACCTAAAGTAGTGGATTGGGCATGTTCGTTGCGAAAAACGAAGAAATGGTTCTGGTGGCAAAAACTCGTGCTTTGTATGCACCGTGACACCCGTTTTCGGAATGAGTGACGTGCGGCAATGAAATTGCGCGAAACCACCCCAAACATGAGTTTTGGACCTAAAGTAGTGGATTGGGCATGTTCGTTGCGAAAAACGAAGAAATGGTTCCGATGGCAAAAACTCGTGCTTTGTATGCACCGTGACACCCGTTTTCGGAATGAGTGACGTGCGGCAATGAAATTGCGCGAAACCACCCCAAACATGAGTTTTGGACCTAAAGTAGTGGATTGGGCATGTTCGTTGCAAAAAACGAAGAAACGGTTCCGGTGGCAAACACTCGTGCTTTGAATGCAATCCAACACCCATTTTCGGAATGGTGACGTGCAGCAACGAAATTGCGTGAAACCACCCCAAACATGAGTTTTGGACCTAATTTAGTGGATTGGGCATGTTCGTTGCGAAAAACGAAGAAATGGTTCTGGTGGCAAAAACTCGTGCTTGTATGTACCGCGACACCCGTTTTCGGAATGGGTGATGTGCGGCAACGAAATTGCGCGAAACCACCCCAAACATGAGTTTTGGACCTAAATTACTGGATTGGGCATGTTCGTTGCGAAAAACGAAGAAATGGTTCCAGTGGTAAAAACTCGTGCTTTGTATGCACCGCGACACCTGTTTTCGGAATGGGTGACGTGCGGCAACGAAATTGCGCGAAACCACCCCAAACATGATGATGAGGACATCAACACCAACACGAGCACATCTACACCAGCAGCACCTTCTCCAGCCCAGGCGCCACCCCTTCCACCTGGGCCAGTGACTCGGGCCCGTGCAAGAGAATTGAACTACATCATGTTGTTAAAGAACGAAGGCCCAGAAGAATAGACGACCAGCCCAATTGCGGCCCATAATGGACGACCTAGGGTTGGCCGCCCCTAGGGGCTGCGCCCCCTCTCTATTTATACAGGAGCTGCGCCTCCTTTATTTTGGGAGTTTTGTTTTAGATCTAGCTTTAGCTACTCTCGAGCACGCGCAAATCTGCGCTGTCTTCGTGTATTCAGAACTCCACCCTCGAGTAATAGATTAGATTGCTCGCATCTTTTTCTTGTTCGTTCTTCGATTGCGCACAGGAAACGATCTTCGTGATCAGGCCGATCTCGCATCAGCAAGGTCGGTAACCACAGGGAGTTGGTTCAGCGATTGCATTGGCGCCTCGGGCTTGCTCGTCGTAGTCGGATCGCAAGGGTCAACTTCCGCCAAATCGGAATTATCTCTACTCGCCGAAAGATCGGGCACCTCAGCTACATCAATTGGTATCAGATTTCCAGGTTGATCGGTGAGTTTATCGAGTGTTTTTTTTCCTACAGTCCACAAAACCACATAACAATTCAGGTTAGACCTTATCCCAGCACCCTTTTGAGCCTCGCACTTTCTTTCAATAATCTGCATTGTTGAATTTGTGTGCTTTCGCGTCATTTGTTGCTGGTTGCATTGTGTTCTTCCACCATTCAAATCCTAGCGCCGCCACCATCTCCCCTTTGATCACGCCACAAACCGAGTCAACATTGTTTCCTTGTTTTTCTCCTTCGGTTACGTCAAAAAAAAAAACAGAAAAAACAAACCGAGTCAACGGCCGTTTCCTTGTTTTTCTCCTTCGGTTACGAAAAAAAAACAGAAAAAAAAAACCGAGTCAACATCGTTTCCTTGTTTTTCTCCTTCGGTTACGTCAAAAAAAACAGAAAAAAAAACAACGAAGGAGATAGGATACGGTTGTTTCATCCCGGTCGTTTGAAAACATAACTTGAGCTACCTTCCTTAAACCGGGCATAACTTTTCGCTCGGGTGTCCGAAAAATCTGAAATTTTTACAGGAGCTAGTTGACACCATTCTGAGGCCGGCCAAACTCACCTACGGTCTGTTTGGGTTTCGACAAAATTGTCAAAAAAATTCAGGAAGATAAAGAAAAAAATTCATCAAAGTTCTCGCACGCTTTTCAGAGAACTTCCTCATTTTCTGTAGACCACATCTGAACTCTGTTCTAGGTGAAACTTCGTGTAACTCCTATTTTGTTGCTTCTTGTGCTGAGAAAAATATCAAAAAAATCATACAAAAAAGAAAAACAAAATCACTTGTGATTCCTACTAGTGGCCTCGCTAGTACAATATCTACGGTACTGCCATTCTGCTAGTTCCATCCGTCCTTTGCACTTGTGGCCAGCAATATAGTTTCGTGTTTTGCACTATAATTCAACTTTGCATTATTGTTTGGTCGTGCTAATCCTTGACTTGAGTGCAGCCTACCCAGAACTCCACATATTTCTACGACGAGTAGGTTTCTGTTTCTCCAGGCAATCGCTCATCCAATCTTTCACCGGTTCCACCTGTTGGTTGCAGTTCACCACTGTGGCTTGGTAAGAACGGATAAGAATTTGATAACAGCACTAGTGTAAGCGCCTTGTGAGCAGTACACCCCTGTTTTTGTCGTTTTTTTTGGTGTTTTGGTGTTTGCGCTAACTATGGCAGGAGCACATGACACGGTGGATGCCCAGTTGCTGGAAGTAAAGGGACAAGTTGATGGACTTGCTGATGACATTAGGACGATGCATGAACGGCTTGATTCAACGGTCACTTCAACGACCGAGCGTTTCAACCAGCTTGACCTTGCTCAAACGGCGACTCGCACCACACTCGACACCATCCTGGCACGCCTTGATGCGTTGACCACAAAGATGGAGCAGGACTACAGCGGTGACACTGAGTGGGAAGATGGAGATCGCCGTGGTCGTGCACGCCGTGTGGTTCGTCATCCCCCTAATGACTTATTTTCTAAGATTAAATTTAAAATTCCACCTTTTAATGGCAAATATGATCCTGCTGCATATCTTGATTGGGAGTTAGAGGTTGAACAAAAATTTTCATGCCATGATATTGCTGCACATTCTCAGGTTAAAGCTGCTATTAGTGAATTTACTGATTTTGCTTTAATTTGGTGGTGTGAGTTTAAAATAAAACATCCCACTACTATTCCAACCACTTGGGATCAGTTGAAAGCTGCGATGCGACATCGATTTGTGCCTTCGTATTATGCTCGTGATTTGCTTAATAAAATGCAGCGTTTTCAGCAAGGTTCTCAATCTGTTGAGGACTATTTCCAGGAGTTACAAAAAGGTATGATTCGTTGTGGCATATTAGAGGACAACGACGCTGCTATGGCACGTTTTCGTGGTGGTTTAAACCGCGAAATCCAAGATATACTTGATTATAAGGAATATTATGATATGACTACTTTATTTGAATACGCTTGTAAAGCTGAACGTGAAGTGCAGGGACGCCGCTCGAAGCCATATTCTAACCCCTTTGCAGGACGAAGCTCGACATCCACCTCAGCACCAGTTCCCCCTGCGCCATCCACGTCCACCACTACTCCACGCGAGAAGACGACCAAACCAGCCAGCACTGCCCCACCCACAGGTCGTACACGAGATATTCAGTGTCATCGCTGTAGAGGATTTGGCCATGTGATTCGGGACTGCCCAAACAAGCGCACTTTGCTCATTCGTGATGATGGTGAGTACTCTTCCGCTAGTGATTCTGAAGAAATTGAACATGCACTACTTACCACTGACCATGCAGCTAAGGCGGAGGTACATGTCAACCCGGATGACGCTGATAGGTATGAAAGTCTTGTTGTGCAGCGTGTTCTCAGTACACAGGTCGCTTTGCCCGAGAAGAATCAGCGACACACTCTGTTCCATACAAAGGGTGTTGTGTAGGAGCGGTCAATTCACATCATTATCGACAGCGGCAGTTGCAACAATTTGGCGAGTACCAAGCTGGTCGAAAAGTTATCGTTACCCACTCGTAAGCATCCAAACCCATATCACATTCAATGGCTTAATGATGGTGGTAAAATAAAAATCACACGTTCCGTGCGCGTTCCTTTCTCCATGGGTGCTTATTCTGATTTTGTTGATTGTGATGTTATTCCCATGGAAGCATGCTCTTTGTTACTTGGTCGACCTTGGCAATATGATACTGATAGCTTGCATCATGGTCGTTCGAATCATTATTCTTTCATTTTTAAGGGTCAGAAAATAATTATACATCCAATGACACCTGAACAAATTGTTAAAGATGATCTTGCCCGAGCTGCTATAACTGCTAAACAACTTGATCCATCGCTCTCTGTTCCTTCTGAAATCAAGTTGAAGGCTCCTGTTTTACTTGCTACACGTGCTGATTTTGATGATCTACACGGTGCTCATTTGCCATGCTATGCACTTATATGCTCTAGTGTCCTCATTTCACTTGATGATGCACCATCTTTGGCTATTCCCCCTATGGTTGCTAACCTTTTGCAGGAGTACGCTGATGTCTTTCCCAAAGACTTACCACCGGGTCTCCCACCACTTCGTGGCATTGAGCACCAGATCGACCTCATTCCCGGCGCACAGCTTTCGAACCGCGCACCGTACCGTACAAATCCGGATGAGACGAAGGAGATTCAGCGCCAGGTACAGGCGTTGCTTGACAAGGGATACATTCGTGAGTCTCTTAGCCTTTGCTCTGTTCCTGTGTTACTTGTTCCCAAGAAAGATTGGTCATGGCGTATGTGTGTAGACTGTCGTGCTATTAATAACATCACTATTCGTTATCGATATCCTATACCACGCCTTGATGATATGCTAGATGAGCTTAGTGGTGCCATTATTTTCACTAAGATTGATTTGCGTAGTGGTTACCACCAGATTAGAATGAAACTGGGTGATGAATGGAAAACGGCTTTTAAAACGAAATTTGGTTTATATGAATGGTTGGTTATGCCGTTTGGATTGACTAATGCTCCCAGCACTTTTATGCGAGTGATGAATGAAGTTCTAAGGCCCTTCATAGGATTGTTTGTGGTTGTTTATTTTGATGATATTCTTATTTACAGCAAATCTAAGAAAGAGCATTTGGAACATTTAAGTGCTGTTTTTGATGCATTGCGTGCTGCCCAGTTATTTGCTAACATGGAAAAATGCATCTTTTGTACACGACGTGTCTCGTTTCTTGGTTATGTTGTTACTCCACAGGGCATTGAGGTGGATAGCAGCAAGATTGCTGCCATTCGGGAGTGGCCTACACCGACGACGGTCACACAAATTCGGAGCTTTCTTGGACTTGCCGGTTTCTACCGCAGATTTGTTCGTGATTTTAGCTCCATTGCAGCGCCTCTACATGAGCTTACAAAGAAAGATGTTCCATTTGCTTGGAGTGATTCCCAGGAGGAAGCGTTCAACACTTTGAAAGATAAGTTAACCCAAGCTCCCCTATTGCAATTGCCTGATTTTAATAAAGTGTTTGAGCTTGAATGCGATGCTAGCGGTATTGGGCTAGGTGCTGTTTTGTTACAAGAAGGAAAACCAGTTGCTTATTTTAGTGAAAAATTAAGCGGTGCTAGTCTGAAATATTCTACTTATGATAAGGAGCTTTACGCTTTAGTGAGCACTTTGCATACATGGCAGCACTATCTTTGGCATCGTGAGTTTATAATCCATTCTGATCATGAGGCTTTAAAACATATTCGTACCCAAACAAATCTGAACCGTCGTCATGCTAAATGGGTAGAATTCATTGAGTCCTTTCCTTACATTATTAAACACAAGAACGGGAAGGACAATGTTATTGCTGATGCTTTGTCTCGTCGCTATACCATGCTGTCACAGTTAGATTTTAAAATCTTTGGTTTGCACACTGTGAAAGATCAATATGTTGATGATGCTGATTTTAAAGATGCTTTCGGCCATTGTATTAATGGGAAACCATGGGGCAAATTTCACATACAGGATGGGTTCCTGTTTCGCGCTAACAAGCTGTGTGTTCCAGCTAGCTCGGTTCGTCTTTTGTTGTTACAGGAAGCACATGGAGGCGGTCTCATGGGGCACTTTGGCGTCTACAAGACACATGAGGTGTTGGCTGCCCACTTCTTTTGGCCTCGGATGCGCGCTGATGTTGAGCGCCTTGTTGCACGCTGCACTACTTGTCAGAAAGCTAAGTCACGGTTGAACAACCATGGTTTGTATATGCCTTTGCCTGTTCCTACTTCCCCTTGGATTGATATTTCGATGGATTTTGTTTTGGGATTGCCTAGAACTAAGAAGGGGAGGGATAGCATTTTTGTGGTTGTTGATCGATTCTCCAAAATGGCTCATTTCATACCTTGTCATAAGACTGATGATGCTAGCAATGTTGCTGAATTGTTTTTTAGAGAGATTATTCGTTTGCACGGTATTCCCAATACAATAGTCTCGGATCGTGATGCTAAGTTTCTGAGTCATTTTTGGAGATCTCTGTGGAATAAATTGGGAACTAAATTGCTGTTTAGCACCACTTGTCACCCTCAGACTGATGGTCAAACTGAGGTAGTTAATCGAACTTTGTCTACCATGCTTAGGGCTGTTTTAGACAAAAATTTGAAACGTTGGGAGGATTGCTTGCCTCATGTTGAGTTTGCTTATAATCATGCAACCCATTCTTCTACAAAGATGTGCCCTTTTCAAATTGTTTATGGTTACATTCCTAGGGCGCCTATTGCTTTGTTTTCGCTTGATGCTGCGGACGCCCCACACATAGATGCTCTTGCACATGTTGAACAAATGATTAATCTCCATGAACAAACTCAACAAAACATTGCTGCTGCTAATGCTAAATATCAGATTACTGGTAGTAAGGGCCGGAAACTAGTTACTTTTGAACCTAGTGATATGGTTTGGTTGCATTTGAGAAAGGATCGTTTTCCTACTTTGCGTCGTTCTAAATTGATGCCTCGTGCTGCTGGTCCTTTTAAGATACTAACCAAGATTAATGATAATGCTTATACCCTTGACCTGCCTGCGGAGTTTGGTGTTTCCACTAGTTTTAATGTTGCAGATTTGAAACCATATGCGGGAGAAGACGAGGAATTGCCGTCGAGGACGACTTCAGTTCAAGAAGGGGAGGATGATGAGGACATCAACACCAACACGAGCACATCTACACCAGCAGCACCTTCTCCAGCCCAGGCGCCACCCCTTCCACCTGGGCCAGTGACTCGGGCCCGTGCAAGAGAATTGAACTACATCATGTTGTTAAAGAACGAAGGCCCAGAAGAATAGACGACCAGCCCAATTGCGGCCCATAATGGACGACCTAGGGTTGGCCGCCCCTAGGGGCTGCGCCCCCTCTCTATTTATACAGGAGCTGCGCCTCCTTTATTTTGGGAGTTTTGTTTTAGATCTAGCTTTAGCTACTCTCGAGCACGCGCAAATCTGCGCTGTCTTCGTGTATTCAGAACTCCACCCTCGAGTAATAGATTAGATTGCTCGCATCTTTTTCTTGTTCGTTCTTCGATTGCGCACAGGAAACGATCTTCGTGATCAGGCCGATCTCGCATCAGCAAGGTCGGTAACCACAGGGAGTTGGTTCAGCGATTGCATTGGCGCCTCGGGCTTGCTCGTCGTAGTCGGATCGCAAGGGTCAACTTCCGCCAAATCGGAATTATCTCTACTCGCCGAAAGATCGGGCACCTCAGCTACATCACATGAGTTTTGGACCTAAAGTAGTGGATTGGGCATGTTCATTGCGAAAAATGAAGAAATGGTTCCGGTGGCAAAAACTCGTGCTTGTATGCACCCCGATACCCGTTTTCGGAATGGGTGACGTGCGGCAACGAAATTTCGCGAAACCACCCCAAACATGTGTTTTGGACCTAAAGTAGTGGATTGGGCATGTTCGTTGCGAAAAACGAAGAAATGGTTCCGGTAGCAAAAACTCGTGCTTTGTATGCACCGCGACACCCGTTTTCGGAATGAGTGACGTGCGGCAATGAAATTGCACGAAACCACCCCAAACATGAGTTTTGGACCTAAAGTAGTGGATTGGGCATGTTCGTTGCGAAAAACGAAGAAATGGTTCCGATGGCAAAAACTCGTGCTTTGTATGCACCGCGACACCCGTTTTCGGAATGAGTGACGTGCGGCAATGAAATTGCGCGAAACCACCCCAAACATGAGTTTTGGACCTAAAGTAGTGGATTGGGCATGTTCGTTGCAAAAAACGAAGAAACGGTTCCGGTGGCAAACACTCGTGCTTTGAATGCAATCCAACACCCATTTTCGGAATGGTGACATGCAGCAACGAAATTGCGTGAAACCACCCCAAACATGAGTTTTGGACCTAATTTAGTGGATTGGGCATGTTCGTTGCGAAAAACGAAGAAATGGTTCTGGTGGCAAAAACTCGTGCTTTGTATGTACCGCGACACCCGTTTTCGGAATGGGTGATGTGCGGCAACGAAATTGCGCGAAACCACCCCAAACATGAGTTTTGGACCTAAATTACTGGATTGGGCATGTTCGTTGCGAAAAACGAAGAAATGGTTGCGGTGGCAAAAACACGTGCTTTGTATGCACCCTGACACCCGTTTTCGGAATGGATGACGTGCGGCAACGAAATTGCGCGAAACTGACATGAGTTTTGGACCTAAAGTAGTGGATTGGGCATGTTCGTTGCGAAAAACGAAGAAATGGTTCCGGCGGCAAAAACTCGTGCTTGTATGCACCCCGACACCCGTTTTCGGACTGGGTGACGTGCGGCAACGAAATTGCGTGAAACCACCCCAAACATGAGTTTTAGTCCTAAAGTAGTGGATTGGCCATGTTCGTTGCGAAAAACGAAGAAATGGTTCCGGTGGCAAAAACTCGTGCTTGTATGCACCTCGACACCCGTTTTCAGAATGGGTGACGTGCGGCAACGAAATTGCGCGAAACCACCCCAAACATGAGTTTTGGACCAAAATTAGTGGATTGGGCATGTTCGTTGTGAAAAACGAAGAAATGCTTCTAGTGGAAAAAAACTCGTGCTTGTTTGCACCGCGACACCCGTTTTCGGAATAGGTGACGTGCGGGAACGAAATAGCGCGAAACCACCCCAAATATGAGTTTTGGACCTAAAGTAGTGGATTGGGCATGTTCGTTGCGAAAAACGAAGAAATGGTTCCGGTGGTAAAAACTCGTGCTTTTTATGCACCGCGACACCCGTTTTTGGAATGGGTGACGTGCGGCAACGAAATTGCGTGAAACCACCACAAACATGAGTTTTGGACCTAAATTAGTGGATTGGGCATGTTCGTTGCGAAAAACGAAGAAATGGTTCCGGTGGCAAAAACTCATGCTTTGTATGCACCCCGAGACCCGTTTTCGGAATGGGTGACGTGCGGCAACGAAATTGCGCGAAACCACCCCAAACATGAGTTTTGGACCTAAATTAGTGGATTGGGCATGTTCGTTGCGAAAAAACGAAGAAATGGTTCCGGTGGCAAAAACTCATGCTTTGTATGCACCCCGAGACCCGTTTTCGGAATGGGTGACGTGCGGCAACGAAATTGCGCGAAACCACCCCAAACATGAGTTTTGGACCTAAATTACTGGATTGGGCATGTTCGTTGCGAAAAACGAAGAAATGGTTCCAGTGGTAAAAACTCGTGCTTTGTATGCACCGCGACACCTGTTTTCGGAATGGGTGACGTGCGGCAACGAAATTGCGCGAAACCACCCCAAACATGAGTTTTGGACCTAAAGTAGTGGATTGGGCATGTTCATTGCGAAAAACGAAGAAATGGTTCCGGTGGCAAAAACTCGTGCTTGTATGCACCCCGATACCCGTTTTCGGAATGGGTGACGTGCGGCAACGAAATTTCGCGAAACCACCCCAAACATGTGTTTTGGACCTAAAGTAGTGGATTGGGCATGTTCGTTGCGAAAAACGAAGAAATGGTTCCGGTGGCAAAAACTCGTGCTTTGTATGCACCGCGACACCCGTTTTCGGAATGAGTGACGTGCTGCAATGAAATTTGCGCGAAACCACCCCAAACATGAGTTTTGGACCTAAAGTAGTGGATTGGGCATGTTCGTTGCGAAAAACGAAGAAATGGTTCCGATGGCAAAAACTCGTGCTTTGTATGCACCGCGACACCCGTTTTCGGAATGAGTGACGTGCGGCAATGAAATTGCGCGAAACCACCCCAAACATGAGTTTTGGACCTAAAGTAGTGGATTGGGCATGTTCGTTGCAAAAAAACGAAGAAACGGTTCCGGTGGCAAACACTCGTGCTTTGAATGCAATCCAACACCCATTTTCGGAATGGTGACGTGCAGCAACGAAATTGCGTGTAACCACCCCAAACATGAGTTTTGGACCTAATTTAGTGGATTGTGCATGTTCGTTGCGAAAAACGAAGAAATGGTTCTGGTGGCAAAAACTCGTGCTTTGTATGTACCGCGACACCCGTTTTCGGAATGGGTGATGTGCGGCAACGAAATTGCGCGAAACCACCCCAAACATGAGTTTTGGACCTAAATTACTGGATTGGGCATGTTCGTTGCGAAAAACGAAGAAATGGTTGCGGTGGCAAAAACACGTGCTTTGTATGCACCCTGACACCCGTTTTCGGAATGGGTGACGTGCGGCAACGAAATTGCGCGAAACTGACATGAGTTTTGGACCTAAAGTAGTGGATTGGGCATGTTCGTTGCGAAAAACGAAGAAATGGTTCCGGCGGCAAAAACTCGTGCTTGTATGCACCCCGACACCCGTTTTCAGACTGGGTGACGTGCGGCAACGAAATTGCGCGAAACCACCCCAAACATGAGTTTTAGACCTAAAGTAGTGGATTGGCCATGTTCGTTGCGAAAAACGAAGAAATGGTTCCGGTGGCAAAAACTCGTGCTTATATGCACCTCGACACCCGTTTTCGGAATGGGTGACGTGCGGCAACGAAATTGCGCGAAACCACCCCAAACATGAGTTTTGGACCAAAATTAGTGGATTGGGCATGTCCGTTGTGAAAAACGAAGAAATGGTTCTAGTGGAAAAAAACTCGTGCTTGTTTGCACCGCGACACCCGTTTTCGGAATAGGTGACGTGCGGGAACGAAATAGCGCGAAACCACCCCAAATATGAGTTTTGGACCTAAAGTAGTGGATTGGGCATGTTCGTTGCGAAAAACGAAGAAATGGTTCCGGTGGTAAAAACTCGTGCTTTGTATGCACCGCGACACCCGTTTTTGGAATGGGTGACGTGCGGCAACGAAATTGCGCGAAACCACCCCAAACATGAGTTTTGGACCTAAATTAGTGGATTGGGCATGTTCGTTGCGAAAAACGAAGAAATGGTTCCGGTGGCAAAAACTCATGCTTTGTATGCACCCCGAGACCCGTTTTCGGAATGGGTGACGTGGGGCAACGAAATTGCGCGAAACCACCCCAAACATGAGTTTTGGACCTAAATTACTAGATTGGGCATGTTCGTTGCGAAAAACGAAGAAATGGTTCCAGTGGTAAAAACTCGTGCTTTGTATGCACCCCGATACCCGTTTTCAAAATGGGTGACGTGCGGCAACGAAATTTCGCGAAACCACCCCAAACATGTGTTTTGGACCTAAAGTAGTGGATTGGGCATGTTCGTTGCGAAAAACGAAGAAATGGTTCTGGTGGCAAAAACTCGTGCTTTGTATGCACCGCGACACCCGTTTTCGGAATGAGTGACGTGCGGCAATGAAATTGCGCGAAACCACCCCAAACATGAGTTTTGGACCTAAAGTAGTGGATTGGGCATGTTCGTTGCGAAAAACGAAGAAATGGTTCCGATGGCAAAAACTCGTGCTTTGTATGCACCGCGACACCCGTTTTCGGAATGAGTGACGTGCGGCAATGAAATTGCGCGAAACCACCCCAAACATGAGTTTTGGACCTAAAGTAGTGGATTGGGCATGTTCGTTGCAAAAAACGAAGAAACGGTTCCGGTGGCAAACACTCGTGCTTTGAATGCAATCCAACACCCATTTTCGGAATGGTGACGTGCAGCAACGAAATTGCGTGAAACCACCCCAAACATGAGTTTTGGACCTAATTTAGTGGATTGGGCATGTTCGTTGCGAAAAACGAAGAAATGGTTCTGGTGGCAAAAACTCGTGCTTTGTATGTACCGCGACACCCGTTTTCGGAATGTATGATGTGCGGCAACGAAATTGCGCGAAACCACCCCAAACATGAGTTTTGGACCTAAATTACTGGATTGGGCATGTTCGTTGCGAAAAACGAAGAAATGGTTCGAGTGGTAAAAACTCGTGCTTTGTATGCACCGCGACACCTGTTTTCGGAATGGGTGACGTGCGGCAACGAAATTGCGCGAAACCACCCCAAACATGAGTTTTGGACCTAAAGTAGTGGATTGGGCATGTTCATTGCGAAAAATGAAGAAATGGTTCCGGTGGCAAAAACTCGTGCTTTGTATGCACCGCGACACCCGTTTTCGGAATGAGTGACGTGCGGCAATGAAATTTCGCGAAACCACCCCAAACATGTGTTTTGGACCTAAAGTAGTGGATTGGGCATGTTCGTTGCGAAAAACGAAGAAATGGTTCCGGTGGCAAAAACTCGTGCTTTGTATGCACCGCGACACCCGTTTTCGGAATGAGTGACGTGCGGCAATGAAATTGCGCGAAACCACCCCAAACATGAGTTTTGGACCTAAAGTAGTGGATTGGGCATGTTCGTTGCGAAAAACGAAGAAATGGTTCCGATGGCAAAAACTCGTGCTTTGTATGCACCGCGACACCCGTTTTCGGAATGAGTGACGTGCGGCAATGAAATTGCGCGAAACCACCCCAAACATGAGTTTTGGACCTAAAGTAGTGGATTGGGCATGTTCGTTGCAAAAAACGAAGAAACGGTTCCGGTGGCAAACACTCGTGCTTTGAATGCAATCCAACACCCATTTTCGGAATGGTGACGTGCAGCAACGAAATTGCGTGAAACCACCCCAAACATGAGTTTTGGACCTAATTTAGTGGATTGGGCATGTTCGTTGCGAAAAACGAAGAAATGGTTCTGGTGGCAAAAACTCGTGCTTTGTATGTACCGCGACACCCGTTTTCGGAATGGGTGATGTGCGGCAACGAAATTGCGCGAAACCACCCCAAACATGAGTTTTGGACCTAAATTACTGGATTGGGCATGTTCGTTGCGAAAAACGAAGAAATGGTTGCGGTGGCAAAAACACGTGCTTTCTATGCACCCTGACACCCATTTTCGGAATGGATGACGTGCGGCAACGAAATTGCGCGAAACTGACATGAGTTTTGGACCTAAAGTAGTGGATTGGGCATGTTCGTTGCGAAAAACGAAGAAATGGTTCCGGCGGCAAAAACTCGTGCTTGTATGCACCCCGACACCCGTTTTCGGACTGGGTGACGTGCGGCAACGAAATTGCGCGAAACCACCCCAAACATGAGTTTTAGTCCTAAAGTAGTGGATTGGCCATGTTCATTGCGAAAAACGAAGAAATGGTTCCGGTGGCAAAAACTCGTGCTTGTATGCACCTCGACACCCGTTTTCGGAATGGGTGACGTGCGGCAACGAAATTGCGCGAAACCACCCCAAACATGAGTTTTGGACCTAAATTAGTGGATTGGGCATGTTCGTTGTGAAAAACGAAGAAATGGTTCCAGTGGAAAAAAAACTCGTGCTTGTTTGCACCCCGACACCCGTTTTCGGAATAGGTGACGTGCGGGAACGAAATAGCGCGAAACCACCCCAAATATGAGTTTTGGACCTAAAGTAGTGGATTGGGCATGTTCGTTGCGAAAAACGAAGAAATGGTTCCGGTGGCAAAAACTCGTGCTTTGTATGCACCGCGACACCCGTTTTCGGAATGGGTGACGTGCGGCATCGAAATTGCGCGAAACCACCCCAAACATGAGTTTTGGACCTAAATTAGTGGATTGGGCATGTTCGTTGCGAAAAACGAAGAAATGGTTCCGGTGGCAAAAACTCATGCTTTGTATGCACCCGGAGACACGTTTTCGGAATGGGTGACGTGCGGCAACGAAATTGCGCGAAACCACCCCAAACATGAGTTTTGGACCTAAATTACTGGATTGGGCATGTTCGTTGCGAAAAACGAAGAAATGGTTCCAGTGGTAAAAACTCGTGCTTTGTATGCACCGCGACACCTGTTTTCGGAATGGGTGACGTGCGGCAACGAAATTGCGCGAAACCACCCCAAACATGAGTTTTGGACCTAAAGTAGTGGATTGGGCATGTTCATTGCGAAAAACGAAGAAATGGTTCCGGTGGCAAAAACTCGTGCTTGTATGCACCCCGATACCCGTTTTCGGAATGGGTGACGTGCGGCAACGAAATTTCGCGAAACCACCCCAAACATGTGTTTTGGACCTAAAGTAGTGGATTGGGCATGTTCGTTTCGAAAAACGAAGAAATGGTTCCGGTGGCAAAAACTCGTGCTTTGTATGCACCGCGACACCCGTTTTCGGAATGAGTGACGTGCGGCAATGAAATTGCGCGAAACCACCCCAAACATGAGTTTTGGACCTAAAGTAGTGGATTGGGCATGTTCGTTGCGAAAAACGAAGAAATGGTTCCGATGGCAAAACTCGTGCTTTGTATGCACCGCGACACCCGTTTTCGGAATGAGTTACGTGCGGCAATGAAATTGCGCGAAACCACCCCAAACATGAGTTTTGGACCTAAAGTAGTGGATTGGGCATGTTCGTTGCAAAAAAACGAAGAAACGGTTCCGGTGGCAAACACTCGTGCTTTGAATGCAATCCAACACCCATTTTCGGAATGGTGACGTGCAGCAACGAAATTGCGTGAAACCACCCCAAACATGAGTTTTGGACCTAATTTAGTGGATTGGGCATGTTCGTTGCGAAAAACGAAGAAATGGTTCAGGTGGCAAAAACTCGTGCTTTGTATGTACCGCGACACCCGTTTTCGGAATGGGTGATGTGCGGCAACGAAATTGCGCGAAACCACCCCAAACATGAGTTTTGGACCTAAATTACTGGATTGGGCATGTTCGTTGCGAAAAAACGAAGAAATGGTTGCGGTGGCAAAAACACGTGCTTTGTATGCACCCTGACACCCGTTTTCGGAATGGATGACGTGCGGCAACGAAATTGCGCGAAACTGACATGAGTTTTGGACCTAAAGTAGTGGATTGGGCATGTTCGTTGCGAAAAACGAAGAAATGGTTCCGGCGGCAAAAACTCGTGCTTGTATGCACCCCGACACCCGTTTTCGGACTGGGTGACGTGCGGCAACGAAATTGCGCGAAACCACCCCAAACATGAGTTTTAGTCCTAAAGTAGTGGATTGGCCAGGTTCGTTGCGAAAAACGAAGAAATGGTTCCGGTGGCAAAAACTCGTGCTTGTATGCACCTCGACACCCGTTTTCGGAATGGGTGACGTGCGGCAACGAAATTGCGCGAAACCACCCCAAACATGAGTTTTGGACCTAAATTAGTGGATTGGGCATGTTCGTTGTGTAAAACGAAGAAATGGTTCCAGTGGAAAAAAACTCGTGCTTGTTTGCACCCCGACACCCGTTTTCGGAATAGGTGACGTGCGGGAACGAAATAGCGCGAAACCACCCCAAATATGAGTTTTGGACCTAAAGTAGTGGATTGGGCATGTTCGTTGCGAAAAACGAAGAAATGGTTCCGGTGGCAAAAACTCGTGCTTTGTATGCACCGCGACACCCGTTTTCGGAATGGGTGACGTGCGGCATCGAAATTGCGCGAAACCACCCCAAACATGAGTTTTGGACCTAAATTAGTGGATTGGGCATGTTCGTTGCGAAAAACGAAGAAATGGTTCCGGTGGCAAAAACTCATGCTTTGTATGCACCCCGAGACACGTTTTCGGAATGGGTGACGTGCGGCAACGAAATTGCGCGAAACCACCCCAAACATGAGTTTTGGACCTAAATTACTGGATTGGGCATGTTCGTTGCGAAAAACGAAGAAATGGTTCCAGTGGTAAAAACTCGTGCTTTGTATGCACCGCGACACCTGTTTTCGGAATGGGTGACGTGCGGCAACGAAATTGCGCGAAACCACCCCAAACATGAGTTTTGGACCTAAAGTAGTGGATTGGGCATGTTCATTGCGAAAAACGAAGAAATGGTTCCGGTGGCAAAAACTCGTGCTTGTATGCACCCCGATACCCGTTTTCGGAATGGGTGACGTGCGGCAACGAAATTTCGCGAAACCACCCCAAACATGTGTTTTGGACCTAAAGTAGTGGATTGGGCATGTTCGTTTCGAAAAACGAAGAAATGGTTCCGGTGGCAAAAACTCGTGCTTTGTATGCACCGCGACACCCGTTTTTCGGAATGAGTGACGTGCGGCAATGAAATTGCGCGAAACCACCCCAAACATGAGTTTTGGACCTAAAGTAGTGGATTGGGCATGTTTCGTTGCGAAAAACGAAGAAATGGTTCCGATGGCAAAAACTCGTGCTTTGTATGCACCGCGACACCCGTTTTCGGAATGAGTGACGTGCGGCAATGAAATTGCGCGAAACCACCCCAAACATGAGTTTTGGACCTAAAGTAGTGGATTGGGCATGTTCGTTGCAAAAAACGAAGAAACGGTTCCGGTGACAAACACTCGTGCTTTGAATGCAATCCAAAACCCATTTTCGGAATGGTGACGTGCAGCAACGAAATTGCGTGAAACCACCCCAAACATGAGTTTTGGACCTAATTTAGTGGATTGGGCATGTTCGTTGCGAAAAACAAAGAAATGGTTCTGGTGGCAAAAACTCGTGCTTTGTATGTACCGCGACACCCGTTTTCGGAATGGGTGATGTGCGGCAACGAAATTGCGCGAAACCACCCCAAACATGAGTTTTGGACCTAAATTACTGGATTGGGCATGTTCGTTGCGAAAAACGAAGAAATGGTTGCGGTGGCAAAAACACGTGCTTTGTATGCACCCTAACACCCGTTTTCGGAATGGGTGACGTGCGGCAACGAAATTGCGCGAAACTGACATGAGTTTTGGACCTAAAGTAGTGGATTGGGCATGTTCGTTGCGGAAAAACGAAGAAATGGTTCCGGCGGCAAAAACTCGTGCTTTGTATGCACCGCGACACCCGTTTTCGGAATGGGTGACGTGCGGCATCGAAATTGCGCGGAAACCACCCCAAACATGAGTTTTGGACCTAAATTAGTGGATTGGGCATGTTCGTTGCGAAAAACGAAGAAATGGTTCCGGTGGCAAAA